>CM060902.1:210220000-211470000 GCA_030737815.1 Allium fistulosum | reverse complement strand
TTGAATGTATATGTTTGTTTCTATCACTTTGTTTAAGTGTACATACTTATGCTTTACTTTGTCTTCATACTTATATTTGGCTTGTATATGAATATACATATATTTATTTTCATATTTAAGTGTATTTGATTTTTCTTTAGTCTTATTAATTTGTAATATAAATAATTTCTATATTTTATATGTTGTCATAATTTATCTAATGTGTTACTTTGGATTTTATAGTTTACCCTTTTATATATTTATTTCTAGCTTAAATTATTATTAATTTTATTTATTGTCTTATATTTATTTTATAAATTCAAACCATTATTAACCATCAATTCTAATATTTATTATTATCATTTATTATTAAACCATTTATTTCTAACCCATTTATTTAAGATTTAAATTCAAATCAAATATATATACATATATTTATAATTTCAAATTGACTCATATATACCCAAATATACACACATTCACATATATACAATATTTCAAATTTAAATGATTTATACAAAATTTATTTGAATCTGGGGAAACTCGCATCACTTTTATCAATTTAATTTACAATTTTTATTCAAAATTTAAATTAATTATCAAATTAAATTAAATTAAAATCCGGGGTCGTTACAGACTTCCCCCCTTAAAAGAATTTCGTCCTCAAAATTGCACAGGGAGACACAAGGACAAATGAAGAATGTTTCATCAAATCAAATTGAACATCTATTCTGCATTTGGCTTACCAAATCAGAATATCAATAACAGATACAAGAACGAATCTGTTTTAACACTTCACAAGATACTCGGGTTATCCAGATCTACGAAATATGCAGTGATATCGGTTAGCTAACCATTCGTAGAATATACTGGGACCCAAAGAATAAATAAATCTATGGATACAATTTCAAAATTATAAGTTTAGAAACTAAAGTATACCTATCAACCATAGCAATCAAAAAAATCAATTCATCCAAATAAACAATTCTGGCCCATTTGGAGTTTATGTCCCACACAAACATACCGAATTTCTTCGTGAATCTACCAGAAATCATCGAAAAATTGAGAAGAGATGCTGAACAAAAGAGGTTGATAGAGAAAAGATTGTTTCCACTGTTGCAGGGTATTAACCATTTATAGTCGTATTCCCCTGTCCCCTATCTCATCCTCTTCTTACACTCATACTTACTATCGGTGGATAGCAAGAGAATTTACTGAGGCATACGGACGGATATCTGAGAATTACTCATTCTAGGGTATACTTCACCCTATCTCTAATGAGCTACTTAATGTGTTATACTCCTAAGCTAAAGTTTTACCCTCAGCTCTGATACCAAATTGTAGCGACCCAAAAACTCGGCCTTCGAAAATCGGCACCCGTACTTCACTTGTACTCAAAATGTCGCAGATTCAAATGCCGAATCTAGCTCTCCGGAGCTTATAACACCATTAAGTATAACAACACAGTGGAAAAAAGAAAACAATGATATCATATACAACTCCAATGAATACAATATCCAGTATGATATACAACAATGATATCAATAATACACAGCAATATCAAAGATATGATACAATGCTACAGCGGAAATAACAACAACGGAAAAGATCACTCCAAATGATCTTCAAAATAGAATGAGACCAAAAACTCCAACATCAGTCAGAGATGCTGAGTCCAACCACTCCAATGTCAAGCTCGAACCACAAAGATAAGCAACGTCAGTCCTGATCTCCGATGAACTGAACTAGCTACAGATAATCTACTAAACCTGACTATCTGAAAAGAAACCCAACTCTAGACTGACCGTGTGGAAAATTATGGGCACCCAGAGTTTAGGAAGGGAACAATAAACTCCGAGTCAGTCGTGGGACTGGTGTGAGCAACAAAAATAGTTTACCCTTAAAACAAACAACAAAAGGATTTAAAACATTGAAATCCGCAATGCTTTTGGAAAATGAAACTACCATAAGACCTCCCACCACACACACAATGCAAACGCAGAATTGGAGGAGATTTCTTCTTATGATAGTCAAACATGCTTACTACGCAAAAGGAAAACTCTTTGATATTATTGTTAGTGCATAGTGGAAAACATTTCGAAAGTATAATATTAATCTCAGCCAACATAGGCATTTCACACTATGCCTTACCGCCACATTCCATAGCAGGTTATACAACTAAAACCGTACAAGGTTCGTATTGTTTCTTTGGATTTCCAACAAATGGTCAGGCTAAGGAACTTCCTACTGCCAATGGGTACGCCTCTGGATGGACGTCCCGAGAAACCAACCAGGCTCTCTGCCAACAGAAGGCCGGGTTACCTCTGTAACTAGGTAACTACTACACGAATATGCCACCCCCGGTCCTTTGGGACCTTTATCCGAGCACTTGATAACCAACATCACACAGTAAAAAATATAGTGTGTCCACATGAGTAAGTATCTGGGCTCCATACCATGATACTACCCTTTTCCAGAAGGAAATGACATACCCTAAAGGGCGTGACCCTCATAACCTTGCCGCATCATTCCTGTTTCGACCATTTCCGGTCTGTGAGGTCCGACGAGGTCTCGTCCACAAAGCTACGCTTTTTCACAAAGCCATGCTTTGATCAACAAATGATCAATAAATGATCAACACACAACAACACTCAGCAGCCACATTACCAAATTGGGAGTATATCGCTGATAACCTTCAACTACATAACCTCTGAGCTTGTATGTCTCAGAGAAGGGTGTTAAGCTAAGAGAATAAATTCTCCGCCACCAAACAGAAATGTATTTGAAAGAAATCTTCTTTATATCTCAAAGTGTAGTGTCAGACATGTAACCATACAAGTCTGTTCCGGGTTCGAACGGAACCGAAGGCACTTCCGAAGAAGCCCTTGCAATCCGGGTATTCACAATCCCGATCGGATTTCCCATCACTTAAGAAATCTCTATACCGGTGCGACTCAATGCAAAGACAATCGATAGGTTATCCTATCGTTCTCGCAAATACCCGGTCTTCTCCACCGATCTTCAAATGTAATCCATATACGACGTATCATTATTCGAAATGGGTTATGTGACACAAAGGTCCTCTCCCGGCTAAACCGAATAGTGAGCGTAATATTTAAAAACATATGGATAATAGAATTTCAATTAAGTCACAACTGGTTATCCAAAACTTTCTTTCAAATGGTTTAAACACATTACCATTTTAATCTTTTTAAACAAAAGATTCAATTCACAAAGTTTACCCTGTTTCACAAAGATTCATTCACAGATTTTCCAAATAAATTTCCATTTCAATTGGATTAGCTCATTAAATCTTGAAATCAAAGATTTAATTCATAGCTTTCAAAACACATTTCCAAAGATTTATTCGTAATTTGGAAAACTATCTTCAATTCAATCTTGAAATTCCTTTAATTCAAATTGAAATCCATTTCTTATATAAGAGCTTTTATCAGTCGAAAACAATTAGTTTCCCAAATCATTGAATTCAATTCTAAATATTGAATTCAAATTTAAATCAAATTATTAAAATATCAAGGTTTATTAAGTTATTTAAAATAACTTTTACATTTGAAACTCATTTGCAAAGCTCTTAAATTACAATTTCCAAAACTATGTGGATTCAAGAATTCAATCTTTAAAATGGTCAAAAATCTGTGACTTAACTGATTTCCACGTGAAATCCATATTTGTGTGTGTATGGTGTAGTCCAGGGGTTTCACACAGTAGTGCAACATCATTCAATCATCACAGATCAAAACACAGAAATATAGTTGATAAGCGATATAAACTATAACGCTTATCGTTCATTCATAGATCACAGATATATATCACAGATAATAAATTATATCACAGATAATTAACTATATTACAGATCACACACAAATCGTAATATGTCACAAAGCATCACAATTCAGAGATATCAAACAATTCAATTATTCAGTCAAGTCCAAACATTCACAAGTAGGATCAATTAATATCTGATTATAATTAATTTATACCAGATTAATTACTTATGAATAACTACAAATCTTGGTTAATTAATCATTAACTAATGATAAACCATTTTAATTAATTGACCTTTAATCATTTATTAAGTAACCTTTAATTAATTAATTATCCTCAAATTAATTACCTTAATTAATAAATCATATTAATTAATTAATCTTTAAACCAATTACATAAATAATTAACCCCTTAATTGCTTTCATTAAGTAATTAACAATTAACAATTTATTATCTTAATTAATTAATTTAATTTAATATCAAAATTAATCACATTAATTTAATTACTTAATAATTTCTAGTTAATTATCTTCATTAACTAATAACATTTCTTTAATTGCTTTCTTGAGAAATTATCTTAGATTAATTCATTATTAATCATTTCTAATTATAAATTAATCTAAATTATTTATTTATAAATTAAATAAATCATTCTTTAATTACCTTATTAATTTAAATCATTTTATTACCTTAATTATTTCTAAGATAATTAATTTCTTTATTAATGATTTCATTAACATTTAAGTGTATTTTAAACATTACACATTAAATTTAAATTCAAATTCCATTTTGAATTTAAGATTCAAAATGATTATATATTTAAACATTTACCAAATTTAAATATCCACTTATAAATTTACATAAAGTTCTAACTAAATTACTTAAAATTTTTATTTAAAATTTAGGCTTTAAAATACATTACATTTTATCTTGAAAATTCAAGTTAAAACAATTTATTTAACTTTTCACTCAAAATCCTTTTATAAAAGAATTTAACCAAAATCCAATTCAAATATTTATTTGAAAACAAATTACTTTAGAAAGCTATTTGATTTAACTTGGCTTTAAACTTTGATTTAAAACTTTTGATTTAAACTTGCTTTAAAACCTTGATTTTAAATTCTTAATTTAAAATCCTAATTCATTTTAAAACCTTAAGATTCAAAGTTCGTTTGAATCTAAACTTCATACTAGATGTAAACTTGTTTAAATCTATCATCACAACTTTTAAATTCATTTAAATTTTCTTAAATTTAAATTCAAAAAAAAAACAAATCAGTGACAGGTTTTATCAAAAACCTGTAACCAAACCCATACTCGAGCAAACCCAAAATTGCTTCGAGTCAAAACCTTATCTACTTCGAGTAACTACTTGAACAACTCGAGTCCAACCCGAGTTCCATTTCTCTGCAAAAACAAAGTTCATCAGAAAATCAAAATGCACGGTGCACGTGCACAGAGCAACGGCGGCATCGCCACCTCTGGCGACTTGCTCCACGTATCGGTAATCGACTCCATACTCGATTCTCACTTCCAAATCGACCTCACTAAGCACGAATGGAAATCGACCTTTTCAGTCGAAAACTGGAACCAGACAATGCGACAAGATCGCCTTGCACCCACCTCTCCGACCATCTGAACGTCAGCACTTCCAGTCACACCATCGTCAACTCCTCTACTTCCAATCCCCAGAGTCTCATTGCACTCGATCAACTGGGGAGGTCGAACGAACAAAACATTAACCCTCGACAAAAACTAGGTTACCACACTTCAAACTACAATCCCCACCTACACACTGATATGCACGAACATCTGGAAATTTTCCCATCAACACTGATCGCTCCTCCACCTCCAGGAGGAAGCTCGGCCTCTCCGATCAACGAGGTCTACCATGACGACCAAAAATACACGATTCAAACAAACCCAAACTGCTCTTCATTCCTTAATCTAAAAATTATGATTTTAACTTTAAAAATCATGTTTGAGTACAAGAATTCAGTTGACACACCTGAATTCGTAATTTAAAATATTTGTATTTTGACCAATTTAAAGTTTTTCTCGGTTGTCTTGATTTCCAGAGGTATTTACAAGTTGTTTTAACTAAAATAAATTTTTAAAGCTTAATTCATGAACAAACAACCAATCTTTGTTTGTATTTTAAGTTCAAATAGTTATTAGATTAAGAGATAAAGATTAATTTGCAAATCTGGGTTTTAAAAAGAAACAGAAACATAGGCATCACAATGTTACAAGCATACACAGATTCACCCATCCACACACACACACATATATATATATATATAGACACACACACACACACATTTCCAGATATTCATAAGCAACTAATTCAGAGACTTAATTTTTAAAAAGGTGATGTTACTCACCTTGATTTCCAGGAAAAAAAGAAGAACCGAGTTGCTTTTATGCTTGAAACAGGCTTTTGAAAAACTGGCAGTTGAAATCTTTCTTTCTTGATTCTTTTATTGATCTAGTTTGTCTTGAATGGTATTGTTGTTTATATTGAATTAGATTACTTCAGATGCTACTCAGTTTTTTTCCTTTTAATGATCGAACCGAGGAAAAGAAGCTCCCAAGATGATATGTATAAAGTTGAGTTTGCAGGTGATATAATTTGTTATGTACTGGAAATCCTTTGTTTATACGTTGGCCAGAGATTTTTATCTCAAATTGGAGGCTGATAGATATTCGTTTGGTGGCTGAGATGATAAAACTTTGGCATGCATTAATTAGTTGTACCACATTCGTATATTTTTTTCTTTTCACTTTGTACAATGCATGTCTGGTGGCTTCCTTTGCAAGTTTTATATATTTTTCTTGTTTCCAGGTTGATGAGTTTGTTTAAGTCTTTGAGATGTTGTTACTTCAGTTCTCCTTAGTCAAAATGTACGAAATTGAGATAAAGTTGATATATAAATGAATTTACAGAAAATAGGTATTTGTATGCTAAAGATATTGCATTACAATATAAATAAATTACTATTTTAGTTTGTTATTAGATTTTATTTATTCGGCTGTACAAAATGAGATGATTGTGATGGCTTCCTTTTACAAGCTTTCACACTTGTATTTTATCTTGTTTTTGTTTCATATGTATTTTGTTTCCTTATTTGAATGTATATGTTTGTTTCTATCACTTTGTTTAAGTGTACATACTTATGCTTTACTTTGTCTTCATACTTATATTTGGCTTGTATATGAATATACATATATTTATTTTCATATTTAAGTGTATTTGATTTTTCTTTAGTCTTATTAATTTGTAATATAAATAATTTCTATATTTTATATGTTGTCATAATTTATCTAATGTGTTACTTTGGATTTTATAGTTTACCCTTTTATATATTTATTTCTAGCTTAAATTATTATTAATTTTATTTATTGTCTTATATTTATTTTATAAATTCAAACCATTATTAACCATCAATTCTAATATTTATTATTATCATTTATTATTAAACCATTTATTTCTAACCCATTTATTTAAGATTTAAATTCAAATCAAATATATATACATATATTTATAATTTCAAATTGACTCATATATACCCAAATATATACACATTCACATATATACATATATATACAATATTTTAAATTTAAATGATTTATACAGAATTTATTTGAATCCGAGGAAACTCTCATCACTTTTATCAATTTAATTTACAATTTTTATTCAAAATTTAAATTAATTATCAACTTAAATTAAATTAAAATCCGGGGTCGTTACAATTTAATTGGTCTTCTATAAGGACAAAGTATAAAGATGGTACACATGCCTTCTCCGCCCCTCAAAACTAATTGGTATGCATCCACTTACCTACCGTATCGTCCTCCATTTCGCTGATAATATACTAATCTCATTTCACTAAAATTGTCTACAACAATTAAACACAGTAATAGCAAGCCTTATTTCATTTTTGAAGTTATCACTTTCTTTATTTCAGTGCAACATTAAATTTTGATCAATCGCTATTTCATATGCTGCAATTGCTGTCAAATTTTCTTTCCTTCTAACACAGTTTTCTGTCTTTTGTTTCTTCTGCAGGAATGACTTACTTTATCTTCTACATGGACAACGCATAAAGCTGAACAAAATGTCTTCTAGGCCCCTGAAAAGATCATGGTATGGATCCATTTAACTACCCCACCTACACCCAATACACTGATACTTTATTTGCATTATTTACCCACTATTCTGCACACTAAGTTAAGACAGTAAAATCAACACTTTACACTGATACTTTATTTGCATTATTTACCCACTATTCTGCACACTAAGTTAAGACAGTTAAACCAACACTTTTTCAATTTCTGAGGTTACCACTTTATTTACTTGCTTGGAACAATAAATTTTGGTTAATCACTGTTTCATAAAGTGTTCTTCCTTTCAAAATTTCGCGTCCCAAACTGGCACATACGTCCTTCCGAATGAACAGTTCAAACATATTGCTTTTTTTTCCTTTGATGCCGCCTTCAATTTAATTCCACTTACCTCCTCAACTACTTCATGAATATGATTTTCCTACTCACACTGTATACGCTACACTCAGTCCACATGTACAAAAAAGCTACCTGAACTAACAGCAGTCAACTTGAACTGTTTTTGGCCTCATGCATTTATTCCCACTTTTATCATTAACTGCAATTGTACTATATGTTCGTCAAACACAGGTAACTACCAAAAAACAATATACTCACATGCAAATGGACAGAGTGGGCATGACTGTCCACTAAAGTTGTTCTGCCTGTGCAAGTTATGGAACTTATTTGTCTTTTCAGGTTCAATTTTTATCTACTCCCACCGACAAACTCCTCAACAATATAATCATTAATCACCTTACCTATATTTTTTGAGACATTCATGTGAAAGACCCGTAAGGTGCCCAGCTGAATGGAGAACGTATGAAAAGGTGGTAACGTTGGATGATCTGATCATTCCATTCAACATTTAGCCGTTTCGATTATATTCCAGTTGTTCAGCCCGATGAAAGCAGATTACTGTTGCCAAGACTGAGGTTGAATTATAAACTACGCCATTTGTACTCGGTTCTTCCTTATGACAGTTATTTACATGTAAACCTTTTTAATATTTTAACATACCCATATCATTACCACGCTCTGTGCTCTGTTTCGAATTACTGACTGTTTAATGTTTCACCTATTACATTAATATATTGCACAGTTCTGTTTGCTTTTTCATTACCATACTATTGCATCGTGTTTTCAATTTCCCATTCTCAACTTACTATTTTCTGCAAAATATTCGTACTAACCTACATTCATGCCATATACATGCATATTAAAATAGTTAACAGCAACCGCATTCAAACAAAAAAACTATAGTACTCACTTACGAAGCATTCGTATATATATAGATACACTGTAGAATACATAGCATATGTTTCCCATATTTCTATTACATGGGAAACTGTCCTCCAATAGCAGTACAGAAAAAAAAAGATTACGGAATCAATGGACAGATGGACAACTTAATTTCACTGCAAACATGTTTAATTTCGTACATTGATATGTTTTATCCATAAGTTTTAAGTTCCGCAGTACCAAGATAATGCACTTCACATTCACAATGTCCTATTGTACTACTTCTGCAATTTTCTGACAGCCAGCCAATGTTAACTATTTAACATGCTTTCAATAAAGTTTCCTTCCACTGTACGTGGTACCCACTCACAGCATATGGTTCACTGCACAGTTTGTACACACAGTCAAACCTAATAAAAAACTATTTTACAAAGATTTTTTTTCCACTGACTTATAAATTACACTGCACTACGCACACTATGCTACAGATTGCTTTATTAAAGATGGACAGCTTTACTCTTCCTGCACGCAAGTATTTATACAGCACCTTGCTGTGTTTTTCACGCAAGTATTTACACATCACCTTGCACGCAAGTACTGCCATGCACACACATACATGTAACGTCCTGTTCTACATCAATTTTTCCCCCATTATACAGCGGTTTCCATTTCCTACCCACTTACGTGTTTTCCTCACATCCATTTCACCATAATCCCAATGAGACAAAGTTACCCCATTTGCCGAATAATACTGATTCAACTTTTCCAGCAACTACCTCATTCCCTCACATGTTCTCCTCTTCCACTTACCGCCTCACATCCCCACCAACTTATAAACTCCTCAATTCCCTACACTTTTACTGTCTGCTTAATACAGTCTGCTCCTTCAATGACAAAGGTAACACCGTCCGCCTTTTTCAAGTACAGCTTTTCACTGTTATTGCACTACTTTTTTTCATATTTCGTTTCCTTCTAACTCACTATCGACTTCCTTCAATGCAGATCAAATGTTCAACATCCACTCAAGAGAGTGCAGTAAACCTTTCCACAGAAAGGATTAAACGCAAATGCACCCGTTCAACAAAGCTTCTTCAAACTCTTCCTACTGAAATAACTGCTTCTTCTGCTTCCTTCCCACCGCCTCCTGCTCAACAGCACGATTCAGACAATGGTACTAATGCAAAATGATAACAACATCTTCAACCGTACGTACCAACAAAAAAGAGTTCACAGAAACAAATGGACTTGAAGGAAGTGTCTGCATCTTCGGATCAACTACAAATCCCTACCGACCATCATCCCCATGCACCTTACCCGATAGACGGTAATTGGGATGATTTCTTCACTCCCGAAGTGGTATGCTACACATACTAACCTACACTTCAACACATCCGCATATTTGTGCATACATATATCAATCGTCTAACTTTCAACCCCTTTAACTTTCTCCTACAGATCGAAGAGTGTGATCGTGCCGTTGAGCGCTATCTTACAGAACGTTCGCAGAACTGATTACTCTATGTATAACTACAATAGTTAATCAATTCCTTGTTATGCTGCATATTTCTCCTTCTGTACTTTGCCAATAAAATAGCTTTTACAACTGCTTTGCCTTATGCAGTATACTTATATACATAATTTGATTTCCATCTACACGTTTCTCTAATTGTACAACTCCTTATTTTATGTTGTACGTACACCAACAAGTAATCTGCTACTACAACAACTGCTTTTTCCCTACAACACATCACCATCAACTGCATCTAAATAACACATTCTCAAACACAAAAAATATGCTGACCTGATCTCCTCCTACTACGTCAACCAACTAACATTTCGTCTACTAATTTCAACCCCACTACATTCCAGCATACCAGATTACTACACTTTTGCTGCTACAACGCAACTTCTAACTTCACACATATATAATTCCCCCTCTATACTAAAGATCAATGCATGTACAGTATAATTCCTTATGAAATCATTTCTTGAAATGATCGGCTTTTTGGATGATGCTAAATTTTGAATGGCGGAGCCATAACTATTGTATATATATCTTATAACTCTCCTTTTATATACAAAATTCCAACATTAATGTAAAAAAAAAGAATTGTGCATGTACGCACATAAAAATGCAACATCACATACAATGTCATTTCGTAAGGTGACAAAAAAAACTAACAAACAATGTTTCATAATACCAATTCCTCCTACACACGTGCACGTGCATCGCACGTGCCAAAGAACTCCTACAAAGGTGCTTCATCATTATCGGGTTTACCTATCGTCTTTCTTACAACACCTTATTTCTATTTATTTGTCATATCATCTTCCTCTTTTTTCCCGTAATTAACGAAAAAATTACTATAATCTCTCACAGTATTATAATTGTAACAAAGACAAAATACGCCACTTCCTTCTTTGCAAACGTCCAATGGACGTGCCACCATGCTTGTAATATATAATAGATAAATACAGATCTTTATACAAAAGAAACTGTAATGATTAATATACATACAATCATCAGAGTACAACAATCAACAAATCAATATGGACAGTTATTATAACTTGTCCTCACCAGAGCCGACTATACAACCTGACACACATAGCAGAATATAACCAAGTACGTGAAATACGTCTGAAATCCTCCAACTCATCTCCTGAGCTCCATAGCATCCTAACCTGAATCTGTAATACTTAGTCTGACCCAAGCATTATAATAAAATAACACTCGAGTCAGTCTGGAAAACTAGCATGAGAAATCACACTCAACTTGAGTTACTACTGTTACCAAAATTCTTTTGAAAATAAGGGTGTCTCGTAAGACCACGCCACATATAAATACGACGGGTTTTACCTTACGATAACCAAAACATTTTATATTAAAATCATCTGATATTATAATAGTGTCTATAGAAAATAAACTATAAAATAGCTGAAATGCTTGCATCTCACGTTTCAACATAATTGGGCACATCTAAAACCTTACAGGCTCGTAGTGGATATTGGATTCCATAGAATGCCAGGGTACTGGGGTACCGCTCATCACAGTACACCTCTAGAAAAATGTACCGAGATCGAACCTATCGATCCCTACCAACATAGGACCGACCTAACACTTGCTGGATAGTACCGAATATGTTATCATCCCGGGTGTTCCCAACCTATCGAGCGCTCTCTTTTCCATGCACAATCATATCCATAATTATAATATATCCGAGGGTATCTAGAAAAGTGATAACAACCCTACTTGGGTGCGACCCACTTAGCCCTACTTCATCTCCCATGTTCTAGTCATTCTCGATTGATGAGGTTTGAGGCTACATATTACCTTAGATTTAGCATTCATGCACTTGGAATGCTAACACCGCCTTCAGGGCAACGATGCAATGATAGCATTCATCCATACAAGTTGTTCTAGGTCTTAAAAAACCGAATCTCCTTCAATTTAACCATCTCCATTATCTTCGAGATATCATAGTTTGTAGCGCACAAATCAGATCGAAGTGGTTTTCGGATAATTAAATCTGATCCCAGTCTCTTCGAAACAATTAACGAAATTGGCCAGATTTGATAGTCGATTACTTAACTATCAAATTACACACATAAGCAGTCACTAAGCCTATATTATAAATCTTTCAAAACATTTATTTCAAAATATGTTTACAAAGATATATATTCAAATCTCTTTCAGTATTCCAACATTTGAAAACAATTTCAAATACTTAAATCCATACTAGGATGTTTCAAATCATATCAACACTTAGAAATATTTCCGAATACAATTTATAACACTTAGAAAAATATTTCTATACCATTCATTTCACACTTAAAATATTTCCAAACCCTCTTTCTATACTTAGGAAAAATATTTATAAACATATTCTCCAAAATCATTTTAATATCAAACTTAGGAAATATTTCATAACTTATCTCATAAATCTACAGAATTATAATAAATTCCTTTTTACAATTTCAAAAAAAAAATTATACTTATTTATAATCCCAACTAACAATTTATAATTCCTTTTATGAATTCAGATTCATTTTTGAAGTTCCCATATTTCAACATTTTGGAAATTCCATTTCCTCCCAAATCCCTTATAATATTCTTCTTATCAAAATCATATCCGTTAAATAAACTCCATTTACAAATCTCGAGAGGATGTATAAATAAATTTTAATCATTTATAAACTCTATATATATGATAAGTATTTTTAAAGAATAGTAATTTATTTTTAAAACATGTTTAAGTAATTATTTAAAATATCAAAACACTTTAAATAAACATCGATAACTCATTTCCAATTCATTTTTAAATAAAACTAATCGATTTACAAAGCTTATTATAAAAATTTGAATTCATTTCTATAAATATTAAATATTTGAATAATCCACATCTCGAAATATTTCAATGCTAAATAGCTTTAACTATATAGTTAAATAATTAAAAATCCCATTTTAAAAAAACTTAATTTCTCGCCAACATCTATTTTTAAAATCCAACATTACCAATTTCAATTTATAAATTCCTCTCGATTCATATCACATCGATTACGTTTCAATTTCATAACCATTCTCACATTTCAAAAATAAATTCCACTATTTTTTTCCCAAAACCGATTTCCATATCTCGATACAAATTCACACTGTGAATTTATATTTCCAATTTATCTACTGACATCATTTCCCCTTATTTATAAACATCATTTATAAATTTATAAACTTATTTGGGCTTCACTTGTTTATAACAATAATCTCATTTATAAAATTTCATTTTATGAATCCATTCCTTCATAAATCCCATTTGTTTTTCAAATCTATTTTTAATATCAATTTCAACTCATTTCCATAAATCCAGAACTATCACTTAAAAATCCATTTTTAAAAATCCCTTATATAACTATTTTTTTATATCTCTAATTAAAACATTTTACGAATGGTTGAGTACAAATCCAAAATCAAATCATTGTTTTATCCAAATCAATTTCCATTAAAATAATCCAAATTTCGATATAAATATTTTTAAATCCAAAATCTCCTTTTAATTCCTTCAAATTCAAAAATAATATTTATGGTATTTAAAATACCAAAATTGAGGCCAGTGCTATTATAGCATCCAATAAATCAAATCATAACATAATCTATAACAGATTATCCACACACATCATATATCACTATATATGAAATTAAAAACAACAGTCTTGAGAAATCCAGTTGGATCCCTCCAACCTGTTTCCCTACAACCGCAGATGTTATATAACATAAAATAATAATAATCCCGCTTCGAGGCGGGATATCGCAATAAAAAAGGTCATCTGCTTTTACACGGGGTGCATAGTGTCTCATCCGCTATAATCGGCGGGAAAAATACCCAATTACTAATATATACTACTATACATACTACAACATCCAATTGATAATAATTTATCAATCCATCCAATCAAACAATAAATAATTTTAACACTTTAAAATAAAACCAGTTATCCAAAGTGAGTGAGATTTACTAACCTTGATTCCAGTTAGCACTTAAGCGTTCCATTTTAATTAAAATCAATCAGTCATTTAATTTTAATTAAAATTCCTGCTAGCTCCAATAGACTCCAATCCAATTCCTATGCGAAGTATTTACTGACATGAACCCAATGCAACTTGTTTTGTCCAATTTCGACCTCGTATGAAGCAGTTACACAATTTCTATGATTACACGATTTATTATATAATAAATTTACAAATTCTTTTTTTAACCAAAGATAATCAGGGCCGTTGATCTCAGATCCGAGCGTCCACGTTTCTCCTTCCTTTCTTACTTCATCCACGTGTGTGACCCAGGCAAAACACGCATTGCCTTTTCCTTTTGATCGCCGCACCACCACACGCTGCCATAGCTTCATCAGAGACCACCAGTCGACGTGCCTACACGAACTCCTCCCATGCCATGAGCCACGTTGAACTTGACCACTCGTAGCACTTGCAAAACCCATCGAAATGCACGACAAACGCGGCCATCCCCTGCTTCCATTCGACGATGATAGCTCAAATCCAACGTTGGATGTGTTCGTCTCTCCAAGCTTTACAACTTTCCAGTTGATGCCGAAGCCTAAAGGTCAATGGATTGGGAGATAATTGAGGGGGAAGAAAATGATTTTTTGGCCATTGAAGAAATAGGGGTGGCGGCTGAGAAAATGGTCGACTTTAGGGTTTTGGGCCAAAAAGAAAGCTAAGGTCCTCTATTTATATACCAAAATAAAACACTATTCATCGTTAATTTTTTCACGGTTAAAATTCTTGAACTCCAAACGAGGCGTGCCGCCTGGCGTTCCTAATGTTATACCCCTATTCCAAATGCAATGGAACAAGTCTCGAGTCCCAATTCGATTGTATGCAGAAGATAGCTTTTTGAATCGACTATTTTTAATTAAATTAATCCTGTGCGTTTTCAGCTCGCACAACCCAACAACAAATCCAATCGCTACGGAAATTGAAATCCAATAATAATACACTATTACGGATCCAATGAAACTAGTTTCGTCGAAATCCAAGACTGTGTCTCGGATAGCTATTTTAACACGTCGACTAAATCGACAATTTCCAAAGTCGACAAAATAACTTGAAATTCCAGTTTTTAAAAACTTACTAACTAAATTCTAATTTAAATAGAACTAACATTCACATTGTAAATCATTTCAATTAATTCTCAACTCACATCTCAATTATTTGCACTATTTCCGTATTACAATAATTCGCTCTATTTGAAATTTAAATCCATTCGTGGAATTCAACCAATTAATTCCACATTCAAAATCAATTATATTTCGAATTCAACATTTAAAACAAATTTAAATATTCAAAATCAAACGACTGAAAAAATCTGGGTCGTTACACACTTAAAACCTTTTAATGGAAAGTAAGCAGACTCAGAACATTTAATACCTTATTTAAGGTAGGTCAATGTCATTTAATACCTATCTCATTGCGGACTCCTCATTTGTAACTATCTACCTAACATTACATGGAATCTCTTCAGCCACTTAATATTTCCTATTGAAGCAGACCCTTTTCTGAGATATCCTCTACCGTCCCTGACCTATAACCTCGACCATTTACTACTTCCTACATAAGGAAGAGGCGAGTACTCACACAACAACCTAGTACCTTCAATCCCTAAACAAGACCTTCGTATTATGACCCATACCCCACAGTGATGTTTCACATTAGTCCGACTATTCATATGTATTGGTAGCTAGATTAGATGGGCAGAATTACTCTATAGAATTTGGGACTAATCTCGCATCATTTATAGTTACTTATTATAGACAATGTCTCACATCAGTCCCAAAATCACGCTGTTGGTAGACAGATTAGCTGGGTAGACTTCCATGTGCTTTTGTCTGACCTCGCATCCCTATAACTTATTCATAATTCATAGCACTCTCAACATATACTAACACACATCCCACCGCATCCATTATTAAGGACTTATAAGAAATCTTTCTTGTTTCCCCTTTAAAATCAAGCACTTTTCTAAAGGGGATTTAATAATAATTAATTACCTATTAACTATGCAATTAATACGTTACAGTTATATGTCATTTACGCTAATACACACACATACATACATATATACACACGCACCTAACAATTTCTAAGCGTGTAGAGTTTATGCCCTCGACTAGTGTTTAAATGTCAACTCTTCCAAAATTATACAAGTCCTATATTATCAATATACCATATTCCAATATTCACATCCAAAAATCCAATCAACAGACTTGTACATAAATAAAATTCAACTCAACCTATTATACTAAAACAATGGAATAAATCGATAATAGAAAATTGCAAATTTAAATTTTATGCTCCATTCAACTCTTGTTTATAGGAAATCGGACAAAGGGAATTTCTATTCAAATTGTGGAAATAAGTGGTGCAAACTATGAATAAAAATTCGTACCTTACATGCCATTTCCAAATCAAAACCCCTAATCAAATTCAAGGAAAAGAATAAGAAGTGGAATAGAAGGCAAAAACACTAAAATTATGAACCTACACAATTCTTATTATTTTAATATAAACAATTTAGATTCCAAACCAGAATTAATATTTCGCTTTAAAGGAGTTCTAGAGATTTTTAATATGATGTTTTTGAAAACCAAAACTCCCCAATGCATATTTCAAATCCATACTATTCTAATCAACTACTAAAATAGAAAGACTAAGATTTTCACTCACTATAGGTCATTAGTTTTGCTTCCTTTTGGATTTGACACACCTTCCATAACCTCATTCGGATCTCCTCTTTTGATATGTACAATAAGGAATTTGTACATATATTAAATTCAAAAAATTAGTGGTTTGAGAAGAATAGGTTTAGAAAATAAGCATATATGATTTCTTACCTGAAATGCTAAAGGAGTATTCTGAATCTTTAAAAAGATGAACTGAGAGATTTTTGCTATATTCCCAAAATATTATGTGCATAAAAGTGCAGGGGCTAGGCTCGTAATTTATTGGTTGAAATGCGTTAGAACCGTTGGGTTAAGCTAGATTAAACCTATAAAATCTGAAATTTCATTACTGCAAAGCCCTAACCGCCACCGTTATCAATCGGTCGACTGATTAAACCTTCACCGGTCGACCGGTGGACCTATTTCGGGTTCACTTGATTCGCTTGTCATTGTATATTATTTAATACATCAATTAATCATTCAACGTTAACATTAATTTTCAATGATTACTTAACCCCCAAGTCTAATTGTTGTTAACTTTCAAATTTTAGATTTAAGAATTATTTACTTATATGAATTCCATTTAAATTATTTTGAACTTGAAAATTTCAAACATACATAACTTTTAAGTTTGAGCTCGTTTTCAACATATTATACATGAAAATTTATTAGAAAATCGCCATGGGTGCACCTGCATAACTTTCATGGTCAAATTCCGATTTTGAAATTTTTTCATTTTTAGCCTTATCTTATTATTTAATTTATGTGATTTATATATTTGTTGTTGAATTTTATGGGGTGGTTATTGGATCTTTATTGGGCTTACGAAGTCTAATTTATTTAGAACATTTTCAAATTTTGTTTAAATTTATAAAAGATACTGTATTATTTAATTTTATGTAATGTTAAATATATACGTGTGTCACAAATATATATATAAGTGTGTGCATGTGCAACATATCAATCCATGCAAGTTATAACATGCCAATATATATAGATGCTAGGATTTACATTCCAACAGACACGTTAGCTCATCCAATGTGTAGATGTATCGTCCAAATGTGTGTGTGTATACACATAATTTTGCTTTTATAATAATTTTTTAAAAATATATATATATATACACACAAATTAAATTTTATTCATATATGATTTTGTATAAACATATAAATATTTATATATGAATGTATAAATACATACATACACATATATATAATATTAACAAAATGTATATATGTTAATTACCAAATATAATAAACAAATTATTTTTTGCTGTAAAGTCGAAAATGGTATTTATACATACATACATACATACATACATACATACATATATATATATATATTAATCTAAATAAAGTTAGAAAATAATTTTTATTTAAATATATTTATTGATATGGTCTTGCGCATAAATTGTCAATTTTTTAACTTTTTAATTTTGAATATATATATATATTAAAAAAATCGAAAATAGTTATTTAAAAATTATAAAAAATATTTTATTTGAATCTAAATTTAAATTAGCAAATTTTGGATGAAATTTTAAATTTTAAAATTTTAACATATAAATTTTATAATTTAAACAATTTAAAAAATCAAAATTTTAAAATGTTCCATTTTAGTTAAAGTATTTAAAAAATATTATTTTTAAATTTTTTTTCATGAGCTCAATATGTATTAGTATGTTTATATAAATTTTAAAATACGATTTATAATATTTTTATGAATTTATATAATTATTTGTAAGATAAATTGATTTAAATATAATTTAAAAATATTATATAAAAATAAATAAAATAATTTGTTTATCATATATATATATATATATATATATATATATAGGTCAGCATGACTTTGAATAAAATATAAATTATATTTTATTCAATTAATACATACGACTTAAATTTATACATATAGTTTATAATTAATTATAACATCATACTTTAATAAAAAATAGTCATATAATTTTACATGCAAAGAATTAATGCGATAATAATATTTGGTAGCAATAAAATATTTTATTATTATTTAAATCAATCTATTACATATATTATATTTGTTAATCCAAAAAATGGATCAACCCCCTAGTTTGAGTGTGAAAGCACCGGCCCTGTTCTCACAGACCAACAATATAGATAATAGATATAGAAAAAAGCAGTAAGAGAAAGAAGACAAGAAGATTTTTATAGTTCGGCTGTTAATGAAGCCTACGTCCACTTTATAATATCTATTATAGACTGATTACTATTACAAGAGTGTTTAACTACAAAGCTCTTGATTATCCTTAGCTAGATCGAATATCCAAGGTTAGAATCCACTGAAGAATCACAGTGAACCACATTGGAGATTGTTGTGAGGGAGGTGAAGAGTGAAGAAAGCTTCCAGTAGAGTTTCAGCAACCAGTCCGGAGAAGATCTCGTTTATGTTGCAGATAGGATGGTATTTATGGAGACCAGAGAGCTATATTGGGCCGAGCATGTGCGTTAATTGCTTGCAAATGGACACAAGAGGATTCAGTAGAACCTAGCTCGTGACTCGAGCCAAAAGCATGGATCACTAGCGATACATAGCATTAGCTCGAGTGCGAGCTAATTCCTTAGCCTCATTTTCTTCTTCAATCTAGTTGGATCGTGCTTGTACCATGCTTACGTATGGACTGCTGGCGATCCATACACTTAGAGTGTTTTTGGACTTTGGCTATTGAACTTTCCTTGTTGTCTTATGTCGACGTTATTCGTATAGTTTCGTTGCACGTTGCCTTATTTTGATGATATTTACTTGCTAGTTGTGTTTGCAACTGCTTGGATTGGGCGGATGCTTGTCTCTTGGTTTAGCTAACTCAGAATCTCATCATATTCAGTCATCTCTTCAGTAATATGGATTGGACCTTGATGCAAGAGATTTGGTTGAACACGGAATTATCCCCATGGATCGCTAGCGATCCATGCCTTTAGTGAAATTTTCCATTCTTTAACCTTAGCTCTTTTTAGCTTGTTGTTCTAACCTTTTTGGTTGACTTCTGAGCTATTCTGACTTCATCATGTTGTTTCGTCTTCTCTTGGATCCTATTGGGTTAAAAACCCGGATAACATTTTCCCCCAGAGTACGTCTTCATTGAAAACAAGGCGTGCTCTGGAAGTTATCACTTTTAGTCCCTGATTGTTGAATTCCATGTAATCATGTTAGAGTTTCACGACTGTGAACTAGGCCATGCTATTGCTTGCTTAGTTTTGATCTCGACCATCATTGCTTGTCTTAACAGATCGACCTTTTCTCTATAGCTTCTCGGTATGTCTTTAAATAGTGTAGGGATGCCGCTAGGCAAGATGGGAAATTTTTTTGCCTATACCCGCATGGATCGGATGATGGATCGCTAGAGACCTGATTCCTTAGAAGTTTTTCAACCTTTTTTATTTCCCTATATAAGTGGTCGAGCCGACCCAATCCATTCATTCGAGCCGAGCCATTCTTTCTTCCAGCGATCCATACACTTTGCAGCGATTCGTTTCAAGTCTTCACGTGCGATCTGATCCATCACTTCTACTAACTCGACCTTGCCTGAAGTCACCGCTGTGATTCCTTCTTACACTGCCAACTTTAGAGCCTCACCGCCGCTTGCTTAGATCGCCTTCGACCAAAACCCTAGTTCGCCTGTGCCTTAGGTCACTGCCGATCCAATTGTAGTTTGTAGATCTTAAAGCTTCGATCATCTTTGCACTTAGATGATTAATTCGAGGTGGGTTCGCTGATTACAATGTTTGTTTAATGATTTGGCGGCGAGGTTGCATTCATTATGTTTATCGTGAGGAGTCTGAATTGATTGCGGCTTAATGGAGGAAGATAGTAAATCGAGTCTTGAGTTCCTCTTGGAACGACATTCAGGCCTTGCCACGGTGCTTGACATGTTTTGTTATCTTCGTCCATTGAGCCGGAATTGACTTGAGCCAAGTTCCATAGCTAATATTGCACGACACATCGCTAGTTGGTCCTGGCTCTTCCGAAGAATTTGGACTTATCTTACTTGCTCTTATACGTTCGGTGTTCCTGTACTGAAAATAATTTTTTGTGTCACTTCGGACAACGGATCCGTTATCGATTGTTGATCGATAACGAGTAAGTGTAGAGGAACTAAAAAAGGAAATTCGATATGGGAAGTTCTCTTTTTTCCATTGTGAGCGAACTATCTACACAGGATAAGGCATTTGTAGTGTTTCAGACATCGAACTCAACCTCTATAGACAACATACTTCACTTGCCCCAGTACATACTTGAAATCCGATGTGTCGGCATGAATCAATGTCTCTCCAGAATTCAAATGTTGTAGGGGGAACTATTAGTTTAGAATAGAATTACTTGACCATTTTGAATGCGAGTTCTGTTGTTTAGAATGAAGTATCCATCTTCACGCCGTAAGTCAAGCGAAGAAAGTCCAGCACTTTCAGAAGCCAAGTGGTCATCCGCCGCCCTTTCTCCTTCCACCTTACAGGATGAATATGGCCAGTTGGTCCCAGTAGGTCCGGTCTTGGATCGAACTCCCCCTAATTTTAGGGTTCTTCTCAATCTGCCGAATAGAGCTTCTTTTGTAATTTCCGCTAAGTTCCTACATAACATCTGCATGTAACATGGCATACCAGAGGAAGACGTGTGTCTTCCAAAGAAGAACGAGTTTGCTCATATGCCTCCTCCAAGATATACCCCTTGTCATCGGTATATGTGTCCGAATGGAGCTGTGCCCCTGTTTAACGACTTTTTGCATGAGACTCTCTTGAACTTAGGCATTGCTCCATTCCAGATTCATCCCAATGGTTACACCATCCTAACTTGTTTACACGTCCACTTCATGCGAACATTCAATCGGGCTTCGAACTTTGACGTGTTGCGATATTTTCTTTCATTCAAGAGGAGAGATGAGTGTCCGTCCTTGGTCGTAATCGAAGCTCAAAGGAATCAAAAAATTATATTATGACTGCAGAGAAACCTATCCCAGTTAAAGACCCAGTATTTCTTTATCAGATGCCCTAAGGGGTTTAACCATCTTTGGAAAACAGAAGGTAAGTTCTTTCCCTTACCTACAGGGTTTCGACGTGTCACTATGGAGTTTCTAACAAGTCAAATACTTCTTGCAGTTATCCTGAAGCTGAATAGGGACTTGTCTCTCAATGAAGTTTTTCGAACCTTGAAGGCTATCGATGTTAAGAAAAGATCCATTAAAGTCTTGCTGACTGACGACAACTTGCTCTGATATGGATTATTGCATCCGGGGAGATCCACCGTTCTAGTTGAAGTCCACTCTCCTTCTCAATCCGGGTTTGCACGCGGTTCACTTCTTTTTCTCATGGTTTCGAAGAAGGCGCTTCTCAAGAGAGAGGGCTTGTCCGGAGATTTAGTCAAAGAGTCTCACGATGTAAGAGATGTTTCTACGACTGGAGTTAGTCGCCTGACAAGAATGCCTTCGATTCTGGAAGAAGGAGAAGAGGAGTTCAAACAGAGGGAAGGCAAAGCCGTGATGGACTTAGAAAAAGAGAAGGGGTAATCCGAAGAAGTAGCGATGGGTCCACTTCTAGTGGTGTTTTCTACGCAGAATGCGATGATGGGGATTCTGAATCATGTGATGAGACTATGGGGATGAGTCCCGTTATTCCGAGCTCACCTCCTCTAGACACAAGTGATAAAGGCACTGCCCCAGAAATCAGAGGACATCAGGATTCTCCAAGTAAAGATGCTAGTGCAGAGTTTGGAGATTTGTAACGCCCCACTACGAGAGCCTCATTAACAAAGAGTATTATATGGATAATACCGTTTGCTAATGCGGACAATGGAGTACAATGGAAGCGACCATGTGTAATCTTAATTTAACTATCTACTGAACACGTCGAAAAGTGGAATCTATTTTTTTTTCATCTCATGTTGTTTGACATATTCAATAAATACTTAAAGCAAAACTACAATGGCTAAAAGATCTTTCAGAACAAAGCATAATAGCAAAATGAACATCATCACAGAACAACATCAGATAATAAGCAAATAGTCTCGGCACAATACAACATCAAGTACAGATCCAAATATAAAAGTGGGTACAAAGCCACTACTCACACATCCGTGAGTCAAAAGAATATACACAAGATAGTCATAATATCAGAGTATCATAAAGGATGGATAACAAGTAAAGCTATCTATAGTATAGCGGATATATCCAAAGCGGAAGCACCGAAGCAAGCTAAGTCCAAAGCGACCTAACCTGAAATAACTCGGTCTGACCCGAGCATAAAATACTCGGGTCAGGCTGGCTAAACAAATCAGTTAGATAAACTGACAATAACCATGATAAGATAATGAGGCAACATATAACATAATAATCTCCAAAAGAGAAACATATATCATGGTAATAAAGACCAAAATCTCTCACATAGAGAAGAAACAAACATCTAATTAGAGATGTATAACAAGCTTCATATCATCGGCATAACATAAACACAAGTGCCAGTGTAGGCATAAAACAAGTTCCACAAGGTAGTCGCGCTTATATCGTGTGGTTGCATAAAACCATCACCGAATGGCGCTACATGAGGGAATATAAATCACACAGGAAAACATTAGCGTGCTAGTACTGTACTCAATCACATAGGAAATATACCCCAGTGACACACCCATCACTTTAGCTAAGGGGCAACACCTAAAGGA
The DNA here is from genome assembly GCA_030737815.1 of Allium fistulosum. NCBI lineage: Eukaryota > Viridiplantae > Streptophyta > Magnoliopsida > Asparagales > Amaryllidaceae > Allium > Allium fistulosum. The sequence goes on along the minus strand of CM060902.1, from coordinate 211,445,985 downwards.
GACAGTCCGAAGACACTATCCAAAAGGTGATGAGCCAGAAGGAGACAGTCCGAAGACACTATCCCAAAGGCAAATAAACCCAAGGGAGACAGTCCGAAGACACTATCCCAGCGGTATCACTCAGGAAACACGCCGTAGTGGTAAAGGCTCGTAGGCCCAATACTCGTTTACCACTAACGGTAGGAATGTGTCACGAACTCTTAGCAAGGAACCCGTAAAGTAGTAACGTGAGTCCCATAACCCAACGTTCGCCCTAAACGGTTTACTAACCAATCGTAAGCTTCCACACTCAAAGCAGTAAAAAGTTCACCTCATGTTGTAACGACCCGTATTTTTACGGATCGTCAAGTTCGTCAAAATCTGGAATTTTTGCATTTTTAAGTCATTTCAGATTTTTAGGGAAATTTGTCTAAGTGCTAGGTCGGCAGGGCAAGTTAGCGACCTAAGAGTTTCGGTGAGCTAAGTGCTAGGTCGGCAGGGCAAGTTAGCGACCTAAGAGTTTCGGTGAGCTAAGTGCTAGGTCGGCAGGGCAAGTTAGCGACCTAAGAGTTTCGGTGAGCTAAGTGCTAGGTCGGCAGGGCAAGTTAGCGACCTAGTGGTTCCGAGTTAGCGACCTAGAGGTTACTGGGGGTGTGGTTAGGTCGGCTGGGAAAGTTAGCGACCTAGTGGTTCCGAGTTAGCGACCTAGTATATTAGCTTGTTAGCGACCTAGTGTATTAGCTTGTTAGCGACCTAAGGTATTAGCTTGTTAGCGACCTAAGGTATTAGCTTGTTAGCGACCTAAGGTATTAGCTTGTTAGCGACCTAAGGTATTAGCTTGTTAGCGACCTAGTGTATTAGCTTGTTAGCGACCTAAGGTATTAGCTTGTTAGCGACCTAAGGTATTAGCTTGTTAGCGACCTAGTGTATTAGCTTGTTAGCGACCTAAGGTATTAGCTTGTTAGCGACCTAAGGTATTAGCTTGTTAGCGACCTAAAGAGTTGCCGTGTTAGCGACCTAAGGAGATAGGTCGCATAAGTGTTAGGTCGTAGCAGTGTTAGGTCGCGTAGGTTGCTAAGTTGTTAGGTCGCTAGGATAGTTCAAGTGTTAGGTCGCGTGTTGTTTTAGGTCGTCTTGTGTTAGGTCGCAACCCAACTGAGTCTTAGGTAGTTAAGTCGATAGGTTGTTAGGTCGCTGGGTTTCCTAAGTGTTAGGTCGCTGAGGAGTTAAGTCGTGCATCTGTTAGGTCGGAGAGTCTTAGGTCGGAGAGGCTTAGGTCGGAAACGACCTAGGGAGATAGCCGAGTTAAGCGACTTAAGGAAATTTCTGCTATAAATAGGAGGGGTTGTTCTCACTTTTTGGGATCCGGATTTTGAAGCGACGAAGTGCTGCCATTTTGAGAGCTCGACATCTACACTTCTTCACTTCTTTTCTCCACTCTAATCTAGTGCTTCCATCCATCCAAATCGAAGATCAAGATTGAAGATTCAAGAGCTTAGATTGAAGATCTTCATCTTTTCAAGAGAGATTTCTTCATTTGAAGCGGATTTGTGGTAGATCTAGCTTCATCCTTCGCTGTCTAGATCTGAAGTGTGTTGATTTGAGGTTGTTTAGGTGATTTGGTGAGTGGTGATTATCTCTCACACGGATCCAAAGGAGTATATCGGATTGTTGGCCCGATTTGGTGTTAAAATAGTGATTTCCATGCATTCTCTTCATCCTATGTGTAGATCCATGTAGATCCATTGTTCATGATGATGTTACATCCATTTTATCATATGTTAATCTATGCAAGTTCATTCATCAAGTTGTAGAGATATAATCCATGTTTTCATGCTTATTGGACTTTCAACTCTTTAATTACGAAAATGCCATTATTGTTATAATTGTCTACTTAGATCATTTTTGAATGCTTGATTGCTTGGATTGATGTTTGATTTGATTGATTGTTATGAACTAGATGATTGATGATTAGATTTAGATCGAAGGTGATTCAAAAGCTAAGGGAAAGGCTCTTGAATTAGAAAAGCTGCTCGTGGCATATGTAGCGGGATGATGAAGCTCTTATGCATAGATTTGATGATGTGATGTTGAGATGAGGCTTTGCGAGGATGTAATGAAGCGAGGCAATCATGTGATGAAGACTTGGTCTAATCCAGACGGGATCATTCCAAGCATGTTGATAACTCGGTGATATGATTCGAGTTGAAGATAATGAATGGATATGAGAATAGTCGTCGAGGAGGATGACTAGGAGGCTTGGATAGCATCGTTGTTGAAGGTTCTAGCATGCTCTAAGCAAGAGTACGTTTGGGCAGATTCGATAGTCCCAACGGCCAACTGTTGATGGTTGAGTACTCTGGGCAGATTCGATAGTCCTAGGCACGGGCTGCGACGACGTGCGGGAGTTATGTCTAGAACCGGGGTTTCCATTAGCCCTTGACGGACGGCTGAAAGAATGTGCCGGTCATTCAATTAACGGTGATATCGAAGCAATGATAACAGTGATAGCCAGAGTCATGGATGTTTGGTTGTATCGTCATTCGGTCTCAAGAGCGGTATTTCCTGGGTGCTTATCTGACCTTGGTTTTAGACCTTGGGACTTGTACTTGGAAAACATCGCTTTTGACTCAAGTGACAATTGTTTACTTTAAATTGTATGCTCTGCTATGTTTCTTCTGCTTAGTGTGTGTCTGGGGGCTATCACTGTAGAACGAGGTTGGAGTGGGAGGGTTGTATTCCTATTTCTTTTCCTTTATGCTCTTTTGGTATGTTGTTAGTTAATTTACTGCTCACTAAGACTGTTGTCTGACTCAAGGCTTTATGTTTTAATTCTTATTGCCTTGGGCTGTTCGTCCATTTTGGGACGGGCAGACTAGGTAGCAGGTGACAGGTGCTGTTCTCTTCTCACGATGCTGATATCGAAGACGAGCTAGAGGGTTTCTTATTATCTTCTTATATGTACTGGATATTCCGCTGTTTTGTATTCTCTGAGAGATATGTAGTGAGGCTGGATGTATTGACTATGTGATGCTTGTATTCAACTATTATGGAGTTTTATATGATGTCATTTTGTTCTGTAAAGCTTCACTATACATATGTTCTATTGTATTTTGTCCATGCGCTGTGAGTAATACGATAGATTCTGTTGTTTTAAATCTTACCTTGACAATCGTCCATGGTCGCCTGGCACACTTTACAGCGCTCTATCTCTAGATTCGGTGCAGGGGTCATGGGCGGTCGTTACATTTGGTATCAGAGCATTGGTTAATCGATTTTACCCAACGCTCGCTGAAGTAACTACGTATGAGAGACGTAATTGTATTTTGATGGATGAATACTATATATAATATAGTAGCTTGGTAGAGTTTGAGTCTTTTATGCAGTTGTTTCTCTAGATGTTCTAATCATTCCCTTTTATAGATATTGAGAATGAGTCGAAGAGGGAGACCAGCTGCTAGGGAAGGCCGTGCTACTGAAGAGACTGCTGATTATGCAGCCATGTTCGAAGCAATGATGACTTCGATCATGAGAAGGATACCAGTTCCGGGGGCAGCAGTTGATGTTGGAGTTCAAGTCCAAACTCCGAAACCAGTGGATTTTGCTAAGCTGTGCAAGGATTATACTGCTCTTGGAGGGAAGGTTTTCTTGGGAACAGAATCTACCATTGAGGTCCAGAGGTGGATAGATGCTTGTAGAAGGATCTTTGGTGATTTGGGAATTGATGATGCAACTAAGAGGAAGTTGGCATCAAGGCAGCTTCAAGGGAGAGCTTCTGATTGGTGGAACTCTATTTCCATCACTACTCCGGAAGAAGAGATTACTTGGGAGCAATTCCAAGCTAGATTTGAAGCTAAGTTCATTTCTACAGCTCAGAAGTCTGTTCTGTTCAAGAAGTTTGTAGAGCTCAAGCAGGGTGGAAGATCTGTTCTTGAGTATGTTTCTGAGTTTGAAGCTTTGTCCAAGTATGCCCGGTCGTATATTGAATCTGCTTATCAGAAGAATGAGAAGTTTGTGACCGGCTTGGATAGTTATCTTGGGAGACAATTAGTGGATCATTTGGACGATTCATTTGAGAAGCTTGTGGAGAAAGCTCTTAGGCATGAGAGTCTGTTTCCTAAGGAAGGACCTGTTGTTGCTGTTACCAAGGGAGAATCTAAACCACAGCAGGGTGGAAACCAGAAGAGGAAGCAGCAGCAGCAGAAGGGTAAGGATGGCCAGAAGAAGCCGAAAGGCGAGGTGACTTGCTACAATTGTCAGCAGAAGGGCCATTTCTCTAAGGATTGTAAGAATCCGAAGGCACCGATGAAGTGCCACAACTGTGACAAGCCGGGGCATTTCAGGAAGAATTGTCCAGAACCGAGGAAGGACAGGCAGATTGTGCAAGCCTATGCTTTAGGAGCTGTTCCGTCGTCTTCGAAAGCTCCTACTGCTGAAGAGAAGGGAAAGAGTGTGGTTGTTCAAGGTACTCTTTTCCTATGTGGTATTCCAGTTAGAGTCTTGTTTGATACTGGAGCATCGCATTCGTTTGTTTGTAATGAACTAGTAGGCCGGTTAGGTTTGGAACCGGATATTGTTGATAGGCCATTGGTTGTGACTAATCCAGTTGGGGGTTCGTCTTGTTTGTGTATGTTATGCCGTGGTCTAGTTGTATCGAGTCATGGTTGCTCTTTTGTTTGTGATTGCTTTGTTCTGAACTTTGCGGGGTTCGGAATTATCTTGGGTATGGACTGGCTTAGGAAGTATGCGGCTAAGGTTGATTGTGAGAGGCTGGAGGTGACAGTCGAGAATGTGGAAGGGCGAAAGATTGTGATACGATGTAAGCATGAGGAAGGCGTCTTCATGAGCTTCATGTATTCGCTAGTTGTTCCACGGGATGGACTGTCTTTAGTGCCGATCGCAAATAGATTCGAGGATGTCTTTGACGAAGTCAAAGGGTTGCCGCCGCATAGAGAGATCGAGTTTCGTATAGATCTAGTTGAAGGAGCCAGACCTGTTGTGATGCCTCTTAGGCGGATGGCGCCTAGGTAACAGCAGGAGTTGAGGGTGCAAGTTGATGATCTTTTGCAGAAAGGATTCATTCGGCGTAGTGTGTCCGAGTGGGGTGCACCAGTTGTGTTTGCAACCAAGGCAGATGGATCGTTGAGATTGTGTGTGGATTATCGTGAGCTGAATAAGGTGACTAAGAAGAACAAGTATCCATTGCCGAGAATAGATGACTTGTTTGATCAGCTTCACGAGGCTAAGGTGTTTTCTCAAATGGATTTGGCAACGGGATTTCACCAGTTAAGAGTAGCTAAGGATAGTGTGCCGAAGACTGCTTTTAGGACACCATCCGGTTTCTTTGAGTGGCTGGTAATGCCGTTTGGATTGACTAACGCGCCAGCATATTTTGTGGATCTTATGAATAGAGTGTTCAGAGATCAGTTGAACAAGTTCGTACTTGTGTTCGTGGATGATATTCTGATTTATTCCAGAACGGAAGAGGAGCACAAGACGCACTTGCGTATCGTTTTGGAAATCTTACGGAAACATCAGCTGAAGGCTAAGTTTTCAAAGTGTCACTTCTGGAAGAATGAAGTGAGGTTCTTAGGCCATGTGATTTCTGGAAATGGAATAGCGGTTGATCCCGCTAAGGTGGCAGCAATCCAGGATTGGGTTAGACCTAAGAATGCATCAGATGTGAGAAGTTTTCTTGGATTAGCAGGATATTATCGACGGTTTATTAAAGACTTCTCCAAGATAGCTGCTCCGTTAACAGGATTGACAAAGAAGAACCAAGTGTTCAGTTGGGATGCTAAGTGTGAGCAAGCTTTCGGAATCCTGAAAGAGAGATTGACAAGTGCTCCTGTTTTGACTATTCCAAATGGGAATGATGAGATGGTGGTTTACACCGACGCATGTGGTACTGGACTTGGAGCAGTGCTGATGCAGAGGGATAAAGTTGTTGCGTATGCCAGTCGACAACTGAAGCCGCATGAAAGAAATTACCCAACTCATGATTTGGAATTAGCGGCGATTGTATTTGCTCTGAAGATGTGGAGGCATTATCTATTGGGAGTTCGATTTGAGTTGTTTACAGATCATAAGTCGTTGAAGTATCTTTTCTCCCAGAAGGATTTGAATCTTCGGCAGCAACGTTGGCTAGAGTTTTTAGCATCATATGATTTTGGTATAGCTTATACTCCGGGAAAAGGTAACGCAGTGGCAGATGCGTTAAGTCGAAGACATGCAGGATTGGGAGCCATGTTTTCAGAATGGAAGAGTCTCGAGTATTTAGCTGGATTTGACTTCAGGCCTAGATGTGAATTGGAACCTGAGATGTTGGCAAACTTATCGATAAGACCCACTCTTGTGGAAAGGATTGGCGAGGGCCAAAAGCGAGATGATAAGCTTGTCAAGATTATCCGTGATTTGGAATTTGGATTGGATCCAGAAAAGGATAAAGGATTCGAGGTCGATCGAGAGGGTTGGCTTCGAAAGCAAGGACGACTAGTTGTTCCCGATATAGATAAATTGAGGAGTGAAGTTTTGAAGGAAAGTCATCACTCGAAGTTGACAATTCATCCAGGTGGAAATAAGATGTATCGGGATATGAAGAGAACCTACTACTGGGAAGGTATGAAGAAGGATGTTGGAAATTTTATTTCCAAGTGTATGAATTGCCAGTTGGTTAAAGCCGAACAGAAGAAGCCAAGTGGATTGCTTCAGCCATTAGAAGTTCCTACATGGAAGTGGGAACAAGTGTCGATGGATTTTATCGATGGATTGCCTAGAACCAGAACGGGAAATGAAGGAATTTGGGTCATTGTAGATCGTCTGACTAAGAGTGCACGATTCATTCCTGTTCGATCGACTAGGACTGCATCAAAGTTGGCTGAGTTGTATGTTAAGTGGATAGTTCGTTTCCATGGTATTCCGAAGAGTATAGTGAGCGATCGAGATCCATTGTTCACTAGTGGATTTTGGAAGAGCTTCCAGGAAGTGTTGGGAACCGAGTTGTGTTTGAGTACAGCTTATCACCCTCAAACAGATGGTCAGACTGAGAGAGTCAACCAAGTTTTGGAAGATCTCCTCAGAGCTTGTGTTTTGGATTTCGGAGGATCATGGGAAGATCACCTTCATTTGGTGGAGTTTGCGTACAACAATAGTTACCAGTCAAGCATTGGTATGGCACCGTATGAGGCATTGTATGGAAGACCGTGTAACTCTCCAACATGTTGGTTGGAAACTGGAGAAAAGCTGATGCTTGGGCCAGAGATGATTCGTCAGACTTCAGATTGCATAGAGATCATTCGGCAACGAATGAAGGCAGCCCAAGACCGTCAGAAGAGTTATGCTGATAAGCGTCGGAAGGATTTGGAATTCGACGTAGGAGATATGGTTTTTGTGAAGATTTCTCCACTGAAGAATGTTATCCGATTCGGGAAGAAAGGTAAATTGACTCCGAGATTTGTTGGACCATTCCCGATTATCGAGCGAATTGGAAAGCTCGCCTATAGGTTGGAGTTACCTGAAAAGATGTCGGGTGTGCACAATGTTTTTCATGTATCTTATCTATGGAAGTATGTGCACGACTCGAATACAGTGGTTTCTGCTGATAGCTGTGAAGACTTAGAAGTTGATCCAGTTGATAGAAGACCTCGTAAGCCGCTTCGTGTTGTTGAAACCGACACGAAACAGCTTAGGAGGAAGGTAGTTAAGTTGCTCAAGATACAATGGAGTGATGATGATAACGACTGTACGTGGGAAGTGGAAGAGAGGATGAAGGCAGCTCATCCTGAACTCTTCAAGGTATGACCCTAAGGTGTCGTCTCATCTCGCGATATTGTAACTTGTTCTAAGTTTTAGAATTCTGTACGCTAAGTTAGAATTGGATGCATGGTTTGTTGATTGTTATGGATGGTAGGCGTACAGAATAGTTTTGATTGCTTGGGATTTCGGGGGCGAAATTCCTAAGGGGGAGAGAATGTAACGACCCGTATTTTTACGGATCGTCAAGTTCGTCAAAATCTGGAATTTTTGCATTTTTAAGTCATTTCAGATTTTTAGGGAAATTTGTCTAAGTGCTAGGTCGGCAGGGCAAGTTAGCGACCTAAGAGTTTCGGTGAGCTAAGTGCTAGGTCGGCAGGGCAAGTTAGCGACCTAAGAGTTTCGGTGAGCTAAGTGCTAGGTCGGCAGGGCAAGTTAGCGACCTAAGAGTTTCGGTGAGCTAAGTGCTAGGTCGGCAGGGCAAGTTAGCGACCTAGTGGTTCCGAGTTAGCGACCTAGAGGTTACTGGGGGTGTGGTTAGGTCGGCTGGGAAAGTTAGCGACCTAGTGGTTCCGAGTTAGCGACCTAGTATATTAGCTTGTTAGCGACCTAGTGTATTAGCTTGTTAGCGACCTAAGGTATTAGCTTGTTAGCGACCTAAGGTATTAGCTTGTTAGCGACCTAAGGTATTAGCTTGTTAGCGACCTAAGGTATTAGCTTGTTAGCGACCTAGTGTATTAGCTTGTTAGCGACCTAAGGTATTAGCTTGTTAGCGACCTAAGGTATTAGCTTGTTAGCGACCTAAAGAGTTGCCGTGTTAGCGACCTAAGGAGATAGGTCGCATAAGTGTTAGGTCGTAGCAGTGTTAGGTCGCGTAGGTTGCTAAGTTGTTAGGTCGCTAGGATAGTTCAAGTGTTAGGTCGCGTGTTGTTTTAGGTCGTCTTGTGTTAGGTCGCAACCCAACTGAGTCTTAGGTAGTTAAGTCGATAGGTTGTTAGGTCGCTGGGTTTCCTAAGTGTTAGGTCGCTGAGGAGTTAAGTCGTGCATCTGTTAGGTCGGAGAGTCTTAGGTCGGAGAGGCTTAGGTCGGAAACGACCTAGGGAGATAGCCGAGTTAAGCGACTTAAGGAAATTTCTGCTATAAATAGGAGGGGTTGTTCTCACTTTTTGGGATCCGGATTTTGAAGCGACGAAGTGCTGCCATTTTGAGAGCTCGACATCTACACTTCTTCACTTCTTTTCTCCACTCTAATCTAGTGCTTCCATCCATCCAAATCGAAGATCAAGATTGAAGATTCAAGAGCTTAGATTGAAGATCTTCATCTTTTCAAGAGAGATTTCTTCATTTGAAGCGGATTTGTGGTAGATCTAGCTTCATCCTTCGCTGTCCAGATCTGAAGTGTGTTGATTTGAGGTTGTTTAGGTGATTTGGTGAGTGGTGATTATCTCTCACACGGATCCAAAGGAGTATATCGGATTGTTGGCCCGATTTGGTGTTAAAATAGTGATTTCCATGCATTCTCTTCATCCTATGTGTAGATCCATGTAGATCCATTGTTCATGATGATGTTACATCCATTTTATCATATGTTAATCTGTGCAAGTTCATTCATCAAGTTGTAGAGATATAATCCATGTTTTCATGCTTATTGGACTTTCAACTCTTTAATTACGAAAATGCCATTATTGTTATAATTGTCTACTTAGATCATTTTTGAATGCTTGATTGCTTGGATTGATGTTTGATTTGATTGATTGTTATGAACTAGATGATTGATGATTAGATTTAGATCGAAGGTGATTCAAAAGCTAAGGGAAAGGCTCTTGAATTAGAAAAGCTGCTCGTGGCATATGTAGCGGGATGATGAAGCTCTTATGCATAGATTTGATGATGTGATGTTGAGATGAGGCTTTGCGAGGATGTAATGAAGCGAGGCAATCATGTGATGAAGACTTGGTCTAATCCAGACGGGATCATTCCAAGCATGTTGATAACTCGGTGATATGATTCGAGTTGAAGATAATGAATGGATATGAGAATAGTCGTCGAGGAGGATGACTAGGAGGCTTGGATAGCATCGTTGTTGAAGGTTCTAGCATGCTCTAAGCAAGAGTACGTTTGGGCAGATTCGATAGTCCCAACGGCCAACTGTTGATGGTTGAGTACTCTGGGCAGATTCGATAGTCCTAGGCACGGGCTGCGACGACGTGCGGGAGTTATGTCTAGAACCGGGGTTTCCATTAGCCCTTGACGGACGGCTGAAAGAATGTGCCGGTCATTCAATTAACGGTGATATCGAAGCAATGATAACAGTGATAGCCAGAGTCATGGATGTTTGGTTGTATCGTCATTCGGTCTCAAGAGCGGTATTTCCTGGGTGCTTATCTGACCTTGGTTTTAGACCTTGGGACTTGTACTTGGAAAACATCGCTTTTGACTCAAGTGACAATTGTTTACTTTAAATTGTATGCTCTGCTATGTTTCTTCTGCTTAGTGTGTGTCTGGGGGCTATCACTGTAGAACGAGGTTGGAGTGGGAGGGTTGTATTCCTATTTCTTTTCCTTTATGCTCTTTTGGTATGTTGTTAGTTAATTTACTGCTCACTAAGACTGTTGTCTGACTCAAGGCTTTATGTTTTAATTCTTATTGCCTTGGGCTGTTCGTCCATTTTGGGACGGGCAGACTAGGTAGCAGGTGACAGGTGCTGTTCTCTTCTCACGATGCTGATATCGAAGACGAGCTAGAGGGTTTCTTATTATCTTCTTATATGTACTGGATATTCCGCTGTTTTGTATTCTCTGAGAGATATGTAGTGAGGCTGGATGTATTGACTATGTGATGCTTGTATTCAACTATTATGGAGTTTTATATGATGTCATTTTGTTCTGTAAAGCTTCACTATACATATGTTCTATTGTATTTTGTCCATGCGCTGTGAGTAATACGATAGATTCTGTTGTTTTAAATCTTACCTTGACAATCGTCCATGGTCGCCTGGCACACTTTACAGCGCTCTATCTCTAGATTCGGTGCAGGGGTCATGGGCGGTCGTTACACATGTCATCGGTAAACTAGGCCAAAAGGCCAAAACGATCAATCGAATAGGTCGGGGATTAATCGGAAAGATAAACGCGTGGATTCATGGTCCGTGTTTTACCTAACTTTTTAATCACCTTTCCATTTCGCTCGAAGTGCAGAAAAGTGTATATTTTACTTAGAAAATTGTTGGAGAAAGCAGATTTTTAATCGTTTGAAAACCTCTTTAGAAATAGCCTTTGAAATCCTCCTATTATGGAGTAATTAATTTAATATTTAAAATAATACAAAATAATAGTTTCAAAAGCTAATTGATGGAAAATCACTTTAAAATGATTTATAAAATCTGTGCACGAAACCTAGAGACAAATCTCAAAGAAATCGGTAAAACAGAAAAATAGTCGAAATTATACCAAGTATAAATCGCAGAAAACAAGTCTATGTCACTAGTTCGACGGCAGATTCGAACCTGCAAACCGAGTCCAAATGGCATGAAAATTGGCAGGAATGTAGACCAACATCCCTGCTCCAAACTGCAAATACAAACGGGCAATTTCGACCTAAAACAAAGAAACAGCATCGTCTCAAAGTCGGACAAAAATCACAAAACTCTGCTGTGTCAAAACAGTGCAAAGGTCCAAATTTGACGACATGGTCGAAGGGACATATGAACCCAGATATTAATGAAAATTTGCAGGCGTATAGTACAGTACTCCTACTTTGATATGCAGCAAGAATCGTTCGGTTCCGACTAGAAACGAAGAAATGGCAATGTCTCAAAGTTGGTCCGACGATAACTTAAAATGATCACTGTTGTGAAACAGTTTCTGGGTGCTACTTTGGTAATAAAACGAAGTATCTAACGCACCTAGATCTAAACCAAACATTGCAGGGTTGACTCAACCTTATCTTTCCAACGAGACTGAAATCGATAATATCCGACATCGGACCTGCTCGCAGCGAGGTCGCGAAGTTGGACGTTTGAACTAAAATTAATCACTGTTTTTTTTTCCAAAACAGTTTCTAGGTGCTACTTTGGCAATAAAAATGAAGTATCAAACGCACCCAGATCTTAACCAAATCTTGCAAGGTTGAAGATCTTGACCTCATCTTACCAACGAGACCAAAATCAATGAAATCCGAGATTGGACCTGCTCGCAGCGAGGTCGCGAAGTTGGACGTTTGAACTAAAATTAATCACTGTTTTTCAAAACAGTTTCTGGGTGCTACTTTGGCAATAAAATGAAGTATGAAACTCACCCAGATCTTAACCAAATTTTGCAGGGTTGAAGATCTCAACCTCATCTTTCCAACAAGACCAAAATCGATGAAATCCGACATTGAACCTGCTCGCAGCAAGGTCGCGAAGTTGGACGTTTGAACTAAAATTAATCACTGTTTTTCAAAACAGTTTCTGGGTGCTACTTTGGCAATAAAAATGAAGTATCAAACGCACCCAGATCTCAACCATATTTTTCAGGGTTGAAGATCTCGACCTCATCTTTCCAACGAGACCAAAATCGATGAAATCCGACATCGGACCTGCTTGCAACGAGGTCGCGAAGTTGGACGTTTGAACTAAAATTAATCACTGTTTTTCAAAACAGTTTCTTTGTGCTACTTTGGAAATAAAAATGAAGTATCAAACGCACCCAGATCTTAACCAAATTTTGCAGGGTTGAAGATCATGATCTCAGCTTTCCAACTATAGCAAATATCAAATGGGTTTCTAGCTAGCATTTATTACCTTTCACTAAGCAAAAGAATGATTAAACACAAAGATTAGCAATCCCCAAGCAAGAAGATGAAGATCAATGAGCTTGAGTCAATGAAAATGAATAAAAACAATGATTACTAATTTATTTCAGAAATCAAAGAATTTATTAGAGGTGGGTTTTGTGATTGCTATTACCTCTTTTAATGGTTTGGATTAACTCTCTTTGATTTGGTGTAGATTGGAGTTTTGCTTAGGAGTATGTGCTTTCTAATTAGAGTTTAGTGGTTATGAAATGAAGTGTTGGCTGAAATGGGAGAGTAAAAGATAATTTATAGGCTAATGGTTAGGGTTATTGTGTCTAATACCCATTAGGACTTAGTATTATTCATGTGTATATAGATAGACAATTTTCTCTAAGTACAATCTACATACAAATTACTAAAAACATTTCAAACCATAGAAAATTATGAAAAGATGTTAACAATTATTTTTAGCCATTTCATAAAATCCTATATCAACAATATTTTACATTTTAACCCCTAATTTCCCCAAAACACCGTTTATAGTTAATATTAGCCAAAAATCACTATTTTGCAAATAAATTGCAAATTAAATTCCCAAATCAAATATTGCACTATTTTACACATATAAAATTTTGCAATATTATAAATTTCAAATTTCCCTAATTAATTTCCATAAAATGCTCCATTTTACACTTAAGCCCAAAAGTATTAATTTATTCAAAATAACTAAATTTTGAACAAATTAGCCACATTAAAAATTCATTAATAGCTCCAATTAAATTAAAATCAGAATTTTAATTTATTATTTGGTAATTGCAATCACGGGTTGTTACAGACTCCCCCCTTAAGAAAATTGCGTCCCCGCAATTCCTTAAATATTGAAGTTATCTATAACATCTAATCCTCAAAATAAATCAAACAAAGGTGAAGTAAAGATACTCACCAGAAACAGATGAAGATAGAAAACCAGGATAAGTATGCTCGATAAATTCTTTGGTCTCCCAAGTGTAGTCCTTAGGATTAGACGACCATTGGATTTTAACAAGCGGGACCTCTTTGTTTCGAAGGCGTCTAACCTCCGAATCAAGCACACGATGAGGTTGCTGGTCAATAGATAGATCAGGGGAAATCTCTAAATCCGGTATAATAAACGGATCAATAACAGAATCAGGATCGCGAACACACTTGCAAAGCTGAGAACCATGGAACACGTCATGCATTCTGGAAAAATGAGCAGGCAGAGCAACACGATAAGCTACGGGGCCAATGCGTTCCGTAATAGGAAATGGTCCGACATAGCGAGGAGCCAATTTCCCAGTGGAGCTGAAATGCACAACCCCCTTCATAGGAGATACCCGAATAAATACATGATCCCCAATCGAGAATTCAAGAGGCTTCCTACGGTTGTCCGCGTAGGATTACTGACGGCTTTGCGCCTTTTTCATTCTCTGACGAATAAGAATAATCTTCTCAGAAGATTCCCGAACTGAATCTGGACCAAGAATAAGCTTCTCGCCAGATTCTAACCAACAAGATGGAGAACGACATGGCCTTCCGTATAAGGCTTCGAAAGGAGCCATGCCAATACTCGACTGAAAACTGTTGTTGTAGGAGAACTCCACAAGTGGCAAGTGGTCCTCCCAACTACCTCCAAAATCAAGGATACAACAGCGAAGGAGATCTTCCAAGACACGATTCACTCTCTCAGTCTGACCATCAGTCTGAGGATGATAAGCAGTAGAAAAAATCAGCTTTGTGCTCAAAGCTGATTGAAGACACTTCCAAAAGTGACTAGTGAATAACGGGTCACGGTCACAAACAATGGAACTAGGGATACCATGAAGTCGAACGACTTCCTTCACATAAAGCTTAGCCAAAAGAGGAGCAGTTCGAGTGGACTTAATCGGAATAAAGTAAGCGGACTTGGTCAATCGATCAACGATGACCAAAACATATGTATGGCCCGACCTCGATCGAGGTAGAGCGTCAATAAAATCCATTGAAATCTGATCCCATTTCCACAATGGAATCTCTAATGGCTGAAGAAGACCGGAAGTGCGCTTATGCTCGGCCTTGATAAGTTGACAAGTCATGCAATTGCTCACATAACTTGCAACATCATGCTTCAGGCCTTTCCATAATATAAGCGACACATGTCGGCATACATCTTGCTAGAACCAGGATGAATGGTATACTTAGTATGATGACAATCGTCAAGAATGTCACGCCTAAGTGCAGAATCAGAAGGCACAATAACACGGTTCTTCTTGCGAAGGCACTGATGAGAATCAATACTGTAATCCAATGACGTCTCATCACTGGATCCAGTCTCAACAAGATGAATGGAAGGAAATAAATCAGGATCTGGCCGCTGAGCATGGGCAATGCGATCCAATAAGCTAGGTCGAGCTTCCAGACCGAATAATAATATCAGAGAATCAGGAGGCGGAGCTCGATCATGAATATCACAAATAGATAATGTCTCAAGAATATCCCATTCGGCTATCATCATAGAAACTACAGCCGAATGCTTGCGACTAAGCGCATCTGCTACACGATTACCCTTGCCAGGGGTATACTGAATGTCAAGGTCATATGAGGCAAGGAACTCAAGCCATTGCTGCTGCCTCATATTAAGATCCTTCTGAGTGAAGAGATATTTCAAGGACTTATGATCGGTATAAAGAATGAAACGTTCGCCCAATAAATAATGGCGCCATATCTTCAAGGCAAAGACAATGACAGCTAACTCAAGATCATGAGTAGGATAGCGAACCTCATTCGGACGTAGTTGCCTAGAAGCATAAGCAACCACCCGATCCTTCTGCATGAGAACGGCACCGAGATCGCTACCGCATGCATCAGTATAGACAACAAGATCGTGGTTTCCTTTGAGAACCACAAGAATAGGAGCATGAGTGAGAAGTTCTTTCAATCGCTGAAAAGAATCTTCACACTTGTCTGACCAGATATAACAGACGCCATTACGAGTAAGGGTAGTCAATGGAAGCACAACACGGGAAAAGTCCTTTATGAACCGGCGGTAATAACCTGCCAGTCCCAGGAAGCTACGAATCTCATGCACATTCTCGGGTCGCTTCCAATTCTAAACGGCTTCGATCTTGGCGAGATCGACGGATATGCCTTAAGAAGATACAACATGACCCAAGAACCTAACCTCATTCTCCCAAAAGTGGCATTTGGAGAATTTGGCTCTAAGATGATGAAGACGAAGTGTATCCAAGACAATCCTCAAATGATGGGTATGCTCTGTCTCGGATCTAGAATAGATCAGAATGTCGTCAATGAATACAAGAACAAACTTATCGAGATATTCCCGGAATACTCGATTCATGAGATCGACAAAGAATGCAGGAGCGTTCATCAAACCGAACGGCATGACTAACCACTCAAATGAACCATATCGAGTGCAGAAAGATGTAAGTGGCACACTATCATCCGCAACTCGGAGCTGATGAAATCCTGTGGCAAGGTCAAGTTGAGAAAAGACCTTCGCACCACTTAACTGATCAAACATATCGTCAATCCGTGGCAATGGATAACGATTCTTGATAGTCACCTCATTAAGCCTGCGGTAATCAATGCAAAGCCTAAGAGAACCATCGGACTTCTTCACGACGACCACCGCGGCACCCCACGGCGAAGAACTGGACTGAATAAAATGCTTTGCTTCGAGTTCTACTAATTGCTTCTTGAGTTCCTCATTCTCCTTTGTAGACATCCTCGTGGGAGGACGACTAACTGAATGAGAACCGGTAATGAGATCAATACAGAACTCAATAGCCCGCTTAGGCGGTAAACTCGAAACTGGCTCAAAAATACCGGGGTAATCCCGAACAATAGGAATATGAGATATATCACAATCGTTATCTCGTGAATCAAGAGTACATAGAGAAGCTTCGGAGATATCTACATCCAGGAGAACAAGAGCTAACTGAGCAGAAGAGTCAGGGTGACTAAGAAATAGTACCCGCTCAGAACAAATGATCTTGGCATCTTATCGAATGAGCCAATCCATCCCCAATATCTTGTCGAAACCCAAATAAGCCATAACGTACAGATTCGCACGGAAAGAAAAGACACAAAGAACAATATCAATATTCTCACAAAGCAAGCTAAGGGTCATGGATCCGCCAATGGGATTCACAATCCTTAGAGAAGAAACCAAACAAGAAACATCCTAAGACATAATATCAACAAGTTCCTTTGATACGAATGAGTGAGAAACACCCGTATAAAAAAGAACTCTAAATAGACTGATCATGAAATAAAATAGAACCTTCGAGAACGGAAGGATGCATACCTCGAGGCTGAGATGAAGATGCAGGTGCCTTGGCAGCATTAAGCTTTCCAGATCTAGGAGGTGCAGTAGGACAAGTGAAAATAAGATGACCCTCCTTCTTACAATAGCGGCAGATAAGAGGTTTGGCACACTCTTTAACCATATGGTCGGTAGATCCACAGTTGAAACACTTTCGAATGGAAGGTGTTCCACTAGGCTGAGACTGAGGCTGAGAACCAGAACCAGAACTGATGAACTTCTTCTTCTTCTTCTGGGTAGAGGAAGAATTAGGCTTGTGGAAAAACCTCTTCTTGTTAGGGTGCTTGGGCACCTCAACATCCTCATCACTATCCTTCTCCCTCTCGATTGCTTCAAGGTGAAGCGCCGAATCTACAAGCTCTTCGAATGAAAGCTTGAGTTGAAGCATCAGTTGCTTCTTGAGGTACTTCTTCAGACCCTCAACAAATTTGAGATTCTTCTTATGTGGTGTGCTAATGAACTCGAGGCTGTACTTTGACAGGGCCTCGAAAGAAGAAACATAATCTGAAACAGTGGATTTCCCTTGCTTAAGATCAATAAAGCGGCGAGCAAGAGAGATCTTCTCAGATTCCGAAACAAATTTGAGCACGAAACGCTCACGGAACTGAGCCCAAGTAAGAGTGGTCTCATCGACCTCGGCAATGAGAAGCTCATACCAATCCAAAGCGCGGTTTTGAAGCATACTGGAAGCTAGAAGAACTCTGTCATGATCAGGAAGAGTCATGCGAGAAAATATGCGCTCGCATACGCGGATCCATGCGTGGACCTCAAGAACAGACTCGGAGCCATTGAACGGCTTGCCCCCGAGATGTGAGAAATCACTGCAAAGGCGCGCAAAGGCAGACTTGCGCAGTGCATTATAAACTGGAGTAGGAGGCTGAGAGTTCCGATCAAGCTCCATAATCTGATCGGTAGTCATAAAAACGCCTCTCGGATGTGGGTCGCCGGATTGCCCAGCATCCGTAGAACGACGATTCCTACCTCTTCCAGATGTACTAAAAGTTAAGATAAGATACGAGTTAAGCACGATTCAAAGATAGATAATTCAAAGTGGGATACTACGGAGTATAAATGTATTCCTAAACATATTCCTAACTTATCTATCCAATGTCAAGAGGAAAGGGCTTTGTAATATTTGAAGCATACTAGGATGTATTGTACTAAGTGTCACTGTTCTGTGTTTATTATACTTAGTTCTGAACCTCGCTCTGATACCAAGTGTAACGCCCTACTCCGAGAGCCTCATTAACAAAGAGTATTATATGGATAATACCGTCTACAATACAGACAATGGAGTATAATGGAAGCGACCATGTGTAATCTTACTTTAACTATCTACTGAACACGTCGAAAAGTGGAATCTATTTTTTTTTCATCTCATGTGGTTCGACATATTCAATAAATACTTAAAGCAAAACTACAATGGCTAAAAGATCTTTCAGAACAAAGCATAATAGCAAAATGAACATCATCACAGAACAACATCAGATAATAAGCAAATAGTCTTAGCACAATACAACATCAAGTACATATCCAAATATAAAAGTGGGTACAAAGCCACTACTCACACATCCGTGAGTCAAAAGAATATACACAAGATAGTCATAATATCACAGTATCATAAAGGATGGATAACAAGTAAAGCTATCTATAGTATATCGGATATATCCAAAGCGGAAGCACCGAAGCAAGCTAAGTCCAAAGCGACCTAACCTGAAACAACTCGGTCTGACCCGAGCATAAAATACTCGGGTCAGGCTAGCTAAACAAATCAGTTAGATAAACTGACAATAATCATGATAAGATAATGGGGCAACATATAACATAATAATCTCCAAAAGAGAAACATATTTCATAGTAGTAAAGACCAAAATCTCTCACATAAATAAGAAACAAACATCTAAGTAGAGATGTATAACAAGCCTCATATCATCGGCATAACATAAACACATGTGCCAGTGTAGGCATAAAACAAGTTCCACAAGGTAGTCGCGCTTACATCGTGTGGTTGCATAAAACTATCACCGAATGGCGCTACATGAGGGAATATAAATCACACAGGAAAACATTAGCGCGCTAGTACTGTACTCAATCACATAGGAAATATACCCCATTGACACACCCATCACTTTAGCTAAAGGGCAACACCTAAAGGAGACAGTCCGAAGACACTATCCAAAAGGTGATGAGCCAGAAGGAGACAGTCCGAAGACACTATCCCAAAGGAAAATAAACCCAAGGGAGACAGTCCGAAGACACTATCCCAGAGGTATCACTCAGGAAACACACCGTAGTGGTAAAGGCTCGTAGGCCCAGTACTCGTTTACCACTAACGGTAGGAATGTGTCATGAACTCTTAGCAAGGAACCCGTAAAGTAGTAACGTGAGTCCCATACCCCAACGTTCGTACTAAACGGTTTACTAACCAATCGTAAGCTTCCACACTCAAAGCAGTAAAAAGTTCACCTCATGTCATCGGTAAACTAGGCCAAAAGGCCAAAACGATCAATCGAATAGGTCGGGGATTAATCGGAAAGATAAACGCGTGGATTCATGGTCCGTGTTTTACCTAACCATTTAATCAGCTTTCCACTTCGCTCGAAGTACAGAAGAGTGTATATTTTACTTAGAAAATAGTTGGAGAAAGCAGATTTTTAATCGTTTGAAAACCTCTTCAGAAATAGCCTTTGAAATCCTCCTATTATGGAGTAATTAATTTAATATTTAAAATAATACAAAATAATAGTTTCAAAAGCTAATTTGATGGAAAATCACTTTAAAATGATTTATAAAATCCGTGCACGAAACCTAGAGACAAATCTCAAAGAAATCGAAAAAACTCAGTAAAATAGTCGAAATTATACTAAGTATAAATCGTTGAAAACAAGTCGAAGTCACTAGTTCGACGGCAGATTTGAACCTGCAAACCGAGTCCACATGGCATGAAAATTGGCCGGCATGTAGACCAACATCCCTGCTCCAAACTGCAAAAAGAATCGGGCAATTCTGACTTGAAACGAAGAAACGGTGTCGTCTCAAAGTCAGACAAAAATCACAAAACTCTGCTGTGTCAAAACAGTGCAAAGGTCCAACTTTGACGACATGGTCGAAGGGTCATATGAACCCAGATCTTGAAGAAAATTTGCAGAAGTATATTACAGTACTCCTACTTTGAGATGCAATAAGAATCGTTCAGTTCCGACTAGAAACGAAGAAATGGCAATGTCTCAAAGTTGGTCTGACGATAACCGAAAATGATCACTGTTGTAAAACAGTTTCTGGGTGCTACTTCGGCAATAAAACAAAGTATCTAACACACCCAGATCTAAAAAAAACTTTGCAGTGTTGAAGATCTCAACCTAATCTTTCCAACGAGACCGAAATCGGTGATATCCGACATCGGACCTGCTCGCAGCGAGTTCGCGAAGTTGGACGTTTGAACTAAAATTAATCATTGTTTTTTTTCAAAACAGTTTCTGGGTGCTAATTTGGCAATAAAAATGAAGTAACAAACGCACCCAGATCTTAACCAAATTTTGCAGGGTTGAAGACCTCGACCTCATCTTTCCAATGAGACCTAAATCGATGAAATCCGACATTGGACATGCTCGCAACGAGGTCGCGAAGTTGGACGTTTGAACTAAAATTAATCACTGTTTTTCAAAACAGTTTCTGGGTGCTACTTTGGCAATAAAAATGAAGTATCAAACGCACCCAGATATTAACCAAATTTGCAGGGTTGAAGATCTCGACCTCAACTTTCCAACGAGACCAAAATCGATGAAATCCGATATCGGACCTGCTCGCAGCGAGGTCGCGAAGTTGGACGTTTGAACTAAAATTAATCACTGTTTTTCAAAACAGTTTCTGGGTGCTAATTGGCAATAAAAATGAAGTATCAAACGCACCCAGATCTTAAGAAAATTTTGCAGGATTGAAGATCTCGACCTCATCTTTCCAACGAGACCAAAATCGATGAAATCCGACATCGGACCTGCTCGCAGCGAGGTCGCAAAGTTGGACGTTTGAACTAAAATTAATCACTGTTTTTCAAAACAGTTTCTTTGTGCTACTTTGGCAATAAAAATGAAGTATCAAACGCACCCAGATCTTAACCAAATTTTGCAGGGTTGAAGATCATGATCTCAGCTTTCCAACCACAGCAAATATCAAATGGGTTCTAGCTAGCATTTATTACCTTTCACTAAGCAAGAGAATGATCAAACACAAAGATTAGCAATCCCCAAGCAAGAAGATGAAGATCAATGAGCTTGAGTCAACGAAAATGCACAAAAACAATGATTACTAATTTATTTCAGAAATCAAAGAATGAATTAGAGGTGGGTTTTGTGATTGCTGTTACCTCTTTTAATGGTTTGGATTAACTCTCTTTGATTTGGTGTAGATTGGAGTTTTGCTTAGGAGGCCATGGCTAGGTTTAGGAGCTTTCTAATTAGGGTTTAGTGGTTATGAAATGAAGTGTTAGCTGAAATGGGAGAGTAAAAGATAATTTATAGGCTAATGGTTAGGTTTATTGGGTCTAATACCCATTAGGACTTAGTATTATTCATGTGTATATAGATAGCCAATTTTCTCTAAGTACAATCTACATACAAATTACTAAATACATTTCAAACCATAGAAAATGAAGAAAAGATGTTAACAATTATTTTTAACCATTTCATAAAATCCTATATCAACAATATTTTTACATATTAACCCCTAATTTCCCCAAAACACCGTTTATAGTTAATATTAACCAAAAGTCACCATTTTGCAAATAAATTGCAAATTAAATTCCCAAATCAAATATTGCACTATTTTACACATATAAAAATTTTCAATATTATAAATTTCAAATTTCCCTAATTAATTTCCATAAAATGCTCCATTTTACACTTAAGCTCAAAAGTATTAATTTATTCAAAATAACTAAATTTTGAACAAATTAGCCACATTAAAAATTCATTAACAGCTCCAATTAAATTAAAATCACAATTTTAATTTATTATTTGGTAATTGCAATCACAGGTTATTATAAGATTTGAGCGATGTTACGTCGATTTCGACGCACTCATGGAGGAAGATTTCAAATTTGAGGAGGTGCACCCTCGTTCGAGCCATGCCGCGTCCGAAGTTAGTCCGATTTAAAATTTAAGGTGTTGACGTGAAGATCCGGTTTGTGACGTCGTTTTAGGCTCTCCTCCGAAACACATCACACGCTTCACTAGGGTCACACTCACTTGTACACACACCTTTCATGTTTATTTTCCATTTCTAAAATCTTTTATTTATGCTTTGTGTCAGGAATGATGAGAGGACACAGCCTTTATGATGATTTTGAGGAATTTACTGACTACCAGCGCTGGTCCAAGCATTCTTCCTACCGTCACCAGCCTTGAGAGATAGAGGAAGAGTATAGAAGAAGAAAAGATCTAGAGACCGAAACCTGTTGTTGAGATGAGAGAGAACGGAGCTGAATATATTAAGGCAGGTACGAAAAGAAGAAGACTTTTGAAGAGAGAGAGGAGTCGTCAAAGAGGTCTAAATTCGATCGTGGTTCCCATTCTTTAGAACAGCAAGCTTTCATTCCGATGTTCTTTTCAGCGGGCTAGGAAATCCTTGTTATTTCTGTCCCCGTTCCGCCTTCAACTTACATTTCGTCATCTTTTGTTACTCTTGCACCCGGTGCTTCACGTCACCACCGGAGACCTGCCTATATTCTTCCATATGGTCCTTCCAGTCTTGAGGTGGCACTCCAAGGGTGGTTCTTAAGGGCGGTTAAGTTTGATCGTGATCTCCATCTGGTTTGTAGGGATTCATACATGCCACAATTTCAGGCTATCCAGATTGATTTTGAACAAGCCGAAGGGTGGGAAAAATTATGTAAGCAACTGACAGATATGAACCACAACAATTATCAGGAAATCCTCTCTTTTGAGTTAAAGAAGGATTATTTTGAAAGGGCATTGACAGAATGCGATGCCAGGATCAAACAGCCGCAGGAGGAGAAAGAAGCGGCGCTTCGAGAAAGAAGAAGAACGTTGGCTTGCTGAAGGAATTAAAAGAGGCCTACGAGAGAATTGAGATCGTCTATAGGGACGAAATAAAGAAAGCTCATGCCGAAGAGGAAAAATTAAAAGAGGATTGGGCAGTTCGCAACGCGACAATTGAAGC
The DNA here is from genome assembly GCA_030737815.1 of Allium fistulosum. Lineage (NCBI taxonomy): Eukaryota > Viridiplantae > Streptophyta > Magnoliopsida > Asparagales > Amaryllidaceae > Allium > Allium fistulosum. The sequence goes on along the minus strand of CM060902.1, from coordinate 211,422,959 downwards.
CTGGAAGAAAACCATCTCCGATGACGACCTTATCGTTGAGGGGCATAATAAGACCATCTCCAACCAGGCTGAGACAACCGCCCGGCTACAAGATCAAGTTGTGCAGCTTAGCGCCGATAAGTCTCGCGTCGAAGTTGAAAAAGCCGCCGTTACAATGGATTATCTGGAGCTTCAGAATGCTTTTGAAAGGAAGATGGAGAAGATGGACGAGACCATCTTAAATTTTTATGTCAACTCTCTGCTGCATCAGGGGAGACTCAGCTACTTAGGCTCTAAATTCACGTGCACTCTCGCTGTGGTCTTTATGGACCCGCTTTCATGACAGTTGTGATGTTTATACCGAGCGAGAGTTAGAGAATGCCTACCTCATTGAAGAATCAAAGAAGGAATTGCTAGAGGGCCAAGAGATACTGTGGATCGGGAGGGAGAAAAAAGCTGCCGATGCTGCAATGACCGCGACAGTCGAAGCCCTTACGGAGCCTTTCATTTTTGGTGTCGGCGTGCCATCGGGGAAACCCCGTAATCTGTTAACAAGTTCTGGGCTTAAGGCTTCCCCTCGGATTATAGAGTCGTCGAAGGAGGGTGAAGGCGGTGAATATGACTTTGACATTCTCGATCATTCTTCCAGTGCAAGTACTCCTCTTGTTTCCCCCAAGTTCAGGAGCTTTCAGCTTATGCCGCAAGAGTAGGAAGAATTTAATGCTTTCAATTTTGATCTTATAGATCCGTCTACCTTATCTGTTGATCTTCCAGTTTTCTCGGAGCCTGGACCTGTTGCTATTTCCACTGCTTATGTCCTCGTTTCCATTCCCGATCCGGTCTCCATGTCCGCGTCTGGCCCGCAGCCGGGTCTAGAGTCCGAGAAGATTGCCGTAATTCATGGCTTGGATGACCCTTCTGTATCTTTGGATGGTAATGTAACGGCGACCGAGTTAGGGAGCAGGAAGTTCAAATAGAGCAGCCACACAAGAGTCAATAATAATTGATCGCCATCAAGAAAGAGAAAGTTGAAACGATCAAGGCCTCGAAGAGCATCCGCAAGTCATGGAAGCGCAAAACGAAGGGCAAATCTTCTGAGAAGGTTGCAGAGCAGGAGGATGACACTAGCTTGAGGATATTGTTGACATGACCGGCAGGGACACCACTCCCGAGGCAAAGCAGAAACTTTGAACAAGGGACGGAAAGGGGAGTGTTGGAAAGAAGCGCTGAGAAGCTTGGGTGGTGACTGATCTGATTTTGATTCATTTTGTATTTTTTTATTCAAGTGCAGAGTCTTTACTTAGAGTATTTGTTGTCGTGTCTGTATTTTTCTTTTGTTGGCTGGCATTTTATGGGTATGGCCCCCACGTTTTGACCATGTATAAAAGAAAGTTATTAGTAATACATTGTTGATATTTTGACTGTACTCTTACTTATCTGTATATATGCGTTCTGTGCACCTATATTCGTTTTGTTTACATTTATTTGCTTATGTGCGTTCTGTGCACTAACGTTTACTATGTATACTTTCACTTCACTTTATCTAGTCTTGTAATTACTGCCAAAATTCTTTTTTGGGTAATAGAACTTTTTAAATTATTGTTTTTAAGTATTTATTTTTTAAGTGCCGGTGTATGCCCTCCAGTTCACAGGGCTGTTTACTTCAAACAATTGACGAATGGCCGGTAACTTATGGTTTAAATAGTTTATATTAAAACTTGAAATTTGGCTTAGTCACAACTTGATCTTTCTTCTTTCAAAAGTTCTGTAACTTTAGCATGTAATCTAAGTTTTTTTCACATTATATGAGTTAACTGTAGGCAGTTACACATTGTCAACGTTAAATGTTATAGTTAGTCATTGAGTGTCAATAGTTGAAATTTTTCCACTAGTTTATGACACTCCGATTTTGTTGTAGTCGCGCCCATTGCTTCCAACAATGGGAGTGGGTTGATTCTTGTTATTCCTACATGGATAAGTTTTTTGGTATTGCTGGGGCAATTTCGGGACTTGAAAGTGCGCGCGATTTATGGGATGCGTGGATTTTAGGATCGTTATGACCCGTCAATTTGGAACGGTTCTGATGCTCCTCGGTGTTGCCTATCTCTGGGCAACGTGAGGAGTTTAGGTTTCAAGAGCGTGACTTCATGGCTCTGAGAGTTAATGCGCAGCTTATGGAGGTGCGCGGCTTCTCGTACTCCTCGGTGTTGCCTACCTTCGGGCAACGTGAATAGTGTAATTTTTAAAAGTTAGCACGCGGCTTATGGGATGTGCGACTTTTTGTACTCCTCGGTGTTTCCTATCTTCCGACAATTCGAGGATTTTAATTTTTAGAAGTTGGTGCGTAGCTTATGGGGTGCACGACTTTTCATACTCCTTGGTGTTGCCTATCTTCGGGCAACGCGAGGAGTTTAAGTTTTAAAAGTTTGTATGCGGCTTTCCATACTCCTCCGTGTTGCCTATCTTTGGGAAACATGAGGAGTTCATATTTGGGCCTCCTCGATGTTGCCAGGGTAACACCAGTTCTTAGAAGAAGGAGACCGGGTTCCACCGATCCAACGGTTTGAGTCGATTTGCTTCTATCGACCTGGCAGGTAGTTATTATGAACACAGTTTTGTTGGTTCAAAAAGCGAATCAATTTTATTAAGGGAAGCAGGGCATATTTTGCCTATTTACAATGCCCCCAGCATCCCGAGACGGCTTATTTGCTGAAAATAAAATGTACATAAGGTAGTTTTCAAATGAAGTAACGGCGGAGCTATTCGCTATTCCACGCTTTGGGACTTTGGATTCCATCGACGGTTGCTATTTTGAAAGTTCCATCCCTTAGCTTCTACTGGATGACATATGGCCCTTCCATGTTCGATTTGAAGGCCCCGGGAATAGGGTTGACTCACTTGAGCACGAGATCTCCCACATGGAAGATTTGATTGTGAACTCTGGAGTTGAAGTATCGCGTGATCCTTTTTTGGTGGGCAACAGTTCTCAACTCGGCTTCTTCCCTTCTTTCGTCAATCATATCTACTGATTCGAGTAGGAGCTACTCGTTTGGTTTTTGATTAAAATTTTGCCTTCGGTGCGAGGGGACTTCCAATTCAACGTGAATCATTGCTTCTGAGCCATATGCCAATGTGAACAGAGCGTATCCAGTTGTTGCTTTGTGAGTAGTTCTGTAAGCCTATAGTGCAAGTGGAAGTTCATCGACCCAGTTCCCTTTTGCCTTAGTTAGTCGCTTTTTGATAGTGGACTTGATGTGTTTTTTGCTTCCACCTGCACGTTTGCTTGTGGATGAGCTACCGCGGAAAATCTCTTCTCAATTCGGAAGCATTTTGTAGAAGCCTTTGAACTCGATGCTTTCGAATTGAGTTCCATTATCAGTGATGATTTTCTGCGGCACACCAAACCTGCAAATAATGTTTATAATAACAAAATTAATGACTTTCTTTGTGGTTATGGTGGCCAGCGGTTCTGCTTCAGCCCATTTTGTGAAATGATCAACGACAACTATAGCATATTTGGCCCTTCCTTTTGCTATTGGCAGGATGCCTATCAAGTCGATTCCCCATATTGCAAATGGCCACGGGCTGACCATCTGCGTTAGCTCTATTGAAGAAGTTCTTTTAATTTTACTGAATCTTTGGAAACGATCACACCTTCTGGCGTATTCTGCAACGTCGTGGTTAATCGTTAGCTAGAAGTATCCGTACTAAAGGACTTTCTTCGCAAGAGTCTGCCCCCTAGTGTGGTCTCGCATTCACCTTTGTGCTCTTCCTTTAGGATTCGTCGGGCTTCATCATTGGACACACATCTAAGAAAGGGGGTTGAGAATCCAATTCGATAAAGTATTCCGTCTTGTATCATGAATCGTGGTGCCTTTTGGAGAAGCTTTTTCCGTTGATTCCGGTCAGTCGGAAGGGTTCCTGCAAGTAAATAGTCCTTTATTGGTGTCATCCACGTCTTTGGTTCGACGGTGATCTCTAGGATCCAATCGACGTCCATTTCATCTATGCTTGGGGTGGTTAGAGTTTCAACTGGGACTAGCCCCAATGACTAAGCTTCTCCGGAGCTTGCTAGTTTAGCCAAATAATCCGCCTTGGTGTTTTGCTCCCGTGGAATGTGAGTGATGGTGTAATGTTCGGTGTCGCTTAGTAGTTCTTGCACTTTAGACAAGTATGGGGCAAGATTCTCCCCTTGAGCCTGGTATTCCCTTTTTACTTGGCAGACGACTAGTTGGAAGTCGCTGTAGATGTGATCAGACTTTATCTTGAGCTCTTTCATAACTTTTAGTCCTGCCATCAACGCTTTATATTTCACTTTGTTATTTATAGCAGGGAATTCCAAGCGCAAATCATAGCAGATGGCTCGTTCTTTGGGGGTTTCAAGCACTACTCCTACTCTCGAATAGAGGTTTTTAGGTGCGCCATCGACAAAGCGTCTCCATTGCGTGTCCACTTCCAACCGTGTTTCTTCCTTGTCATCCCATACAGTAAATTCGACGATGAAGTCTGCTAACGCTTGCCTATTTATGGCCTTTCTTGGATGGTATGTGATATCATATTGACTCAGTTCTATATTCCACTTGAGAAGTCGTACAGAAGTTTCAGGCCGATACAACAGTTGCTTCAAGGGCTGATCAGTCAATACTTTAATTGGATGAGCCTAAAAGGATGGTCGTAACTTTCTAAATGCGATCAGGAGGCAATACGCTAATTTTTCAATTTAGGATAATATTTCTCGGCTCAAGTAAACTGCTTGCTAATGTAATACACGGGTCATTGGATTTTCGCTTCTTCATGCATAAGGGCGGCGCTCAATACATGAGGCGAGATTGCAATGTAAATAAATAGGTCTTCTCCATCCATAGGCTTTGATAGGATTGGAGGAGCTTCCATGTGCCACAACAATTCTTCGAATGCTGTTTGATAAGCTTCACTCCATTCAAAGTTCTTCTTTCCTTTCTTCAGTGCATGGTATACACTTGTCGGTAGCTTTCGAGATAAATTGACTTAGTTCTGCAACTTTTCCACTCAGGCTTTGTAGTTCCTTCTTATTATTCAGAACTTGTTCTTCTTGTAGTGTCGTTATTTGTTCTGGATTTGCTTCAATGTCCCTGGCACTTACGATGAACCTTAAGAATTTTCTGGAGGCTACTCCGAAGTGACATTTAAGTGGATTGAGTTTCATTTTGTACTTTCGGAGCATTTCGAATACTTCAGCGAGGTTATCTATTGTTTGGCAGCTGCTCGTGATTTGACCAACGTATCGTCTACGTAAACCTCCATAGTTTTTCCAATTTGGCGCTTGAACATGGTATTTACCAACATTTGATAAGTTGCCCTAGCATTCTTCAAACCGAATGGCATTATTCTATAGCATTATAGCCCATGTCGGTGATGAAGCTGGTGTTTTCTTGATTAGGTTCATGCATCAGGATTTGGTTATACATAGAGTATGCGTCCATGAATGATAGCAGCTCATGTCCTGCCGTTCCGTCCACAAGCTAGTCTATTCTGGGGAGAAGGAAGTTATCTTTCGGGCAAGCTTTGTTTAAGTCCAAGTACTCGATACAGGTTCACCACTTCCCATTGAACTTTTTAACTAAGACCGAGTTTGATACCCATTCAGGATAAGTTGCATAACGAATAAAACTATTGCCCGTTCACTTGTCCACCTCTTTATTTAACGCCTTGGACCATTCAGGACCCAGGCTGCGCCTCTTTTGCTTTATGGATGTAAACTTGGGGTCAATATTGAGCGCGTGGCATGCGATTTCTGGTGACACCCCACACATATCCGAATGCGTCCATGCGAACACATCCAAGTTGGCGTAAAGAATTTAATAAGTTCCAACTGCATCTTGTTTCCAAGGTGCGATCCAATTTTCAAGACTTTAGTAGGGTCGTCCACATCGACCGGGATAGACACCGTCAGTTCTGCCGGTGCTGCCCATTCCTCCCCTAAACTCTTCTTTCTAGGGTCCAAAGCCTTGTCGAATCGGCTATGGTACGCAAGCCAGGGGCGGCTCTGTAGTTGCTATTCATAAGGTTCACGGATGTGGAGAGTTCTCCCCTCATCCTTCCCTTTTTCCCTTCTTCTGAATTCATGTAACTCTGCAATGTAACATTCTCTGGCGGGGCACTGATCTCCTTTCACCACTCCGATTCCATTTTTAGTAGGGAACTTCATGGTTAGACACTATTGGGCCAGAGCTATTCTGAAATCTGCTGGAGCAGGCTGTCCCAAGAAGGCGCTATATGCAGACATTTCATCCACGATAACGAAAGTCTGAATGAGGGTGACTCTTAGATCGCCCGCTCCAAGTTCCACTGGCAAGTCGATTGTTTCCACAGGTTTCTTGGGTTTGCCAATGAACCCTTGGATCTTCGTTTGGCATGCAGACATGCTTTTCATGCCCATCTTCATTTCATCAAAAGTTTGTTTGAAAAGTATATTAACAGAGCTGCCACTATTAACCAACACTTGTCGAACAACAATGGGACCGATTCCCACTGTAACCACCATTGGATCGAGAGTCAGGGCTTTGATCCCTTCGGTGTCCCAATTTTGGAACACTATGTCGTCACTCTAGACTTTCTGCAGCTTGGTTGGAGTTTCATCTTCTATTGCAAGACATGATTCCTTTTCTAGCGTGTTTCAATGAACTTGCATGACGCTCCATCTCTCCCCAACTTATTTGCACGGGGTGTGGTCCCCAGACATTGTTCCAATAATAAGCCCTTGGTCAGCTCATTTGGAACCTTCTTCACTAGTTCCGGCTTGATTCCTTCATTATTTAGGTGGCTGAGGATCCGTGGGTTGGTCAGGGTTTTGTGACTTTCTCACGTACTGCTGGAGTTCGTTTTCCCAGATCAATTTTTCAATGAGATTCTTTAGATGACGACATTTATTTGTGTTATGACCATAAGTCTCGTGGAAGCGACATAACTTTCCTGAGTGTTTTTGCTACTCAGTTGCTTCTTTCCTAGGGGTTTTTAGTAATCCTCAGTCCCCTATGTTGCGAGATAAATATTTTTCGGAGTGTCATTTAGAGGGGTATAGTCTTTGGACCCAAACCCTTTAAGCCTTTTATTGTTTCCATTACCATTTCTTTATTGGAGTTTTGATTCTTTCTCTTTTGATTTCAATCCTTTCATGTGACTCCTTCAGCAGTTCCAGAAGCATGCACGTTTTGATTCATTGCTACATCGCTTTGTCTGATGTTCATCAGTTGTGCACTAGTAGACTTTTTTTCTAGCTCATGCACTTCCTCCAATCTTAAGTATTGACTTGCTTTATGATTAAAGTCTTTCCTAGTGGTGGGTTGCTTCATCTTAATCCACTTTATGAATTCAGTCTGGGTGAATGGCATGGACTATTGCCATAAAAACCATGTCTTCGTTGGGGTTGCTTACTTCTGTTACCGCAGTATTAAACCGGTTCATGAAGGATTTCAGCGATTCGTTGCATCCTTGGAACAATTTGGATAGGGACAATACAGCTTTTGGTTGCATGGTATGGAGCCTGAACTGATAAAGGAATCTTGTTGCTAGTTGGTCAAATGTAGAGATAGATCTTGGCGGAAGCTTAGTGAACCACATAGACGCAATTCCTTCAAGAAAGATGGGAAAATACCTGCACCAAACAACTTCAAAGGCATTAGCTCCATCCATGTACCAACTGCACTTGTACAAATGAGGTTTTGGGTCCTTTGTCTAGTCGTAGGATGAAATAGTTGGCATTGTGAATTTTTCTGGATATTTCTCATTTAAGATTTCGTCGGTAAAGGAAGTCCAACTTGGTGCAGATCCCCATTCATCATCTCTTCTATTTTTACTCTCGTCAATTAATCATTTGACCATGTCTGCTATGTATGCCTCTGATGTTTGGTAATCCTAGGGGCGGCCGTCAGTCACTACACCAAGTGTTTGGCTTCGCAAATGGTCTTGGTGAGTGGGTTAAAGCCTAGGCTCTCCTCTCTTTGGGAGAGGCACTCCCATGGGATCCCGTTGGCTTGCAGTTGGTCTGATTGGGGCAGTTTGGACGTTCCTAGCATCATAGAATGCATTGACATTCTATTCCAACTGATTATCTTGTTCTCCATCTTTTGAGTCGGAGAGGTCCATAGCTATGTCTTCTTGCGGGGTCTTTGCCCTTTGGTTCAAGTAAGAGTTGGTTGTCTTGCGACAAGCGGGGTACTCGTATTTCCATCCATGTTGAGTCCCATGGCTCCTGTTGTTACTCTTTTTTGCGGCTATTTTCCGTGTCTTCTGTTTAGACCAAAAACAGAGAAATTTTCTTGGTCTATAATAGCCGCGATTTTAGGAAAAATTCTTGGAGCAAGGTTTGACTGTAAGGTTAAGAGATCGTTATGCTTATCCACTGGAGCCTTCTAGATACTTTCCATTTTTTGGTTGATCTCGTCAACCATCTTATTCAGCTCATCCCTAGTAACGACTTCGTGCTGACTGGAGGATGATGGCGCCTGATTTCCTAAGTTATCACCATTTACTTCAGTTTGTTGAGGGTTAACATCTTATCCAGCTATCACTGCTCCTATGGACCTTCCAGAGGCAGTTCTCCTTCTTCCAGGTGCCATTGATCCCAAGCGGTAGATTTTTCAAGCAAAGATTGAGTATCTAACTTCTGGACCTATCTGATCTAAAGTAGACAGCTAGATTTGGATCCTGAGTTGGGTTCTCAGTGAAATCACCAAAATGTTAACCCAAAAAGTGGATCAACACCCTGGTTTGAGTGTGAAAGCACCAGCGTTGTTCTCACAGAGCAACAATGTAGATAATAGATATAGAAAAAACGGTAAGAGAAAGAAAACAAGAAGATTTTTATATTGGTTCGGCTGTTAACGAAGCCTACATCCACTTTATAATTTCTATTATAGCTTGTTGTTGTTACAAGAAGTGTTTGACTTCAAAGCTCTTGATTATCCTTAGCTAGATCGAATCTCCAAGGTTAGAATCCACCGGAGAGTCATAGTGAACCCCGTTGGAGATTGTTGTGAGAGAGGTGAAGAGTGAAGAAAGCTTCCAGCAGAGTTTCAGCAACCAGTCCAAAGAAGATCCCGTTTACTTTGCAGATAGGATGTTATTTATAAAGATGAAGTGCTATTGGGCTGAGCCTGTGCGTCAATTGCTTACAAATGGAAATAGGAGGATTCTGTAGAACCTAGCTCGCGACCCGAGCCAAAAGCTTGGATCGTTAGTGATCCATGGTCTATGGATCGCTAGCGATCCATAGCATTGGCTCGAGTGTGAGCTAATTCCTTAGCCTCATTTTCTTCTTCAATCTGGTTAGATTGTGCTTGTACCATGTTCACGTATGGACCACTGGTGATCCATAGTGTATGGATCGCTAGCGATCCATACAGTTAACGTGTTTTTGGACTTTGGCTTTTGGACTTTCCTCGTTGTCTTGTGTCGACGTTGTTCGTATAGTTTCTTTGCATGTTGCCTTATTTTGATGACGATTTACTTGCTAGTTGTGTTTAGCAACTAATTGGACTGGACGCATGCTTGTCTCTTGGTTTAGCTAACTCGAAATCTCGTCGTATTCAGTCATCTCTTCAGTAATATGGATTGGATCTCGGTGCAAGAGATTTGGTTGAACACGGAATTATCCCCATGGATCGCTAGCGATCCAAAGGCCATGGATCACTAACGATCCATGTTCTTAGTGCATTTTTCCATTCTTTAACATTGGCTCTTTTTAGCATGTTGTTCTAACCCTTTTGGTTGACTTTTGAGCTATTCAGACTCTATCATGTTGTTCCATCTTCTCTTGGATCCTACTGGGCTAAAAACCCGGATAACAATATTAATTCAAATATGTTATGAAAATTATATTTTAAATTTTATAAAATAATATATACCGCAAAGAAGTTCTCGAAAAAATATCAATTTTATTAAAATTAATTTTTAAACTTCAACCGAGAATAATTTTTTTTAATTATTTTTAAAACTGAAAAAATTATGAATTTTTTTCTAAAATATAAAATACCATTTAGGATTTACTGGAAATTTAAATTCAAAATAAAAATTAGAAATCAATTTTTAATTAATATTTTAACATTTTTCTGATAAATATTTAAATAAATTATATACTAAAATTAAAAAAATTAAATATATTTTTATAGAGTCGTGCATAAGACCCAATAAGTTATATTAAACAAAATATTTTAAGAATTATATATATACACATATACATTATTTTATTATTAATATATTTATATATAAATATTCAATATTGTTTTTCAATGTGCTTGTATGTATACATGTGTGTGTTGCTAATGGTTTAAAATTTAATTTTTAAAAACATTTATAACACTATAAGAACAAGGGCAGTTTCCAACGGCTCGCAGCTGTCGGCGGCCGTCGCGAGTTGTCGAAAATGCTGTTGGAATACGGACCACGCATTTCGTCCACTTTTGACGGCTTCGATGAGGGTATTGCGATGGCTAGTGACGGTTATTCCGACGGCACTTCCGACGGCTTTTCTGACAGCAAAGACGACCACGTGGCATGAAAATTTTCCATTAAGCCATCGCACGCCGTTGCAAGTTTCGCCCAGAAAACTGTCAAAAGACGTCGCTCGTCGTCGAAAAAAATGGCCAATAGGCCGCCGGAAGCAGTTAGAAATCCGGGTAAATTTTTTTTTCTGCAGCATAGCATCACTTCCATACCAATATATAACACAATTCATCAAATTATTATATAAGTAAGATATATAAGCCGAAATCAATATCAATATCAATATCAATATTAAAATCAAACATCATCATATCAAACGCAAACATATTCAACCAATATAAAACAAAACCTCCATCATCGGTCTCAGCCATCTAACTTCAATATTTACATCCAACATCAATGTACAACATATACATCCAATATCAACTTCCATATATCAACTCCATAAATCAACCACCAAATCAACCATATAAATCAATGTCAAACACCACACGTCCATAAATTAACCTCACCATCACTCAATGTTTATATACACCAGTTTAAAAAAACTGCAAATCGTACCTCAAGACTCATCATCGGCTTCGGAACCACCGAACGAAGGGAATGTTCCATGACGCTCCACATACTCGGCCAAACACTGGTTGAGCTGCTCCATTTGCACTGCTCAGAGGCGGTCCTGCTCCTGCAGCTGTGCAATCAGCTGTTGAAGCTCATTAATCTCTACGTTGTCCCGAGCCCTTCGGTAAGCCTTTTGTGATATCCGAGCCTGTAAAACAAGTCGAATATGTTTAAGTTATTATGTAACTTTTACAAAAATTAAGCAAATTTTACAACGTAGTTAATTTTATAAATTACCGATTGGTTGCCGTAGTTGTAGCGCCTGTTTCTATGGGTCGGGTCCATGACAGAGTCAAAGATCATGTCCTCCTCGTCAATGGTCAACTGCTCCCGTCCGAAATGCTCAAGCATCTGCGCACGTGCCTGCATAAATTTTTCCTGCAATGCAAAATTAAATACAAATAAATATTACAGGACATTATTATAATATTTTATAACTAATTAATTAAAATGATCATTATTAATAACTGATAACTTAAAATATACTTACATATGCGACATATGCTCTATCATCCTCATGCTGGGCATATGACACTGATCCCTCGTTAATTGTGTGCTTAACGGCATGGGTATGCTTAAACACATCCATATACGAGACGGGACCCCGAAGTGTTATTTCCTGCAATAATTGGTGTATATTATTGTTGTTCACACAAATTTATATGAAAAATGTAATAATTGTTCATAACTGCAATTAATTAATTTACCAGGTCCTCGCGATGGTGCTGAAATGATTTTGAGCAGCCACGGTGTGTGTCAGGATTTTTTTGCCCATTCGTAGAGTTCCTGTCCGACTCTGCCTACAAATTAAAATTTTAGATTATATTTTACAGTTATAAATTATGTATTCTGTACTGAATAAATTAAGGCGATATCTGATAGACTTACCTTGAATTCGTCGCTACTCCACCATGTGACCCAAGCATCCCAGACGCTGGCGCCCATCCATTGTGGCATCTTCCCAGTTTTTCTTCTGGTAGACATCGTATCCCTATAATTCTTTTCCACTTTTGAGTTACAGTGGCACTGGAAAAGAGACACGTCATCCTCTTGTAAGTCTACTGCCCCCTGTATATATGTTGAAAAAATATAAGTTATACATTTATACTTAGGCAGTAAATTGTAAAGTAATTATATATAATGATATATAATTGGTATATAATTTTACACTTACCAGGAAGTCCTGCCATATGCTCTCCTGTACATGGTCTGGGATCTTGCTCCACTTCGGCCATCATGCAGTCATACGGCTCATGTATGCCTGCGTCGATATGCTGAGCCCAATGTTAGAAGGCTCAAACTCAAAACCCCTGCATTAAATATGATACAGGCAAATCATGACTAATATATCATACAAAATATTTATAATGCTGAAGTAAATTTAATACTTACAAGCCATCAGCTTTCGGTAGCAATCTAACTACTGTATGCGGCGCCTCCTGTGAAGGGCCGCTGCCATCACCACCGCTGCGACCTGTTCCTCTCTAATACCCAAAGGGGAAACCGACTGTGAAGAACTCCGCCGCCTAAAGAAGGACACCTTTTATACCTATCACACACATATTATTTTATTATGGCAGAATGTATCATTCAATTATGAGTAAACATACCAAGGTTTAACATCAATAATCGCATGCAACATACAAAAAAAGCGTGACATCAATACTCCCATAAATTACCTTTTTTCAACATGTATACTATTAAATTATTCCTCGTCGTTTTCTAATTCAGACACTGATTCGGATGATGATGGCATGAAACATAGTCCAACATTGGAATCAAATGACTCGCTTATCCTGGTACATTTTGCTATATTTTCTTCATCTGTATTAACATATAAGTTACAGAATATTTATGGTATTAATGCAAACAAGGAAAGTTTTCAAATTGGTGTACTTCTGCAAATAAATAGTTGCAAAACACCAGCAAAAAAGTTCAGATCATCATCTGATTTTATTCCAGCCGACGGTTATGTAAGTATATATTACATTTATAACTGTAAAAGTAGTAGTATCAACATACCTTGTTATTTGTTAATACTGTTGGTCTTATTGTAGTCTGAGATGCTCCATAAGCTTGTGTGCTTATCAGCTTAAAAAAAGATATATATTTGAGAAGTTCTACATATATGTATTTGATTAAGCCTACAATTTCAGTTTGTGTGAAATAATATAGAACACCTCAAATTGAGGTATGGTTTCACTCTTCAGATCTTATTATTTTTTCTTATAAAAATCACTAGATTATAGATCACAGAATACCTTTTTTATTTCTAAAAATCAAGATCGTTTGACAAATAAATGAGTCCCTTGGATGGTATTTGATGAAAATTTCATATCATTTTGTGCTGAAAATGTTTGTTATGTTCACAGTAAAATATAATCCCAACCGCAACATTATTATACAAAATAATAGATGTATCATCACACATGATTGGAGGATGTTTGACAAGTAGCAAAAGTAGCTTACAAACTACTTATAAGTTTTTATTTACAACTTTTCCAAAGAGATTTGGTATAAGTTGTTAAGCGGATTCCTATATATGAGCATTGACATCAAGAATTATATCAGATTTCTAATCAAAGGTTAAACTCTGCTTCTGCTTTTTTCATCTACTATTGCATCACTAGTGTGGATTATACATGTTGACTGTAATACAAATTACATCAGTAGCATGATTAATAATTTCAAGAGTGTCCACAATATTAGGTTTCTAAAAAAGTAAACCATGCCCAGTCCGGAAATGGCTGCACACTCACCTAGTAACTCAAAATCAAAATGTCAAGGAAGTAGATATATATGTAGAATACCAATTTCAGAACAAAAACATCGCGCATTACAGAGAGCAGAACAACTTTAGAGAAGCATAAAAAATCCTTCGTTTCTTAGACCTATGACTCTTTCTTATGTCTTTGGTGCTTATTGGTTTGTAAGTGTTTATATGTATCTCATCAAGATATAAATACCCAATTTGCATTAAATAAACATTACGTAACAAAGTAAACAACGAAAATAAATGCATTTGCAAACACTTACGAGGAAATTTTGCATGGATAACCACTTCCCCGACAATGATACAGAAATGATACTAAAATGCGAGGATGGGGTGAAATATTTAGTCAACTATTTCGGTAAGAGGAATGCTTTTTTTCTGGTGGATGGGCGAATTTCGCTAAGGCGCTTCGTTTAGAAATTGGAGACGTGTTGGTGTTTGAGTTAACTGAATCAGCTCGATTTAAGGTATATATAGTTGCATTGGTGTTTGTATTACTTATTATGATCAATTGTGTGCAATTAACTTCTTTTTTTGTCCTTTCATGGATTTGTATTTTTCAGGTTCACATAATAAAAGTAGTCCAAGAAACCTAGGTCATGGCATTGAAATTTTGTCTAAGCAGATGATCAAAATCGTTTGGATGATTTTTTGTATCAACTAATCGTAAATATGATACACTGTCTTTTTATGGTTTATCCCTCTGTTAGCTATCTTGATAAAAATGAAGTTATATCCAAAACAGCTTTTGATGGCTTAAACCAAAACAGTATCTACTAGTCTGTAAATTATTATTATATTGATTAACATATTAACTAAAAGATCTGAATTACTTAAATTAGTGATCAAACAATTATTACGGGTTTGATGTTTCAAAGAGATCTAAAGATAATAACATTGATGTCAACATCTAGGATTAGGCCAAAAACTCTCTGAGGGATTTACAAAAAGTAAAGCGCATTATACAACAATTTTTACAATAATTTATTTACATTCTAAGAAACGCATACACCAAATCGTTGTTTTCGTCATCTTGAAAACACATACACCAAATTCTGAGCATCGACTCTGATCAACCCAAAGTAGCCCTAATGCGCGTAGGCACTAATTAATTAACGCATTTACACCAATTAATGCACATATACACTAAACAAATTTTTTCTCTCAACATTTCAATGATAAACGATTATAATAACAACCTAATTAGCATTCAATAGGGTATACCAAACAATGAGTGGGGTATTATACAACTATAACAACAAATAACCCTAATTTAACAAATTAAAATTAATTAGGATTTAGGAATAAAATCTGATTGGAGATTGATGAAGGGGCTTGGTTGTAGAGATTGGAGAATGATGAAGCTAGGGAAGCTCGGGGAGGTACGATGGCTGGGTGATGATGAGGAGGAGGTGGTGGTGGTAGGGTTTTGGAAGGAATTGATGGATTGAAAATAATGTTTCAGCTCTCGGCCAAGAGGCCTTTATAAACGATAATTTTCGACGGCTAGCGATGGCCGCCGATAGCTCTTTTGTTTCAATTTTCGATGGCTAGTATATTTTATTAACAAAAATGTCACGGAGTTCGACAGCCATCGCTAGCCGTTGGAACGCTCTGTCGCTATTTACAGTTGTTCTAGTAGTGTAAAAATTTCTTTATATTTAAATAAATCTGTTATATAATATGTATGTTTAAAATCAATACTTTATACATATAATTATATATATGTATATGTATATATATACACATTTATATACTTATATAATATTATTTAAACAAAACTACAATATGTATTTATGTGTGTGTGTATAA
The DNA here is from genome assembly GCA_030737815.1 of Allium fistulosum. NCBI lineage: Eukaryota > Viridiplantae > Streptophyta > Magnoliopsida > Asparagales > Amaryllidaceae > Allium > Allium fistulosum. Next base: position 211,407,295 of record CM060902.1, on the reverse strand, counting down.
ATATTTATTATATTTACATACATATAATATCATATTTGTACATACATACATACATACATTTGGATAATATATATTTACATATTGGATAAGCTAACATGTTTGTTACGATGTAAATCTCAACTCTATACATGGGCATATTATACCTTGCACAGATTAATATGTTACACATGCACACAGGTGTATATGTGTATATAACACACATAAACACACACATACATGCACACACATAGAGAAATATATATATATATATATCATAACATAAAATAAATAAAACTATATAATTTATAGATTTAGATAAAATAGAAGATTTTATTTAATTGAAATTTTGAAATGTTCTAATTAAATTAGACTTCATAGGCACAAAAAGATCTAATAAGGGATTTTTTTTAATTCACCCATAACTTTCACTACTGGCTAGCCCATTTCCAACATATTGATATATGCAATCACAAGTCTATTAATACCAAACAGTTCTGCATATTTCATTATATTCACCGATTAGTTATCACCAACATGGACAAATGTATTTGATACACATGTAGTATGTTAATGGTAAACTCATAGAGTATAAAAAAGAAGTGAATAAAATAACATGCAATTAAATAAAATGTTTCGAGTTGATCGAATAGGTGAGCATATTGGAAATAATTCTGTATGTACCTAAGGTGAATAAATTCAGCCTTAAAGGTCGCACGTCCTTCTAATACATAATGATTTATTAATAAGGAGTAATCTAACTTTATTAGACAAAGCATGATTAATGATGAGTGAAGAAGTTAAATTCTTTCTATAAGTTGTGTACTTAAGAGTAATACATAAGGTTAAAATTAATATAATCCAGAATAGCTAACAAAACCATACGAGATAAGTGTTAATAAGAAACCCCTACATATCTAAGGCCAATGAGTTAGCATGTTGTGCGATTCGAAAGACTGCACGTAATAATTATACGTTAGGGATCGTGTATGAATCGTCCCAAGAGAATTTAAGGAACGATAATCACTAGATGGATATTTATTGTTGTAAACATAAATATATTATCAATTAATGCAAAATTAGTTTTACATAAAGCAATTCATAAATGTTTATGAATGTTCATTCCATTGCATTGAGAACAACTATTGTTTTAAGAAATACCAACTTCATAGCGAAGAACACTACAACAAAATATGATATTAATAACGCTATTTAATAACGCGTTATTCTGAAGCGTTATTATTGACCCTTAATTATCTAGTTACCGGTTGATTTTTGTTCTCCTTACAGGTGTAACACGCGCATCTCCCTTCCCCTTCACGTGTAACACTGCCCCAAAACATCTCCCTCCAACTTCCCAAATTATTTTCCCTCTCCCTCCAAAACCATTCCGCCTCCCTCCAAAACGCACGCATCTCCCTCCTCAAAATTACGTTAGCGATTCGAAGACTCCAAAACGCGCGCAGCTCCCTCCTCCAAATTACGTTAGCGATTCGAAGAAAGCAGAAACCCTCTCAAGTTTTGTCGAAGAAAGCAAACTCCTTCGATTTCGAAGCTAGGGCTTTGCGTGTAGCTCCGATCTGTCGAAGCTAGGGCTTCACGTTTTGGATATAATCTTCGATTTTGATTCTGGTAAGCGATATAATCTTCGATTTTCGTAATCTCGCTATAAACTTGCTCCTTTTTATAATTTATATTTTTTGTATTTGTAGCTTGTTTTTTCTAGACAGTAACTTTGATTTGGCTTGTAATGCTTCAAGAACAAGTTGTTGTGATGTAATTTGATAGTATATTAGTGCAATAATCATAAATCATTAAACAATTTCATGGCCATTTTGGTGTGCATCATTAAACCATGTGGGTGTAGTGTCAGTGAAAACGGCGTTGAAGGTGAGATTGTTTAGTGATGGAGGGTATTATATAAGAAATTTTGATTGCAGAGTTACGGGCAAATTGTTTACTCTATATTGCAGTGAAAATTTTTGTACAACGAACAACGTTTACATTTTGTTTGTTGTCTTTTTATATCCAAGTTATGTATTCAATGAAAAATGCGTTTACATAGTAGTTTAGAAAATGGAAATCAAAATTTTAGGTTTAACTTCTTGGTTTTTTTTTCCTTCTACAGAAAAGTGGTGGTTAAACCAGCAAGGATTAAGTAAAATATAAGTGAACTGGTAGATACATAATTTTGTAGGTCAAAAAGAAAGAAATCATAAGTTCGTACAATAACCATCCAACTATCCTTTTAACTAGTTCACATACTTATTTATGAAGTTTGTTATTAGTTTATTTGTTAAGTTTATAATTTAATCAAGTATTTTGATCTTTCATTATATGGTTGTGATTTTGTAGTTAAACCAAGTTAAAGATGTACTCATTTCAGATGTCTATTATTTGTGTACTATTTGGTTCAATCTCTTACTGTTAGTTCTGTGTTACTATGTTTACAAAAGTGTACTTTAATCTAAATACTACTTTGACAAAAACATAACTGACCATCAAATATGCAGTATTCAAAAGGTTTTACAATTCATGTAATAGTCAGAAGTTAAAATATTTGAAGTATTTCTGTACCAACACTACTTTAGTTCTATTTATTAGGTCAAATGAACAGAACTGATTTCAAAACATTTTTATAACTATTCTTGAGCATAAAAAATATTTTGCAGAAGCATAATGTTAAATAAGAAATCAACAGTACATAGTAAGATTTACCAACTAATGAATTTTGCAACATCTGGTATAATACTATTGATTGTTTTTGTAAACATTACAATGATTATTTGCAGGTCCTCTATATAGCAGTAGCATTACATTGGTTAGCTATCTAAATTTTCATAGTTAACTAGAATGGAGATGGTCACATAGTAGGAAAATTTAATTTATAGATTATCATTATCACCTTTGTCTTTTTTCCAAATGAATAGGTTGGTCACTTGAATTATTGTGTTATCCGTTAATTTCTATTTTCGATCAAAATTTAATATAAAAGATAGTTAGCTAAATTAACTACGTAGCCTAGTTTAATTTGTGATAGTTAACATCCCTATTCTAGATGCTCTTAGCCACATTGGCAATTTGGTAAACTTTAAAAGCTAGATGTATATAGCGGGTTTATTTTTATGGATGGGGATTGATAATTAGATTATTTCTGAAGATGATTTTTGGCTAAAGCTATCTAGTTATTCAGCTATAGCATTAATGCGTTACCCATATCCCTCTTTCTTTCTATTTGTTTCGTTTTTTTCCTCGAAAACGAGACAGAATAGAAAAAAATTTAATTTTGGAGCATATAAATTGTTGAAGGCCCGTAACTTCTATGTGGTTTGTCTACTTATAAATAACTCATTCTCTTATAATGTAGACAGCTTGATTAACCAAATCCAGATTAATTAGTTTACCACTTTACAAAATTCAAAAGAGAAAAATAGTCAAATATTTGTAACTTTTGTTGCTTGAAATATGCATGCGAAAGGTATCAATATCCTATGAATAGCATATTTGCTAATTACCATCAGTTGGACTGCTTTAATCTAAATTTAGCAAGATAAAATAGTAGCACTTTCAATCTTTATCAACTATCAAAATTATCAAAATTTGTACCATACTTATTATGCTGAAGCTATGTAAAAAGCTCCTTCTTTTTATACCAAAGCCAAAAGAATCGGTCTTAAAGAATATTTCTGCCACACTATTAATAAGATAAAGACATTGTGGAATTTTATTAATTACAATAGGGAGTAAAATAAAATACAATTCGATAGGTTGCAGCAAATTTTTTGAAAAGAATCAGCACAGCTTTGTTGAAAAAAGGTAAAACATTCGCCTAATCTTTACCATATATCACAAAAAAAATTACAAAACACAAAAACAGTTTGACAACGCCAAATCATAATCTATTGAAATTTTCGGCAATCACCTCTCGCATAAACAACTCGACCTACATTTGCTGTTTTAACACAACCCAACATTTTTACACTATACCAATCTTCGACTACAATTAATCGAGTTTATATATTAATTCAACCGCTCATCATTGAATTGGTAACGTACCACAAGGTTTAAATCAACTACAATCCTACTTTGGCTAATTCAGTAGATTCTGCATGTTCAATTTGGGAAATCTGTAACAGTTAGGATGTTTATGACCTTTGAATGATGATATGGTAATAGCCCGCACGATATGCATGTGGATACTGTAGAAACATTTTTTCCTAGTTTCTTACCAAATATTTAATTTCTTACATTAAGACACTTATTGTATTAGATTTCATACATGTACGATTTTTACGATTCGACCGATCAGACCTTTAAAACCTCCGACCTTAGACAGCCAATACAATAAAGTTCAATTTCGACTAGTTCTGGCTTCGACTCTTTACACCGTACAAATCCAGATCACCATTGACAGCCATTCGCCTATTCATGCTCTACAGCCTTGCTTCTTGGATCTGCTTCGGCTACGGAAGCCATTCAGACCAGATCGTGCATGGGAACTTCCCTTTCAATCTCTCACCCTCTCCATATCTCCGACCTATCAGACCTGGTTGCAGCGCTGCACCCTTTCAGTCACTAGTTCATCATTCACCACAGCGTCACCCCTTTCAGACCAGCTTCATCAGACCATTCTTCAGTTTTAAAATATGAGTGTGTGATATGTATGTTACTAATTAAGATTAGTTTTAAAATAATAATCGTTCCTTTTCCATGACGACGATGATGTTCACTGTTAAGTTAAATTAAGTCAAATGTGGAGTGCTGCAGAGATGAATAGTATTGTTAACGATGTTCATTTTCAATGCATTTACTAGTCTAAGCAAGAGTATAAAATAGGAGTCCCTTTTCCAATATGTCCCTGGCGTGCTAAGCCAAACCAACTATACAATTCTTTTTCCTGTGAGAATGATCATACCTGCTTGCAGTTGTATAAAGGTTACTGCTATTTGCAATTTTCACAAAGAGTATTATATTTCACTTGTACCCTCTAACATTCTCCAAAGGGAGTTAATAAAATCTTTGTGAAAACTATGGATTAAAATCAAAGGGAGAGATTAGTAATGACTTAATAAAATATTTAAATTAGCTTCTTTCAAAAAAAATTCTCCAAATATCCCAATATTTAAAAACAATTACTTACAAATAAAAATATTCGATGTGCATATAACCAGTATACATGAAGAAAGATAAATTCCAATAATTACACATAACTAGTATATATAAAAGATCATGTGCATGCATATATGTTTAGCTATAAACATGAACATTAGGTTTATGGAAACCTCTAACATTCTAGGTATCTATGGAAATTCCTTATTCTTGTTGAATTTTGTGTTTCTGAAATCAGAGGCAATCTTTTTTCTCTTTAGCTTTGGAGCTTGAGCACTCTTTCTTCCCGTGTGTATCCTTAATTATATGCTAATGGAAAAAGATTGGGTCATTTACACAGGTAAGTAGATAATTCAATATTCTCAACCATGTTTAATTTCATAAAATAAAAATATTTGATGTTAAACTCAACTATTATGTTGAGTTTTTTTCATTATAGAACTTCCAAGGAGTACTCGCAAGGGGAAAGATGAATTATTATCAAATTGGACAACCCAAATTTTTTTTATTGTGACATTATCTATTTCTAGTCCACCATGCCCCCAAACAATCAGATGTTAAGTTTTAACATGTTCGCTTACGACAAATCTTCCAATTTTGGTATACCAAATCCACCTTCTACTTTTTGTTTACATACATCAGCTCAATTTAATTTGTGGGATATACTTTGCCATAGAAAATTTGAGCATATCGAGTTTTTCTTCTTAATAACGGACATGGGGTCTGACAAAAATGCATCTAGAAATCAATAATGGGATAAATAACAGTTTTATTAAGTTCAATTATGCCACTTATATTTAACAACTTATTATTACAATTGTTAATTTTTCTATTTATTTTGTCCAATAGTGGCCAGAAATCTCTTGCTTTATTTTACTAGTGAATAGAGGAACACCCAGATACAATGTTCTTTCATGTTGAATAATTTTGATCGGTAATATGTAAATATGATAAATCAGTTAAAGTAATATTTTAAAGCAAGGTATGAAAATAGTAACCAAAGCTAGGTGGTTTAGAAATTAAAAGTTAATTATTTAACTTAGAAAAGCATGAAGATAAAGTATGTGGGCATGAATCAGCATGATGAAGCAAAACCATATTCATCTCTTCTTGGTGTAATAGTTACCCTAATTAAAAGATCTTTTACATTAAACAAATTTGAGTAAAATATATATTGAATCGTTATGATTAGTAATATATCCATTTATAGGTGAACAAATGATAAATTGATAAAAATTCAAAATAAATACTGAAAATAATAATTGAAGCAAGCTATAAAACATTGATTATGTTACCTGTTATGTAACCATGAATATTTTTTCATTTTACATACTTGACAAATAACCATTTTACAGAAATAACTTTATGCAGTTTATATTAAAATAACTGAAGAAATACCTATTTAGCTTAGGAGAAGCTGAGAGATAAAGTGCGCGTAGGTGTCGCAATGAAGAAAAATCAAATTCACACCTCCTCAGCATATTAATTACCTTGTTAAAAAGTTCGGGTTCTTCCTTCTTTGTTTGCTTAATCCTCTTTGATTCATGTACCTATAATAAATCATTTAAATATTCTGTATCTTTACAGTTAATTTGTTACGTATGTCCAAAAACATTGCAAGAAATTTCCTACATCAACTGCACCTCCACATGTTCGAAGAACTCGGAGTTCTTCGACCATCCCATAATGTGTTGTGAATCAAACGGGAGATGAATGTTGCTGACAGGCATTCATTCTCCCTAGAAACCCACACTTTCTTTGTGGTTTTGTTTGGGAACCATTGTAGATAACACTATATATATGTATGTGTATGTGTGTGTATAGTGTTTCGTGGCTTGCTTCTTTCAGGATGTTGGTCTGAAACTGACTTGAAAGTGGATGGCAACAAGTCTTTATTTATCTCTTTATTTGGTGATGTGGATAGTTTGTACAAGTTAACATGGTATACACAATACCTGCTGCTTATATGAATGTGTATTACCACATACAACATACTTTGGGGTATATGCAAGAAAGTACACTACATGTCTGAAGCATTTTCTTGCATTAGAAGTTGTTGAGTTTGAAGCTCCTCCCTAATATTATTTGAAAGAAGATTGCCTTTGCCGAATTTATCTTGAGACCAGTCTCTTAATTTCCTCCTAAAACATCGGATTTGTTAATATTCCACAAGACAGTGTAGGGGTATGGTGGTGGTAGACAGTGTAGGGGTTTGTGGAATAGGGAATAGTTGAATAAGTTGTGGCAGTTGAACGAGTTGTAGTTACTGGTGGCTGTTGGAGCGGTTGTTGCAGCAGATGGTTGGAGAAATGTATGGCAAAATGTTGGAGTGTTAGAAATGCTTCAACAGATGGTTGTTGCAACTGAGAAAAGTGAGGTTAACATTGCTTTAATCTATTTTCCATATTGGAAAAATAGATCAGTAGAAATAATCAATTGTAGTTTCTAGTTCATGCAGTTCATGCACTTGCTTTAATGTTTGTACACTGTAATGAAAAATATATATCACATTTCTATCTGAGCATGCACTTGTTTTAACATTTTCTGTTTCTTTGCGTTAACTTCGCAGGCTTATTTGGAAGGAAGCAAGGTTCTTAGTACGCAACTAGATCAGATCTTGCATGTTGGAACTCTGTAATGTTTGTACTCTGTAATATTTGGAAGGATTGTGTTATCCCAACTTTTGGCAAAGTCGAGATACCCAAAGATTAACTGAAAATCAATGATTATTAGTCATGAACATCGATTGTGCATCGTAGGTTCACCATGGATATCGATGAATTTTGTCCGAGTCCGGATCGGGCTGAAATTGATAAGACATGTCAAGCAAGGTCAGATGAAGCAACGTTCCAAGTTTCGAGTCAATCCGAGTTCGTATGCTCAAGATATCGCCAAAAGGAAATGGATGAAATAGGCTAGGCTCGAATCCATGAGGAAAGGTTGGTTCGAATCGATCAGAAGATCATTGCGTCGAATCCATCATGTTCGACTCCATCTGCTTCGTATCCATAAGAGCTACAGGTCTTCGACTCCATCGAAACAAATTCCTTTGAAATCACAGAGGAAAATCACTTCGAATCCATCCGGTGTCGCTGGTTCGAATCCGTCCTTAAGAGATAACTTCGTATCGATCGCCTATTGTTTTCCAACAATCGATACGAACGAAGCACACTGGAACCATCCTATGCCTGGCATTCGAATCCATATGGTTTGAACGACTTTGAATCGATCAACAAGTATAGACCATGACCGATTCGAACGCACCTTGCCTCGAACCCATTCCCACCTTCGAATCCAAACATCTCGAATCCACCACAGCTAAAACCAAGGGTTTGACCCAGAAAACTCGGAGAAAAAGGGGGAATGACTCGGAGCACGCGCACCACATCATCATCTTCACGTGCAGGAGGATCGATTCGAACGAATCGATTCGAGCATATCGATTCGAACGACTCCAGGAAGCAAAAATCTTCAACTTGAATCGATCATAACTTGAGATCTACACATCCAAATGCTATGAAATTTTCACAGAAGCTTGAGCACATGTTGAAGAATGTCCACACCAAATTTCAGCTTGATTGGACAATTTCTTGATCGATTCGAACCAAGGGTCGAATCGATCCCAAAGTGGGCCCGGATCTCCAGATTTCGGCCATGTGGGCCCCTGACGTACCAGAACTGGTCTCCCTTCATTTTAGGCGAAATATCAGCCTTCTACACCTATAAATAGAGCCCCTGGTCATTCAGAAAAGGGGTCGGACAATTTTGAGAGCTAAAGAGCGCCCAGATTCTGCCAGAGTTACTCCAGATCACCATTGCTGCCTTAGATTCAGACTTAGTTCAGCAAATCAGTTGTAATACAACATACGAAATTGTAATCTTCAAGCATCGAGCAATAAAATCATAAAAACCTTGAAGTGGACGTAGGCCAGAGAAAGCCGAACCACTATAAATTGTGTGTCACTGTTCATTATTTCTTGATTGCTGTTTGTTACTTGCTTAGATCTGTGATTTGTGTGTGAATATTGTTGATCTGTATTCATACGCTGGTGCTTTCGCTACACTTGGGGTTTGTGACCATTTTTGGTGCAAACACTTTGGTGCTTTCACCGAGAAGAACTAGCACCCGCTACACCAGATTCAGAGTTTAGACTTGAAATTTTAAGGGTTTAGATTTGACTCTACAATGACTCGACAAACTAGACAAAGAACTGAGAGGAGCCAACAGGCAGGAAGTCAAGAGGCATCCTCTGGCGCTGGGGAAGGACAAGCTTCGATCTACATTACTAGAGATGAGATGGAGGCTATGAATAACCTAATGCAGGAGAGAATGATGAAAAGCCAACAAGAGATGCTGCAGAATTTCTTCGAGCAGATAAGAGCTGCAGGAACACAGAACCTTGGACCAGCTACAGCGGCTGTGAATGTGGAACAAGGAGCTAGGGCTATGGAACCCAACGGAGGACAGAATGCAGAACCAGAAGGCAATCAACAAGGGCTTGGGGGCAGGCCCGCAGGATCCAACGCAGAAGTACCTTTGGAAGGAGCTCAACCGGCTAGGGCCAACACAAATGCTAATGAGCCACCCGAAGAGTACGTACCAGAATTCCCTACAAGACTCGGAGGGCAAGACAGAGACATGACAAGGGGGCAACCCCTAGATGGAGATGAAAGAATGATCGGCCTAGTGAGACGACTCATGAGAGGAGGGTTTTCAGGAGGAGGATTGGAAGAAGTTAGTCGGAGTCCATTCGCTCCGAATATCAGGAATGCACGGAACCCTCCAAAGTTCAAACTACCAATGCTGGATTCGTATGACGGGAAGTCGGATCCAACCATGCATATTACCAAATACATTAGACACATGGAAGTACTTGGAGCATCCGAGGAAGTGATGGCACGATGTTTCCCTTTATTTTTATCAGATTTGGCTGCGCTTTGGTTCAGACAATTAGAGACTGGATCAATCAGGACATGGGGCGAGCTTGTGGATTGCTTCATGAGACAGTTCAGGGTCCACGTAACACGGCCCAAAAGTGTGATGACTCTAGCTTCAATAAAGCAAAGGGCCGGAGAGTCCATAAAAGATTTTCTACTACGATTCAATGCAACGGTGGCTTCTATAGATCACCCGGATCCATCAATGATTCTGATGGCGGTAGTGGCAGGAGTTGGGGAAGGCACCGAATTCAAAGACTCTTTGACTAAAGATCCACCGCGAGATCTCGGAGAGTTTTTCCATGAAGCTGAAAAATTCATTCGGTTAGAAGAATCACGGGCCGAGAGGCGGGAAATAAATGTTGCACAAGGCGAAGGAACCGCCAGGGAACAGTCCAGGGCAGACAAAGGAAAGAGAAAGCAGGATGATGGTCCTGATAAGCGGAAGAAATTCCGAGAGCCCAGATTCAGGCAATACACAGACTTGGTGGCAGGACTGGAACGAATTTACACCGAAACTCGGGGGCAACTCCCCTACCGAAAACCACCCAGGAGAGATCCCACGGAGCGGGAACGTAAGACTGGAAAGTACTGCCTATTCCATGAGCTGGATGGGCACACTACCGATGAATGCCGCCACCTGAAGGATGAGGTGGAAGAACATGCAAGGAGTGGTAGATTGCCGCAGTATGTCAGAGAACGTACGACGGCGGTTAGACCCGAACAACTACCGCATCAACCAAACAGGAATGATCCTGGATCGGGATCACGACTCGTCATCAACTGATTGTGATGGCAAGGGCCAAGTTCAAGATTTGGACTCTGGTCGATTAGTTTTCTTAGATTTGATTTCCAAAATAAAACGGCTATCCCACTTACTCATGTACGGGAACCGGAGAGATCCCTAGGCATGCTCTGAGATGGAAATAGACCGCTCCGCCCGGAGAGGCATTGTCTTGTTTTTCCTGGTGTTTGAGATTGAACATCTAGGATTTGAATTTAATAAAGAAACACTTATTAAAATAAACCTTTTAACCGGAGAGTTAAAGGATGAACATTAAATATCAATATAAACATGATCGCTTTATGACCTTACCCGGAGAGGCGGGGTCCGGAGTGCAAGAAGTGAGTTGCTTCGCCGGAGAGCGACAGGATCGACTCACTTAAGCATCGTTTCCCATTCACCGGAGAGTGATTGGATCGGGATTCGATAAGAGCCCGGAGAGGCTATGATCGGCCCACGATTTGGGCCATGACATCGCTTAATGTTCAGATACACTGAACCGGAGTGCAGGAGGTGAGTCGCTTCGCCGGAGAGCGACAGGATTGACTCACTTAACGTTGTTTCCCCTTCACCGGAGAGTGACAGGATGGGATCCAGCATGAGCCCGGAGAGGCTATGATCGGCCCACGATTTAGGCCATGACATCGCTTAATGTTCAGATTCACCAAACCGGAGTGCAGGAGGTGAGTCGCTTCGCCGGAGAGCGACAGGATTGACTCACTTAACGTTGTTTCCCCTTCACCAGAGAGTGACAGGATGGGATCCAGCATGAGCCCAGAGAGACTATGATCGGTCGAGAATGACCAAGACATCGCTTTTACGCCCTAACTGGGGCCAGAGTGTAAGGGGTAGAAAGCAACATCGGAGTGCAGTAGGATCTTTCTATTCGATCGCTAAGTCTGGAATGGGCTCGGCAAGGGTCCGGAGTGACCATCGATAATACGGAGAGACGGTAGAATCTCATTCTTAACTCCCACTGAAAAAAAAAATTGATAACAATTCGGCTTCGAACAGCCATGGACTTGATTGAAAATGCTATAAGCTATGAGTAAAACATCAACTCACTGCATCCAACTTAAGACTGATCAAAACACGCCTTTTACCAAAAAGGCATGTTTTGGGGGGCAAAATGTTATCCCAACTTTTGGCAAAGTCGAGATACCCAAAGATTAACTGAAAATCAATGATTATTAGTCATGAACATCGATTGTGCATCGTAGGTTCACTATGGATATCGATGAATTTTGTCCGAGTCCGGATCGGGCTGAAATTGATAAGACATGTCAAGCAAGGTCAGATGAAGCAACGTTCCAAGTTTCGAGTCAATCCGAGTTCGTATGCTCAAGATATCACCAAAAGGAAATGGATGAAATAGGCTAGGCTCGAATCCATGAGGAAAGGTTGGTTCGAATCGGTCAGAAGATCATTGCGTCGAATCCATCATGTTCGACTCCATCTGCTTCTTATCCATAAGAGCTGCAGGTCTTCGACTCCATCGAAACAAATTCCTTTGAAATCACAGAGGCAAATCACTTCGAATCCATCCGGTGTCGCTGGTTCGAATCCGTCCTTAAGAGATAACTTCGTATCGATCGCCTATTGTTTTCCAACAATCGATACGAACGAAGCACACTGGAACCATCCTATGCCTGGCATTCGAATCCATATGGTTTGAACGACTTCGAATCGATCAACAAGTATAGACCATGACCGATTCGAACGCACCTTGCCTCGAACCCATTCCCACCTTCGAATCCAAACATCTCGAATCCACCACAGCTAAAACCAAGGGTTTGACCCAGAAAACTCGGAGAAAAAGGGGGAATGACTCGGAGCACGCGCACCACGTCATCATCTTCACGTGCAGGAGGATCGATTCGAACGAATCGATTCGAGCATATCGATTCGAACGACTCCAGGAAGCAAAAATCTTCAACTTGAATCGATCATAACTTGAGATCTACACATCCAAATGCTATGAAATTTTCACAGAAGCTTGAGCACATGTTGAAGAATGTCCACACCAAATTTCAGCTTGATTGGACAATTTCTTGATCGATTCGAACCAAGGGTCGAATCGATCCCAAAGTGGGCCCGGATCTCCAGATTTCGGCCATGTGGGCCCCTGACGTACCAGAACTGGTCTCCCTTCATTTTAGGCGAAATATCAGCCTTCTACACCTATAAATAGAGCCCCTGGTCATTCAGAAAAGGGGTCGGACAATTTTGAGAGCTAAAGAGCGCCCAGATTCTGCCAGAGTTACTCCAGATCACCATTGCTGCCTTAGATTCAGACTTAGTTCAGCAAATCAGTTGTAATACAACATACGAAATTGTAATCTTCAAGCATCGAGCAATAAAATCATAAAAACCTTGAAGTGGACGTAGGCCGGAGATAGCCGAACCACTATAAATTGTGTGTCACTGTTCATTATTTCTTGATTGCTGTTTGTTACTTGCTTAGATCTGTGATTTGTGTGTGAATATTGTTGATCTGTATTCATACGCTGGTGCTTTCGCTACACTTGGGGTTTGTGACCATTTTTGGTGCAAACAAATTGCTTTAATGTTTGTACTCTGTAATGTTTGTACACTTATTAAATTGACATTATTTTCTGTTTCTCTGTGTTAACTTGGCTGCAGGCTTATGTTTTATTCAATGGTTATGCACTTGCTTTAATGTTTGTACACTGTAATGAAAAATATATCACATTTCTTTCTGAGCTTGCTCTTGTGTTATATTTGTTGATTATAATCTTTATTCGTTTATGAAGATTTAGTTTGATTGCTATTATTAAAATGTAATATATAGGCATAGCTCTTGAAAAGTGTATCTACGATTTTTATAGCGGCATATATGAGCTGTAAAAGAATTTATCAATACTATAACATGTTGATTTAATAGCGTGAAATGACCGCTATTGAATAAATATTTTATAGCGGCAAAATGGTGTCATAAAGATTTCCAATTCCGTTGAGATTTAGCTGTATTATAGCGGTTATAATGAGCTATTGAATAAATATTTTATAGTGGCAAAATGGTGTTATAAAGATTTCCAGTTCCATTGAGATTTAGCTGTATTATAGCGGCTATAATGAGCTATTGAATTAATGTACCATAGCGGCGAATTTGCGTTATAGAACTAAGCTCAACCATAGCGGCATATTTTGTGTTATAAATATTCAACAGTTTTTATAACATGTCGATATACAGCGCTTATCAAACCGCTATGGTTGTGATTAATAGCGGCTATATGCCGCTATAAAAGACACTTTTTGTTGTAGTGTGAATTTCTTAGAGAAATTATTAGTACAAAATGAATTTGGATACGATCCAGGCATAAAACTGATTACAAGAGATGAAATGAAGTTGACCGAACCTAAATGAACGTAAATACATTTGAAAGTCTAATGAGTATTCTTATACATTAAAGAGAAACTGTGAGTTTCTTGTTAATGTTAAGAATAAATAATCCTTGGTTGTTTATCTAAGAAAATAAGAGTATTGACTCTATGAAATGGTATGATGCACAAATCCAAAATAGATTCCAAATACACTATCATTATATGGTTTTGATTGTTATACCTAAACGGATATGAATGTGGACGATATTGGAATTTTGACCATTACTAAATTTTCATATGTCTAAAGTGATATAGTTTTGATGAAGAGAATTTGTGTAAATAAAAGTCACAACCGAGTAATGCTAACAAAGTAAAATTAGATTTTACCAAATTAAGCAAGCGATGAATTTGGCCAAAATGTCGCACCACCTGTGAATGACATGTGAACGTTAATATTCAAATTGTTGATATTAATAGCTGACCAAAATAACACTTGACGAGTCACACAACCGAAAAAGTTAAGTTCTTCTTTAATCAAATGATTTAATTAATTTATAATTATTATAAATTAAATAAATTAAATAATATTTATGAAATAATATTTAGAAAATTTATTTTGATTTGATAAATTAATATGAGTTGTTTTTATAAAAGTAGTAAACACATTAATTGTTATATATATCGATAAGCATTTTAAATTAGATTTAAAATGAAAAATATTCATCCGGAATAAAATAGGTTTAAGGCCCATTATGTGGGCTAATAAGATCGACTGCAACATAGGGTATAGGTGACTCAAAATATGTATTAGAGGGCTTGAAAAAGGATAGCCATGATTTAAGGAGATAGAGTAAAAGATGAGATCCTAAATTCTCTTCTTTTCATCCTCTATTTAAGCATCTTGTTAAACCAAAGGTTGGCTCAACACCCAAGATGTATGTTAAACCAAAAGTTGGTTTAGCACCCAAGGTGTTGTACAAGGTAATATTATTCGAAAAATGTTCCAATAATACCTATTGTTTTTAATATAGTCATGAAGTTGTTCAAATGTTCAAGTCAATGCTCAAGGGTAAAATTGGTTAGTCACGTAAATATGCAACAGTCCTTTACTCTTACGTTAATGAGAAAAATAGGCAGTTCACATATATTATAGTCCCTTGCTCATCTGTCAATGGGCATAATAGAAAATACAAGGTAAACTTTAATTTAGACAAGGGCTTAAGTGGCCTTGTCCAAATCAACAATATGCAAGTCCAAGTATAAGTCCAATCCAATGATAAAGTCAAATGTACATCCATTATTCAATTATATTCAAGTATGCACATTTAAGGGAAATATGCCATGCAAAGTTAAATATACAAGTCCATATTTGCAAAAAAAAGTTCAAAATTTACAATCTGCTCTAGAAATCCCCAAATTGATTTAGCGTATAGAACTTGTTGTTAAGAAATAGGGAAAGAAATGATTCACTCCCTTTTAAGTGATGGTGGGGTTCTATTTATGGAGATGGCAAACATGCGGGATAACCAATATGTGTCCATTTAGTTAGATACCCTCCATCTCTTCGTATGGTAGATACTCGACATCATTCATATATTTGGAGGTTCGACATCCCTTACCGCTTGCAAAAGCTCAAAATCCCTTGCTAGCGTTGAGCTCGTCATTTCTTTAGGATTTGTTGTCCCTTCTGCTTGTAGAAGTTCGATATCATTTATTGTTTGTAGATGCTTGACAATACCCACCGTTGTTGAGGCTCGATATCCTTATTCCTCTAGGTATGTTGTAGTTCGATATCTTTAAGCATTTATGGGTTCGACATCTCCATTGCCTTTTAGAAATTTGACACCTTCTCTTTTATTTTTAAATGCTTGATACTACCTTCAACTTGTAGATGTTTAACAACACCTACCATCATGGAGGCTCACTATTTCTTAGAGACTCGACACCTCTTTATCCTTTGTTGGGGCTTGCTCACCACTTGGACGCTCGACATCCCTCTATATCTATAGGCTCGGCATCTTCAAGCCGACTATAGAGAGTTGACACCACACTGAAACATCACCATTTGATAGTCTTTCATACTTATAGAAGCATGGCACATGCATGGTAACTCCAAGCTCTTATTCGTCACCTCCAACCAGTAGATGTTTGATGACCTTGCTGGTTGCTGATTCTCACCATGTTGACATTTTACTGTTTAATATCCGGCTCCTACATTTTTTAGGTTGTTGTTTAATCGGTATGGTCTATGTACTTGAAAGCACGGTTGATGTTGGGCAGCCAAAATCATATTATACTAATTTGTTGACCTTTCTACTTGTTACTAGATATCTTTCTTAGCAATCCAATAACTTAGCAGCTCGGTATCACCATGCATTTATGGGTTCGATACCTATTTTTTCCAATGTTTCCATATCCTTCTATGAACTTGATCGCTCCTTTTCCCTTGATGATTTCTCAAGCATTTTGTTAGTTAGAAAATATATGGATAACATTTGCCCCCTCCCTTTATAAAAGAAGCTTTTTTACACCTTAATGTAAAACCAAGCATCCTCTTTCCTTTCCCTCTTTAAATTCTTGTTAAACTTTCTCTTTAAATCCTTTTTGTTTCAAAAATTATAAAGTAAACGATGATGATTTCCATAATTTCAAGAGTTTATATCTTTCTCAAATTAATCATTTTGTTTTGTAAACGCTAAAGAAATTTGTGAAAAAGTTGTCTTGTTGAGGTTTGAAATTTTGGAATCTTGGTTTTGAAAGTCACTTTTTGGAATGATTATTGAATCAATGGAATTTTAAATAAGTCTTTCAAATTTGGTAAAAATATTGATCAATTTGCTTTCTTATCTTTCTAGGCAGGATAACTTCATAGACGAATCTTTGTTTCTTAAATATTATTACCCTAGCTGGGTTTTTAGAGTAAACTTCTTTCCCATGGTCCGAGTTTCGTAGATGATTATTCGATGATTTTTCTTTATTACATGAGATCATATTAGCATGAAAATTTGCCAGACTTTTCCTCTGAAGGTTGCTTTATATTTTCCTATAGGAAAGATTGATCGTGCCTGATTGCTCTTCCTCTAGAAATTTGTTGTGGCTCATCTTTAAGTTGGAATTAGACTTATCTAATTGGCTTCATTATATAAGGTTGCCCCTTATATACCTTTTAGGTAAGGCTTAAAGCTAGTCGGTGCTCTGGCCATGCTATCTTAGACATAACCAAAGTCTAACCTATCCTCCCTCTAGGAGGCGCTCTGGATAGGCCTTATAGGCGGGAACGAAGGCTGTTGGTCGGTGCTTGGACTAAACCATCTTAGGCAGGATCAAAGTCTAACCCATCCTCTTTCTAGTAGGCACTTCAGATAGGCCTTATAGGCAGAACCAAGCTGTTGGTCGATGCTTTGGCTAGGCCATCTTAGGCGGGGACCAAAGTCTAACCTATCCTCCCTCTAGGAGGTGCTCTGGATAGACCGTATAGATGGGATCAAAGGCTGGTCAGTGCTTTAGCCAAGCCATCTTAGGCAGTACCAAATGCTTATTCCATCCTCCCTTTAAGAGGCACTCTAGCCAGGCCATATAGGCGAGACCAAAGGCTTGCGGTGCTCTAGCCAGGCCTTATATGTAGGACCAGAGGCTTACTTTGACCTCCCTCTAGGAGGTGCTACGGTCAGGCCTTATAGGCTGGACTGAAAGCTTATAATACTTTAACCAGGCCCTTCTAGTAGGATCAAAGGCCTTTGTGGCTGGTCGGCCCTTGTGGCAGGACCGAAGGCTTATAATGCTTCAACTCTCAGTTTATTGATTAAAGTTGGGGATTCTTTTCTTAACACTTGATTGGGATTAAAGGCATATGAAATCCTTCATTAGAATGGTATTTTGAATTCTTGGTTGATTTTCCATATGCCTAGAGCATAAGTGGTAGTTCTTCTGCTCAATATATCTTTGCTTTGTCTAGCCATTTCTTTAGGATAGCTTCGATGGCTCCATTAGCCTTGGGATGAGCTAGAGATGAAAAACTTTTTATTATCCCATTTTTATTGCAGAATCGAGTGAATTCCTCACTTTCAAATTAGGTCCAATTGTCGGATATTATCTTGTTTAGTATTCCAAATTGGGTGACTATGTTCTTTATCACAAACTTTAGCACTTTTTCAGACATTATATTTGGTAATGATTCTGCCTCCACCCAGTTGGTAAAGTAGTCGATGGCTACTTTAGACTTGGATCTGCCTTTTGATATAAGTAATCGTTCTATTAAGTTGATTCTCCACATATCAAAGGGTCGTGGACTTAAGATCGGGGTTAACTCATTTGGTGGTATATGTAGGATTGTTGAAAACCTCTTACATTTTTCACATCTCTTTACATAATTCACAGCATCGTTATTCATACGAGGCCAATAAAAATCTTGTCTCATGATCTTTTTGGCTAACATTATGCCATTAGAATGGCTCTCACAAAACCCTTCATGGGCTTCTCTTAACAATTTTAAGTCATTCTCTAGACTAACACACCTCAAATAAGGGAGCTAATATCCTCTTTTATAAAGTATCTCATTTGGCATAGTAAAAATTTAGACCTTGGTATCGTATATTTCTAGTTTCCCTTTTGTCATTTTGTAGTTTTCCTTCCACCAAGTATTCAACAATGGATGTCATCCAATTATTCTTATATTGATTATTTATTTTCATATGAATGATTCTTTCCTGGTTTTCATCATTACTACTTCTTGGTTCATTTTCTTTTTTCTCGTGTATAAGAGCTTGAGATCCTGTCAATACAATGGTTTAATTTTTAGTTTGGGAGCTTTTTTCTCAATACTGGATTTTGTTGGCACAATTCGAGTTTCTAGGATCCTCCTAAGCTAGCTAACTTGGCCAAAGAGTCGACTTGATAATTCTTCCCTCTAGGTACTTAGTGTACTGAAAAATCTTAAACTAGGCTAACATTTTCAATATCTTATTGACATAAAGGATCAATCTTGAATCCTTAATTTATTTGTTAAGTTTGATTCTGCTGATTAACCATTAACTGGGAATCGCTGAAAATTTCAACCCTTGGGATTTTTAACTGAAGAGGTAAGGTTAGTCATGTTATCATTGATTCATATGCAGCCACATTATTGGTAGTGGGGGAAACTAAATTCATTGCATAATGTAATCGGTTTCCGACAGGAGTAATGATTACATATCCCGCACCAACCACTTACTCGTCTGAGCCTCCATCAATGAACAGTTTCCATTTAGACTTCAAATCATTTTCCTTTTTCAATTGTTCTTTAATAAACCCTGTCCATTCATTAATGAAATCAGCTATAGCTTTCCCTTTGATTGCCACTCGAGGCTTGAATTCAATCTCATACTGACACAGCTCAATTTCTTATTTTACTAGCCTTTCTGATGTTTGAGGTTTACAAAAGATTTTCTTAAAAGGAAATTAGTCAAGACCTTGATTGGGTGCACCTAAAAGTAGGATATCATCTTTTGAGCAGTGAGAATTAGACAGTATGCTAACTTTTCTATAACTGGATATCTAACTTCTGCCTCTTTTAGCCTTTTACTAGTATAGTACACTAGAAGCTGAGTTATTTTCTTCTCTTACAAGAAATGAAATTAGTATATGTACAGAGACTGCCATGTAAAGGTACAAGTTCTCTCCTTTTGTAGGACTAGATAAGATTAGAGATTTTTCAAGATGGTCTTTTAATTCTTTAAAGGCTTTTGTACAATCTGCTCCCTACTCAAAGTTCTTCTTAATCACATCAAAGAAAGGGATGCGCTTATCAGTGGCTTTAGAGATAAACTTGTTTAAAGCCACCACTCTTCCACTCAGGCCCATCACATATTTACTTGATTTTGGCTCTTTCATATTCTTTAATGCTTTGATTTGGTTAGGATTGGCCTCTATTCCTTGAGCACTAACGATATATCCTTGGAATTTTTCAGATTGTATTCTAAAAGAGTATTTTTGCAGTTTCAGCTTCATTTTGTACTTTATTAGTCTCCAAACATTTCCTTAAGATCTTTCAAGTGGTTAATTTCCTCCTAGGACTTAACTAGTATATCATCCACATACACTTCCATGTTTCGTCCGATTTGTTCCTTAAACATTATGTTTACTAACCTTTGATATGCAGCCCATGCATTCTTCAGCTAAAAGGCATAACTTTGCAGCGGTACTCCCCCAATCTGTTATAAAATTTGTGTTTCCTTCATCTGGTTTGAACATTGGGATTTGATTATGTTCTGAGTATGCATCCGTAAAAGATAACATCTTATATCCACTTATGGCATCAACAAATTTATATATCCTAAGTAAAGGATAGCAATCCTTAGGTCATGCCTTGTTTAAATCAGAATAATCGACGCACGTTCTCCATTTCCCATTGTACTTTTTAACTAGTATAGGATTAGCCAACCATTTAGGGTAGAGCACTTTTCTAATAAACCCATTCTCAAGCAATCTTTTAACCACTTCCTTTAATGCATTAGCTCAGATTTCATCAAATTGCCTTTCCTTTTGTCGAATATGGACAATATTTGGATCTATATTTAGAGTGTGACTCATAACTGCTGGATCTATTCCGACCATGTATGAATGAGTCTAGGCAAACACATCTTTTCCAGATTGGAGGAATCAGATAAGCGATCTTCTGAGATTTCCCTTGGTTCTTTCTCAATTTTTATTGTTTTGGTTGGATCAAGTGAATCTAAGCTTAATTCTTCTAGATCTTCGTTAGATTTCATTCTCTCTTGCTCATTTCTGCATTCTAATTTGGTAATGATTTCATCACCCTCTATTTCATTGGTTCTCTGGTTTGCTTCTTTTCACTCTTTTTCTCTCTCAAAGAAATTGAATCTTTTCAGCGCATTCACAGGTTTTTCAACTACTTCTACCCGTTTATTTGCCTTGAATAGTAGGCTCGAAAAGTTACCACTCAAGGGCTTCTCAGTTTTAGTTTTGTTCAATTTACTTCTCTTTAAATCGTAACATGAAGTGCCATCTTTATTAAATTGTCGAGTGTGGAAAAATATAGTTCTCGGGAGTTAAACAATTCCCATATTATGGTTCCCTATCCATTTTAAATTAAGAACTTCACCATTAGATATTTAGGCGAGACAAATGCATCCACTTCATCCAGTGCAGAGCTTCCAAAGAAAGCATTATAATAGGAGGGTTGGGCCATTATTACGAAAAGAGTTTCAAAATTTCTGGAGTACAGGGGAATTCTTACTTGTATAAAGAGCTTTGTCTGCCCCATTGGAGTCGACCCTTTATTATTGAACTCAAAGATAGGCTCAAAGCTTTCCAACTTCTCCTCCAGAATATTCATCTAGTCGAATGCGTGTTTGAAAATTACGTTTACCACAGTTCCAGTGTCTACTAAGATTTTGGTCGCCATAAATGGCCTAATTTCAGCAGTTATCATTAGAGAGTCGTTATGTGGGTGATAGACTCCCCTTAGTTCTTGTAGAGTTATTGTCAAGTTAGTCATTTGGGGTTGAGATCTATGATTCTTAAATGGTGGCTCTTCATGGATGGATAAAATTCCATACTTTGCTTCCCTTAAATACCTAATCTTAGCTTCTTTGCTACTTCCAACGATGTAGGGACTTCCGTGAATGACATCTATGCAATTAATTGGAAGGATAAAGCCTTATTGGGAATCATTCTCTACAAAGTTAGCAGTGTTGCTCGAAGGCCTCTGGCTATTCCCTTTGAAAGGGGAAGACTTCTGAGTTTCCTTAAGAAACTCCTTCAGAGATCCTGACCTGACCATATTCTAAATTATACCTGCCAAGACACAACATTTGTTAGTCTTATGCCCATTTGCTTTGTAGTAGGCACAATAATCTCCCTTCTCTTAGGTTCAAGATGATTCGTTGCTTTGTAGGATGTGGGAAAATTTCCACTATCCTTAGCTATAGAAAAATTGTAGGGGATGGGTTTATTCAAGTCTACATAATTGGATTTGGGGATCTCCTCTCATCTTCCTCTTCTACTTTCATCTCATTTTGGCTTCTTGTTGGGGTGATCAAAACCAAACTTTCCTCCTTCTTTCTTTGGTTGAGACTTCTTCATGGCATGGTACGTTCATCCATGCAGATGAATTTATCGACTTGGAAATGAACGTCTTGCATATTACTATACACATGGACGTAGAGATCTTTCCAGAAAGGAGTCTGATTAATTAATCCCGAACGCACTGCCATCAACTTCTGCCTGTCGGTCATATTTTCTACTTTTAGTGCCTCGATATTAAATATCCTTAGATATTCACTAAGCAATTCTCCTGGCCTTTGTTTGACATTAGCTAGCATACTGGAATCTATGGTGGGGTCTTTTCATATGCAAAACTGTGCCAAAAATTCATAAGAAAATTGCTCCCAAGCATATATGGTATTTTCTCAGTAGTGCCTATACCATTTGCCAGTTTCTCAATGAATTTTTTTAGGGAAAAGCCTACAAAGAACTGCTCTAGAGGCGTTATGCAAATCAATTTGGCTTACGAAAGCCAAAAGTTGATCGTTGGGATCAGTGGTTCCGTCATACTTTAGCGTAGAAATTTTAATATGCGACAAGATTATGATGGACATTATCTTCTCTATAAAAGGAGCCTCTTGAAAGTTTTTGTTAACCCTTAGGTCAAGGATCCTCTTCCCCTTAAAGTCAAGCATATCCTTCGCCATTTTGTTGGCCATGTCTCTTAGATAGGTCTTGTCGTCGTGAAAGTCACCTTTGTAGAGCTTATATACTTTGTATGAGATCGAGCTATCTGATTGTTCAGGAGTGCTAGCCTTTCTTGGTTTTCCTTTCGACGATTCATCTTAGCCTTATTGTCTTTTTTCACTAGTGATCCTTGCTAGTTCTTCATTTTGGGCTTCTTTCTTTCTTTGTGGACCCATGATACTTTTGTTCTTATCGTTACTTTTAAGCATTGAAGTGCCCAGGTTCCCCCTAGAGACTCCAGTTCTTCCTCCCTTTCGGTAAGCTTAGTCATTTTAGAGGATTTTTGAGAAAGAACCTTCTCAAGAAGTTCTTGCATAACAATAAGTCATTGTGTTAAGTCTTGAAATTTAGCTTCACCGCATGTGGGCTTTGCTGGGATTGAAAGTTCTCCAAGCTCTACATTCTCCAAATTGAAGTTTGGAGTAACATTATCCTCCAAGGCTCTTTGTTGTACAACTTCTTCATTCAGAACATTGACTCTCTTGGTCCTCAGCATTTTCTTGAAACATACTAAGTTAGCTTCAGAGTAAAGAAATGATGGTTAGGAGGTTCAAGCCCTACTTCTAGTGCCAAAAATGTTAATCCAAAAGTTGGCATAACATCCAAGGTATATGTTAAACCAAAAGTTAGCTCAATACCCAAGATGTTGTTAATACCTCAGTTATTGATTTCGATGATAATAACCTTATATACAATCACATAAAATATAGATACTGAAGTTTTACAACGTATAAAGTATATAGTGCAGAATGCTACACAGGTGTTGAATCGAAGACCATACATTATAAAGACTCAAGAGATAGACATAAAGACTCATGAGTTCAAAGACGAAGATACGAAGATTTCAAGATTATAATTTAGTGTATGGAGTCATAGGATGTATTGTTAAAGTCTTGATAGCAATCTTTGATCTTTATGTCCAATTTTTAATCTTTTATATATTTTTAACCAAAATAAATTTCAAAATATTTTATAATTTTTTTTCAAAGTTCAAAATGTTTATAAATTATGTTCAAATTATTTTAAAAAGTATCTAATTATTTTACAAAGTGTATTATTTTCAAAACATTTTAAAACAAATAAGTTTTCAAAATACACTAGCATATGTTAACATATAGGAATAGGGTATATTGACATACATGCTGCCAAATTGTTTTTCATATTTTGAAAGGAAGTGTTTATTTGTCACAACTCTTCACAAATAGACACAACTGTTAATTTTCTATATAAAGGGAAGTGCAAAAGTATTTTTTGATAACTAATTACTTACTTTCTTCCCACCCCTTACTCTCTTGAAAACTCCATTGAAAAGTATACTCCATTCTTTTCAAAATCATATAGAATCAATTCGTACTACTTTGTACTGATTCAATACTACTTTCTTACTGTTTTGGAAACATCTCTCTAAATTCAAAGATCAAAGAATTGTTCAAGTGGCTATATAATCCATTATATCTAAAGTTCAAGGAATTGTCTTTGGAAAAACTATCAACTCTATTTGTATTGGCTTAGGTGTGCTTATAGTCCGTTCAAATCAAGTGGGTGTGCTTAATAGCCCAAAAATCTAGTGGGTGTTCTTATTGCCTAATCAAATCAAGTGAGTCTACCCTGAGCTCGGAAATTCAAGAGGGTGTGTCTCGTAGCCTCGAAATCAAGATTGTATTTGGATTTGCCTTCTGCTCGATTAAAGACTGGCATTTGAAAAGAAATATGTACAAGCGATTGTACGAGACTAGATGTAGGAGAAATCCAAACCAATATAAAATCTTTGATGTCATCTCTCTAACTTTACAGTTTTTATTTTTATCTATGATTGCATTTGTGATTGATTTTTGGTATATTTCTGTGTTGATAATCTGTGATCTAATATTAACCTTGAAAAAAATTATATAAAATTTAAAAAAGTTAGAAAACACTATTCACCCCCTTTAGTGTTTAATTAGCCTTAAGATCCACAATTCCGCAATCTACAGGTGTTGTACAAGGTAATATTATTCGAAAATGTTCCTGTAGTGTCCATTGGTTTTAATATAGTTATGAAGTTGTTCAAAAGTTCAAATCACATGTCCAAAGGTAAAATAAGTGAGTTGCGTAAATATGCAATAGTCCTTTACTCGTACGTTAATGAGCAAAATAGGAAGTTCATATATATTATAGTCCCTTGTTCATATATTAATGGGCATAATAATCCATATGCAAGATAAACTTCAATTTATACAAGGGCTTAAGTAGCCTTGTACAGATCAATAATATGCAAGTCCAAGTGTAAGTCCAAGTCCAAAGATAAAGTCAAATGCTCCTCCATTATTCAATAATTTTCAAGTATGCACATTCATGGGAAATATGCTACGCAAAGTTAAATATCCAAGTCCTTATTAGAAAAAATTTCAAGAGTTACAATCTGCTCTAAAAATCTCCAAATTGATTTAAGGTATAGAACTTGTTGTTGAGAAGTAGTGAAATAAATGATTCGCCCCCTTCTAAGTGACGGTGGTGGCTTATTTATGGAGATGGCAAATAGGCGGGATGGCTGACACGTGTCCATTTATCTAAATACACTCCATCTTTTCGTAAGGTAGATGCTCGACATCCTTCACATTTTTGGTTGTTCGGCACCACTTATCGCTTTGTAAAAGCTCGAAATCCTTTTCTAATGTTGAAGCTCATCATTCCTTTAAGATTCACTGTCCCATCTGCTTGTAGAAGTTCGATATCATTTGTTGTTCGTAGATGATCGATAATACCCACTGTTGTCATGACTCGATATCCCTTATTCCTCCAGGTCTGTTGTAGCTCGATATCTCTAAGTATTTATTAGTTCAACATCTCCATCACCTTTCAGAAACTTGACACCTTCTCTTTTATCGTTAAATGATCGATACCACCCTCTACTTGTAGATTATTCAACAACACATATCGTCTTAGAGGCTTGCTATTCCTTAGGGACTCAATTTCAATGATGAAGCTGATCAAACCATTTATTTTTCGATTCAATATTAGTTTTTCGACGTCGAACTCAAACTATTTATTTTCTAACAATGAAGTCAATCAAGTTGGGGTACTATTACCTCTCAGACCTTGAATGAACGACATTCTTAACTTCAAAATGGATGTAAGTTACATATCTTAAAACTTAACATCAAAATAGGAGATAGATATAAATCCTGTATAATATAAAAGGCGTCTTTTTTTCGAAAATCATCTACTATAACAACAGTGTTATAGTCTATATCTTCCTTACTTTCTCGAAAAACATTTATTACAACAAAAATGTTGAAATCCATGTCTGCCTATCACTTACCACATTTTAAATCACTTTTTAAACCATTAAACTCCATTTGAAAATATCACCTTCAAAATACACCTTTAAAGATTTGTTTTAAATTTTAAAATGTAAATATATTTCCTTAATAAAAATCCATACTCAAATTTCAACATAATCATTTCCATGTTTAAAAAATATATTTATAAATCTCTTTCTATTTTATAAAACTTCCTTTTAATAAAATGTCTTTATATAGAACCCTATTTATAACTCTTATAAATCTCACTTATCCGTAAAATCCCATTTAAAACATAAATTACAATCCGTTTTTAACGTTGCCTCCATATGTATAAATTTCCTTTCTAAATTCCTAAAATATCGTTTAACATCTCTAAATTTATCATCACTTTCAATTTCCAAAATAGAATCAACTATGTTTCTAAAATAACATTCCACATCTCATTATAAATCCACAATTGTGATTTATTTCCCAATTTATCCAATGATAAAAGTTTCCCTCCATTTATAAACACCGTTTAAAAAACTATGCTTTTATTAATAAACATAAAATTTTACAAATCCCCACTTTATTTGTAAAATGTCACTTTTGTACATTATCACATTTATAAATTTCCACATTTATAAATAAATCTTAATATATGTGTATATATATACATACACACATTACTTTATATAAAACGGTTAGTAAATATTTGTACCAAAATATTTCAATCTTCTTTTTAAAACTGTATTCCTTTATTATAAAAGGCGGAATTATTTTTAAGATTTTAGAAATCTTTACTTTACAGTTCAAAAATCTCTATTTAAAATATTTCATAAAACTATTAATTTATAATATCTAAAAATCATACTTTTTATTTTAAAATAATTCCTTCTTTAAATAAATTTAAAGAATAATTATTAAAACATATAAAATTTTGAAATCACTTAAAATCCTTTCAAAAATTTAAATCTTCACTTTATAGTATTTCAAAATACTAAAAATATGGCCCAGTGCTACTATAGCACTAAATAGGGAAAAATCATCCATGTCATCAAATATGGCATCCAACACATCATATATCAAAATATATGAAAAGTAATAGCAACAGTGTGAGGAGCCCAGTGAGATCCCTCTAACCTATTCCCCCGCATACAGTATATAATCATAAAATATAAATAACCCACTTCGAGGCAGGATCGTATACAAAGGGTCATCCACTTATACATGGGAATAGGGTCTCATCCGCTACATAGGCAGGAATATATCCAAACCAACTAATAAAATAGTAATCATCCAAACAGTCAACAACAATCAATAATAAAATTATCCACACTTATATAAAAATATAAGTGGGCAAGAGAGGTGAGTTAACTCATTTTGAGTACAATTATCGCTGAAGTGTTCCAGTTTGAATTAAAATTGAACAGGCGTTCAATCTTAACCCAAATTCCTACTAGCTCCAAATCCATCCAATCCAACTCCATAATGTAGATTTCACTGATACCATCACAATGCGACTCGTCGCCCTCGATTTTGACCTCGTATGATAATGTTATACATTTATAAACATTTGATTTTATAATAAAATTAATTACATTCATTAACCACTTAATCACCGTCATTAGTCCACTAAATCACCTCGTTCACAAATTTAGGCACCGTGCTCACATGCACTACTTGACTTCGTATTCACGCCGCACCACCACCTTTACTGGCCATCGGGCCCTACCGTGTGGCCACCATGGGTAGCCTCGACTCCGATCTTCCCATCGATAGTGGCCATGACACCAGTTCGCCATAGATTGCCAGAAATCAGCTATAAACGCAACGTTGTCCGACTCAACATTGCACTTCCTAGGGACCACCAATGGATGATCGGAGGGGGTCGATGGGTTCGTGACGATGAGAGCAATATCTTTTGTGTTCTAAGTTTTAGCTAATGAGGCCTCTAGCTCTCGATCGATTCTTAGCCGTTGGTTCTGAGAAGGGGAATGGCGGCTCTGTTTTGGTTTAGGGTTTGCAATCGTAAGCTACTATTTATAGCCAATTAAAATATCCGAACACTATTCGGGCTAAATATTTTCAAACTCCAATCAAAGCGTACTGCTAGGCGTTCTATATGTAATACCTCTATTCTGAACACAATGGAAGTAGTATCAGGACCCAATTCCAAAGTATACAGAATTTAGATTTCAAAATCGAATAATATAAGTTTAAATTCCGTTAATTAATTTCTACGTTTTTCGAACTCGCACGACCAAATGATACGTCCAATCACCACGAAATTCGACGACATATAATAATTCACTATTACGAATCCAATGGAACTGGTTTTTTCCAAATCCGAGACAGTGCCTTGGAAGGTTATTTTCGCACGTTAATTAAAATGAATTAATATTAAAACCAAATTAATATTATACTCTTTAAAACCAATTAAAAGAATTTCTTTCCCGAAACAACCAAGGTAAGAAAAATGCCACAATCCCATTAACTTTTCAAAACCAATTCGTTAACTTGTTATCAAAACATATATTATCCTAAAATCAATTAGTTGAAATAGATTATAATTTTTTTAAGTCTTTAAGTTCATTCACCAACACCAACTAATACTGTTCCAAGTTATAAAACTAAAATCAAATTTTAGTTATCAAAACTTTCTCAAAATTCTTAAAAAAATTCTAGCGCCTTAAATTTACGGAAAATTTTGCCAATGTCTCCTTTGCACAGTTCGATCGGAAAAATTCATAGTGTATATATATATATAATCATATACTATACATCTCTTCTCAACATGACTCATCCCGTAGGGAAAAACATAAAAATATGATATGCAATCCGAGATGTGTACCTTTTATTAATATTAGCAAGCATATACTATTAATATAATGCAAAAGCGATCTCCAATTGCGAAGCATGCGCCATCGATACCTACTAAACACTTAGCAACAAGTGAAAGCAAGTACATGGAAGTAAAATCACTATATAACATAGATTAATATAACAACCATATTGTAACGACCTAGAATTTTAGTGATTTGAAATTGTAATGTTTAATTATTTTAAATATTGAAAAGTTAATTTTATAGATTTAATAACTCGAATTTCAAAGGTAGTGATTTATTGGATAATTTAGTTGTTAAATTTAATAATTAAAATTGGTTAAATAATGGAATCTTGAGTTTTAAGTTAGATAAAAAAGTTATTTAAAAGGCTTATTAAATTCTGTTAATAAGAATGAAGATAATAAAACTTTTAAAATTGATTCAAATATGATTTAGCTAATTTTGAAAATAACTCGTTTTAATTAACATATAAAAATAGCCTTCCGGGGCATAGTCTCGGATTTCGACGAAACCAGTGTCGTTGGGTCCATAATAATGAATTATAATACGTTGTCAAATTTCGTAGCAATCAGAAGCACCGTTTGGTCGTATGGGATAGAAACACGTTGAAATTAATATCGAAAATTTAATATTATAATTGGGTTCAAATAACTATCTTCTCCATACAATCTAATTAGGTTCTGAAACTTGTTCCATTGTGTTCGGAATAGGGGTATAATATTAGGAACGTCAGGCGGAACGCCAGGCAGAACGCCTCGATTGGAGTCCGTAATTTATAGCTAGATATTTTGGATTTTTAAATAATATATTATCTTCGATTTAACTATACACAACCGCCGTTCATTCACCATCAGCCACCCTACCTCTGAAACAAGCCACCCTACTTGATCTACATTATATCCCATCATTCCCTCCCTTATTTAAAATGTTGCTAGGTAGAGGAAGAAAAAAATTGAATTTCTCAAGATCCACTCAATAAAAAATAATATGAAACCAGCTTTAAAAATCGAGATTCATCAAGGGCTTCATGATGTTATGGATTTGGTGTGGTTCGATCATGCTTTGGGCAGTGGGCGTTTGTGAGCAGCGAACTAGGGTTGGAGATTACCATTGATTTAGACGTCGATTTAGGAAACGGAGTTCGAATTCATGATCGTGGGAGGAAATAGCACCTGGGTGCAAAGATTCGTTGGTCTCTATCAAGGATTAGGTGTCGCGTCATTTGAAGGGCTGCGGCAAACCTACAGGTCACGATTTTCAAGGGAAGGCCGAGTTCAACGTTATAGGTATGGTCAGGTAGAGATTCGGAAGGGAAACTCAATGGAATCGACAGAATGAAGTTTAGCGGAGCGTAACTCCGTATCTTCATTTGGACATGCACGGCAATGGCGTACAAAGTTTCATGTACATAGAGAAGATAGGGAAGAAGAGATAATGGCATAAGTGTAAATAATTTGATTTTGTAATAAATTTATATTATTTAATTTAAAAATATCGATAACTTATAAAATTCGTATCTCCTTCATACGAGGTCGGATTCGAATGTGGATTTTTGCATTGCGCTCATATCGACGAATGCTTCGCAATGGAACTAGTTTGGTTGGATTTGGAGACAGTAGAAATTTGGGCTAAAATTGGACGTCGTCTGGTTTTAGTTACAAAACCGGAACGCCTCGACGACAACAGAAAATAAACGGGGGTAAATCTCGCTCACTTTGGATAATTAGTTTTATTTTAAAGTGTTAAAATTATTTATTGGTTGATTGGATGAATTGATCAATTATTATCAGTTGGATGTTATATTATATATATTAGTATGTATTAGTATTTGGATATATTTTCTACCGATTGGAGCAGATGAGATACTATGCACCCCGCATAATAGTGGATGACCCTTTTTTATTGCGATATCCCGCCTCGAAGTGGCGATTATAATATTATGATATATAACATCTGTGTTTGTAGGGAAACAAGTTGGAGGGATCCAATTGGATTCTTCAATAATGTTGATTTTAATTTCATATATAATGATGTATGGTGTGAGTGAATAATCTGTTATAGATTATGTTATGATTTGACTTATTCGATGTTATAGTAGCACTAGACTTAATTTTGGTATTGTAAATAACATAAGTAATATTTTTGAATGTTAAAAGAATTTTAACGGCGATTTTGGAAATAATATTTATATTGAATTTGGATTATTTTAAAGGATGAATTTGAATTAAATAAAAGATTGATTTTTGGAATACTATAAGTGATATTTGAGTTTTAAAAAGAAATTTAAAAATGATTTTTGAAATAATAAGTGTTTTCGGTGAAATCTTGGACTATCTAAAAAGAAATTGATTTGTATAAAATAAATGACTTGATTTTGGATTTTTACTTAACTATTTCCTAAAGGATTTTAAATAGAGATTTTAAAGTGATGGATAAAGTATTTGTATAATGAATTTTAAGTGATATTTCGGAAAATATGGGAAAGGAGTTGAAATCGATATTTAAAATAGTTTAGAAAAATAAATGGGATTTATAAAGGGATGGATTTATAAATGAAATTTTATAAATGCGAATATTTTATAAACAAGTGAAACTCGAATGAGTTTGTAAATTTATAAACGATATTTATAAATTAAATGAAATGATTATCGCTTGATATATTGGAAATATAACGAGAGGTGAAAATCGGTTTTTAAAAGAAATAGTGGATTCTATTTTTGAAATGAGAGAATGGTTATGGAATTGGAAATGTAATCGATGTGTTATGAATCGAGAGGGATTTATAAATTGAAATTGGTTATATTGGAAAAAAAAGAAAAAAAGTATAATTTTATCGAGAAGTTAAGTTTTATTTTAAAAAAGGGGAATTTTTATTTATTAAACTAAGTAATTTAAAATGTTTTTAGTATTGAAATATTTCATAAAGTTGGTTATTCAAATATTTAATATTAGTTGAAAAGAATTTAAAATTTTATAATAAGCTTTGTAAATTGATTAGTTTTGTTTAAAAATGAATTGGAAATGAGTTATCGATGTTTAGTTAAAAGTGTTTTGATATTTTAAATAATTACTTAAACATGGTTTGAAAATAAATGGTTATTCTTTAAAAAAAATACTTATATATATAGTGTTTTGGAAATGATTGGAATCTATTTGTAAATTCTCTCGAGATTTGTATACAGGGATTTGCTTAACGGATGTGATTTTGATAAGAGAAATCTTATAAAGGATTTTGGGAAAAAGGGGAATTTCCAAGATGTTGAAATACAAGAACTCTGAAAAATGAATCTGAATTCATCAAAGAAGTTATAAATTGTTGGTTGAATTATAAAAAGTATAATTGATAATTTTTGGAAAATTGTAGAAGGAATTAATAAAAATTGTAGAGATTTATGAGATAAGTTATGAAGTATTTTCGAAGTACGGATATTAGAAATGACTTTTTTCGGGAAAGTAGACTTGTAAATTTTCCTAAGTATTGGAATGAAAGGTTTTGGAATATTTTAACTACGACTATATTTTCCTAAGGAATGAATTATAAAGGGATTTGGAAATATTTCTAAGTGTTGGTATGATTTGAGAATATCCTATTATGGATATAAGTATTTGAAATTGTTTTTAAAATGTTGAAATACTGAAAGTGATTTATATCTTTGTAAAGATATTTTGAAATAAATGTTTAAAAGATTTACCATATGGGCCTAGCGACTTCTTATGTTTGTAATTTGGTAGTTAAATAACCGACTATCAAATCTGGCCAAATTTGTTGATCATTTCGAAGAGACCGGAATCAGATTTAATTATCCAAAACCACTTCGATCCGATTTGAGCGTTACGAATTGTGAAATCTTAAGAATAATGAAGACGGTTATCTTTGAAGAGATTTGTTTGTTCAGACCGAGAACAACTTGTATGGATAAATGCTATCATTGCACTGTTGCCTGGAAGTCAGTGTTAGCATTCCAAGTGGGATTGCTATTCAAAAAGTTAAACGTAGCCTCAATCCTCATCAACTGGGAATGACTGAAAATCAGGGGAGATGCAGCAAGGCTAAGTGGGTCGCACCCATTAGGGTATATTGTCACCCTTCTAGATACATCTACATATTATGGATTGGTTGTGCATGAGATCTCGATAAAAAGGTTTGCAA
Source organism: Allium fistulosum (assembly GCA_030737815.1). Taxonomy (NCBI): domain Eukaryota; kingdom Viridiplantae; phylum Streptophyta; class Magnoliopsida; order Asparagales; family Amaryllidaceae; genus Allium; species Allium fistulosum. Next base: position 211,374,151 of record CM060902.1, on the reverse strand, counting down.
AGCAACCAGGGTGATGACATATTCGGTACTGGCCAGTCATGGGTAGGCCAGTTTTGTGTTGGCAGGGGATCCAGGCGAGATCCTTGGTACATTTTCTAGCCGTGCACCGTGATAGGTGGTACCCCAGTGCCTAGTCATTATATGGAATCCATTCTCCAATATACGCCGTACGGCTTTGATTGTTCCCAACTATGTTGAAATGTGAGATGTAAGCATTTCAACTATTTTCATATTTTACTTTGACCTCTAGACATTATTATAATATCACTGGATTTTCTATAAAAATGTTTTGGTTATCGTAAGATAGAAACCCATTCGTGTTTATGTGCGGCATGGTCTTAAGTGACACCTTTTGATTTCAAAGATTTTCTTATAAATTAAAAATCCAGTTAGGTGAGTTTTCTCACGTTGTTTGTTAGACTGACTTGGGTGTTATTTTATTATAATGCTCGGGTCAGACCGAGTATATTATAGATTAGTCTGGATGCTTGGAGCTTCAAGAGACGAGTTGGAGGCCTAGAGACGTATTCACGTAGATGGTTATTTTTCTACTGTATTCATTGATGTGTCATCAGTAATTATGAGGATGGACTGTTATAACTGTCCAGGTTGAAATGGGTTAGTATACTCTGGTTGATGGTTGTATATACACATATTACAGTTTTGCTTTTGTGCAAAGGGTTGTGGTATATTATAGATTATTCGTTCCGCTGTGAGATTCTATGTTGTTTAGTTTTCTTCTTATCTTATTTCTTCTCCTTTTCCCTAACAATCGAGTTTTTCCAACATTCGATCGCTCGACTTGTGATACAGTGGATGTATTAGTGTTGATTTTCGAGGGTCAAAAATCTAGTCCGTTACATTTGGTATCAGAGCTGAAGGTTAAGCGAGAACTTTGGCTTTGGTGGGGTACTCATTAGAGATAGGGTCATTAGCACCCTAGAATGAGTCTGAGTGTGTATGTATGTATGTGTGTGTGTGTATATATATATATATGAGCGCGTATTTGTTAGTGATTAACGTTATTGATAGTGATCCCTAAACACTTGAATAGAGCAGTTCGACATCGTATTGTTTTAAAATTGGGTAAATGGAATAACTTTACCCTGATCATATTTATATACATAAAAGAATAATTTTTCAAAAAATATTATGGTATGTATGGTGTGCTTGATTGTTAGGAAATGATAATGTTATACATTATCATTTGTTGTTTGTCATTTGTGATCGAGTAAAGGTTGATATTATAATGCAAATAAGAATAACAATTAAGGAATGATTTTATGTAACCAAAGTAAGATTATATAATGGTATGATTTATCAATGTGATTTATAAATGGAAAGGAAATGAAATTTCAGAAGTATATTATAAATATGGTTTATAAGTAAAAGGGCTTTAAAAATTGTTTAAAGCTGGGAACTTGGAAAATTGAATCCCGTTGGTTTTGGAAATGGTTTTTCAAAGTTTTGGAAAATAATAGTGATATTAGTTGGAAAATATTTTTTTTAAATATGTTTAAAGGGTTTTAAAAGGAATAGAAAGCAGTGAACTCACTTCGGTTGTTGGAAAATAATTTCGGTGATGACTGTAGCATCATCGACGTTCATTTTCGAGTTTCCAAGGGAGGAATTGCCACCATTGGAATTTTGTTTTGGTAAAACTAGTTTTGATTTTAAAATCCAAAAGAATGATTTGATATACCAAGGGATTGTGAGTCTGTGTGTGTGTGTATATATATATATGATTTCAAAAATGATTTGAAATACTTTAGAACGAGGTGTTTAAACTCTGGAATTTTCATTTAAAATATTTTATTTAAAATATGAGAAAATAAGTTTGATGACTTATAAAATTTGAAAATTAGCAAGTTAAAGCAATGTTTAAATTTTTTGAATGTGAATGTAAGAAAAGTAAAAATTTGAAGTTGAATTATAGAATGAAATTTAACTTAAATTAAGTTAAATAAAGTGAATTTTGAAAATTTAGCCTAAGATAGGCAAAATTATATAATTTTTGGAAATGGAATTGATTGAGATTTGAAATAAATTAGTTATTTGGATATGATTGAAATATTGAAATTTAACGGTGGGATTGAGTGAAATAAAGTTGGATTTGATTTAAACGAATATAAACTTAAGTTATGAAGTGGCAATAAACATGATGAGAGTTGTATAAAATGTTTATAAACTTAAGTATAATTTTATAGTGCATAAATGGATATAGTATAGAGTGAACGGTGCTAAACATGAAAATTTGGTGGAATAATTCTTAAATGATATTAGTATAGAAAGGATATACTAAGTAAATTACGAATGTGAATAAAGCAATGTGAATAATGATTGTCAATAATTGATTGTAAATGAAATGAATGTGAATAAAAGAAATTTGGTTCTGCTAAGAAATTAATTGGAAATAAATACGTAAGTTGTACGTATATTACTTTATTCGCATAACGGTTTTATCTAGATTCGAGCATAGGATTTCGAGATGATTTATATCGATTCGATTTGGAATTTTTCACTCGATTCTCGACGGCGAACATTGGATATGGATTCTTGGTTGATTCTGGAATTCTCTATTATAGTATATGGCTATGCAAGGAGAATAACGGTTTCTGATCAAGAAACCAGATCTGAGTCCGCACTAGAGTGGTCGTTTGAACAATACTAGTTCGGAAGTGAAACGGTGTGATCGAGTGAGCGATCAGATTTGATAGCGTATGGATGATATATGTACATCGTACGGTTCTAGTAAAGCAAATGTTGGAAATTAAAAATGCAGAATAATATGATTATGAATTATATGACTGGATATCATTAGTAAATAAGATGCATGTATATAAAAGCAAGAGCTAATTGATGTCTTTGATATCATAAGAAAATCAGATTGCCCGACAAAAAGGTACATGTATATATTGTCATTTGATTTGATGGTTTTATGGTTGAGCCACTTGGCTTTTGTTTCTTTTGCTGGTTTGGACTCGTAGTGGCAATTAGTGGTTGTTCTGATCGAGCCGTGCAAAGGAGACGCTGGCAAAAAAATTTGAAAATTAAACGAGTTAGAATTTTGAAGAAATTTGTGATAATTAAAATTTGGTTTTGAATTATAATTTAAAATGATTGAATGGATAATATTAGTTGGAGTCTATGGATGAATTTGGAAACTTAATAAAAGTAATAACAAGGTTTCAACAAATTGATTTTGTGAAGTTAAAGGCTTGAAAGGATTTGAGAAGTTATTTCAACTAATTTGTTTTAGAAAAGAAATTGGTTTGGGCATTTTTCCTACGTTGGCAATTTCGAGAACGAAATTCTTTTAGGGGGAAAGAATGTAACGACCCAGAATATTAGTGATTTCAAATTGTAGTGTTTAATTAATTTTAAATATTGAAAAGTTAATTTTATAGATTTAATAACTTGAATTTCAAAGATAGTAATTTATTGGATAATTTAGTTGTTAAATTTAATAATTGAAATTGGTAAAATTATTTTAAAGGCTTATTAAATTCCGTTAATAAGAATGAAGATAATAAAACTTTTAAAATTGATTCAAAAATGATTAGCTAATTTTCAAAATAACTCGTTTTAGTTAACATATAAAAATAGCCTTCCAGGGCACAGTCTTGGATTTCGACGAAACTAGTGTCATTGGGTTCGTAATAATGAATTATAATACACCGTTAAATTTCTTAGCGATCAGATGCACCGTTTGGTCGTGCGGGATAGAAATGCGTTGTAATTAATATCGGAAATTTACATAATTGGGTTCAAAGGCTATCTTCTCCATACGATCGAATTAGGCTCTGAAACTTGTTCCATTGCATTCAGAATAGGGGTATAACATTAGGAACGCCAGGCAGCACGCCTCGATTGGAGTCCATAATTATAGCTAGATATTTTGGATTTTTAAATAATATATTATCTTCGATTTAACTATACACAACCGCTGTTCCATCTCCGTCACCCACCCTAACCCTGAAACAAGCCACCCTACTTAATCTACGTAGTATCCTATTACTCCCTCCCTTATTTAAAACATTGCCAGATAGAGGAAGAAAAAAAAATTGACTTCATAATTTAATTTCTCAAGATCCACTCAATAAAAATATATGAAACCAGCTTTAAAAATTGAGATTCATTAAGGGCTTCGTGCTGGTATGGTTTGGTTTGGTTCGATCGTGCTTTGGACAGTGGGTGTTTGCAAATAGCGAACTAGGGTTGGAGATTTGCATTGATTTAGACGTCGATTTGGGAAACGGGGTTCGAATTCGTGATGGTGGGATGAAATAGCACCTGGGTGCAATGATTTGTGGGTCTCGGTCAAGGATTGGGTGTTGCTTCGTTTGAAGGGTTGCGGTGAACCTACAGGTCGCGATTTTTAGTGTATGGCTGAGTTCAACGTTATGGATATGGTCAGGTAGAGATTCGGAAGGGAAACTCGATGGAATCGACGGAATGAAGTTTAGCGAAGCGTACCTCCGTATCTTCATTTGGGCATGCACGACAATGGCGTGAAAAGTTTAGTATACAGAGAGAAGATATGGAAGAAGAGATAATGGCATAGGTGTAAATAATTTGATTTTGTAATTAATTTATATTATTTAATTTAAAAATATCGATAACTTATAAAAATCGTATCTCCTTCATATGAGGTCGGATTCGAAAGCGGATTTTTGCGATGCGCTCGTATCAATAAATGCTTCGCAATGGAACTAGTTTGGTTGGATTTGGAGATAGTTAAAATTTGGGCTAAAATCAGATGTCGTCCGGTTTTAGCTCCAAATCGGAACGCATCGATGACAACAGAAAATAAATGCGAGTAAATCTCACTCACTTTGGATAACTGGTTTTATTTTAAAGTGTTAAAATTATTTATTGGTTGATTGGATGGATTGATAAATTATTATCAATTGAATGTTATATTATATATATTAGTATGCATTAGTATTTGGATATATTTCCCGCCGATTGGAGAAGATGAGGCACTATGGACCTCGCATAATAGCGGATGACCCTTTTTATTGTGATATCCCACCTCGAAGCGGTGATTATATTATTATGATATATAACATCTGTAGTTCCAGGGAAACAGGTAGGAGGAATGTTGATTTTAATTTCATATATAGTGGTATATGGTGTGTGTGAATAATCTGTTATAGATTATGTTATGATTTGAATTATTGGATGGTATAGTAGCACTGGCTTAAATTTTGGTATTATAAATATCATAAGTAATATTTTTGAATTTTAAAAATAATTTCAATGGCGATTTTGGAAATACTATTTATATCGAATTTGGATTATTTTAAAGGGATGAATTTGAATTAAATAAAAGATTGATTTTTGGAATACTATAAGCGATATTTGAGTTTTAGAAAGAAATTTAAAAAATGATTTTTGAAATAATAATTTTTTTAAGTGAAATCTTGGATTATCTAAAAAGAAATTGATTTGTATAAAATAAAATGACTTGATTTTTGATTTTTACTTAACTATTTCCTAAAGGATTTTAAATAGAGATTTTAAAGTGATGGATAAAGTATTTGTATATTGAATTTTAAGTGATATTTCTGAAAATATGGCAAAGGAGATGAAATCGATATTTAAAATAGTTTAGAAAAATAAATAGGATTTATAAAGGGATGGATTTATAAATGAAATTTTATAAACGTGAATATTTTATAAACAAGTGAAACTAGAATGAGTTTGTAAATTTATAAACGATGTTTATAAATTAAATTAAATGATTGTCGTTTGATAAATTGGAAATATAAATTCACAGTGTGAATTTATAACGAGAGGTGAAAATCGATTTTTGAAAGAAATAGTGGATTCTATTTCTGAAATGAGAGAATGGTTATGGAATTGGAAATGTAATCGATGGGTTATGAATCGAGAGGGATTTATAAATTGAAATTGATTATATTGGAAAAAGTAGATTTTTATCGAGAATTTAAGTTTTATTTTAAAGAAAAGAAAAGTTTTATTTATTAAACTAGGTAATTTACTGTGACGCCCCACCCCAAGACCTACATTAACAAAGAGTATTACTGGGTAATACTATCTGCTAATGTAGAGAATAGGGCTGGATAGGAGCGACCATCTATAGCCTTGTCTTAAATATCTACTGAATACGTCGACAAATGCCATATATATTTTTTTCTATCTCAAGTGGATCGACATAACCAATAAATACTTAATACAAAGCCATAGGTGGCTATAGGATCTATCGGAACAAAATACAATAACTCGAATGTAAAACACATCACTGTACAGTAGCTCATCACATACATATACCCATATACAGATACATCACAGATTATACAAAATGATACATGCCAAGTGGTATAACAACCACAATATACAGGCGAGTCAAAAGAATATACAAATCAGAGTTACAACCAAAAAGGACTACACAAAAAGCTATAACAAAAGGAGCTAGTAGAATAGTCCATGCAGAAGCAGAATAGGCTAAGTCCAAATGTACCTAACCTGAAACACCTTGGTCTGACCCGAGTAGTCTGACCCGAGTATAAAATACGCGGGTCAGTCTAGCTAAACAAATTAGTTTACAAGTATAAGCGATAATATGAGCATAAGGATAGTGTGATAATATTCTCGAGTGAGATGGGACAACTAAAGTGTATGATTACATTGAGTGATAGTATGATATCACTACACAAACATATAATCTCAAAAGAGATAAAATAACCCATATAACGCTAAAAGTAGCGAGCCTCATATCATCGGCATTCATAAAACATCAAATATGGTTTAGGGGAAAACCTAAACCCGCCATCTTGGCAAACCCAAAACATGCATAAAGAGATCTCATCTCAAACAGGCCATAAGGCAAATATATCTCCAAACAGGAGAATAAAATCTCTAGTAAATGCCAAAAGGCAAATCTCATATAACGCCAGTGTAAGCAATTAAAATCTCAAAAATAGAACTTCCAAGAGTTCAAATTCCCAAAAGGTAATTGCCACAAATATAGTCAAAGAAACCATCTCAAAAGTGTTGCACGTGCATGTGGCCGAAGCCTTGCCAGGCACTGTTATCTCAAATAGGTACCTCGCCCGAAGGCAAAACGTCACAATGACAAATATGCTGCAATGGAAAATACGCCGCAATGGAAATTGCGTCGCAATGGCAAACGTATCGAAGACAAATATGCTCAATGGAAAAATATGCCGCAATGGCAAACGCCGCAATGGCAATGACCCGAAGGTCCAGTACTAGCACGCCGCAATGGCAAATGTGTCACAAACTCTCGAATAGGAACTCGAATAGTGTTAACGTGTGTCCCATACCATACGTTCGCACTAAAGGGTTTACTAATCTCCAGTAAATCTCACACTCAAAGCAGTGAAAAGTTTACCTCATCTCATCGGTAAACTCGACCCGAAGGTCAAAACGATCAAACGGACAAGTCAGGAATTAACCAATAAGATAAACGCATGTGTCTCATACCACGTGTTTTACCAAACCGTTTAATTCTCCTTCTCATTCGCTTGAATAGTGCAAAAATGTGTATTTTATATATAAAATAATTTATTGGAGAAAACAAGCTTTTAGAACCATTTTCCGAAATCACTTTTGAAGATAATATTTGAAAATTCCCTTATTATAGAGAATAAATAGATTTTATATCTTAAAATAATTTAAAAATATTACATAATAATTATTTTAAATGCCAATTTATTTTAAAAATTATATCAACATTGTTTGGAAAAATCCGTGCTCGAAATCAAAGAAATCACTCAAACTGTCATTCAAATTCAATTCGAATTCGAATTTCAAATTCATCAAAACTTGGCTAGCCTATTGATAGGCATCATAGCCCTCAATAAAATTCAGAAATATCACAAAAACATGAAGTAAAAGTCAAAATTCGGACGGAAAACGATAAAAATGCTTAGGCAAAATAATACCCAGGACTGAAATCTTCTCTGGTTTCAACTTGCGGACATAAAACATGTAGCCAAATGACCTTTGATTGAACTAAAAATTGGTGTGCACAAAGTAAAAAACTTCTACTTTTGAACAAAAAATGAATTGTTGAATTCCGACTGGAAATAAAGAAGTTACACTATCTCAAACATGGACTCAGGCCATGTTTGCAACAGTTCAAAAACCAAAAATTCACAGGCCTGAAAACCATCTTGGTTTCAACTTCCAGGTATGAAACAGAGGACCAAATGATCTCATATTGAGTTGAAATTTGGTACGCACATAGTAGAATACTTCATCTTTCAAAATAAAAAATGGATCATGCGATTTGGATAAAGTATGAGAAAGTTATGATGTCTCAAAGTTGAACCCAAACAGTGTTTTCACTGTAGAAATCTGGGCAAAAACATGATCTAGACCAAAGTTCGGTAGCATATTTCTATAAGCTATATAGGTCGAAATGACTTGAAATTTGGTATGCTTATATAACAAAACTTTATCTTTCAAACAAAAAATGAATCACGCAATTTCATTAAAAAATGAAAGATTTATGCTATCTCAAACATGGACTCAGGCCATGTTTGAAGCAACTCAAAACAATTTCTACAGGCCAAAATCTGCTTCCGTATTGATTTTCTACCACTGATTTGAACAAACAAATGACAATATTTTTCAAACAAAATTTGAGGAAATGAATTTCAACATGTATGCTACCAAAAGAAAGAAATCCGACAGCATTTCGTTGCCGAAATCAAAAGTTATAAGCTCTCAAAGATGCAGCAGAGAACATATTTTAACAAAGAAAACAACTATAGGAAATTTTATACCGCAACCAAATATTTACTGTTTTTGGCGATTTGAGCTTTGCTCAGCTAGAATTTGTGAGTTTTTGTAACTCACCTTGCTGTTTAGATGCAAAGACTCGGGTTTTAGCAGCAAGTTGGAAGCTTTGGCTTGAGAAATAGCCTCTAAGAACCTATACAAAGAAGAACAATGCATGCAAAAGAAAATTCATTGTAAATAAGCAATCACTTTCACAAATTAGGAATTTTTGATGAAATTAAGTGATTTGGAGTTTGATTACCTTTGATTTAATCACTAGAGTGAAAAAGATAGCAATTTACTTGAATTTAATGAAGAAATTTGCTTGGATTTGAGAAAATGGTTGAGTGGTTTACTGTATTTGTTTTTCAGGTAGAAGAAGAAGATGAGATAGTGAAAAGGAACGTACAGACAATTAGATTTCTCATTATCTCACCTGGTTAAGCACTAATAGGCTTTGGACCCATTAGTAAAAAGAAAATAAAATGGCTTATTGGTTGAATAATCAACACTTAACCAAACTCTGTACACATATCACATTATACACAAAACAAAATACATCTTCTCTAAAGTTTTACATAATAAAAATGTGAAAACTTGGATACATATAAAATAGAACATTTTCTATCATTTAAAATGATAATTTACTCTTTTTAGACATTTTTATTGTTAATTTCCTATATTTTGAATAAAATGCACTTTTTGTTCATTTAATTGTAATATACCACGTTTATTACTTTTAAAATTCAACAAATTACATTTTATTACTTGTAAAAATGTTCCAATTCATTTACAAATATTATTTACACTCAAAACTTATTTTTAATCACATTTTCTCCTTTTTATTTCATTAAACACTTATTAAAAAGAGCTTACTTCTTTTAAAAATTATTAAAAGAAGCCACAAAGCAATAATTAACAAAATTATTGCATTTTCACTCAAATAAAATTATTCTCACATTTATTATCACCCAAACCATTAAAATAAATCTTTATGCTTTATTTTCAACAATTATTTCCCAAATTCATTGTTTATAATAAATAAACAATTTATTTTCACCAATTTTTTATATTCAATTTATAATATTAAATCATAATTATCATTATAATTTAATATTGAAATGTAAACCCAAATCCGGGTTGTTATAGACTCCCCCCTTTAACAAAATTGCGTCCCCGCAATTCCTAAGGAAAAGTATGTATTCAATAATAATTTCATCAATTAGAAAAAAAAGCTTGAGATAAAAAAAAGATTCTCACCATCGCTATGCGAAGAAATAAAACCAGGGTAGGATCGCTCGATAAACTCTCTGGTTTCCCAAGTGCAGTCATTGGGATTAGCATACCATTGAACTTTAACGAGCGACACGTTCTTGTTTCGAAGGCGTTTCACCTTCGAAGCAAGTACGCGAGTAGGCTGCTGCACAACAGATAGGTCTGGTGAGATCTCAAGCTCTTGCAAATCAGGAGAATCGATAATGGAATCCGACTCTCGAAGACACTTCCGAAGCTGAGAGATGTGAAACACGTCATGAATGCCAGATAGATGAGCTGGAAGTGAAACTCTATAAGCCACATGGCCAATACGTTCAGTAATAGGAAATGGTCCTATAAAGCGAGGAGCCAATTTCCCGGTCATACTGAAACGCATAACCCCTTTCAAAGGAGAAACACGAATAAAGACGAGATCACCAACCGAGAAATCGAGAGGCTTCCTACGGTTGTCCGCGTAGGATTTCTGGCGGCTCTGTGCCTCTTTCATTCTCTGACGAATAAGATCAATCTTCTCAGAAGAATCACGAATATAATCTGGGTCAAGAATAAGCTTCTCACTAGATTCCAACGACCAAGAAGGTGATCGACATGGCCTTCCGTATAAGGCGTCAAAAGGAGCCATACCAATACTGGACTGAAAACTATTGTTATAGGAGAATCCCACAAGAGGTAGGTGATCCTCCCAACTACCACCAAAATCTAGAATGCAAGCACGGAGAAGATCCTTGAGAATATGATTCACTCATTCAGTCTGTTCATCAGTCTGCGGATGATATGCTGTGCTGAATTAAGCTTTGTTCCCAATGCTTGCCGAAGCCTCTGCCAGAAATGACTCGTGAATAGCGGGTCACGGTTACAAACAATCGAACTAGGAACACCGTCGAGTCTCACGATTTCCTTGATACACATCTTGGCCAAATGAGAAGCAATCCTATTAGACTTAATAGGAATAAAATGAGCTGATTTGGTAAGGCAATCAACAATAACCCAAATGCTAGAATGACCCGATCTCGATCTAGGTAGGCTGTTAATGAAATCCATCGAAATCTGATCCTATTTCCACAATGGAATATCTAGAGGCTGAAGAAGACCGGAAGGGCGCTGATGTTCGGCTTTGATACATTGAAAAGTCATGCAATTACTCACATAACTCGCCACATCGCGCTTCATGTCTTCCCAATACTGCCAGAATGAATGGTATACTTAGAACAATGACAGTCATCGAGAATGTCATGACTAAGCGCAGAATCAGAAGGCACAACAAGACGGTTCTTCTTGCGAAGACACCCATGAGAATCAATGTTGAAATCCTTCAACTCCTCATCACGAGACTCAGAATCACAAATTTGGATAAGGTGCACAAGTTCGTGATCACGCCGCTGAGCATCGGCAATACGAGCCAATAAGCTGGGTCGAGCTTCCAAACTGAATAATAGAATAGGTGAATCAGAAGATGGAGCTTGATCACGAATAACACAAGGAGCTAAGGTCTCAAGAACATCCCACTCGGCTAGCATCATAGAAACAACTACCGAATGTTTGCGACTAAGCGCATCAGCAACACGATTTCCCTTACCAGGAGTATACTGGATATCGAAGTCATAGGAGGCAAGGAACTCGAGCCAACGCTGTTGCCTCATATTGAGCTCCTTCTATGAGAACTGATATTTCAAGGACTTGTGATCGGTGTATATAATGAAGTGCTCGCCTAATAGATAATGTCGCCAAATCTTCAAAGCGAAGACGATAGCGGCTAACTCGAGGTCATGAGTGGCATAGCGTACTTCATTCGGTTGCAGTTGCCTAGAAGCATAAGCAACTACCCGATCCTTCTACATAAGCCCGGCACCGGCCACATCAACTAGCATTGGTGTAGACAACAAGATCTTGATTCCCTTAGGGAACCACTAGAATAGGAGCATTAGTGAGAAGCTCCTTCAACTGTTGAAAAGAAGCTTCACACTTGTCGGACCAAATAAATCGAATGCCTTTTCGAGTAAGGCTGGTGAGAGGAAGCACAATATGAGAGAAATCCTTAATGAATCGACGGTAATAACCCGCCAATCCAAGGAAGCTATGAATCTCATGAACATTCTCAGGCCTTTTCCAATTCTGGATGGATTCGATCTTCGAAGGATCGACCGAAATGCCTTCGGAAGAAGCAACATGGCCTAAGAACTTAACCTTATTCTCCCAAAAATGGCACTTGGAGAATTGGCTTTAAGCTGATGGTGACAAAGAGTACTCAAGACAATTCTCAAGTGATTAGCATGCTCGGCTTCAGACTTCGAATAAACAAGGATGTCGTCGATGAACACAAGGATGAACTTATCGAGATATTCCCGGAAGACTCGATTCATAAGATCAACAAAGAAAGCAGGAGAGTTCATCAAACCGAACGACATCACGAGCCACTCGTAAGACCCATATCGAGTGCGGAAAGCTGTAAGAGATATGCTATCTTCCGCAACTCGGAGCTGATGAAAACCAGTGGCAAGGTCGAGTTGAGAGAAGACCTTAGCGCCACTCAATTGATCGAACATACCGTCGACCCTAGGCAATGGATACCTATTTTTGATGGTCAACTCGTTAAGCTTGCGATAGTCGATGCAAAGTCTAAGAGTTCCATCAGACTTCTTCACGAAGACGACCGCGGCACCCCACGGTGAAAAACTAGACTGAATCAACTTCTTGGACTCAAGTTCTAAAAGCTGCTTCTTGAGTTCCTCATTTTTCTTTTGTAGACATCCTCGTGGGAGGACGACTAACTGGCTGCGTGCTTGGAATGAGATCAATGTGGAACTCAATTGCCCACTTGGGTGGCAAAACCGAAACAGGCTCAAATACATTAGAGAAGTCACAAACAATAGGAATACGAGATATATCATCAGCATCACGTGAGTCTAGAGAATATAAAGCCACTTCGGAATTATCCACATTTCGAAGAACAAGTGATAGCTTAGTAGACGAATCTGGATGTCGAAGATATAAAATTCTCTCTGAACAAATAATCCTAGCATCGTATCGCACTAGCCAATCCATACCCAAAATCATATCAAAACCCAAATAAGGAATAACATGCAGATTCGCACGAAAAGAAAAGCCACATAAAACAATCTCAACATCATCACAAAGCATGCTAAGGGTTGCGGATCCCCCAATAGGATTCGCAATCCTCAATGAAGTAACCATACAAGAAACATCCAAAGACAAATTATCGACGAGCTTCTTCGATACGAATGAATGAGACGCACCCGTATTGAAAAGGACTCGAATAGAACGATCACGGAACAACAATGAACCTTCAAGAATAGAAGGAGAAGTACCTCTGCGTTGAGAAGTACCTCTACGTTGAGAAGAACCTCCAGAAGCATCCACTACATTCAGCTTGCCAGATTTAGAATTATTCGGAGAAATAGGACAAGTGGAAATACGATGGCCTTCCTTCTTGCAATAGTGGCAGAAGAGAGGCTTAGGACAATCTCGAATCATATGGTCAGGAGAACCACAATTGAAACACCCCTTCCGAGTAGGAGGTGCTCCACTAGGATTGGAATTAGGACCAGATCCAATGGGCTTCTTCTTCTTGGAAGGGAAAAACTTCCGCTTATGAAATGGGAACTTCTTCTTATTGGGGTTCTTGCAAACCTCAACCTCATTTACTCTCGCACTCCTTCTCGACGGCTTCGAGATGAAGCGCCAAGTCAACCAACTCCTCGAAAGAAAGTTAGAGCTGGAGCATTAAAGACTTCTTCAAATACTTCTTAAGACCAGAGAAAAACTTCAGATTCTTCTTATATGAGGTGCTAATGTATTCAAGACGATACTTAGATAAGGCCTCGAATGATGAAACATAATCAGAGATGGAGGATCCCTTGCTTCAACTTAATGAAGCGACGGGCTAATAAAGCTTTCTCTAATTCGGGAACGAACTTATGCTCGAATCGTTCCCTAAATTATGTCCAAGAAAGAGTAGACTCATCAAGCTCGGCTATGAGAAGCTCGTACCAATCAAGGGTACGCTCTTGCAACAGGCTAGATGCTACAAGAACTCTGTCGTGGTCAGAAAGATCCATGCGAGAGAAGATGCGTTCGCACGTACGAATCCAAGCTCTTGGACCTTAAGAACGGACTCAGAGCCTTTGAACGGCTTTCCTCTGAGATGAGAGAAATCACTATACAAGCGCGCAAAGACAGACTTGCTTGGAGGATATGCTCGAGTAGGAGCTGGAGGCTGAGTGCTCATAAATAACTCCATAAACTGATCAGCAGACATATAAACGCCGTCTGGATGTGAGCCACTGGATTGCCCAGCATCCGAGCGTCGTCCTCTGCCTCTTCCAGCCATTAGCTGAAAGTTAAAATAAGATAAAGATTACTCACATGGTAAATATCATTAATTCAAATATGGAATACTACGGAATTAAAACGCATTCCCAGACGTAATCCCAAAATTCTATCTACCCCAAAGGACACGCAAAGAACAAAAGCACGATGATTTAGGGATTTGTAACATTTGTATTACACTTTGATGTACCGTAATATGTGTTTCTGTTCTGTGTTTATCATATTTTGTTCTAAACTCAGCTCTGATACCAAGCTGTGATGCCCCACCCCGAGACCTACATTAACAAACAGTATTACTGGGTAATACTGTCTGCTAATGTAGAGAATAGGGCTGGATAGGAGCGACCATCTATAGCCTTGTCTTAAATATCTATTGAATACGTCGACAAATGCCATATATATTTTTTCTATCTCAAGTGGATCGACATATCCAATAAATACTTAATACAAAGCCATAGGTGGCTATAGGATCTATCAGGAAAAATACAACAACTAGAATGCAAAACACATCATAGAACAGTAGATCATCACATACATATACACATATACAGATACATCACAGAGTATACAAAATGATACATGTCAAGTGGTATAGCAACCACAATATACAGGTGAGTCAAAAGAATATACAAATCAGAGTTACAACCAAAAAGGACTACACAAAAAGCTATAATAAAAGGAGCTAGCAGAATAGTCCATGCAAAAGCAGAATAGGCTAAGTCCAAATGTACCTAACCTGAAACACCTCGGTCTGACCCGAGTATAAAATATGTGGGTCAGTCTAGCTAAACAAATCAGTTTACAAGGATAAGCGATAATATGAGCATAAGGATAATGTGATAATATTCTCGAGTGAGATGGGACAACTAAAGTGTTTGATTACATCGAGTGATAGTATGGTATCACTACACAAACTTATAATCTCAAAAGAGATAAAATAACTCATAAAACGCTAAAAGCAGCGAGCCTCATATCATCGGCATTCATAAAACATCAAATATGGTTTAGGGGAAAACCTAAACCCGCCATCTTGGCAAACCCAAAACATACATAAAGAGATCTCATCTCAAACACACCATAAGGCAAATATATCTCCAAAGAGGAGAATAAAATCTCAAGTAAACGCCAAAAGGCAAATACTATATAACGCCAGTGTAGGCAATTCAACTCTCAAAAATAGAACTTCCAAGAGTTCAAATTCCCAAAAGGTAGTCGCCACAAATATATATCGAATGGTTCAAAGGAACAATTCCGGAAAGGGCGATACACTAGGGAAAATAGTCAAAGAAACCATCTCAAAAGTGTTTGCACGTGCATGTGGCCGAAGCCTTGCCAGGTACTGATATCTCAAATAGGTACCTTGCCCGAAGGCAAAACGTCACAATGACAAATACGCCGCAATGGCAAATACGCCGCAATGGAAATTACGTCGCAATGGCAAACGTCTCGAAGACAAATATGCTTAATGGCAAAATACGCCGCAATGGCAATGACCCGAAGGTCCACTAAAGGCACGCTGCAATGGAAAATGTGTCACAAACTCTCGAATAGGAACCCGAATAGTGTTAAGGTGGGTCACGTACCACACGTTCGCACTAAACGGTTTACTAATCTCCAGTAAATTTTACACTCAAAGCAGTGAAAAGTTTACCTCATCTCATCGGTAAACTCGACCCGAAGGTCAAAACGATCAAACGGACAAGTCAGGAATTAACCGATAAGATAAACGCATGTGTCTCATACCATATGTTTTACCAAACCGTTTTATTCTCCTTCTCATTCGCTCGAATAGTGCAAAAATGTGTATTTTATATATAAAATAATTTATTTGAGAAAACAAACTTTTAAAACCATTTTTAGAAATCACTTTTGAAGACAATATTTGAAAATTCCTTTATTGTAGAGAATAAATAGATTTTATAGCTTAAAATAATTTAAAAATATTACATAATAATTATTTAAATGCCAATTTATTTCAAAAATTATTTCAACATTGTTTGGAAAAATTCGTGCTCGAAATCAAAGAAATCACTCAAACTGTCATTCAAATTCAATTCAAATTCAATTCAAATTCGAATTTCAAATTCATCAAAACTTGGTTAGCATATTGATAGGAATTATAGCCCTAAAAAAAATTCAGAAATATCACAAAAACATGAAGTAAAAGTCAAAAGTCGGACAGAAAACGAACATAAAAATGCTAAGGCAAAATAATACCCAGGTCTGAAATCTTCTCTGGGTTCATATTTCGGATATAAAACAGGTAGCCAAACGACCTTTGATTGAACTAAAATTGGCGTGCACAAATTTGAAAACTTTGGCTTTCAAACAAAATAAGAATCGTTGAATTCCGACTGGAAATGAAAAGGTTACACTATCTCAAACATGGACTCAGGCCATGTTTGCAACAGTTAAAAAACCAAAAATTCACGGGCCTGAAAACCATCTTGGTTTTAATTTCCAGGTATGAAACAGAGGACCAATTGACCTCATATTGAGTTGAAATTTGGTATGAGCATATTACAATACTTCATCTTTCAAACAAAAAAAGGATCATGGAATTTGGATAAAGTATGAGAAAGTTATGATGTCCCAAAGTTGAACCCAGACAGTGTTTTCACTGTAAAAATCTGGGCAAAATCATACTCTGGACCAAAGTTCGGCAGCATATTTCTATAATCTATATAGGTAGAAATGTCTTGAAATTTAGTATGCTTATAGTAAAAAGCTTTATCTTTCAAACAAAAAAAGAATCACACAATTTGAATAATAAATGAAAGAGTTATGTTATCTCAAACATGGACTCAGGCCATGTTTGCAGCAACTCAAAAAATTTCTACAGGCAAAAATCTGCTTCCGTATTGATTTTCTACCACCGATTTGAACCATCAAATGACAATATTTTTCAACCAAAATTTACAGAAATGAATTTCAACATGTATGCTACCAAATGCATGAAATCCGGAAGCTTTTCGTTGCCGGAATCAGAAGTTATAAGCTCTGAAAGATGCAGTAGAGAACAGATTTTAACAAAGAACAACTATAAAAAAAATTGATACCGCAAGCAAATATTCACTGTTTTTGGCGATTTGAGCTTTGCTCAGCTAGAATTTGTGAGTTCTTGTAACTCACCTTGCTATTTAGATGCAAACACTCGGATATTATCAGCAAGTTGGAAGCTTTGGCTTGAGAAATAGCCTCTAAGAACCTATACAAGAGAAGAACAATGCATGCAAAAGAAAATTCACTGTAAATAAGAAATCACTTTCACAAATCAGGAATTTTTGATGAAATTAAGTGATTTGGAGTTTGTTTACCTTTGATTTAATCCCTAGAGTGAAAAAGATAGCAATTTGCTTGAATTTAATGAAGGAATTTGCTTGGATTTGAGAAAATGGTTGAGTGGTTTACTGTATTTGTTTTTCAGGCAGAAGAAGAAGATGAGATAGTGAAAAGGAACGTATAGACAATTAGATTTCTCATTATCTCACCTGGTTAAGCACTAATGGGCCTTGCACCCATTAGTAAAAAGAAAATAAAATGGCTTATTAGTTAAATAATCAACACTTAACTAAAATGTGTACACATATCACATTATACACAAAACAAAATACATTTTCTCTAAAGTTTTACATAATAAAAATGTGAAAACTTGTATACATATAAAATAGAACATTTTCTATCATTTAAAATGATAATTTACTCTTTAGACATTTTTATTGTTAATTTCCTATATTTTGAATAAAATGCACTTTTTGTTCATTTAATTGTAATATACCACGTTTATTACTTTTAAAATTCAACAAATTACATTTTATTACTTGTAAAAATGTTCCAATTCATTTACAAATATTATTTACACTCGAAACTTATTTTTAATCACATTTTCTCCTTTTTTATTTCATTAAACACTTATTAAAAGAGCTTACTTCTTTTAAAAATTATTAAAAGAAGCCACAAAGCAATAATTAACAAAATTATTGCATTTTCACTCGAATGAAATTATTCTCACATTATCACCCAAACCATTAAAATAAAGCTTTATGCTTTATTTTCAATAATTATTTCCCAAATTCATTATTTATAATAAATAAACAATTTATTTTCACTAATTTTTTTAATCAACTTACAATATTAAATCATAATTATCATTATAATTTAATATTGAAAGGTAAACTCCAAATCCGGGTTGTTACATTTAAACTGTTTTTAATATTGAAATATTTCATAAAGTTGGTTATTCAAATATTTAATATTAGTTGAAAAGAATTTAAATTTTTATAATAAGCTTTGTAAATTGATTTGTTTTATTTAAAAATGAATTGGAAATGAGTTATCGGTGTTTAGTTAAAAGTGTTTTGATATTTTAAATAATTACTTAAACATTGTTTGAAAATAAATGATTATTCTTTTAAAAAAATACTTATTATATATAGAGAGTTTTGGAAATGATTGGAATCTATTTGTAAATTCTTTCGAGATTTGTATACAGGGATTTGTTTAATGGATGTGATTTTGATAAGAGAAATCTTATAAAGGATTTTGGGAAAAAAGGGGAATTTCCAAGATGTTGAAATACAAGAACTTCAAAAGATGAATCTGAATTCATAAAAGAAGCTATAAATTGTTAGTTGAATTATAAAAGTATAATCGATAATTTTTGTAAAATTGTAGAAGGAATTAATAAAAATTCCAGAGATTTATGAGATATGTTATGAAGTATTTTCGAAGTACGGGTATTAGAAATGACTTCTTTTTGGAAACTAGACTTGTAAATTTTCCTTAGTATTGGAATGAAAGGTTTTGGAAATATTTTTACTACGACTATATTTTCCTAAGGAATGAATTATAAAAAGGATTTGGAAATATTTCTAAGTGTTGGTATGATTTGAGAATATCCTGTTATGGATATAAGTATTTGAAATTGTTTTTCAAATGTTGAATACTGAAAGAGATTTATATCTTTGTAAAGATATTTTGAAATAAATGTTTAAAAGATTTACCATATGGGCCTAGTGACTGCTTCTGTATGCAATTTGATAGTTAAATAACCGACTATCAAATCTGGCCAAATTCATTGATCGTTTCGAAGAGACAGAGATCGGATTTAATTATTCGAAAACCACTTCGATCTGATTTGAGCGTTACGAATTGTGAAATCTTGAGGATAATGAAGACGGTTATCTTTGAAGAGATTGGTTTGTTCAGACCCAGAATAACTTGTATGGATGAATGATATCATTGCATTGTTGCCTGGAAGGCAGTGTTAGCATTCTAAGTGGGATTGCTATTCAAAAAGGTAAACGTAGCCTCATGCCTCATCAACTGGGAATGACTGAAAATATGAGGAGATGCAGCAAGGCTAAGTGGGTCGCACCCATTAGGGTATATTGTCACCCTTCTAGGTACATCTACATATTATGGATTGGTTGTGCATGAGATCTCGATAAAAAGGGTTACAAAGTAACCGAGGTGATGACATATTCGGTACTGTCCAGTCATGGGTAGGCCAATTTTGGGTTGGTAGGGGATCCAAGCGAGGTCCTCGGTACATTTTCTAGATGTGTACCGTGATAGATGGTACGACAATGCCTAGTCATTGTATGGAATCCATTCTCCAATAAGAGCCGTATGGTTTTAATTGTGCCCAACTATGTTGAAATGTGAGATGCAAGCATTTCAGCTATTTTCATATTTTACTTTGACCTCTAGATATTATTATAATATCACTGGATTTTCTATAAAAAAAATTCGGTTATCGTAAGATAAAACCCGTTCGTGTTTATGTGCAGCGTGGTCTTACGTGTTACCTTTTGATTTCAAAGATTTTCTTATAAATTAAAAATGCAGTTGGGTGTGTTTTCTCACGCTGGTTTTCCAGACTAACTCGGGTGTTATTTTATTATAATGTTTGGGTCAGACTGAGTATATTACAGATTAGTTTGGATGCTTGGAGCTTTAAGAGACGAGTTGGAATCCTAGAGATGTATTCACATAGATGGTTATTTTTCTACTGTATTCATTGGTGTGTTATCGGCAATTGTGAGGACCGACTATTATAACTGTCTAGGTTGAAAAAGGTTAGTATACTCTGGTTGATGGTTGTATATACACATATTACAATTTTGCTTTTAAGGAAAGGGTTGTGTTATATTATAGATTATTCGTTCCACTGTGAGATTCTATGTTGTTTAGTTTTCTTTTTATCTTTTTTCTTCTCCTTTTCCCTAACAATCGGGTTTTTCCGACATTCGATCACTCAACATGTGATAAAGTGGATGTATTAGTGTCAATTTTTGAGGGTCAAAAATCTGGTCCGTTACACATATGAAACAATAGTAACCAAAGTTAACTAAGCATATCGTACAATCAAACTAAAGCCCGTATGATGTCCATAAGCTACTCATACGCAATATCAAATCTGATCGTTGTTCTCAATCATACAATTTTACTTTCGAATTAGTGTCATTCACATGACCACTCTATTGTAGACTCTGATCTGGTTCCTTGACTAGAAACCTTCCTTCTCCTTGCATAGCCATATATTGTGATAAAGAATTCCAGACTCAAATCAAAAATCTATATCCAGCATTCACCGTCAAGAATCGAACAAAAAATCCTAACTCGAATCGATTTAAATCACTTTGAAATCGTATTCTCGAAACTGGAACAAACAATTATGTAAATAAAATGATCTATGTACAACTTACGTATTAATTTATTGGTTTTCTTATTATACCAAATTCTTTTCATTCATATTCATTCCATTCTCATTAATTTGATTCACATTCAATTTATTCACTTTCAATTCATTTACATTCAATTGATTTACATTCAATTATTCACAATTTACATTCAGTTATTCACAATTTACATTCAATTGATTCATATTCTATTATTCACATTCAATTGATTTACATTCATTTTATTTACATTCCATTTATTTACTTTCAATTTACTCACATTCATTCTTTATTCATATTCAATTTGTTGTCATTCAAATTATCAACATTCAATTGATTTACATTCAATTATTCAATTTCAATTTACTTAGTATATTTTTTAGTACTAATATCACTTAGGAACCATTCCATAAAACAATTACTTAAGTTTATTATAAACATCTTATATAACAAAACTTGTTTATTATCACTTTATAACTTAGGTTCATATTAATTTTATTAATTCATTTCATTTATCTTTACTTAAGTTAAATTTCATTTATAGTTCAATTCCATATTTTCTTGTCTTATCTATCATTTTTCAAATTATAAGTTTACAGAACTTATTGTCTTATGTTTTCACAAAACACTTGAATGAAAATTTTCAGAATTTAAACACTCGGTTTTATTTCAAATCATTTTGAAATCATACATATATATAACTCCTTCACATATCAAATCATAATTTTGAATTTTTTTAAGTCAAAACTTTTTTTTTTGAGAAAAATGTGTGATCCTCTTAAGAAGAGGAGAGCACACATGCACATATATATAATACCAGAAATAAAGGAGCTGCCAATAAGCCTGGCAGGTAGCCAAAGAACTCCCATACAAAAAGAAGAAAAAGTAACCCTCCCAAAAGTCTAAAAACTAAAGACACTCAAAGAAAACTACAGAAAAAAAAGGACAGAAATGACTCCACAAAAAGAACAACCTACAAAAACAACTCTACAAAACCAGCCAGAAAACTCAGAAAACACCTCCACTAAAAGAGCAGCCAAAAACATCTCCACCACACCCACGGCATCAACGAAACTCTAACCAAACATCCAATCTCAAGCAATAGATCTAGGAATCTTACGTTTCAACCTAGGACTTCTTCTAGTGATAACATCAGGACTACTCCTACAGATTTTATTACGCGCTTTGGGAATAGGAGAAGAAACACGAGCAATAATAGGAGATCTTCTACGAGATGCCCAACAGCAGTACACTATAAATCTGAAAAGACTAACGTAAAAATAAATGACCTTGTTTGAGTCACAAGTCATATCCCCAATAGAACACAGCCTTCCTAAAATAAAATCCAACCCCAAGCATTCCTGAAACCTTCTCGCCTTGTTAAACACAATACACCACAAATTCAACTTCTTGGTCGTCAACAAAGACCCACTATTCACCACAACAACGCACAAACCCTTCTCACTATCATCAATGATGCAACTCCCTAACTGAGAAAAATTCACCACCAAAGTATAAAATTCTACAACATCAAGCGTGCAACATCTGCCACATAAACTCCTGGAATACCAAATGCATACTGAGTCTCTGCAAATCTGCTCAATCTGTTCGTTATGGCTGCATCATTAGAACCAACAATGTATACCAAGAACTTAACCATTTTATCCCAGAAAGCCTCATTACTTACAAACAAACTTGCAACTTCACTAAAATCACCAAGAAACACTGAACTGATTTTATCAACCTTGGATATCTTAGCCAATGAACAAAAGTTTTCTATAATCACAGAACAAGCACGAACTGGCAATAAACCATCGTCTAAAATACCATCCACATCATTCACTGTACCATCCACATTACTCTCTGAACAACCCATAACTACAGAAGAAAATAAACCAACAACTGAATCAAGATTACCTTGATGAAAATTATCAACTGCTTTAAAGTCTTGAACATCAGAAGAGTTAATTTGGGCTTCACCATTTTCATTAACAATATCATCTTCTGCACCTGAATCCCCTAAAACTTCAACTAATGATGCAGTCAAAACATCTAAATCAGTGACATCACCAGAAAAACCATGACCATCTAATCTAACAAGATCAGGCAGATGATACTCACTGACATCTGGATCCAACAGAAGACAATCCGTTTGAAAAACCTTATTAGAGTCGAACACATATAAATCCTCGATGTCTATCCATGGAGGCTCCTCTGATTCACGTCCAATATCAAACACTCTCTAGTTTGAAGCCCATTTCCATTACCATCGCTCGAATATTTACCAATATTGTCCGATGTAAGGCAGTCAAAGTGCCAGTAAATTTTATTAAAAAGGTAGTTAAAATCATTAGCATTCCCAACATAAGGTAGCCTCATTTACCAATTTTAGAACAATACCATGTCCAATCTATATGTTCAAGTGTTTAGAGACCCCTATCAATAACGTTAATTACTTGTATTGACCGGGATCCATAAGCCACTCAACAGATCAATCAACATAATATAAAACATTTTTATATCACTAACAAATAGTGCTCATACACACACACTCAAACTCATTCTAGGGTATTACTAACCCTATCTATAATGAGGACCCAACCAAAGCCTAAGTGTTCGCTAACCTACGCTTTGATACCAAGTGTAACGACCAGCAAATCCGCATGATTCAAGTAGACAATAAACCACAATGTCCAACCCAAATTGAATGGAAAGACGGACAGTTATGGTAAAGAAAGAAGAAGAGAAAATGAACTGAAACAACACAGAATCTCACAATCGCAGCGGAATAATATATATCAATGATCTTTACAAAAGAGAAACTATTATATACATACATCAAATCAGAGTACACCAATAACCAATCATCATCCTGGATAGTCATAACAGCCTATCCTAGCAAATACTGGTAATTTAAACAACAATGTAGTGGAAAAATAAAAAAATACGGGAATACTTCATGAAGGCCTCCAGCTCGTCTCTGAGCTCCAATGCATCCAAAGCAATCTGTAAATATGCTTGGTCTGACCCGAGCATTATAATAAAATAACACCCAAGTTAGTCTGGTAAACCAGTGTGAGAAAACACACCCAGTTAGAATTTAAGTTATCAAGCCCTTTTCAAAATAAAGGTATCTCGTAAGACCACACCGCACATAAATGCGGACGGGTTTTTACCTTACGATAACCAAATCATTTCCTATAGAAAATCCGGTGATATTATAATAATGTCTAAGGATTCAAAGTAAATATATATAAAATAGCCGAAATGCTTGCATCTCACGTTTCAGCATAGTTGGGCACAACTAAGTCCGTAAAGCTCATATTGGAGAATGGATTCCATACTATGACAAGGTAAGGAACTACCTTTCAATGGTACATCTCTAGATAAAATGCATCGGGGTTTGACAAGAACATCTTGTACCCCTACCACATAGGACTGACCTACCACTTGACTAGCAATACCTGATCACCCCTTTCTTTAATGGGCCTCGAAGCATACATGAGTAGATAGTAATCGATCTAGATTTTAGGATGACCACACCCTGATGAGAGCGACCCACCTGGCCCTGCTGCATGCTCGATTTTTGTCATTTTTCGATTGATGAGGCTTGAGGCTACGTTTTACCTTTATATAGAACTTCTCACTTGGAACGCTAACACTGCCATACAGGCAACAATGCAATGCCAGCATTCATCCATACAAGTTCATTCTTGGACTGAATGAAACCGAAGGCACCACTTCTACTACATCCATTTTGGAATCATCCTCGGGATTAGTAGCAAGTAGCCCCTTGCACTTCAAAAAGCTTCTTTTCGACTATCTTCAAGATATTTCACTTCGAAATGCTTATGTCGGTTCGAAGTGGTTTTCGGACAATATATCCGATCTCGGTCTCTCCGAACCGACGATATTAGTTTATAAATTGGCCAATATTTGACATCGGTTATTTAACTATCAAATAAACAAACAATTCAACCCAAGATCAAATTTCCAAAGGAAGTAACACTGGTTAAGCACAAGAAACACTAAGGATCTTTAACTAATCCTTTCATTAATTAACACACTTTCCAAATATTTACCTCAAAATATCTTACGAAGATATATCCTTAAAACCACTTTTGATCTTCTATATTTAGAAAACATTTCCATATACTTTTCTCAATGGTATAGGTATATTCACAACCCATTTATTTTAAATGTTTAGACGATTCCTTTGTATACTTAAATCCATAATAAGTATATTTACAACTTTTGAAGAAAACTTCTATTTTCCCAAAACACACGTTATTGGATCAAAATGAATGTTGTGTTAAACATTGTTACGACAACCTTAAAACACTAGTATAGGGATCCAATTAGTCATCTTTAATATTAATTTTTAGATGTCGAACTCAAACTATTTATTTGTCAACAAAGAAGCCGATCAAGTTGGGGTACTATTACCTCTCAGACCTTTAATGTCTGACATTCTTAACTTCAAAATGGATGTAAGTTACACATCTTAGAACTTCACAGCAAAATAAGATATAGATATAAATCCCGTATACTGTAAAAAAACATCTTTTTTCGGAAATCGTCTACCATAACAACATCGTTATAATCTATGACTTCCTTACTTTCTTGAAAAAAAATAATTTCAACAAAAATGTTAAAATCCATGTCTTTCTATCACTTATCAAATTTTAAATCACTTTTAAAACCATTGAACTCCATTTGAAAATATCACCTTCAAAACACTCCTTTAAAGATTTATTTTAACTTTTAAAACGTAAATATATTTCCTTGATAAAAATCCATACTTAAATTTCAAAATAATCATTTACATATTTAAAAACTATATTTATAAATCTCTTCTGTTTTATAAAACTTCCTTTTTGTAAAATCACTTTATTTATGAACCTCATTTACCTTTATAAATCTCACTTATCCATAAAATCCCATTTAAAAAATCAATTACAATCCTTTTTGACGTTGCCTTCATATGTATAAATTTCTTTTATAAATTCCTTTCTATTTATAAAATATCGTTTAACATCTCCAAATTTATCCTCACTTTCAATTTCCAAAATAGAATCAACTATTTTTCAAAAACAACATTCCAAATCTCATTATAAATCCACAATTGTGATTTATTTCCCAATTTATCTAATGATTAAAGTTTTCCTCTATTTATAAACACCATTTATAAAACTATGCTTTTATTAACAAGCATACCCCCACTTTATTTGTAAAATGTCACTTTTATACATTATCACATTTATAAATTTCCACATTTATATATAAATCTTAATAGTGTGTATATATATATATATACATTACTTTGTATAAAATGGTTAATAAATATTTATACAAAACTATTTCTATCTTCATTTTAAAACTGTATTCCTTTATTATAAAAAACGGACTTATTTTTAAGATTTTAAAAGTCTTTACTTTAGAGTTCAAAATCTCTATTTAAAATATTACATAAAACTATTAATTTATAATATCTAAAAATCATACCTTTTATTTCAAAATAAATTCCTTCTTTAAATAAATTTCAAGAATAACTATTAAAACATATAAATATTTGAAATCACTTTAAATCCTTTTAAAAGTTTAAATCTTCACTTTATAGTATTTCAGGACACTAAAAATATGGCCCAGTGCTACTACAACACTAAATAGGGAAAAATTACCTATGTCATCAAATATGGCATCCAATACATCATATATAAAAATTTATGAAAAGTAAAATCAACAGTTTGAGGAATTCAGTTGGATCCCTCCAACCTGTTCTCTTGCATCACATACAGTATATAACTATAAAATATAAATCAACTGTTTTGAGGCGGAATCATATACAAAAGGTCACCTGCTCTTAAACGGGAACGTAATAGAGTCTTATCCACTCCAGGACGGGAGTATATCTGAACCAACTAATAAAATAGCAATCATCCAAACATATAACAACAATCAACAATAAAATTATCCGCATTTATAAAAATATATAAGTAGGCCAAAGAGGTGAGTTAACTCACTTTGATTCCAATTATCGTTGAAGTGTTACAGTTTGAATTAAAATTGAACAGGCATTCAATTTTAACCCAAATTCCTAATAGCTTCAAATCTATCTAATCCAATTCCATAGCATAGATTTCACTGATATGGCCGCAATGCAACTTGTCGCGCTCGATTTTGACCTTGTATGAAAAAGTTGCACATTTATAAACATATGAATTTATAATAAAATTAATTACATTCATTAACCACTTAATCACCGTCATTAGTCCCCTAAACACCTCATCCACGAATCCAGGCATCGCGCTTACATGTGTGACTCGACTTTGCTTTAACACTGCGCCACCGCCATTCTAACAATCGGGCTCTACCGCGTTGCCAGCATGGGTAGCCCCGACTCCGCTCTTCCCATCGACAGTGACCATAACACCAGTTCGCCATAGATCACCCGACATTGGTAATAATGTTCGTGATTAGGTATGCTATAAAGCTATACTATTCTTCGTGAGGGTGATTCCAAAATGGAAGATGGTAAATTTTGAATGTTTGTTCGATTCTGGAAAAACTTGTATGGATGATTGCTGGCAATTCATCTCTGCCTGGCGGGTAGTGTTAGAATTTCAAGATGGTATGCTAATGGAAAAGGTAAAAGCATAACCCCAAGCCTCACAACCCGAAAAAATGGCTAAAACAGAGTATGCAACGGAGCTATGTGGTTAGCTACCATTAGCAGCCATCATCCCTTTCTAGATCGTCCCCTTATTGTTTTGCACACATGCATTGAGAGGCAATGTTTGCAACCTCGGTGTCAAGGGATAAGGTAATCTAGTTTTTCATATTTAAGGGGCAGCCGGCTCTTTGTAGCAGAGGGATAAATCCATCTGTAGCCCTTAGGTACATATTCTAGAGGTGTACCATCGACAGGTAGTCCCTTACCTTGTCATATTTGAAATCCATTTTCCAATACAAGCCTTTAGACTTGATTGTATAACTATTATGCTGGAATTTAATTAATGTAACAATTTCGGCTACGATTCAACATTTACTTTAATCCTAGACATTTTAATAATATCACTGGATTTTCTTTGGAAAATGTTTTGGTTTTCGTAGGACAAAGACTCATCCATGTTTATGTACGACATCGTCTTACGAGATACCTTTGATTTTAAAAAGTTTTACAAGTTAAATAAATAAATTTTCTTATGATTTGAGTTTCTCACATTGGTTTTACCAGCCTGACCCAGGCATTGTTTTCTTATATTGCTCGAGTATGCCCGAGCAAATTTTCCATATTTAGCTAGATCCTTTGGAGCTTTCAGAAGACGAGCTAGATTCTCCAAGGCATATTCACATATCTTATATTGTTCCGCTGTTTATTCTAGTTGTAGTTATTAAGTTATATGGACAGGCTGTTATCACTGTCCAAACTGATAATATGATAGTGTATTTCGATGTTGTGTATGAATAAAGATGATTTCTTTTTGTAAATATTTTGTGTATATTATATATTGCTCTTCACAATGTGAGATTCTGTTCTATCTTCTTCTTTCTTTACCCCAAATGACCTTTCTTTCGCACACTTAAATGATCGGCACATGAATACCAATGATGTATTAAGTGTCGTCTTTAGGTGTAAGAAAGGCAGATCCTTACATTTGGTATCAGAGTGCAAGGTTAAGCGAGAACCTTGGCCCTGGTGGGTATACTCATTAAGATATAATGTAATGGAATACCTTATTATGAGTTTGAGTATTATATATGAGAGCGTGTACTAGTTAGTGATATAAAAATGTCTTATATTATGTTGTTTGATCTGTTGAGTGGCTTAAGAGTTCTGACTGATGTGTTTGGCTAATGTTATCGATAGGGATTTCCTAACCACTTAAACAAGTCCAATCGACACAATATTATTTTGAAATTGGTAAATGAAATAATTTTTAGGACTATATTTTTTGGTATATAAAGGAATGATTTTCAAAAATAAAATATAGTTATCTATGATTTGGTTGTTGTAGGAGTTAATACTATGTAATTAATATCATATAGGATTTAATTAGTCATGCTCATCTTGTTTTGAGCATTGACTATTGTCTAATCTATCAGTAGTTTTTCCTTTTAAGTATAGGCTGAGTAGATAGAATTTAGAGGAAACATTGAATTAAACACCTTGTGAATTATGTTTAACAATTTGACTATAAGTCATTCGATGATATGTTGGGTTAAATTTGGATTTTAAATTGAGGTATTTATTAAAAAGAAATATTTCAAATGATTTTATACAAAGTTGATTTTATAAATTTGGGTTTTAAAGATGTGATTTAAAATGAAAGGATTTTTAAGAATTTAAAATCTTGGTTTTTTTGAAAAGGATTTCAAATGGTTTTTGAAGAAGTAGTCATAATTTTACTAGAAGATACTTTAAAGTATAAATACTTTGGAAAGGAATTTTAAAGAAGATTTTCTTTGGATAGTTCGAGAATTAGTCTTGATCAGTTTTGTGATAATCTGAGTAATCTTCTAAGTTACAATCGGTTGTTTGCTTAGGCAGATGTGATAGTGCACTTAGTAAATTATTCTCTTTATCATTGCACGATCGAAATGAATTCGAATTTGAATGAATCC
This sequence comes from Allium fistulosum, assembly GCA_030737815.1. Taxonomy (NCBI): domain Eukaryota; kingdom Viridiplantae; phylum Streptophyta; class Magnoliopsida; order Asparagales; family Amaryllidaceae; genus Allium; species Allium fistulosum. The sequence goes on along the minus strand of CM060902.1, from coordinate 211,344,446 downwards.
AAAGCAAGTGGAAATATATATAGATAGTATTGTTTCTAAAAGGGGATTTGAAAATAAGAAGTATTTTTATAACTAACTAGTTCGAGCGACTCCAAAGTGACTAAAAATGGGTAGGAGATGTGTTTGGATGGTAAACACTTCTCTTGAGTATTACCCTTCTGTGTAAAGGGATATATGATGCTATTTGGTAGTATCCAGTTCCTTGGTTTCATTTTGGAGTTACTCGGGCTATATGTATGATTTTATTGATTAAATATATAGTATCATTTCAAAAGGATTTTTTAAATAGAACCCGGGTATCTGGCTCTTAGGTTTTCAAAATATAAAGTGATCTTGATTTAAAATGGGTTAATTAATGAAGTTAAAATTAAATTAATTTATTAAGAACGTTTGATAAACTTTGTCTTATTAAGCCATATCTTTGATTTTAACATCTAGCAAGTGAAAAATTATTTGATGTTTTCGGATGGCAAATAAACGTCTTTACCTTAGAGGTGTCCAAGAAAAAGTAGAGACTAGGATGGAGTTTGGATAGCAACTTCCTACTCTTATTAGCTATTTACCAGACCGATGGGGTAAAGAAGTTGAATTAGTCGACTCGATTTTAAGACCCAAATTATTTTGAGCCTACACCTGAATAAATTAAAAGTAAACAGAATTAAAAATCAGAAGTTTTGTATATACTCTTAGGATGTAGGAGAGTATTATACAAGTTAATAAATCAAAATGATTTTACGAAAGGGTTACATAAATAAAGCTGTATCATATAAATTATTTAAACCTAAGCTGAATTTGTGAAATGATATCATCAGTATATTTGGAAGGGTAGAAAGTAATTGGGTAGTAAGGACCTTAAGATGAGTACGTAGGTTGTACGTAGATCATTCTCTCTTCTTCCCTAATTCTCGATCCAAGATTCGAGTACATGACTTGAGGTGTTTCACACCGTTCCGAATAAGGATTTATCACTCGATTTTTGATAGCAAACATTTGGTGAGGGTTCTTAATGTGGAACCATAAGTTTTCTATCATAGTATATGGCGAATCGATGTGATACTTCACCTTGATGGTCCATATCGGCATCAATATCATCAATATCCAACCCCTCGGATGGACATCTTAGAATGTGCCCTAATCTTTAAAGGGTAAGTAAATTTTTACTCCATAAACTAACGTATATATACAATCATTTCTATTATATGGATTTTGATGATCAAGATTCATGTTGGCATAGAAGATTTTAATCAAAAGAGGGTAGATTTTAAGGTTATTAGAATCATACCCAATTAGAGAATCAAAACCATGACCTTTGGCTAACTCTCTAGTCGCATAGCCATTGAATTCAAGAATTTTCATAAAGGTTCCCACTAAAAGCTTGGAAATTTTCAAGCTATTGAAGCGATTCATCGCTGTATCATTATGTAGCCATGCTTGAATTAGACTTTCAGATGGTCCAGTTGTCAATTCTCTTGCTCTTTTTGATAAGGAGAATGAAGGATTCTAATTTAGAAGCCTGATCGAAGTCCGTACTAGGAAATCGAGTGAGTGATACTAGTTCGAAAATAAAAGCTATGTGTTCAAATTGATGATCTAATTGGATTTTTCATAGGAGTGATCTATGTACAACATACAGATTGATTACTAGTGTTAAGTGTTTCTGGGTTTAGAGGTATGGTAAAATTTTGAGGTCAAAATTCTTTTAAGGGAGGAGAATGCAATGACCTAGAATTCCACCACTTTGATTTGTGAATATTTAGTTAATTTTATGTATTCAAATAATGGATTTTATAATTAAAATAAAACTCTTGTAAATGATAATTAATTATGGTGAAATAGTTTATCAAATTTGTTTACAAAAATATTTAGTTAGAAGAAAACTAAAAAAGGTGATCAAAATTCGTTTTTCAAATTTTCGACTTTTCATCGGTTAAAAGTTATTGGAACATTGTGAACTTTAGTGTAAATACATACATATTCATTTATGAATAGGTTAGCATGTGTAAGTATTATATATGTGTCTACTTAAGGTTAAATAAGTTTAAATTTCAAACTAAAAAGAAATGAAAAAAAAAAGTAAATATTACGTCGCATGGAACATGTTTAAACATAAGTACAATGTTTTATTTAATGCATGTTTGGTAAGCAATTTTTTGTATTTTAAGGGGGGGACAAGGTTGATGATGTGGAGAGGTGTGAATAGAGGGCATGTACTAAGGGACAAATTAGTAATTTGATTATTTCATGTTATATAAAAACAAATTTCATATTTTCCTTTTCGTTTAATCATTCTCATTTTCTCTAACTGCACTTTATTCCTCAGCTTCATAAAAATTTCCATGGTTTCTAAAGTTGATTTCAAATTTTAAAAAATCCATTCTTGCTTGAACAAAAGCACTAAAATTCATTTCTTTCTTATCTACATCACCTAACTAACAAAACAAGATCACATCCCTCCTTAACCCACCATGGTCGAACCATGTAGTGTCATGGCCAAGCCCTTCACCTATCTAGGCCGAGCTACCTTGTCTCTTGAGCCCTTCAAAATCACTTTTTAGTAAAGCTAATTCAAGTGCTAAGGTTGATCTAAGTTTTTGTGGAAGTTCGAGTTAGTTTGGATAGCTTTTTGGCGAGTAAAGCTCACCTCTTGTTTAAAGTTTTAAACTTTATATTCTAGATTAACTTAGTTATATATTTTTTATTTGTTTGGGGAAATTTAATATTTGATTCGTATGATCATATGTGTGCTTATACATGCTTGGATGTGATGTAGATAAATTTTGAAAAAAAGTTAATAAGTTAAGTTAACCAACAAGTTAGGACTTTGCTTATGTCTTGTTATGGTGGCATGTAAATGAATGATTTGGTTCATGTATGTTATGAATATGCTAAGAGAGTTAGCACTTAGGTTTGTATGAAGTGACATAGAAAATCCCTTACTCAAAATTTGTTTTACTTAAGTGTTCCTAGAAAGGACTTCTATAAAATTTTAAACTTTACCTTTTAAGATTCAAAAATTTATTCAAAGTTTATAAAAGTAAATAAAAACCAAAAGAGAAAGCTTTTAAAACTACTTGGAAGTTTAAACTAGATTTAAAATTACGGGTCATCTAGCGATAGTCGCTATAAACGCAGTTGGTAAAATGAACTCTTTTTGAATCTAAAATTATTTTACTTAAGAATCCTTCTGAAAAATGCTTTCAAATCTTATATTAAGTATTTAAAAAATAATATTTATTTATTTGTTATTTTATTAAGTAATTAAGTAAAGTAATTAGTGCTTAATCATTAGTTAATAAAGGAAATTTGTACGTAATTATATATTAAGTAAGTTAATTAAGTTAAGTAATTAAAGACTAAATATTAATAATTTATTTAAGAATTATTTACTTATTCATTTTGATTAGTTATTAATTAACCTTTTATTTTAAATTGTTTAATTATTAATTAATTACTAATCAAGTTAAATTTAAGTTGAGATTTAATAAAAAATTAATTATGATTTAATTATTTTAAATAAAGGTTTAATTTATTACTTAAGTTTTAATTAAGGATTATTTAATTAATTAATTGAGATTAAATAATATTTAATTATTGTTTAAAAGTTTATATTATTATTTAATAATTAATTAAAGATTAATTATGGTTTAATTATGTATTTAGGTGTTAACTATTATTAAATTATTTATTTAAGGATAATTATTAGTTAATTATTTATTTAATTGATAATTATTGTTTAATTATTATTTAAATTTTAATTAAAGGTTTGATTATGATTTCATAAAGAGTTTAAATATTATTTAATTATTAGATAAAAGTTTTAAAGTTAAACCACTTTATTTTAAAAGATCGGTTTTGTTAAAAGTAGTTTTCTTTTGCATAAGTATTTCAAACCAAAGGATTCCTTTGTCAATTACCCTTAAGTAACTTCAATTGAATATGAAACCCAATAACATATGCTTAGTAGAATAAAACACAGTTTTGCTATTTTAATTTACAATTGACGTCTGTTTGGCAAAATAAATCATAGTTGTAACGACCCGTAATTTTACCATATTGATTTGAAAATTTTAATTAATTTTAAATATTCGAATATAGGTTTATTAAACATAAATATCATATTTTATGTGATAAATAATAATGGTGATTTTGTTTTGGAAAAATGTTTACAAAAATACATTATTTGGAAAAATATCTATAATATGACCGAAAATTGTTTTATCGATAAACAGTTTTTTAACCATCAAAAGTCGTGCATGATTTTTTTCACATACACTTATTTAACTATTTAAAAAAAATAATGAATAAAAATAATTATGATGTCATCATTTCCATAAATGAGCCTATAAGGAAAGTTTTGGTATTTTGGGTATTTAAATAACCAAATAATTATTTTAACTGATAAATGATTCATTTTAATTATTATATAATGATAATAATTGATTTATAATGGTTTTACAAATGTATAAACTTGTTTTATAAATATATGCGAATTTCATCGCACTTTGGTAGTTTAACGGTGGAATTTTGCAACTCTTGTTTAAATATTGATTTATATGATTTTATAATTCAAATGAGCATGTTTTTATTATTCTAAGATAATAAGAAATATATTTTTCAAGATTTTCTTATTTATATATATATAGAATTTAAATGAAAAGTAAAAGTTTGACCGGAATTCGAATTCCGGATTTTCAACGGTTTATCAAATAGAAGTTATAATCGAATGTTGCACCATGGTTTTTCAAATGAGACATATATGTACATATATACATGGACATAACATGTACAAACATATAAGAAGTTACGATGTGCATTTAAACTTTTGCCTTAAGTAAAAAATATAAATATCAAGATTTTTTTAAAACCAAATCATGGCATATCTCAAATCACATGTCAGGGTGTGATGGTGGTGATGTAAGGGAGATGCACGGCTATGAGTGATGGGAGAGGTTGTGATGATGATGTTGGAGATATTTTACATTTTACTTAAGTGTCAAGTTTCCAAAATGCTATAAATATCACCCTACCCCCTCACTTATTCTCACACTAATTCTCTTCTTCTTCTTCCTCTTCTTGAAGCTCTTTAATGGCTTCCCAAAGTCATGAAGAAGTTGTGCAAAAAAATAAAACAAAGTTATATACGTATACATATAAAGTTCTTTCACCTCAAAGCTACGACCAAAAAACTCCTCTACCCTCCTCAAACCCGTGGCTACCACCATCATTCACCCATGGCCGAGCTAACGCCCTTAAGAGGGTCATGGACGAGCATGCAAGAAGAAAGGAGGAAGATTCAGGAAGCTCTAGAGTAAAGATAGTGGAGAGAACTACTGCCGGAATATCGCTAGAATAATTACAAAGAGCTACGGGGAGGAGTTGATATGATAATGAGCACTTGACGTTTATAATTGTTAAATAATATCTATAATTATTTCAAGTGTGTTAACATGACTATTAATTAGTTTTGATGATAAATATGGATGTTAAATGGATGACTATTGGTTGATTATATGGTTGATAACTTGGTTGTGATAAATATAAAAAATAATGAGAAAATCATATTTATCAAAATAGAAATGGTTAACTAATTAACCATAGTTAATCCATGGAAAATAAATCCATATTAATATGTGTATGGAGTTTATTAAGCCTTTTTATCGTTTTGAATTTAAAAAGAAAAGTTATTTGGATGGTCTAAAATAGAAAAGATACCACTTTGAAATTAATTTAAAAAGAGGGGTTTTGATTTATTTTGGAAAAATCAATTACAATGTTTGATTTGGAAAATGAGAATTTTAAAAGTTGAAATTTTATATAAGGTATCATATGAGAATTTTATAAATGGATTTTCAAATAAAAAGATAGTAAATTGAGTATTATAATAATATGATATTATAATATGGAATAAAGGTGAATATGAGTTTTAATATGAAAAATACAATCCAAAAATAGTTTAAAATGGTCTAAAATGATTTATTATGATTTCAAATTAGTTTAAAAGTGTTTCGAACAAGTTTCATATATTTGAGTAAAGTGGTAAATAAAAGCCATCGCGTTTCGGCAATTCGCAATTTCGTGACCCGAAAAGTTAAACGAATGTGTAGGGTGAATTATAAGTTGGAATTCTTTGAATTAAGAATTTTCCGAACCCTTGGTTATAGTTGTCAAATGAAAAAGAAAATTTGATATTTCACTTAGCAGAGTTGAGATATGTCCAAATCAAGTTTTCAAAAACGTCGCATTTTGACGGTTCGAAAATCAAAGTGGTAAATTCTTTAAAACTGGATATTTTTATGTTTAGAAATATGAAATAAATTCCATAAATATGTTAAAGTGTTTTAAGGTTTTAAGTTATAGAAATCGACCTATATGAAATGGAAAAAATGGTTTGATCAAAGAAGCTTTAAAAACACTAATCACAAAGGTTTTTGTGACTGTTTTGGTAACTTTTGAAAATCAAGATTTTAGTTTAATTATTCTTCCCCAACCTTTTCAATAATGTTTTCAAATGAATAATTAATTATTTTGAAGGTGATTTAAAAGTTATACAATTGTTTTAAAGGAGTTTAAAATAAATGGTTAGAAGAAAAATGTTTATAAAACTTGGGTTTCTCTTCTCAAATCTTTTGTGAATGTTTTTCAAATAATCAATCAAGTATTATAAAGAGGAAATTAAGAAGTTTGAAAAATATTAAGGTTAGAGTCGATCAAATAACTTGACCGTCATGTAGGTGCCAGAGAGATGGTCTCTAGGCTTTAGTTTGGAAAGCCAGTTTCTTGCTCTCCCTAGCTATTCGGACTGGCCCAGCGGAGGGGATAGCTAATTTGATTTACTCAGACCGTGTCTTCCTAAGATAAGAGAAAACATTCTAGTTAAACTCAATGTTAAATCCCGAGGAGAGAACTCGAACTACCCATGTGAATTTAAAAGGCGATTTCACAGTTATTCGACGAGCAGTACTGGTTGAATATGGAAATTAGTATTGAGTATAAATAGTCTAATTTCTATGGATCCTTTTTTACTCAATACTAACCGGTTTGGGCTTACAGCAAACGATGTCTTAAATAACATTGTTTTTGACCCATTAAAGATATGTTTTGAAAATGTGAAATCTTTGTTAAGATTTTAATTACATTAACAATAGAATATGGAATTATTTTTCCTAAGTAATTAAAGAAAAATGATTTGATATTTTCAAAGATGAAAAGAGGTTTTAATTTGCTAAAGGATTTGATAAAGTAGACTTAATGATTCCATATACTCTTTAATAGGTAAAGAATAATTTAAAAGAATATATCTTTGAAAGATATTTGATTTGATAAAAAGATAAATTGATTGGATTTTGTTTAATAATCACCTATATTCTTGGCATCTTTTTATCGTTGATTGGTTCGAAATGACCAGGATCGAATTTGGATGATTCCTATCTGAAAACCACTTCGAACCAACATATGCATTCAAAATTGAAGACATGTTGAAGACGGTGATTTTTGAAGACGGAGATCTTTATAATGTAGGGCTGCTTGCCACTAACCTCTGGATTAATTCCCATATTATATATATGGTGGAAATAGTTCCTTCGTTTTGAAAATCTTCGATTTGCAAGGACTGCTTGCTACTAATCCTAGGGATGATTCCCAAACAGGATTGAGTAGAAGGAGTGCCTTCAGTTTGTCCTTCACTTGGACAACTTGTATGGACGAATGTCTGACATTGCGTTTCTAGGACCACATACATTGGTTTTTACAAACATACATCTGTCTTGTGGTGTAGGAGATGACCACTATTATACTTAACACTGTTCCTTTAGGCGTATGAACTCGGAGGTTGTACTTATGCGAAAATCAGTAGTGTGTTTTTTAAAATGCCAATGTGGCATTCTAAGTGGAATTTACTTTGCGTAAAGCAAAGAGTAGCTTTATGAAAAGCAAAGCGTGACTTTAAAATAGAGCATAACCCCATGACCCTCACATCCTAGAGATGACACAGGTAATTATGTGGTCTGCAGGACATATTTTGGGCTATCGGTTTTACTGTAGATAGAGGAGTCCAATATCTGGACCCTCAATGGTTTAAATGAACAAGTATTGGAGGCTCGACTGAAACAAAGCAAAGCCACCGAGATACGATGTTCCATAGTAGTGTAACAATGTAGTACTTGCTTGTGACAAGTGAATAGTCACCGAGGATTAGGATTGTTATGCGTCGATTCCGCATTGGTGGAAATGGCCACTAGTTCCCTATCATGTTGGAAATCCAATTCCAATATGAGCTTTACAGTTTTGGTTGTATTCCTAAAATAGCTGTAATGCTTTGCAAACATTTTAGCTACTCCTTTGGTATCATATACACCATTTGACATCATTCAGGTATTTGATATCTACTTTGTATATATATTTATTTGAAAAGTGTTTTCAAACCATTGTCATTAGTTATAATATTGAATTGTTTATATATAAAGTATTTTGGTTATCAAAAAGTAAAAACCCGTCCATGTTTATGTGCGGGTGGTCTTACGAGATACCCTTTCTATTTAAAAAGATTTTTTTTGGCATCGATCTGATCTATGACTCCGTCATTTGATTATGTTCAAGTTTCTTATGCAGGTTTACAAAGCTTGATTTGGGTATTTTTAATACGCGAGTCAGATCCGAGTAGTTTCAGGTTTAGATGAAGATGCTTGAAGCTTCCAAAGGAGAGCTGGAGATCTTCATCAACGTATGGACATAGATTATATTCCTGCTGCATTTGTTTCATTATTTTGGTTTTTCAGCATTTGTAAGGACATGTGTTTATAACTGTCCAGATTGAGCTTAGGTAGGACATTGATATATGTATTTCAAATGTTCCGCTATAAAGATTATTGATATTATAAATTATCCCATTCATGTGAGATTCTATTCTGTTTTTATTTTCTTTTACCCTTAACAATCAGTTTTTCTGGCATTTGGATGCTCGACACACAATATAGTGCACGTATTAGTGTTAATTTTCGAGGGTCGAAAATCCCATTCGTCACAATAGTTCTACCATGATTCCCTAAGTAGAATTTGTTGACATCTATTTATGTAGAATAAAAACCCATTTTTGCTATTTGGTAACTTGGATATTTGCCTATATGATGGTTGATTATTATTGGTTGATTTCCTTTACATATCTGCTTGTTATGTAAATACCCATGTTATAACTGGAAAGTTAAACTGGATTAAATGAGAACCATTGTGGTCATTAAGCCTCTTTTATATTTTGTGAAATTAATCATGGTAATATACCTTTAATAAAGGTTTTGTAAAAGTTATTACTTATTTAAAAGCCAAAAGTTTATTATCATTTTAAATATGATATTTAAAGGATAATTAAGCAATTTTTTTATCAAAAATGTTTTGAAATAAATTAATACTTTTAAATGAAAGTTTAAAAATCATGATTTTGTTAATTTGATTTAAAGATAATTTATGTAGAATGTTTAAATAATAACTTGTTTATTTAAAGGTGTTTTAAATAAGTAATTGTGTATCAAAGGAACTTTACTGATTAAAGTTTATTAAAGAAGGTTTGTTTTAGATAAAGGAAGTTGTAAATGAAGTTTTATAAATAATTTTGGATATTTATAAAAGAGTTTTGTAAAAAAACTTGGAGATGTATAAAGTGTTTTATAAGTGGATTTGGACTTTAAATGAAAGAGATTTATTAAAAGGATTTCCAGAAGTAAATTATAAAAGAATTTGAGATGGGATTTCCTTTAAATGACCTTCTTAATTATGGTGGTGTGGACATTTGTTCAATTCTTAACACCAAGGAATAGTATTTGGAGTTATCCTTACCTCTAATTTAAATAACCCTTGTTTGATCCTTTTAACATGATTTTGGGATAAGAAATCTTTCACAAATATTTTTTGAATATACTTATGCAAGTGGAATAAGTATATGAATATTTCAATAAATATTTTGGAAAGAGGTTTAAAATAAATGAAATATTTATTTTAAGGCTTAGTAGTTGCTATGGGTAATTAAATCTCTAAATTTTTTTTGTTTGATTATTTAATAGTTAAATAACCGACTATCAAATCTTGACCTGTTTTGACTCAGGAATTATGATTGTATATTCGAGTTTCCAGGTGAGGCCTCGAATACTTGTTGCATACTTCCAAATAACTGGAATTGAGTTAGCTGGAAATTATCATTTTGTTTTGCAACGACCTGGGATTTCGAACCGTTCAAATTGACAATCATCCACTCATGTCAGACTTGAATTGCTCAAAACAACATATTGTTAATTTATATTTGGCAAGACTTAGCATATATAGTAAATAAATCAATCACCGAATCTTAGACACAGAGTAAAATAACAATAAGCAGCGGAAATAGAAAAATAGTAGTTCATGAAGCTACTATATATACATCAGAATTTAAAGTAAAATACAACAAATATTTGATATACAGAAGCTACTAATACAAATGTAAATGACAAGTCAAAACAAAATAACTGGAATCAACCGAAGAGACTGTAAAGCTGAAGAGATAGAGACAGATCTTCAAGAAAAGCTCCAAACTCCAAGGGTGAGTCTTAGATGCTGTGACACTCGGTGTGACCCGAGCATAAAGCAAAACACAAAACACTCAAGTCAGGATTAACATTCTTATACTGGAAATCAACTCAAGTGAAATGTCAAGTGAAATACAAATAACTTAAAGGATGTTTGGGATTCCCACCCTTTAAGGATCCGTTAAACTATCTACATACATAGTAAAATACGCTACATAGATAATGTCTATAGTAAAGTAAACTATTAAAGTAGCGTTAAGGCGTTACCCATATCCCCCTTAACACATTTTATATATTCCCATAGTCTATACAGTACCGTAATTCCTCCGTAAACTTGAGGGCTATCAGAGGGCACTCCATAGGTATGGTACAAACCAAACTCGTAGAGGGCGCGATAAGGCATGTGATAAGGCACGCGAGGAAATGCCCAGTGTAGGATTCTACCATTTTACGAATCCGGACTGGTGGTAACGCATAGCAGCTACTACTGCCCATCTCGAAATACACTCCCAAATCAAAGGTGCACCCAATCAAATCACAAAGTAATATAATGGTATCGAAGAAATGTGTCCGATAGGAGGAATGACCTCACTTGGCCCAGCGTGGCTCCTGTTTTAGCCACATCAAGCTGACTCGCGAAAGTCAGGGCTGCGTTAATACCTCAAACAGAATCGTCGCCAAACCATCCTACTTCGTTCTGGATTCTCCACCACGTACACAGTTGTCAAAGTGGTTTTCGATATTGGCAGAGAGTATGACAATATCCGTTCCCGGTCTCTTTAACAACCAAATGCTTATTTCACGCCGTGGTCATTTTATTTCAAACAGTTCATACTTCATATTTAAAATATCATATTCATTTCGAAAATCATATCACTTTCGAAATTCACTTTCGAAATCATATCACTTTCGAAATCATAACCCGAAATAGTTTAAACCATCATATCAAAATATTCGTATTGAAATCCATTAAATCTATATCATAATAGTTCCAGCTTAACAGTTTAAATAGTTTATATATTAAAGTAGTTATAATTTAAAAATAGTTCATATTTTAAAAATAAGTTATAAATTAAAAACAGTTCATATATTAAAAAGAGTTTATATACTATAATAGTTTATATCATAATAGTTCAAAATAGAATTGGTTTCTTTCAATTTTACAAATCAATTCAAATCAACCTTTAGTTCCAGATTCAATTTAATCAATCTCAATTCAAATTATCATTAATACCATTTTAATTTATCAATTTCAAATCCAGATTTAAACTACAAATTTAAACCATTTTCCGATTCAATAGGTTTCAAAGTTAAATATTCAACAATTTACAATAACTCAATTTTTATACATTTCATTTATATTTCAAATTTAACTTTAACTTATTTAAATCTGAAATATTCCCTTAACCAGTTTTAATAACGCTTAAATAAAATCTCAAATTTAAATCAATATCAAATTTTAAATATCTAACTTTAATTATATTGAATTCTGACAATATTCATTTAATCACATTTATAAACATTTAAATAAAATTATCAAATTCAAATTTAAATCAAAATTAAAATTTCAATTTCAGTCTTATTTAAATTTAAAAATATTGATTTATTCACCTTTAATCAAAATCAAATTATCAGGTTATACAGTTATGTCTTAAAATCTCAAATTATTGAGTTTCAAATCAATTTCTATTTAAATACAATTCTTAAACAAATTAAATTACAAATCAAATCCAATTTATCTTTCCTACTCATTAATTAAAGTTATACAAAATTTATTTAAAATATTAAAATAAATCTTTAAAACATATTATACATTAGTTAAATTAAATTATTATTATATTTTATTATATTAATTATTATTAAATTAAATCTTATTATTATTAAATCTATTTTAAATCTAATTTTATATATTTAAAAATAATAAAGTTATAAGTAAAAATTTTATAATTTACATTCTTAAAAATATAATAATAATATAAAATAACATACGTATTAATAGCAGGCATATATCATCATTAACAATTTAATTATAATATATACAACAGGTTATGGTGTCATATATCATAGATAAACAATTGCAGATAATGGCATATCATATTTAACAATTAAATAACTTAACAATTCAAATTTAACAGCATAGTTCAATCGTCATTTCATGTGAATTAAATTTATTAAATATAAGAATGTTAATCGTGAGTGATTGCTCACCTTTCGAGGCTAGAGAAAATAGGACAAGCACACGGATTAAATCACGAATTCGACAATCAACCAATCCAAACAACAAATCTCAAAGCGAACAAGCTGAACACGTATTTGACGAACAAAGCTGATGAATAGGAATCAATGAGAACAAATCAAAATCAGCTTGATATAAACTGAAACGAATATATATTTATTTCAAAAATCAATTTTAAAAACATTTACTTAAAATAAAATCTTTGTATATATTTTCAAATCAATGTTTAATTTAAACACAAAAAAATAATATATATATATATATATTCGGAAGACAAACTCATGTATACTTATATAACTAATAATAGACCAATATATAACTTACATACGCATTATATTTTAAAATCAACATTAATATTTAAAACACATATAAATTAAAATCAACATATATGAATATATATTATATTTTCAAAAACAATACTTAAATAATATACAATATTTATATAAAATCAAACAGAAGGCTGCAAATTGCAAAGCAATGACTAAGCGAACAGGATTGAATGAATAGCAAATACATATAATATATATACTTCATTTTTCCCAAACAAATATATGTAATCATATTATATATATGAGCTGCTATATTATATATATATAATGTATTCCCCAAAGGAGCACGGAACATGGTGAACGAGCAAGGTTAGGGAAAGCTACAGATTGGTCATGATCTGGAGGGGACTGGTCGGTTGGGCTGCATCTCGGTGGTTGCAGGTGGCGATCTGCTCAATGTTCCGTGATGGGTGGAAGGTCGAGGCAGGTCAGTGGATTGGAATGGATGGAGGTAGGAGGACTGTCAGGGTGTTGCGGTGCTTTAGGGTCAAGTCGCACTGATATTGTGCATAGGCATGGCTGATGGTGGTTGGTGGAATGAAGTGAGGCCAGAGGCCGAAGGTGGGTGGATCGTCTTAGACGCGGATGGATTGTGCAAGGGTAATGGGCGAAACATAGCAGCTGCTGTGTGGCAGTAGTTCGACTAGAGAAAGGAGACATACTGGTGAGTGGAAGTCGGCCGAGCAATGGAGGGGGTGTGGGCTGCTGACGTGGGAAAGGAGAGAGTGGGAGATGGTGGAGTGCATGCCATGGTCGAGCAGGGTTAGAAGAAGAGAGCATCTTAAGATAATTTATATATATTCTTCACGTGAAAGGAATCACGAGCATCTAGGGAAAAGTGATGACCCACTTCTGGAAACCAACGAAATAAAGCCTTTTATATATAATATTTTTTTCTCTCCAAGAAAAATGAACAGACTCAAAAGATAGTGAACAGGAGAGAGAATGGCCAGCTATTGATTATATATAGAACGTGATATTTTATTATATATAATATTCACTTAGAACGAAATGGGAAAGGAAGAGACTAGAAGTAGATCAACCAACCGGAATATAAATCAACCAGGAAAAGCAAAAGTCAAATATTGAATTTTGAAAATAAAGGCGAGTGGTTATTCTTGTGAATAATAAAGCAAATGGCCACTCAATTTCTCATAAGCAACAAACGAATGGACACGGGAAATCAAAAAGACTCAAATGGGTACCGATACGGTTAACTGTTTCGTAGATTTCGCCGCGTATCGGACACCGAAATGCACAAATGAATATACTGCAGAGATCAGCACGACGTGACGAACAGAATGGTACACAGATATGAGTGATATGACCATCCTATAAAAAGTCGATATTCACTGTCAAAACTGTTGCTAAAACGCCGAAAATATTATAAACGGAGCTAGAGCAGTCCAAATTTGGCGAACGAAATATGACGTCTCACTCAGAAAATGGTTTGAATTTTTTATTATATAAAAGTATTCAGGTTTCGAAAATATTTAATTTTCATCAAATTAACCGATTTAAATTGAATTTAAAAATTACACAACAGAACTAACTTACATATTTTCCAATAAAAATTTACCATTTGCTATGTTTAAGTAGACGCATTCCAAATATCGAAATTTTCATTTCAAAATTTTATCATTTATTTTTCACAAAAAATTTAGTTAATTACGTTATAAAAATTGTTAAAATTACCGGGTCGTTACAAGTTTGGAAACATCGATTTTTCGGATTTATCTAAACCACTCTAACTATGGAGCTATACTATTCTTCCTGAGGGTGATTCCAAAATGGAAGATAGTAAATTTTGAATGTTTGTTCAATCCGGGAACAGCTTGCAGAGATGAATGCTGGTGTTGCATCTATGCTTGGAGGGTAGTGTTAGCATTCCAAGATGGTTTGTTAGTAGAAAAGGTAAAGCATAGCCACAAGCCTCACAACCCGGAAAGAATGGCTAAAACAGGGTATGCAACAGAGCTATGTGTTTAGCTACCGTTAGGGGCCATCACCCCATTCTAGATTGTCCCCTTAGAGTTGTTTTGGGTGCAGGCATTGTGGGGCAATGTTTGATCCTCGGTGTCAAGGAATGAGGTAATCTGGCCTGTCATGTTAAAGGGGCAGTTGGCTCGATGTAGCAGAGGAATAGATGCGCCTGTTGCCCTCGGGTACATTTTCTAGAGGTGTACCATCGGTAGTCCATAACTTAGTCATAATTCGAATGCATTTTCCAATATGAGCCTTCGGACTTGATTGTATAACTATTTTGCTGAAATTTAATTAATGTAACAATTTCGGCTATGATTTAATTTATTTTAACCCTAGACATTATTATAGTATCACTAGATTTTCTATAGAAAATGTTTTGGTTATCATGAGGTAAAAACCCCTCTGTGTTTATGTGCAGCGTGGTCTTACGAGATACCTCTGATTTTAAAGGGTTTTACAAGTTAAATAAATTAAATTTCTTATGATTTGAGTTTCTCACGCTGGTTTTATCGGACTGACCCAGGCATTGGTTTCCTATAATGCTTGGGTCAGCTCGAGCATATTTTCCAAATTTAGCTGGATCCTTTGGAGATTTCAGGAGACGAGTTGGATTCTCCAAGACATATTCATGTATCTTATATTCTTTGGCTATTTGTTCTAGTTGTAGTTATTAAATTGTAAAGACAGGCTGTTATGACTGTCTAGCCTGTAATAGGATAGTGTACTCTGATGTTGTGTATAAATAAAGATGATTTATTTTTGTAAAGATTTTGTATATATTATCTATTGCTCATCACGATGTGAGATTCTATTCTACCTTCTTCTTTCTTCACCCTAAATGACCTGTCATTCAAACACTTAAATGATCGGCACACGAATACCAAGGATGTATTAAATGTCGTCTTTAGGTGTAAGAAAGTTAGGTCTTTACACATGTGAAAATTAACATTCGAATAGTTTGATGTTAATCGCTGACCAAATTTACACCTAACGAGTCATACACCCGAAATGGTGAATTCTCTTTAGACCAAAAGATTTAATTAGTTTATAATTGTTATAAATTAATTAATATTTATGAAATATTGATTATAAAATTTTGAATATGATTTGAGGAATATATATTGTTGTATATATTTTATAAATATATCAACCAATATGTGATATCGACAGGCAATTAAATTAGGTTTAATTAATAATAATTATTTAGGCTTAAATGGGCTATTAGCCCATGATATTAAGATGTTACTTCTATTGCAATAGGGATTGTAAAAGTCTGCTAAAACGGCTAGAGGGGTTTGGAGATGGATGGTTGAGATTAGATGAGAAATGGTATGAGATGTGGTCCATATTTCTTTCTATTTCTTCCACTGTAAAAGAGCCAGTAACCCTAAGGCAAAAGGGACATTTTGGCTTTCATTTTCCCATCATTGCTATTCTATCTCATCAACAATGTGCTTCAACAAATTCATCTCAAATCAATCCAAAAGGAGATAGCCATTAGAAAGCAAAAGGTCTACAGTTTAAGGATTAGCAATTTGGCGAATCAGGAAGATTTCAAAGGAGAGAGAATTCATCATTACAATGGGTGCTCTAAGGCATTAGTATTAGGTATGTATTACTATAATGTATGATTTATAATCACTCCATAACATTATATTATTCATATATATATATATATATCATTATTATATTGCTAGTTAGGTGAGATTCTTATATGTATCATCAATTTTGTCACATATTAGGTTGGTTATGTATGTTTTAAATCATTAAGAAAACATTTTATGTATTATATATAGATCTAATGTGCACAGCCAAATAAATTTTATTTTAATTATTATCATTATATATATATATATTTGTATGTGTGTTTTAACATATTACCTAATTTTAATTAA
This sequence comes from Allium fistulosum, assembly GCA_030737815.1. NCBI lineage: Eukaryota > Viridiplantae > Streptophyta > Magnoliopsida > Asparagales > Amaryllidaceae > Allium > Allium fistulosum. The sequence goes on along the minus strand of CM060902.1, from coordinate 211,327,453 downwards.
ATGACTTGTATTTAATTATATCATCATATCATGTTAATAGTTGAAATTATATTTTATAAATGCATATCTACATAGATTATATTTTTTAGTGGCTAAAAATTAATTTTTAATAATTATTCATTATTACTTAATATTATTTAAACTAATATACTAATTAAATAAATCATATAAAATTAAAAAAAATATTTCGAAAATTAAATTTTAAATCTTATAATTTTTTATCATTTTATAAATTCTTCACCAAAAAATTAGAATTTAAAAATCAAATTTTATTTTCATTAAAAATCAATTTAATAAACGGACAAAATCATAAATTTAATTAAAAATATTTTTTTGATCGAGGAAATTCTAGAAAAAATTTCGTAACTTTAAAATATTATGCTTTATTTTCTAAAATTTAAAATTCAAATAATATAGCACGATAATATTTATATTATTATTTTATTATATTTTCAAATAATTTATTAATATATATATATATATATATATATATTAATGTAATAAAATATAAATAAATTTTTCATGTTGTGCGTTCGATTTGGAAAGGTTTAATATATATATATATTAAATACATAATTAATATACATATAGATATACATGTATATATTTAAATATTATAAATATACTGATATACATATGTTTAAATATAGTAACAATAATTTTCAACTATAACTCATACATATATATGTATATATGTAAAATGGTTTAAAAAAGTCTTTATATATTACTTATATACATATACATACATACATACATACATACATACGTACATACATACATACATATATATATATATTTACATAGTTTTTAATATTTATATAAATAACAAGTTTATAGACATACATATATTTGGACAATATTTAATACATATAGGATGGGTTATATGTCTATTGCGATGTAAATCCCAATATTTATATACACGCATGTTATACCATGTATGGACTATTATGTTACACATGCACACATACATATATGTATATGATACATATGTGTACTATTATATTTAAAAGAATATAAATTATATAAAATTATATCTATAATTTGTAAATTTAAATGAAAAAAGAAATTTTATTTAAATTAAATTTAGAAATGTTCTAAATAAATTAAACTTCATAGGGCCAATAAAGATCCAATAGGGTAAAAAAATGAAATTCACCCATAACTTCCATTGTGGGCTGGTCCAGTTCAAATAATGGTATCAGAGGCAAATAGCCTACGCGGTCTAAATTAGTCATTTTAGGGTTAACTATCAAGCTCACAGCCCAAAACTTGTCCTTAATAGAAAATGCTCAAATTTGAATTGGTTCTTGGGATAATTTTCAAAATTGTTTGAAAATTAAAATATAAGTTTTAAATTTAAAAGATTAAGCTTAAAAGATTAAATTTAAAATAAGAAAAATATTATAAATGTTATAATATCAAATTTTCATGAAAATTTAAAAAAAATAAGACTTTAAATTTAAAAGTTAAATAAAATAAAAAATGTACATATTATAAATGTTATAATATAATAAAATTTATTACTTTGATTAATAAATATATTAATTAAATAAGTTAATTAATTAATAAATGAATATATGTATTATATATTACGTTACATGTTATGTTGTTTTAAAATGTTTAAAATAACATAAGTATAAATGTATGTACATGAATTGAATTTCAAAATTAATCTAATTTAATTAATTTTTTTTAATTCAATTAATTAATTAAAGGTTATCTAATTAAATAAATTAATTAAAAGTTAATTTAATAAATAGTATACATAGGTATATGATATATGTATTGTACTATAAAAGGTTATAGTATATAATAAATACTGAATATATATATATATATTAATAAATTACTTGCATACTCCTTAGTTGTCGAGCAAACTCAAGCTAGGAATATTATGTGCAGTGTTATTAATATATTGGATAAATGAAGTAAGGTAACTATATGTATTTGTTGAGCTAACTCAAGATACATATACTATACTTAGGCCATCATGATATGGTAGGTACAAGTGAATAATTTCGTTTCCATTTGTTGAGCAAACTCAAGGTCGAAGTGGAATTAGGACGAGGTACCAAATGGGATTGGAATTGTATACGATACAACCAATAAAGAGTTATCCATCATCCTTGGAGCTATGACTTGTTGAGCAAACTCAAGGTCAAGATTCCAAGACGTATGAGTTCTAACACCTTCCAATGAAGTCGAAAGACTTCTATGTCTCGACTTAAGGTTTGGAAAAACATAAAAGACTAGTGGGAGCCTTATTAGAAAAATGAAATGATAACATTTAACCTTTCTAATATTGTAAAAACGTATGTTATATAATGTTATAATAATCTACATTGTAAATTTGTGCATTTAATATGATTGATAAAATGTTTGTTAATTAAGATATACAAATGAACTAAATTAAAGATTAACAAATAGAAATATAATATATATATTTACTATTAAATACTTCTTGCATGTTAATGTTTCCTACACCCATGCAAGTACCTAATTTTACAACTACTTCATACTTTTGTAATTTGGCTGCTTATGTGTTTATTTAGTTAAGACCATGTATTGCATTCAATGAGTTCCAAACTCAAAAGCACTACAAGACTATGGATATGTGATCCATATACTATCGCATATAAGTGTTATATAGGGAACGGTCATAATTTGTAATGTATGATACTTCAATGAAATTAGTTCATTCGAAAAGACTAAATAGACAGTATTATAAGATCGAGTATTCAATTTAATTGATTACAATAGAAGATCATACTGTGTTAAATGTAACATGAGACCAAAACTGCAATATAAATTTAAGAACTCGATCATTAAAATGTCAACTTGATAAGTTTACGTGAAGTGCAACATATTTGATGTCCTTAAATGTTAAGGATGATTGAATGTGCTTTTGTAAAGAGTTCATTATGATATTGTAGTAAGGATCTTTCAATTGAATGGTTTCACCATTTCAAAGGAAAATGAACGTATAAGAGTAAATGTAATTTAAGGAACAGTTGGGATGAAAAGAGTGAATAGTCACTTCTGCTTCATAAAGAAACATCGGAAACGAGAATGATAATAACAGTAATTGATACTTAACATTGAAATAAGAAATATGATTTCTATTCCAAAATGTATTTTCGTATATAAAATTGTTTTCTATTAGATTTATTAGTTCAAGATATTTGATCAAAGAACTCTTTGCTGTAAACTAGTTGCACTACATGAAATAAATAATCTATATTAAATAAATGGTGGACCTCTGAATTCAATACGCTATTATAGTAATGGCGAAATAGTGGGAGCATGTCATATAACACTTAATGATTGCATCACATTATGAAAATTGTTTTCATAAAACATACAGAGCATTATTTATGAAAGAATGACTATTTTTGCGTATTGACTGAAAGATAGACATAACTATATTTCAATATGAATATTCATTATGAAATAAAACTATAAAGTGGTATTTGTTTTCATAACAAAAGTGATGCATTGAAAAATACAGAAGTATATAATAATATTTACAGTTATTTGGAATTATAGACAAAGCCGTAGTTTTGAGAAATTACTTTATTATACGATTATGAATCATATGATATTGGTTAACTATATCTCAAATAATTTAGAGCAATGCACGCATTTAGTGGGAGCATTATAGAAGTTGATGAACTCTTTTGAATTGATACATATAGATGTATGCAATCATAAGTCTATTAATACCAAAACAGTTCCATGTACTTCCTCATATTCACCAATGAGTTATCATCGACATGGACATGTTTATTTGATACATATGAAGTATGTCTAAGATAGATTCGCAGAGTATAAAATGAAAGTAAATAATATAACATGCAATAGAAATGATTCGATTTGATCAAATAGGCGAGTATATTGGAAAGAGTTCCATATGTACCTAATACTAAACAGAATCAATCTCAAAAGTCACTCCTCCATGTAATACATAATGATGTATCAATAAGGGGTAACCGAGCTTTGTTGAACAAAGTATGGTTAATTGTGAGTATAATTGAGTTAAATTCTTTCTATAAGGTCGTGTATTTAAGAGTAGTACATAAGGTTAATATTATTTCATCCAAATGATGGTTTACTAAATCGTACAAGATAAAGGTTTGTAAGAAACCTCATCATAACCAAGGCTAAGGAGTTGGCAGATTGTGCGAGTTGAAAGTCTGCATATAATAATTATTCGTGAGGGATTTTTTATGAATCTCCCAAAAGAAAGTTTGGGAAAGAGTGTCATTGAATGACATAGTCATGTTTTGAACATAGGTTTTGCAAACTAAAACCAAATCAGTTTTATAAATCAGGAAATTCGTAAAATGTTTAAGAATATCTATTTCCTTGCACTAAGAAACAATTGCTATTTCAAAAAGTACCAACTTCATTGTGAAGTGATGCTTTGAGAAATTATTGGTAGTAAAATGGAATTGGATACAATTCAAAGATAAAACTAATTACAAGAGATGAAATGAAATTAACATACCTAAACGAACACATCACATTAGAGTGTCTAATAAGTATTCTCGCATATTGAAGAGAAACTATGAGTTTTTAACAATTTCCAAAATATATAATCCTCGCTTGTCTAATTAAACTATTAAGAGTGTTGACTTTATAATATGGTATGACGCGCAGATCCAAAATATATTCTGAGTAAATTATCAAAATTTGATTTTGGTAAATATACCCGAAAGGGATATGAACCATCGGCCACGAATGTGTCTTTGAGAGCAAGACTATCGTAGTTAGAATATAATGAGCAACATTGATAAGAATAACATCGCAAATTTCAATTGTTGAAAATAGTGTAATAGATTCAATATTCAACGTGCTCAAGTTAACTCAGATTTACTCGCAAATTTATCACTTTGTATGACTTTATGTTTTGGTACGTATGTATTGAAATAAATAATTATAAATAATGATATAGAGTAAGCTATTTACACATAATAACCAAAAATGTGTCGAAGTCAGTGGAAGCGATATTGAGTTTGTGAGTCCTTGTATTTGATCCAAGAAGTGATAGAAAGTATCATTTTATAAGCATTGGAATTGAATAAATATTTTGATAGAAATATCAAACAATTTGATTATCAATTAAAGTTCAAAGGAAGCGTGTGTTCATAAGAAAGAATGTGAAAAGATACATTGATATTTCTAAAACTATACATAAATAACACATTATTGATTGTTAACTATGTACTTGCATTAAAATTAGCCACATTTGTTTTAGTACTCCACGTCGGATTTGTCAATGATGTCTTTTATAGTAAGTATAAAAGATATTGGGAATGTCCTAAAACAATATACAAGGACACCTTATAAAAATGTTTAATACAAAATATGTAAGATGGATTCCTTTTGCATTGGCAATAGGAATTTTCATGTATGTTTGTTGTCTACGATATCGTGATTTGTTTATGTATTTGATACATGAAGCAAATATCAAATCCAAATTGATATCACTAAATGGTAGATTGGAGTAGTCTCGTGTATTTATGAAATATTAGAGAATTGTTAATGAAACAACAAACTCTAAATGAAGGAGTGTTCAGACTTAAACATCATAAGTGATATGTAGTATAATATGTCGATAATAAATTCAAGTTAAGAATCTTTAAATTGGAAATATTCCAAATGAAAGGCTGTAGCTGATTAAATGGAAAATTCTAAGTACATCGCTTTGAATAGTGCGATAATAAAGAAATTTATATAAATATAAATGCATAAAGTTATAACTAAGACAAGGGTGATTCCAAATGTTGAGGACCCACAACATTGTTATATGATAACAATGTCAAAATACAGTTTTGAACAGAACTAAGAGCTCATTGGAAGTCGAGAGACATACATCGAATTGTTCCACATGATAAAGGTAGTTTATCAGCATCGAAGAGAGTTGGTTGACATAGTAGATAATTGAAACATAATAGCATACCCGTTCACTGAGGGACTGATAAAATTGGTTTTGAGGAAACCGATTGGAAAAGTTGAAATAAGATTTCATAATTGACCCCAAAGTGCAAGTCCGAGATTGATAGAGTCAAGGGCACGCCCTAGGGGAAATTATGTAATTTGTTACATATATCTAACCCGTTGACCAATCCTGTTCAAAATAAAAGGTATTTTCTTTCTATAATGTACTTAACATAATGTATCATATTAATTAATCAACTTAATTAAAAGTATATTTAATAGAAAATCCATAAATGGTATATTTTGTGATAGTAGTTAGAAAGTGTTGTAACCGTGAGTAATTTATCATAATAAATATAAATACACCATTTTAAATGTTCCTACTGAAGATGCATCAAGACTGGATATTGATGTATTCGTTGAGACTAGAGTACATAATGCGCTTCAAATGTTAGGTAGTGTATTACTTATGACTGCTGCGGGCACCAAGAAGTTACATGCTTATAGTTATTGGATAATTATAGAATGACCCACTCGATAGTTTTCTGTTAGTTAATATAACCGAAGTCAAATAGAAAATATTGATGTGACTTGTTTACATAGTTCTCTCGATTTGAGAATACTATAGATCTTTAATATGAAAGTTCCATTTTCATTTTAGTCAAATCACGGCATGGCGTCCATAGAGGGACTATAGTTGGGTCGAGTGGAAGTATTGATAGTGAAGCACTATTCAAGAAAGGATTCGTCTCCTCAGTTATATGGGGTTAGTATCACGGTCAACTCAAAGTTAAAGTCTCTGGCCAGAGCATTTTGGTTAATAATAATTGTTATTATTGAACCAAGGACTTTGTGTCTGGCCCATAGAGTTAAAAATGGATGATATTGGTGTAAAATAAATGTCACAGCTGGATAACGCTTAATAATGTAAAATTAAATTTTACTGAAACAAAGTAAACGATAAATTTAGCCAAAATGTCACACCATTTGCTAAATGACATGTGAACATTAACATTCGGATAGTTCAATGTTAATCACTGACCTAATTTACACCTAACAAGTCACAGAACCGAAATGGTGAATTCTCTTTAGACCAATAGTTTAATTAGTTTATATTGTTATAAATTAACTAAATTAATTAATATTATGAAATATTAATTATAAAATTTCGAATATGATTTGAGGAATACATATTATTGTATATATCTATCATAGCTATTAATATATCGGTCAATATGCGATATTGACAAGCAATTAAATTAGATTTAATTATTAATATTTTTATGGGTTTAAATAGGTTATTAGCCTATGATGTTAAGATGTTATTTCGGCAGCAATAGGGCTTATAGTGGCGGCTAAAAAGCCTAGAGGGGTTTGGAGATGGATGGTTGAACTTATACTTTGTAAATGCATATCTACATAGATTATATTCTTTTGTGGCTGCAAATTAAATTTTAATAATTATTTACTATTATTTAATATTATTTAAATCAATATACTAATTAAATAAATCGTACAAAATAAAATATGTTTCAAAAATTAAAAATAAAATTTTGTTATCATCATATAAACTCTCTACCAGAAAATCAAAATTTAAAAATCATTTTTTATATTTTTTAAAAATCAATCTAATAAACTATCGAAATCAATTAATTAATTAAAAATATTATTTTGACCAAAAAAATTCAGGAATTTTTTTTATAACTTTAAAATATCATGCTTGTTTTGATAAAAATTTAAATTTTGAATAATATAACATGAAAATCATTTTTATTATTATTTTATTATGTTTTGAATAATTAGTTAGTGTGTGTGTATATATAATTTTTAATGTAATAAAATATAAATGAATTTTTTTGTGTTGTGCATTGGATCTGGAAAGGTTTAATATATATGTATTAAATACATAATATATATATACACACACATATATATTAATACATAATATATATATATATGTATGTATGTATATAAATACATATACATATTTAAAATTATAATTAAACTTATATATATTTATTTAAATATAATAATAATAATTTTGTTACTGTAATTCATACATACATATATATATGTGTGTGTGTATATGATTAAAATGATTTAAAAAAATCTTTATATATTATGTATAAACATATATGTTTGAACCAAAAATGGCACAAACACCCAAAAGTTTGTGTAGAGAATAAAATATGAAGAAAGTAAATGAAAAACGAGGAAAAAAGAATGCACGGCAATTTATAGTGGTTCGGCAAAGCAAGGCCTACATCCACTTTAATCTTTTATTGCTTATTTCTTACTTGGAGGCAGAAGTTCTTAAGGGTCGGTACGACTCCGACACTTAGATTTTCAGAATTATAAGAATATAATTTAGAATAGAACCAGAGTCTAAGAGATCTTGAAAAATGAGCCCTACCCTCCTATTTATTGAGATAGGGAGCCTAAAATCTCGCATAAAACATCTCTAAGCCATTGTACACGATTTAGACCAATTCTTGCCATATCATCAGGAAGTAGGAGTCGGTGCCGGTCCCTGGGTAGGGGTCGGTACTGATCCCTAGCTTGGCCAAAATGGTTGATCATATCTCTTCTTCTTAGCTCGTACTGTCGTTTAGCTTCGTGATTCCATAGTTGTTTGTAATAATTTTAGCTTGTTTCCAAGTCCAAATGATGGAGTTGTGGAAAAGCAGAGTTGTAGCATCAAGTGTTCCTAGAGAATGATGGAAAATTGCATTAATCAAAAAACCAACATTGGAAATAAGCTCGAGGCATCGTGTAGGAGGCATAAGCAGAAGATGGGGTCCACCTGAGGTGGAAACAGGAGTTGGTACCGACCCATAAAGTGGGATCGCTACCGATCCCTAACTTTGGTGGATTAATTGTTGCATTTGTTTGGACTGGTCTTGTATTAGTCCTGTGGCTTTGTCTATGCTTGGTTTCTAGACTCCTGGGCTATCTCCCTGGGCTACCCACCTTAACAACTTTAAGTTCGATTCGACCAGTCTGTTCGAATATGCCCTGCTCAAATGGCTAGATAACACTTACCCCCAAAGTACATCTCATTTCCAACGTGGTGTGCTTTGAACCAAGACTAATCCGAATAGCTGTGAAGGACTCCACTCTGTGTTTCAAATGGTCGTTATACTTCTTGCGAAACATTAAAACAAGAAGTTATGTCCATTGTCATCCGCCGCGACACTCTACCAACATCTAGGATTATAAATCTGGAAAGTACCTTTGCAATTTGTCATTCCAAGTTTAATTATTTTAAACTGATTCCATCCATGTATTTTTCAGGTTTGAATTTGATTTCCCTTTAACTCCGATCATTGGGTATTAGATACATTCACACGCCTTTACATGCACATTCTCGAGTGGATAGTAGTTCACGTACATGGTTAATCACATACATATGCTCTAGCATATTCTCACACATATATACAGGTATGTACATATATGTTTTTATGTTTTTTTGTTTGGGACTTGGTATCAATCCCTGATCCAGGAGTTGGTACCGACTCTAGTCTTGCAAAAAATTTCAAGTTTTCCTGGCCAAGACTTTTGGGTTTGGCTGATAAAACCCACTCAACTTCATTTCTTTCTTCACTTTATTGCTACCGTTTGAAAATCTTGTGTTCTCACTATTAAAATCTTCCAACCTCAGACCTACCAACCAAGACTTGCCACCGCCTTAGCTTGATCGCCGCCGTTCACCTTCACCCGAGACCGTCGCCGTGATTGCCTTCAGGCCATTTCCAGATTCCCGACCCACCTCATTCTTGACCCAAGCCCTAATTTTGAGAACCCGTTCCTAGGTCTTGATTTGATTTGAATAGGTAGGTGTTGGACTTAAGGGTTGATGGATGGACATGGATGGGCCACCGTGGATGGCTTTGAACGTGAGTAAATCCTCTACAATTGGCCATGATTTTGGAGTCGGTGGGGTGAAGGAAGAAAGATGGAATTCCATGGAGTTTTGGAGTTGTATAACTCGACACTTAACTGAATTTTATGAATTTCTTATTTCCTTAGTTCATTGTAAACTTGCGATCTCTTTTCGACCTTAGACCTTCTCCAAAGCATAGCTAATGATATGAAACTTGTCAGGACAGTCAGTGGTGATGGTTATGTCGAGTGATCTCTAGAATTTAAGATGAACCGTTGAATAACATCGGAAATATAAACTGCATGACACCGCACTAGAATCTACTTTAGCATAAGGGTACGGTTTTTAATTAATCTTCTAATATTGATTATTTGTCGAGTGTTTTTATAGAAATGGACCAAAGATGTTCCAAATGTCTTACTGCTTAGGCCATAGATACATCAAATACAAGATACATCTAATTTGATGCTGGGTCAAGCTTAGCCACAACTCCACATTCACAGCAAACTCCATTTCAACAAGAGCAGTAACAAGAACATCAATAAGTAGAACATCAAATTCCAGAAAACCGATCGAGCCGGTAGAGGGGCCAGAAGTGGATCCCACACTTGATACCTTTGAGGATGCTGTAATTTTAAATGACCCCGTCGATTCTATTGCCTCCAAAATAAATGAAGGATCCCTTCGGAGGATATGCAATAAGCATGGAATTCCATTTGATGATGTCTTGGTCCCATCTCGCGGTCAAGGAGCTTACAATCCCCCGGAGGATTATATTGCCTGCAATAGGTACATGTGCTTTACGGGCTGCATCCTACCATTAAAATAATTCGTCCATCGAGTTATGAATTTTGTGAAGCTTGCTTCAACACAGTTGCACCGAAATAGTTATGCCTTTCTCCTTGGTACATATATAGTCTTCACTAAACACTTACATCGAGCGCCCAGCAGCGAGGAGATTCGATATATATACATATTCAAAAGCTTAAAAGAAAGTCAATTTTTGATCTACTTGGAGCCAATCAGAGGTTGTAGAGTGGTCACTAGGGGATGGAACAAGTTGAGCTACTTAAAAACCAAGTGGTTCTATGTCCGTTGTCCGTATGGGTTTCCACGTAGATAGCTGTCTGAACGTAATTTCCTCTCCATGTGCATTATAATAATTTGTTTAATAGTATGTAGACTTAACTCATGTCCTTGCTTTACTATTCAGATGTTTCGATGAGACCCAGTTGCTCGGCGCATTCAGATGCTGTCAACACTCTTATGGCAGTTTCGACGAGAGATAGAGGTACCATAATTCTCTGGTTAGATGAAAATCTTCTCGCCTATGGCCTATTAGAGGAAGGTTGCAGTACTAGGATCGTCTAAATAGCTTAGTGATGACGACGATGATGATAACAACATGCTCAAAGGAGGTGGGGCTGATCCAGATATGCCCCCGGTCCCAAGTCCTAGGGCCGGAGTTGAAGAAAACATTGAACAAGCAGTAGAAGACGCTGAGGAAGGCAAAATTATTGGTGAAAGTGGCAAGGCCGGCCAGCATAACATCGATGAGGGTCATGGGTTTCAGCCTGAAAAATCTAGGGACGACCGACTATCTGCTCTAAAGAAGTGGTTAATCGTGAAAATCTCCAAGTTGTATACTTCTACCTAGCCCCTACTAATTACAGATGAAGAAAAAACTCCATCTTTTCCTCTGATAGGCACATTCACGGGCTTAGGACTAATTCCTACCGAGTTTGGTAGTTTGGATGGCGATAATATTAGTACTAATGGCATCGACTCCCCTATCCGCATCGATAAGAACTTCATTCCTACCAATATGGGAGAGGTCACTCCCATGGGTAAAGCTCCAGCTCATGGTCCATTGGGAGTATAAAAGGACACACGCGCGCATATGCACTTCACAACACTCGCACTTGACATGTGTCCTTGCTTGTTAGATCTAACTTGTTATTGTTTCCCTTGCAAGATCCATGGAGAAAAGGAAATACATTTGTCGATCATTAGAGGAGAAAGCATCCCATGCACAAAGGCCTCGGTCGAGCTTGTACCGCTAGGGAAGCAGTCGCGATTATGAGTCGGGCTATCATTCTAGCCGAGAAAGAGATGATCGAGATAGAAGCAGTTATGACAGAGATCGCTCATCACATGACTCTGCTTCCAAACATCGTCCTAGTTCAAGATCACCTCCTCCTAATGGTTCGAACAGGCAACCCGATCGTCACGATGACATTCCACCTGGTGGCGCTTCTCATGCCCCTTCTCCGGCTTCCATCCCTATGAAACCTTCGGTGCCATGTCACTCCAATCAATCCTCCAACCCTAGGCATCACAAGTGTGGCTCTAAAAGTTCCCACAAGAGTGCCTCTAAAAATTCCCAGCACGGGCCAGATAAAGAAACTGCTATAGTTCTACCTATCTATATAAAGGAACGACTTGCGGCTAATGCCCGAATGGGCAAACCAAAAGAAGAATTTCCAAACATTTGCTTTGATGGTCTTATGTTTTTCCTAGTCTAAAAAGAATCCCGGCTGACGTACAAAAGAAGACCATAAATTGTGTGATCGACGTTTATAATCAGTATAACGAATGGTCGAAATTAGCTAATAAAATTTCCAAAGTCTCTAGGGATAGGGAGCTAGAGATCAACAATTGAAAAATCATCAAATCTGATGATAAGAGAATCATTGCTGATCTCGATGCTGAGGTCGAGAAATTGAGAACATCCCAAGCCAAAGCCGAGAAGAAGGCCGAGGAGGCCACCAAGGCACTCGAAGAGGAGCGGATTAAGCATCAGGATGAAATGGGAAAAGTTTTCCACCAAAATCACGCTCTGGTAATGGAGAGGGATACCGTAACAGAAGTACTACTGGGCTAAAAACCAGGCTAGAGCGTGAAGAAAAACAAAATGATGAAGTGCTCCAACAAGCTCAAACTTACTGTGATCAGTTGCTTCATGCTAGAAAGGAAAGAGACAAAGCACTAGAGTGCGTTAAAGATGTTGATGCACTCGTCAAAAGAGAAGTTGAGGTTGTAGAACAACAAGTGATGGAGAAGTTTGAACCATTGAGTATAATGCCAATGTATCAAATTTCAAAATATGAAGTGGTTCAAAGATGATTATCCTAGAATCCTCGCCTGCATTGAGGAGCGAATCATTGAAGAAGAAAACTCTTTCCTCTTAAGTGGCAAGGTGGATTTGGAGCAGTTGGAGAAAGAATTCTTAGTAGGAGATGAGCCTAAATTTTCAAAAGACGGCAAGCTTATTCTTCATCCGGAGCTTGCCTCGATAGTGCCTAAGGACTTGGGCGAAGGCTTCAAATCGATGCTACATAATGCTACTACCAGCTAAATGCGAGGTTCATGAGCTACTCCGACACCTCAGTATGATCCTGAGAGGCCTGAGATCCACAGGCCTACCATTCCCTCTTTAATTCTTGAGGGGAACTCCGACGGCACTCCGGCCCACACAGATCTCCAAGGCGAAGAAGGTATCTCATTATATTCTCCTATATTCCAGAAAGTTAAAGTGTCGCCAATTAACGTAGCTAATCTCTCTCTCTCTCTCTCTTTGTTTCTCAAGCCTCAAGTCATTCTCATGTTGCTCCGCTTCCCGACAAGGACTCTCAGCCGGGACTGCAAGTGCCGGTAATAGAATCAGTTACTGTTACCATCTCAACAATGATTCCAACCATCTCGATCGATGATACTCCTAGACTTGATGAGTAGATGATCGATGCTTTGTTGGTGAAGGAGCTTGTGGGACCCAGGAAACTCAGATTGATGAAGATGTTGTTATTACTGGGGTCCCACCATGCATGAGCTCAAGCAGGAACTTGAGAAAGACATCCTCCTTACTACAGAGGTCAAACATGAGAAACTTAAAGTTATTCCTCCTCCTCTATCCATTACCTTGCTCGGGAAAGCTATTTTTTCTCCGGTTCATATTCCTCCACTTGGTAGCGCTCAAAGCATGCCTGCTGGATCATCCAAAGCTCTCCGCCCAAAGGCAAAGGAAGTGGAGGAAGAGGAGGGAAAAGACAAGGTGAAAGCTCAAGCAATGTTTCTCCTGGCTCTAAGAAGAAACAAAGGAGAACAAAATCGAAGAAGTGAGCGCTGGTTTGTTTAGTGTAGATAGACTTGCTTTTAAGTAGTAGTTGTAGTCTATTTTGGTTTTTGGCCAACTTTGTGCGGTTTGGCCCCCGCTTTTCTTTTTTGTCTAGTGTCATTAACACTTGTACTTAGATTTTCGGATTTATGTGAATAATAAAGGTTTTTATTTCATTTACTCCTTGTATGGATTTGTCTAAGTATTTAAGAAATATGCTTTACATTTAATATACTTGCAATCTATTCCTGATAGTTATTATTGTCAGACCGAATCCTTTAGCATGTGCTGTAATTTACTTCCTTTCATCATTCCTACAAATGCAAAGTAATTTTTGAAGTGCCAAACTATTGGCTTTAGTTGGAGTTAACCACTTAGAACAATGGTTCGAGCATCATTTTCCAGTATCACAACATCTGATCGCGTTGACCTCCTAGCATTAATCTGAATTAACTTATCGTAGTTCGCACATTCTCATCCAGCATGTACACTTCCAACCACGTCTAACACCAGGTGTCCATTCAAAGTTCATAGGCAAGATCCCACCTTACGTCAGGCATGGACCATTGGCTTCACCTACTTCGGGCAGAGTGTTAAAAGTTGGACAGTCTTGCTACATCCACTTTAGTTTATACTCCTGCTGTAACGACCCGTAGATTTTCGATAATTAAACTATTTAATTTTATAAGATTTCATTGTTTAATGTTGGAAGAAAAAAAAATTATAATTTATTTATTGATAATAATAACTAGAATGAATTGCAACAATATTTATCTAAGTTAATTATTAATGAATTGAATGAAATTCCAATCAATTGAAATGTCTCAAATGTTATAACTTAGTTATAAAGGAAATATAAGAAAAACAAATGTAAATATTGGATTTACAAATGAAATAATATACAGTCAGTGGTAATGGAATCTAATTGGTATTGTATAGGAAATTGTGACACTTGTAGTAAATAATAAACTTAAGTGTGATTAAAAGTAAATGGTGATAATTATTATAAGTTAATTGTTTATTTTGTGAGTCGAATTGAATTTGGAAACCAATTGCAACTGGAATGAAATTTTATATATTAGCTGAGTTCATGATCAATAACTGAAGTTGAATAATAATTGTGAATTATTTAGAAATAAAAATTTGAAATAGACCGATTTCGAAGATTTAATAATAACAAGTATTGAAAGATAATGCTACTTATTGAATGAGTTTACGATCAATAGTTGGATTAAATAATAATGCGAAATTTAATAGATGTAAATAAAGTAATGGATTGATAAGTAAAATTCATTTAAAAATCCAATATTTGAAATTTGTCAAATATTGAACAATTAAACTGTTTAAAATCAATATTTGAAATTAATTGAAAAATTGAATGACGGGAATTGAATAACTATATAATGAAAATGGTTGTTCTATAATTTGAATTCGTTTTAAGAATTAATCTTATAAGTTCATTTTCAAATATTTCAGAAGATGGTGAATTTTGGGTAATCAAAATTGTTTAAAATTTAAATTTGCAAATATTTGAATAAATTGAATTTTGAAAAAAATATGATTGAAAATGATATCGAAGATTGATATAAAATTTTATTTAAACAACAATGAATTTGTTAACATTTAAAATTGGAATTGTAAGAAATTCTATAAATTTTGAAAAGTCGTCGATTTAATCGACGAGTAAAAATAGCCTTCTGAGGCACAGTCTCGGAATTCGACGAAACCTATTCCATTGGATCCATAATAGTTTATTATTATCGGATTTCAAATTTTGGAGCAATCGGAGTTGCCATTTGACCGTGGCAGCTGAAAACATTTAGAAATTCATTGAATCGGTTTAATTTAAAATCGATCTTTATTTCCATAACTCGCACAGACGATCGAATTAGCCTCCGAAACACGTTCCATTGTGTTCGGAATGCGGGTAAAACATTACGAATGCCTGTCGGCACACCTAATTTGAAGTTCGTTCGAAAATCATGTTATTTGTGGATAATAATATTTAATAATTTGTTATACGCATATATATACGCATTCATCCCGTAACCCTAGCTTCTATCTCATGGCCACCAGAGATAATGTCGATGGCCGAAATCTTCCCTTGTTCTTCCTCTTTGATCTCTCAATCCACAAACTATTTCAAAAATCTTCCAACAGCAAAACTGTAGAACTCTCCGAGCTCAACACATCCATACGGTGGGCGGTCGCGAAACTCGACGAGGTGGCCAGAAATTGTCGTTGAAGGGCCGACATACGCATGTGATTTTCACAGCCAGGGAACCACCAAGCTCGACGAGCTTCCAGCCGAAGGTGGAGCTGGCCATGACGCTTCGTTCGGCACGTGTTTGATGGGCTCTCGGCGAACGGTGGTCAAGCAATTGGTAACCCTAGCGTGTGTTGATGGGTTCGGGAAACTGGTAGTTGCGTACGAGAGGGAAGATAAAGCCTACGCTCTCGATTTTCTGAAGCTAGATCTTGCGGCCAGGATTTTTTTTGGTATAAAAAAAAAGAGAATTGTTTATTTAAATTGTATTCAAACTTGAAAATAGTGTAACTCCTTTATTCGTTATCAGAATCGGATGAAACTGGCGACGTTGGAATCGCAGCGACGAGTGCTACGCTGCAGTGCAGATCCGGGACTATTTCAAGCTTGTTAAATTTTTGGTTAAATCGAACGTAGTTCGATTTGATTTAAAATCGTAAAATCAAGGTGAGTGTTTTATAACATTCACAACGTACTAAATATCTTTATGGTAGTTAAATTTGATATTATGAAGTGATATGAATTTTATTTGTCGTTGTTTGATAAAATTTAATTGTCATATAGATTGTCATTTGAATTCACCGTTGAAAATTAAATTGACAGTCAAATTGAAATAAAAATTGAATTGCGATTAAATTACCTGACATTGATAACTATGAAATTGTCGTGAATTGTATTGTCTATTGGATGATGTATTCCGATGGATGCTATTGGTTGATATTTAATTGATTGGATGTTTATTTGCTTATATATATATCCTGTTATGCATACATATGACACTGTGATTTGGTTTAAGTGATATATATTCATCACTGACATTTAATTGAAATAACTAATCACTTGGCCATAGGATAGTAAATTATATACGGACACCGGGTTGGTTAATTTAATAATTTTTAAAATAGTTGGTTTGAAATTTATTTAAATGTTTTGATTTAAAAGTTATAAATAAAATCAATGTATAGAAATCGAATTTATCGCAAATTGAGTTTGGAATGTTGAAATAAATTTTGGGTCAAAGAATTTGTTAAATAATTTAAGTTGAGACTTTGAAATTTAAAATTGGAATATGATTGAATTTCGGAAATTTATTTGTTTCAAAGATTGAACATTATCTCGAGCTTTGAGTATTACTAAGTAAAAGTGATATAAAATGATATTTTGAAATTGAGCTTGAAATTGAATCATATTTGAAATTTGGATTTAAATTTGAATATTGAAGAATAATTTTGTTAAGAGTTATAAATTGATATTTTGAAAAATCAAGCTCCAAATCGATATAAATTGAAATTAAATTAATTGAAGGTAAATGTAGAATTGAATTAATTTGAAGTCAAGTTGACACTGATTGGATTGAAATCGAAATTGAATCGGTAGAATGGAAATTGATTTGAATTGGGAAGTTATAATTGAAATGGTTTGGTTTTGAAGCGGTTTCATTTTGTTTCCAAATTTCTCTATTGTATAAACCATCTTTATATACTTAAACTATTTTGATCTATTTTAAATCTACTTAACCCAATTTAAATTATTTTAAACAAATCTATCTATTTGAAATCCATTTAAAGATTTTAAGTATTTTTAAGTATTTTAATTATTTAAACTACTTAAAACTATTTTCTAAAATTTCAAGCTGGTCAATAAGGTGAAATGTTATGTTTAAATCTTGAATTTAAATACGAATTGGGTTAAATGAAGTTGCAACCTAAATTGAAATTCGAAATGATTTGAAATCGAAATGTGATATTGAGGCGAAAAATGATTTTGAAACGGAATCTTACATTTTGAATAGATATGATGATATTTGAAATGGATTTGATTTTGAAGCGAATATGATATTTTGATATCAATTATGAATTGATTTTGAAATGTAAAAGAGCCACCGGTGTAATAATACATAGTTATTAAAGAGACCGGGATCGGATATGGACATACTCTCTGTCGATACCGAAAACCAGTTTAATAACTAATATACGCGGAGTGTTGATCCAGAATGAAGTGGATGGTTTGGTGAACGCGTTGACTGAAGGAAGAGAACGATATTGGATGACCCCTGACATGACTAAAACAGGAGCCGCGCCCGGCCATTGAGGTTCGCCACCTCTAGCGGACACACTTCTTCGTTACCATATCTATTACTTTTGTGATTCGATTTGGGTGCACCCCTCGATTTTGGGAGTGTTGTTTCGCGGTGTTGGGGTAGTAGCTGCTATGCCCAACATCAGTCCGGATCACGCAACTACTAGTATCCTAGTTGGTATTGCCTCATGTACCTTGTCATACTGATTATCCTATTCGCGACCACTACGATTTTGGTTTGTACCTTTAGTATATGGATTGCCCTCTGGTAACTTCCGGTTTTGGGGAAACTACGGTCTTGTATATGCTCTTGGGAATAAAAATGTGTTAAGGGTGGAATGGGCTATGGCTTAACGCTAGTTTGATATTTTACTTTATGATAGACATTATTGTATATAGCGTATTCTATTATATAGTAGATAGTTTAACGGATCCTTGAGAGATGGAAATCCCGTAACATCTCTTAAGTTATTTCACTCACGTTGACACTGGATAGGAGATGTCAAACCCCGTAAACATCTCTGACGCCGTTGCATTCATATTTATTTATGATTGATTAACTTACATAAGGATGTTTTAGTCCTGACTCGAGTGTTTTGTCTTTTCATTACGCTCGGGTCAGTCCTGAGTTTTTCAGGTTATTGAAGATCTATTCTGGAGGACGAAGACGAAGATTTGGTATACTATTACTATTATCATCCTTGCATCATGCTGTTTGCTGCATTATTTTATTTGTTTCGTTGTATATGTATAACTCTGATAAATGTTGTATAAATGATAATCAAAAGTATATTAAACAGCTTCATGAACTGTTTATTTGATTATTATATTTTATCTTTCCGCTGCGAGATTCTGTGATTGTTTATTGTCCCTTTCTCTTCTTTTCTTATTTACCCCATTAACCATCCGCCCTTTTGAATGGTTTGGAATCGGCATGTGTGTTTGATCGTCGGTTTAAACTGTCCAAAAAGGTGGGTCGTTACAGTTGGTATCAGAGCTTTGGTTTAGCGATAACCTTAGCTTTGTGGGGTCTGACTCTTTATGAATAGGGTAGTAATACCCTATGATGAGTCGCTGAGTGTATGTATGAGAGAGCGTATTTGTTAGTGACATAAAATTATTTTATATTGTGTTGATGATTTGTTGAGTGGCTTATGGATTCTGGTCAATACGAGTAATTAACGTCATTGATACGGGTCTCTAAACACTTGAACAGAACAATTCGACATAGTATTGTTTTGAAATTGGGTAAATGAAATAATTTTGCCCTAATTATATTTTATATATAAAGAAATAAATTTTAGAAATTATTATGATTCATCCAGTTTGTTTGGTTGTTAGAAAGGATAATATGGATGGTCATCATTAATGGGATATTGTGTTTTGATAAATAAGGTTTATTACAAAATAAATAATGATAAAACAATTTATAGAATGTTTTAAGAAAGTAAAATTTTGTAAGAATAATTTATAAATGTGACTTATAAATCAAGATAGATTTAAATTGAGAAATATTGAGTTTAAGACCCGGAGATTTTGAAAATGGTTCTCAAAACTTTGAAGAAAAATATGTAGTGATATTAGTTGAAAAATATTTATGGGAAATAATTTTGAAAGGATTTTTAAGAAGAACAGAATTCAGTACTCCTCTCTTATGTCGTTGGAAAATAATTTCGATGATGACTGCGTAGCATCATCGACGTTCATTTTCGAGTCTCAAAGTGAAGGAGACTTATGCGAAGCTTTGCTTTGCTTCAAATCTGTTTTGAAAAATGCATTTTGGTTTAAACTTAGAAAGTATGATTTGATATATATACATTTCAAATGATTTTATTTTATTTCAAATGATTTAAAATGAACCGGGCATTTAAATTTCTAAGTTCTATTCATTAATATTTTTCAAATTATCTGAATGAAATGTGAATAATCAGAACTTATATAATAAGAGGATTAAAAACTCTAAGCTAAAGGTTTTGAGAAACTTTAGAGTTGAAGTGTAACTCTTAAAATTAAAAAGTATTGAAAAGTAAAGAAAAATTAAAACAAGTAAAAAAAAATTGTGAACATTCTACTTTAGTAAAATGAATTCTAAATTTGTATAATACCACATTGCATTCTAATAACATATAATATGACTTACCAAACGTTAAATAGTTAAAAGAATGATTTAGAGATGTAATGAGATATTATACAAGTAAGCAAAACCTAAAAGTAATTGAAATATACAAGTAAGCAAAACCTAAAAGTAATTGAAATATACAAGTAAGCAAAACCTAAAAGTAATTGAAATATACAAATAAGCAAAACCTAAAAGTAATTGAAATGTACAAGTAAGCAAAACTTAAAAGTAATTAAAATGTATATAAATGGAAATTTGGTTGTGATAAAAAATGTTATATACTTAAGTATAATATGAAATGATGAATGGCTAAATGGAATAAGTAAGTAGAATTTAAGGAAGCAGAAATATGAACTAAATAATATCTTTGTAAATTTGTTATAGAATTGAATATAAATTTGCAAAGAAATTGTGAAATTGAAATTTGTAGCTTTTGAGGTAATTATAAACTTAGATAAAGTCCAACTTCTTATATATGACTTTTATAGGATGGTTAATAAACTAAAGTGTTGGTTAATAAAATGTTCCACAAATAAATCTGTTATTAACTGAAATTATGAAAATGAAGTACATTATTAACTGAAATTATGAAATGAAGTAAATGTAAACAAAAGAATTTGGCGATAGCTAAGAATCATTTGGAAGGTGAAATTGAATTTAATTAAATTGTATAGAAAGTTTAAAATGAACTTGAGTAAGTAAATTCTATAGGATGATGTTTAAGAAATGATAGTATTAAAGAATATGCTATGTAAAGAAATCGATATACTAAGTAAATAAGGGATATGAATAATGTATTGTGAATAATTAATTGTAAATGAAATGAAGGTAAGTAAATTAATTGAATATAGATGAATTGTATAGGAATCTATTGAAAGTTAATACGTAAGTTGTACGTATATTATATTATTCGCATAACAATTTGATCTGAATTCGAGCACAGAATTTCGAGATAATCTATATCGATCCAAGTTAGGATTTTTTTTCACTCGATTCTTGACGGCGAAC
The DNA here is from genome assembly GCA_030737815.1 of Allium fistulosum. Classification (NCBI taxonomy): domain Eukaryota; kingdom Viridiplantae; phylum Streptophyta; class Magnoliopsida; order Asparagales; family Amaryllidaceae; genus Allium; species Allium fistulosum. The sequence continues at coordinate 211,306,044 of CM060902.1, read as the reverse complement.
CCTGGATATGGATTTTTGATTTGATTCTGGAATTCTCTATCATAGTATATGGCTATGCAAGGAGAGTAACAGTTTCCAATCAAGGAACCAAATCTGAGTCCGCGCTAGAGAGTCGTGTGAACGATACTAGTTTGGAAGTGAAATTGTGTGATCGAATAGGCGATTAGATTTTATATTGCTCACGGATGATATATGTACTTTTAAACTATTTTAATTATTTAAAGTACTTTTAAACTACTTAAAACTATTTTCTAAAATTTCAAGCTGGTCAATAAGGTGAAATGTTATGTTTAAATCTTGAATTTAAATACGAATTGGGTTAAATGGAGTTGCAACCTAAATTGAAATTCGAAATGATTTGAAATCGAAATGTGATATTGAGGCGAAAAATGATTTTGAAACGGAATCTTACATTTTGAATAGATATGATGATATTTGAAATGGATTTGATTTTGAAGCGAATATGATATTTTGATATCAATTATGAATTGATTTTGAAATGTAAAAGAGCCACCGGTGTAATAATACGTAGTTATTAAAGAGACCGGGATCAGATATGGACATACTCTCTGTCGATACCGAAAACCACTTTAATAACTAATATACGCGGAGTGTTGATCCAGAATGAAGTGGATGGTTTGGTGAACGCGTTGACTGAAGGAAGAGAACGATATGGGATGACCCCTGACATGACTAAAACAGGAGCCGCGCCGGGCCATTGAGGTTCGCCACCTCTAGCGGACACACTTCTTCATTACCATATCTATTACTTTTGTGATTCGATTTGGGTGCACCCCTCGATTTTGGGAGTGTTGTTTCGCGGTGTTGGGGTAGTAGCTGCTATGCCCAACATCAGTCCGGATCACGCAACTACTAGTATCCTAGTTGGTATTGCCTCATGTACCTTGTCATACTGATTATCATATTCGCGACCACTACGATTTTGGTTTGTACCTTTAGTATATGGATTGCCCTCTGGTGACTTCCGGTTTTGGGGAAATTACGGCCTTTTATATGCTCTTGGGAATAAAAATGTGTTAAGGGTGGAATGGGCCATGGCTTAACGCTAGTTTGATATTTTACTTTATGATAGACATTATTGTATATAGCGTATTCTATTATATAGTAGATAGTTTAACGGATCCTTGAGAGATGGAAATCCCGTAACATCTCTTAAGTTATTGTACTCACGTTGACACTGGATAGGAGATGTCAAACCCCGTAAACATCTCTGACGCCGTTGCATTCATATTTATTTACGATTGATTAACATACATAAGGATGTTTTAGTCCTGACTCGAGTGTTTTGTCTTTTCATTACGCTCGGGTCAGTCCTGAGTTTTTCAGCTTATTGAAGATCTATTCTGGAGGACGAAGACGAAGATTTGGTATACTATTACTATTATCATCCTTGCATCATGCTGTCTGCTGCATTATTTTATTTGTTCGGTTGTATATGTATAACTCTGATAAATGTTGTATAAATGATAATCAAAAGTATATTAAACAGCTTCATGAACTGTTTATTTGATTATTATATTTTATCTTTCCGCTGCGAGATTCTGTGATTGTTTATTGTCCCTTTCTCTTCTTTTCTTATTTACCCCATTAACCATCCACCCTTTTGAATGGTTTGGAATCGGCATGTGTGTTTGATCGTCGGTTTAAACTGTCCAAAAAGGTGGGTCGTTACACCTGCCCCCAATCCAATGACAAGTGTTGAACAAGTGAATGGTCGTATCATGTTCGTTTCCATTTATACTCCTACCCCTACATCAAGGGCGAGAGTTTGTGCACGAACTGTCATGGCACATCTGGTTTGAGTTTATACCCCTGCCCCCAATCCGAGGACAAGAGTTGGTCGATGAATGGTCGGGTCATGTCCATTTACTTTATACTTCTGCCCCTAATCCAAGGACAAGAGTTAGTTGACGGACGGTCAAGTCACTTCCGCTTTAGTTTATACTCCTGCCCCTATACCGGAGTGAGAGTTATCCGGTATCTATCTTTGGATACTGAGAAGAACTTCGAGGGTTCGATCGTGAACCATAGAAGTTTCGGTTGGCACCTAACTCCGGGTACCTGCACACCTGCATTTTTTACATATAGAATCATTCGAGTTAGTCAAGTCATAATTCTTAAGTGATGGAAAGATAGAGTCTTCAACTCAAAAAGCCGCTTTATTCGATAAAAGATGAGAAATGACAGAATCTGTCTTATTACACGGCTCTAACCAGTTATTTATGAATTTATTTCTAAGTAAAATAGCATCGTATGTGCTTGATATTCCATGCCCTCGAGAGTGGAATCTCGTCTGTCATCACAAGCCTGAAAGTTCCATTTCCAAGCTTCTGCTCTATTGCGTACGGACCTTCCTAGGTTGGGCTCAAGTTTCTAAGGTCACGGAATATTCGTTTGAAAACCGGTTTGATGTGTGTTTAGTGTTTGATGATAACAAAATATATATATCGAATTATAGATGTGTTTGCAGATTTTATTTTACACATACAGGAATAAATATAAATATTGAATAATAATGCTATTGCACAGAATTTAACAAATTCAAACAGTAATTTTATTCAATATAATATTTATTCAGTACAATGTTTACAGTACACTGATTTCATATTTACAGTTCACTCTCACTCATACAATTATTGTTACAATGATTTCCTCACTACATCACTCATACACTCAGTTGTTTTTCAGAATCTGCATTGTCCAGCTCCAGTATTTGTCTTGTCTCCTGTATACCTGTATAATTGATAATCTACAGCAGTAATCTAAACATAAACAAATTTAATTTGCAAAAATATAAAATTTGTTTTTAAAAGTCGTCTCAGATATATGGGTTATCGTCATCATCTTTGATTGTGTAATATCTGTGCATATCAGTATTCATATCAGGGACAGGTAATTATGAGTGGCTGCAGTACACACGTATACACGTGTGTAGTGCCTCGCCAACTCGAGTGCACAAGGTCAAATCAAAATCAGATTCAACACAAGTGCAAATGGACTCAATCAAAATCAAAGTGTACACATGAACAATATGTGTCCAGAACAAGTGCAGCTGTAGTGAACAAGTACAGAACACACATTCAAATGCACAAGTCAACAACATCACAATCATATAGCAGTGCAACTGAAGTGAAATCAAGACCAACTTTACTGTGCAAACTCAGACTCGAGCATACATGTGCATAGAGATAGCAGACTACAACTACAACTCATGAATGTGAATCTAAACTACAAAGGCTACAGTAACCAGATATGATCATCAAGCTATACAATAATGAACCAGTCAAGACCTGACAACAATGATGAAGCACAATAGCAACTGACTCATGCAAGTGATCACAAGCACAATGGCAACTAGCCCAAATGAACAAGTGACAGTGCAACTCAATATGGCAACACAACTACAGCATCAATGCAAAAGCATACAAGATCAACAATGTACACAGCAGCTACAGTGAAATTCAAAGTTAAATCCAACAACAACATCAAAGTGCAGTGAAGTACAACAGTGAAGGCAGGCAACAGACTCAAGTGACTAAAGTGAATACACAGTTCAAATGACAGCACAAGCTCGAGGAAATACAAGTGCAATGAAAACATGAAATGAATGCAACTAGTCAAGTATTGTAACGATCCCGGATTTTTATGAATTTAAATTGATAATTTAAATGAATTTTTGAATTTAATATTGTATAGTTAATTGAAAATGAAAGCGAGTTTCCCCGAATCAAAATAAATTTGATATAAATCATTTAAATTTAAATATATTGTAAATATTGCATATATGTGAATATATATGTATTTGAGCATATATGAAGAACTTTGAGATTTATAAATTAAACTATATGGTTTTATACAATGTAAAGTAAATAAAATTATAACTACATATATACAAACAAATTGCAAAAGTCAATACAAAGTAACAAAACAAACAAAACAAAAATATAACAACTTTATGTATGCAAATAAAGTATGTAACCAGACAAGAAGTATTTTAAAAACAAGAACAAAGTAATACTTTCGAGTGCATGCAAGTTGAAAATCTAGGAAACAAAGCACAAAACCAGGCAAGCAAAGGAAATAAAAATAAATATCTATATAAGTACTTAAAAGAAATGATGCATGTAAACAAAGAAGTAAACATTTGTACCTACTGCTATCCTCTCAGCCAAGTTAAGTTGTAAAGGCATTAGCAAAAGAAAAGTAATGCAGCCACCATAACCTATCATATCAGCCTCAATATAAAATAAAGTAAACTTTGTACAAACTCATAAATGCAGCCACCATAACATCATCTCCCAGCCGAGACAAGCTTGCAAAGCAAGTACAAATAAAGCATCTCTAAGTATATACAACATATCAGCCATGCTTTCTATTGTATAAAATAATATACCCTGTACAAAAGCATACCATCTCCTGTAAACTTGTTTCTACATATCAATCTCCTTTTCTTTTCATTCATAAATAAATGCAAACTGGAAAAGCATCAAACCTGAAAAACATTCCAGTTTTAAAACTTCTACCTTCTCAAGCAAGACAAGGTTTCTGGAATCAAAACAACAAAGGCATACAAATTTTCAAATCGAGTTTCAGTTTTGCAAAATTTTCTCAAGCATGGTCAATGTGTTAGAGCAACTCTGTTCTTCTTTTGTTCTTCTTTAGACCAGGTGAGCAACTCTTATTTTTAGAAGCTTACCTTGTTTTGATTTCTTGATGCTTGTGAGTAACTTGACCTAGTATCTTCTTCTTTAGATCAGTAAGTAAACTCATCTTAGACCTGAGTTAGTTTGAATCATGGGTTTGTAAGTGGTCATATTGAAAGTTATTTGCTGATATGGTTTTGTGTTATGCCTGCATATATATATATATATATATATATATATATATATATATATATATTGAGAGTGTATATGTCCCTGGTAACAAGAAAATAAAACCCTGTTAAAATTATTACAGGTTATACTTTTAGTTTAAAAATCAACTTCCAGGATTACATGTGAATGAACCTCTAAACCCAAATTTTATTCTTTTCCTGTTAATGAACTATCCTCATAAAATATATGGAATTGTGTTTTGCATAGGGAAATACTTAAATTATGTTTGTATAATTGTTGAATGTGCCTGCATGCTTGTAAATAATGATGCAAATCTGTATATATGTTTGCTCTGTTTTTTAATCCAGGTTCAACTCAATTCAAAATAAATCCACATCTATTCATATAAACAATGCTAGGTTAAAAATCTTGGAAAGGAAATTGTTTGTATGAAACAGATATTATCAAAAAAAATTGTTCCCATAAGAATTTACAGAGAAATTGATTAGAAGATAGAAGAACAGTGAAAGACAAAAACAAATCAGAAATTTGATTGTTAAAATTTCATGTTTGGATTTCATAATTAGTTTCGTCTTTAAAAATAATGATTTTTGAAAATAGAATCACAATTTTTAAGTTTATATATTGGAAGAAAAGAAAGGTTGAACGGGATTGGGTTTTTCGTCAAATTCTGGTGATCGTTGATGATTCGTGGATCGAGTTTCACGTCGGAGGTAGATTGCGAATAGGGGATTCAGGGAAAAATGCTCGCATGATTTTTAGTTGATCACGGCGATGGTACTATTCGAAATTAGGGTTTAAGGTACCACTTTGGTCGATGTCAGAATTTAGGGGATTGAGTCAACGGGGGTAAGCCGGACTGGATCGCAAGGTGGGGAATCGAGCGAGGGGACGTCGATGCATCTCTGGGCGGTTTTCGGTGGCGAGTAACGGGCCAAGGTGGTGATGCGGTGGGTTTTTGGATGATCGATTTTTGTTGCTAGTTTCGTTCGAATTGCACATTTTGATTTGTTGAGTCGTTCACGAATCTGGGTGGATAGGATGTTGATTGGAGCATCGGCGACTTGCTAAAGAGGTCGGCGTTGGTCGAAGGTGGCCGGAGTGATGGTACACGTGCACCTGTGCATGTTTGGGTGTTTCGAACTGATGATGATTGGAGAAGAAAGGAGCGACTCGGGTAAGGCTCGAGGTAAGTGCGTACGTGACTCGAAGTAAGTGGAGAAATCGCAAGTGACGGGTTGACTCGGGGAGACTTGAGCGTTGGGCTCGGGTTTTAGTGGGTTGAGTATCTGGTTTTAAAAGAAAACTTGTACCAGTTTGTAATGCAAAAGTTTCAAAGTAATTTGTTTCAAAAGTAAAGCGTTTAAGCAAGTTTTAAATATATTTAAGGAAACAAGTTTTAACGAGATAATTAATTAATTAAATTAAATTTATTAAGAGATAATTAAGTATGAAATTAACTTGAAGGTTAATTTAATTATTTTGATAAATTAAGAATAATTAATTAAGAGATAATTAACCGAGTAAAGGTAATAAATGAAGATAAATAATTAAGATGATTAATTTCATTAATTAATACCAGATGATTTGTAAATAAATAAATCAGGATTTGATAATTTATTCATAAATAATTGATTTAATTAGAAATTAAATTGAATTAATTAAGATTTGTACTATTAATAAATCCTATTTTTAATTGATTGGATTGCTTATAAATGTTGGTATGAGATGCCTTGAATTGAATTGTTTGATATCCCTGATATGTGATGCTTTGTGATATACCCTGATTTATGATGTGATCTGTAATTTACTTATCTACGATTTATATATATCTGTTTCTGTGATATATTACTATGTGAATATGCAACCCTTTGCCCGTAAAACGACACTTGAATTTCGATGCGACAGGGAGTCGGATTCCAGTTGGTTATCTGAAACCCACATCGAATTGTAATGATGAATCTTTGTGATTGATAAATTGACTTTATCTATGAATCTGTGAATGAAGATAAGCGTTATCGATTATACCGCTTATCGATATATCTGTGATGATTGATGTTGTGCACTATTGTGTAAAAATCCCTGGACTACACTATACACACACCAATATGGATTTCACGTGGAAATCGGTTAAGTCATAGATGATTTAAATTTGATGTTTTTGAAAATGAAATTTTAATTTCAATTGATTTTGAAATTGGAAATTGGGGTTTAATATGAAAAGCTTTTGAAATGGAATTTCAAAGATAAAAGTTATTTCGAATAACTTAATCGAGTTTTGAAATTTTAAATAATTTGATTTAAATTTGAATTCAAGTTTGAATTGAATCTTATGATTTGAAACTAGGGATTAAAGATGTTGTACAAGTTATATATGGGCTAAACAATTTTAAAAGTATTGATTTGGGAATTTGAATTTAATTCAAGGGTTTTAACTCGTGTAAATATAACTGGATTTTTATGAAACGAAACTATTTGTTTTCAAATAGTAAAAGCTTTCGCATAAGTAATGAAATTCCAATTTGTGTTGAACGGTTTCAAGTTTGAAATGGAATTGAAATGTTTTGAAAACTATGAAATGAGTCTTTGATTTCAAAGACCGGATGAGTTAATCTAACTTGAAATGGAATTGTTTTGGAAGACTATGAATGAATCTTTGGAAACTAGTTTTGAAAGCTATGAGTTAAATCTTGATTTAAAGATTTAACGAGTTAATCAAATTGAAATGGAAATCGATTTGAAAATCTATGAATGAATCTTTGTGAATGGAGTTAACTTTGTGAATTGAATCTTTTTGTCTAAAAGATTAAAAGTGTGGAAATTGTTTAAACAATTGAAGGTTTTTGAAATGAATCTTTTTGTTTAAAAGATTGGAAATGGTAATCTGTTTTAACCATTCGAATGAAAAGTTTTGGGCTTTATCTGTGATTTAATTGAGATCCCAATATCCATATGATTTTTAATTGCACTCGTTATTCGGTTTAGCCGGGAAAGGATCTTTGTGTCATATAACCCATTCCGAATAGTGATACGACGTATATGGATAGCATTTGAAGACCGGTGGTGAAGACCGAATATTTTCGAAAATGAAAGGACAACTCGTCGAATGTCTCTGCACCGACTGGTCCCCGGTATAGAGATTTTATCACCCTTTGTGATGGGAAGTCCGGACGTGATTAGAAATTATCCGGATTTGCAAAGGCTTCTTTGGAAGTGCCTTCGGTTCTGTTCGAACCCGGAACAGACTTGTATGGATGTGTGTCTGACGTTACACTTTGAGATGTAAAGCTGGTTTCTATCAAATACATTTCTGTTGGTGGCGGAGAATTTATTCTCTTAGCTTAACACCCTTCTCTGAGACGTACGAGCTCAGAGGTTATGTAGTTGATGGTTACTAGTGATACATTCCCAATTTGGTAATGTGGCATACGAAGTGCTGCTGATCATTGGTTGATCAAAGCTTGGCTTTGTGAAAAAGCGTGGCTTTGTGAAAAAGCGTTGCTTTGTGAAAAAGCGTAGTTTTGTGGACGAGACTTCGTCGAGCCTCACAACCCGATAATGGTCGACACAGGAATGTTGCGACAAAGGTTTGTAGGGGTAGCGCCCCTAGGGTATGTCATTTCCTTCTGGATAAAGGGTGGTATCATGGTATGGAGCCCAGATACTTACTCATGTGGATACACTTTATTTATTATGTGTGATGTTAGTTATCGAGCGCTCGGATAAAGGTCGGTAACGACCGGGGGATGACATGACTCGTGTGTTAGTTACCTAGTTACAGCTCGGTTAGAGCGTGAGGTAGCGTCGGCCTTTTGTTTGTAGAGATCCGGTTAGGTTCTCGGGGCGTCTTTCCAGAGGCGTTTCTATTTCGGTAAGGAAGTTCCTTAGCCTGATCATTTGTTGGAAATCCAAAGAAACAATACGAACCCTGTACGGTTTTAGTTGTATTACCTGCTATGGAATGTGGCGGTAACCTGCTATTGAACGTAGTAGCTATTGTAACGACCCGTATTTTTACGGATCGAAAAGTTCGTAAAAATATGGAATTTTTAGCGTTGTTAAGTCGTTTCAGATTTTGGGTAGAATTTTGTTTAAGTCCTAAGTCGTGACCGAGTTAAGGAATTCGGTGAGTTAGGAGATAAGTCGTAGTAGCTTAGGTCGTAGGGTGTTGGAGCGACCTAAGGTAGTGGATGACTTAAGGGTTAGGTCGGTTGGATGAGTTAGCGAGTTAACAACCCAGTAGTTACCGACTTATTAGAGTTAGCGACTTATAGAATTGACCGACCTAAGAGTTAACGACTTAGGTAGGGTAGCGACTTAAGAGATTTAGCAAGTTGACCGACTTAAGACATAGACGACTTAAGGAGTTAGGAGATAGGCAGTTTAGCGACCTAGTGCATAGTTAGGTCGGTAGACGACCTAAGGAGATAAGTCGAAGCTGGGCTAAGTTAGTAGGTCGTATGTTTGTTGAGTCGTATCCCAGTAAGTTGTTAAGTCGTGAGCGACTTAGGAGTTCGCTAAGTCGTAAGTCGTAGCCCTGGTTAAGTCGCGCACTTGTTAAGTCGTAGGTCGGCATAGCAGTAGGTCGTATGCGCAAGTGTTAGGCGGAGCAGCTGTTGAGTCGTTATGCCGTGTAGTAGCTATGTTGCGCAGAGTGTTAGGTCTTAGGTCGTAAGTCGGAGGGAGAGTTAAGTCGGAGACGACTTATGGAGGCGGCCGAGTTAATGGTTTTTCAGCTATAAATACTTGTCCATTTCTCACTTTTTGGGATCCGAATTTCGAAGCGACGAAGTGCTGCCATTTTGAGAGCTCGACTTCTACACTTCTTCACTTCTTTTCTCCACTCTAATCGAGTGATTCCTTCCATCCATATTGAAGATCAAATCGAAGATCGAAGAGCTTAGATTGAAGATCTACATTCTTCAAAGAGAGATTTCATCGTTTGAAGCGGATTGGTGATAGATCAAGTTAGATCCTTCGCTGTCCAGATCTGAAGTGTGTTGCTTTTGAGTTGTTTTGGTGATTTGGTGAGTGGTGATTATCTCTCACACGGATCCAAAGGAGTATATTGGATCGTTGGCTTGATTTGGTGTTAAAATAGTGATTTCCATGCATTTTTGTAAACCTAAGTGTAGATCCATGTAGATCCATTGTTCATGATGATTTGATAACCATTTTACTACATGATCAACCTATGCAAGTTCATTCATCAAGATTGTAGAGACATTTCTTATGTTTTCATGCTTGTTAGACTTTCAACACTTTATTTACGAAATTGCCATTATTGTCATAATTGTCTATTTAGATCGTATTTGAATGCTTGTTTACTTGGATTAATGTTTGACTTGATTGATTGCTATGAATTAGATAATTGATGATTTGATTTAGACAAGATGGTCGAAGATGATTCAAAAGCTAAGGGAAAGGCTCTTGAATTGGAAAAGCCGCACGTGGCATATGTAGCGGATGATGAAGCTCATATGGATAGATTCGATGATGATGTTGAGATGAGACTTTGCTATGATGATGATGAGGCGAAGTATGATATGAGATAGTCTTAGTCTAATCCAGACGGGATCATTCCAAGCATGTTGATAACTCGGTGAAATGGTTCGAGTTGAGGATAATGGTTTGCTCGAGAGGCGCTTGAGCTAGTATGGAAATAGTCGTCGAGGAGGATGACTAGAAGGCTAAGATCTCATCGTTGTTGAAGGTTCTAGCATGCTCAAAGCAAGAGTACGTTGGGCAGATTCGATAGTCCCTGAAGGCTACTGATTGGGTAGTCAAGTACTCTGGGCAGATTCGATAGTCCTAGGCACAGGTCACGATGACGTGCAGAGTTATGTCTAGAACCGGGGTTTCCATTAGCCCTTGACGGACGGATGAAAGAATGAGCCGGTCATTCAATTAACGATGATATCGAAGCAATGATAACAGTGATAGCCAGAGTCATGGATGTTTGGTTGTATTGTTATTCGGTCTCAAGAGCGGTATTTTCTGGGTGCTTATCTGATCTTGGTTTAGGCCTTGGGGGTTTGTACTTGGAAAACATCGCCCTTGACTCGAGTGATTATTGCTTTACTTTAAATTGTATACTTTGCTATGCTTGCTTCTGCTTAGTGTGTGTCTGGGGGCTGTCACTGTAGAAAGAGGTGGAGTGAGAGGGATGTATTCCTATTCCTTTTCCTTTATGCTCTTTTGGTATGTTGTTAGTTAATTTACTGCTCACTAAGTCTGTTGTCTGACTCAAGGCTTTATGTTTAACTCTTATTGCCTTGGGCTGTTCGTCCATTTTGGGACGGGCAGACTAGGTAGCAGGTGACAGGTGCTGTTCTTGCTTTTCACGTTGCTGATGACGAAGACGAGCTGGAGTATTGCATATTATCTTCTTATTATATGTACTGGATGTTCCGCTGCTTTGTATTCTCTGAGTGATATGTAGCGAGGCTTGTTGTATTGACTTTTCAGATGTTTGTATCCAACTATTATGAAGTTTTATTGATGAGATTCTATTCTGTGAAGCTTCACTATATATATCTTCTATTGTATTTTGTCCATGCGCTGTGAGTAATACGATAGATTCTGTTGTTTTATTTTACCTTGACAATCGTCCATGGTCGCCTGGCACACTTTACAGCGCACTTCCTTTAGGTTCAGTGCAGGGGTCATGGGCGGTCGTCACAGCTATAGTAGGCATACGATGAAATGTTGTATGCTGGCTAAGATTAATATTGTACTTTTGAAATGTTTTCACACTATGCACTAGTAATAATATCAAAAGAGTTTTCTTTTGCGTAGTAAGCATGGTTGACTATCATAAGGAGAAATCTCCTCCAATTCTGCGATTGCATTGTGTGTGTGGTGGGAGGCCTTATGGTAGTTTCATTTTCAAAAAGCATTGCGGATTTCAATGTTTAAAAGCCTTTGTTGCTTGTTTCAAAGATAAACTGTTTTTGTTGCTCACACCAGTCCCATGACTAATCCGGAATTTATTGTTCCCTTCCTAAACTCTGGGTGCCCACTATTTTTCCACACGGGCAGTCTAGAGTTGGGTTTCTCAAATATTCAGGTTGAGTAGATTATCTGGAGCTGGTTCAGTTCTTGGAGTTCATGGACTGACGTTGCTTATCTTGGAGCATTCTATTGGAGACATTCTATCCGCTGCTGGCGTTATCTATTTTCTTTCCGCTGCTATTTCTTGTATCATATCTTTGATGTATATTGATATTCACTATATCACTCAGTTGTATCAGATATTGTATATCAATGTATTATTCCTTTTCTTTTCCGCTGTGTTATTTACTTAATTGTGTTATAAGCTCCGGCGACTCGGATTTGAACGGTCGAATCTACGGCATTCGAGTACGATGTAAAGTATGGGTGCCGATTTTCGAGCGCGAAAAATCCAGGACGTTACAAGTATGCAATGATGTATCCAAGTACAAGCAAGGTAGCATGGAAATGTCGAAAGCCCAACAGTGAACAAGTAAAGTATTTGTGTCAAAACAAAGCAAATTTCAACAGGAAGCAAGTATAATCAGAGAAGAATATCACAGAGAAAATGATTCACAGTGAAGAGGATAGCAATGTCGAAGAGTATGCTACAGAAAAACGTCAAAGCCGTGATCAAAGTGAACATGTCAAGGCCGATGATCAGAGGTCAAACAAGCAAGAGTTTACAAGTTAAAAGAAATAGAAACAGTCAAAGTTTTATAAATTAGGAAAGTATCATCGACTGTATTAATTCAAAAATCCAACGTTCAAGAATCAAAGCCGTGACTCAAAAGTAATTTCCAGAAATATAAAAACATATTAAGGGAAAGTTTCAACAACGTGATTATCACGTAAATCAAATTAGACGCCTATATAACAACCCAATCATCATCAACTAAAAAGTATCGAGTTCAAGCATTAAAACCAGAGAACAAAAGGCACAATTCACATACCAAATCAAAGCCGAACTCGATCAAGTGGTGGGGGGCAGAGAACAAGCAGAACCCAAATCATCATTGACAAGATCAAGCAATCAAGTTAAAAAGCACAGAGCAATAATCACATACCGGAGCCAACAATCGATCAAATCAATCATCGCGATACAGAGCAAGGAAATCGAGCAGCATCTTCACAAAGCCCCAATTTTGGAAGCATCGAGCCGAAGCTCTAATAAGAGGAACAACAACGTCATAAATCAACAGAGCAACGAATTCAACGCAACAAAGCATCGAGCAAAGCCCTAATTCAGTTGCACCAAAAAATCGCCAGAGAATCGAAGCCCTAATTTCATCGAGCAGCCATTATCTCAAAGGGATCGAAAGAAAATGAAAGCAGGCCGAAGTGTATGGGCGAAAAGAAGATGAAAGCGGGCTAACAAGAGGGCCAATAAAATTATAAAGGGGGCCGGCCTAGTTTATTAATAGGGTTTTAAAAGTTTTAATTTAGTTTTAAATTTGGGCCGGGTTTAAGTGATATAGTTTGGGTCCATTTTATTTGAGGGCAAAATTGTTTTAAATTGTCAATCTATATTTTGCCCTGGTTTTAAACTGTATTATGTTTTTCAGTTTAGTACTTTGTCAAGTCCAGTCAGGGTAAATCACCACCTAGGGTTTAGGTAGTGTCAGATTGTCTAGTTAGGGTTAGTTCAGTGAGCAGGGTGTGCGAGTTTACAAAGCCCTATAGGCGGAGCAGGGTGTGCGAGTCTGTAGGAGTGTTTGTAAGCGGGATACTGTTTAATCCTAATTGAATTCTGGGAATGCAGCAGTAGGCAGGGGTTGCCGAAGCTGGGTAAATTTTGTGTGTGATTTACTTTTCTGCATATTTATTTATCTGCAGTTTGATTTCGCTTTTAATTCGAGAAAATTGCAATAACCCTATTCACCCCCCCTCTAGGGTTAATCTAGATCCTACAAGTGGTATCAAAGCGAGGTAATTTTTTTTCTTCAACTCTAGAGTCATGAATCCACCAAATAATGCTTTTTCTGAGGGGCAATCTATTGATAGGCCACCAATGTTTAATGGGAATGATTATGCGTACTGGAAGGTTAGGATGAGTATCTATCTTAGTTCTGTTGATTATGATGTTTGGGATATTATTGAATCTGGCTATAAAACTCCCACTATAACTGTTGGTGATACTGAGATCCCTAAACCAAAGGAGAGGTGGGATGCTAATGATAAGAAATTAAAAACTACAAATGCTAAAGCCATGAATGCTTTGATCTGTGCTCTTGATAAAACTGAATTTAATAGAATTTCTCATTGTAAAACAGCACAGGAAATCTGGCATACTTTGGAGGTGACACAGGAAGGAGAGGAAGTTTCAACTAATAGCTCAGAGGAGGCTAACTTGTGTCTTACGGTGAGATCAGATTCAGAAGCAAGCTCAGAGGAATCAAGATCAGATTCAGAAGAAAGCTCAGAGGAATCTAATGAGGTAAAGAACTACACTTATAAAGAACTTGTTTATTTTTGCCTCGATCTTACTAAAACAGTTGAAGCTCTTGATTCTAAAAATGAAAAACTAAAATCTGATAGAAAAAAAACTTGCTCATGAAAATTTTAGGTTAGAATTTGAACTTGAAAAAATTCAAAACCTAGAATGTAAAAACTATAAAATTTTAGATTCAGAATTATCAAAACTGAAGAATAATTTTGAGGATCTTGAGAAAGAAAACTTGAATCTAAAGGAAACTATTGAAACTAGGAAAAAGGATTTTATAAACAGATGCACCTCACTTGTGTCTGAAAACTCAACACTGAAAACCAAAGTCCAAGATCTTGAGAAATCACTGAATAACTTTTCTAGAGGAGAAAAATCATTCAATATGTTATTGGGAAATCAATTGTTTGCTAACAATAGAAAAGGACTAGGTTTTGGAAAAACACAAGTTGATGATAGTGCAAAAGGAAAGGGTATCTTTACTGAATGTGAAATAATTGAACATCATATTGAAAATTGTAGTCATAGGAACAAGAACACTAAATTTATACAAGTTTGGGTTCCAAAAAATTCTACAAATAAATTTCATGTCTATTGGAACAAAAATGAAAAGACAAAACAAGTTTGGGTTCCAAAGGGATTGTTTATTCACAATTATTCTGCCACTAACAACCATGGACCTATAAAAACAAATAGGTCACATAAATCTTTAACCGTGTAGGTGTGGTGGCAGGCTAAGGAACAACATTAGTGTTATCTGGATTCTGGCTGTTCCAGATACACAACAGGTGACAAATCAACGTTCCTTAGTCTAGTATAAAGGTGACAGATTCACTATGGGCAAACAACGAAAGATTATCGTATAGGTAAAACAGGTAGTTGTATTTCTTTTCAAATGATAGATAACCGGTAAGAATCTACATCTGAATTAAATCAGCCAGTTATTATTGATGATGTTAATTCTGATTTTTAACCAATCATCTTACTCGAAGTAATTGTGATGGTTGACAGAATCTAACTTGCTTGATTTATGATCTTATATGATTTGATTTTAATCTGTGCTTGAAAATTGATCAACCATATTCTTCTTGAACTTAATCTGTTTGGTCAAACTATGATTGATTACTGATTGCTCATGCTCTAAAAGGTATTTTTAGAAACTGTTGAAACTTTACTGATAAAAACTACAAATTGCTTTTGAGATAATCATGATATTTTAACTGTGATCCTACGGAAGGTATACACACTCGCTCTTCATTTGATAAAAGTTTGTGTGCGTTTTCGTTGTCACAGTGGTTTATTTCCGAAATTGAATCTGATTTTGTTGAAATGATTCCTGATAATGAAAGTTGAACTTAATCAAGAAATATCGAGGGATAATCAGTTCACTTCTCTATCTTACTACTTCTAGACTCGATATTATGTTTTCTGTGTGTTTGTGTGCACTTTTGCAAACTCCTTCTGATTTTGGCTTAGTTTAAATGTAAAAGTGCAATAGACTTGTCTAATAATCCTGTTCATCTGTAACGACCCGATATTTTCAACCATTCGCATCCATTATAAGTGTATAGGTAGACATTCATGCCGGAGTTGAATTGCTCAAAATACCGCGCTGTAAATAAAATTTGGCAAATCTCAGAATATACAGTAAATAAATATAATCACAGATCACAGACACAGAGTAAAATAATGCAGCGGAAGTAAAAGAAATAGTAGTTCATGAAGCTACTATATAAATATATCAGAGTTACATAAGATATAACAGAAGAAATAGAATACAACAAAAGTCTCAATATAATAACCAAGTACAAGCTAAGTAGAACAACAGAATTGAAATAGATAGGACATGACAAACAGATAATCTCCAGCGATTCAAATCTCCAAGAGAGTGGAAATCCAAATCTGTGAATAACTCAGGCTGACCCGAGCGTAAAGCAAAACACAAAACACTCGAGTCAGGACAATATATACTTATATAATGTAAACCAACTCAAGCGAACTGTAATAAGGGTACATGTAACTTAGAAGATGCTTGGGACCGCCCATCCTCTAAGGATCTGTTAAACTATCTACTATGTAGTAATATTCGATATTATAATAGTGTCTAAATAAGTAAAGTATAATCATATAGAAAATAGCATTAAGGGGATGGAGAACCTTAACGCGGTCGGATCTTAAAATCATAATCGTAGTAAAGCTCGATATGGTAGGTGACACGGCACAACTAGGCAATGCCAGGGTAGATATACCAATTACGCACACGGACTGATGGATACGCATAGCAGCCACTACCGTTCCACCTCGAACAACACTCCCAAATCGGAGGATGGCCATCTAATCAATCACAAGTAAGAGTATAATATCGAAGAAATGTGTCCGAGAAGAGGTGCTACCTCACCGGTCCGAGATCGCTCCTGTTTTAGCCACCTTATGCCAACTCACGGGAGTTGGGTCCTCGTAACATACCTTAAGAACGTCGCCACCATCCTACTTCATTCTGGAATCTCCACCGCGTACACGGTTGTCAAAGTGGATTTCGGTATCGACAAAGAGTATGTCCATATCCGATCCCGGTCTCTTTGCCAACCAATCGTTATTATAACCCGTGGTTATAACTTTAAAAACAATACTTTACTTCAAAATAAGATATCATTTCAAAATCATGTCTTTATCAAAATAAAGATTTATCATTTCCAAATCATTTCAATATTCCAAAATATCGTATCCTTTCAAACTTCTTTTCAAATCATTTCAATATACCAAAATATCATATCTTTTCATATTCATTTCAAATCATTTTAATATATCAAAATATCATATCTTACAAACTTCATTTCAAATCATTTTAATATATCAAAATATCATATCTTTGATAGTTATACTTCGAAATCAAAATCATTTTTATTTCAAAACTAGGTTCATTTCAAAACAACATCATTTCCATTTCAAACATATATTCACCTTTCAAATAGTCTATACTTTCAAAGTTATAATTCTTTTAAAACTAAAACATTTGAAATCATTATACTTTGAAAATCACAACATTTCGAAAACATATATTTGAAATCATCTTTTAATTCTACATATTTACAAATTTATTAAATTAAACCCAAATTCCAAATTTTAATTTAAATTTAATTCAAACCATCATTTTCAACTCAATTTCAGTTTACTAACAAACCATTTCAAATCTTATAATTTCAAATATAGGTTTAATTAACAAAATACAATATTCAATCTTTAGTATATTTCAAAGCTTAAATATCCCACATTTCATAAATTCAAAATCATTTATATACATTTCAAAATATCAAAATATTATTCAAAGCATTATTCATTTATATTTCATTTAAATACCATTTGAATCCATTCATTTTATTAAATTTAAATACCATTTTAAACTCACATTAAAATCAAATTCTTCCATTTAAAACCATTTAAATGTCTCTTCATTATCTTTAGAAATTTAACATTTAATTTCCAAAATTATATCATTTTCCAAAGATTATTTTTCATTAAAATTTATTAAAACAACAAAAATACAGTTTCCGTAGCACTTACAAAATGCTACGTAAAGTTATAGTTTAAAATAGTTCATTTAACAAAACGACAGCACTTAAATGCTGTAATATATTTCCATTAAATTTAAAATAAACTTAAATGTTAAGTTTAACCACTACAGCACTTACAAAGTACTATAATAGCCTTTATTTCAAATTAACTTTTTTAGTTCATTTAAACAACTACAACATTTGCAAAATGCTGTAATATCTTTTACATACATTTCAAAAATGTTGTCAAATCAAATTCATAGTTTAATTACCTTTTCACAAATTTAACTAAATTTCAAATTTTATTTAATTAACTTAAACTTTTAATTAAAACTAAATTTCACATTTCCAAGTCAAGTTATATTTTAAAAGATCACTTTTAAACATTCATTTATTTAACCACTTAAATTCATAGAAAAATCAATAATACTTTAATAAATCATTTAAATTCAAATTAAATCAAATTATCATAATTACCATTTTCCAAATATAATTAAATTTCCATTTTATTTATATAACTTAAATATCATTTTTAACCAAAATTCCAAATTTCCAAACTTGAGTTATATTTCAAAAAAATCCAGTTAAACCATTCATTTATTACATTTTTAACACATAGAAAAATCATAATTTCTTTAATTAAAAATATTTCAAAATATGTTTAAATCAAATTTCATAAATTTATATTTTTAAAATACTTAAAAATATTCAAAACACTTTATAAAATAACCACGGGCCTGTATATAGTTTTCTAGCCTAGGTCAAGTGATACGGATATGTATCATTTCAATCCGTAGTTTAAAAAGAAGAAAAATCCAGGTTCTATCATTTCAAACCCGCAATCCCAAGTTAAAAATAAATAAATAAAAATCGTTCAGGCCTATCATTTCAGCCCATAACGATTTTTCCCTATTCAAAAGTCCGTTCGGTATGTATCATTTCAACCCATAGTGATTCTAGTCTACAGGGAACTTGCAATGGTGATAACTGATATAAATAACAGAATAACATTAAATAACAGTAACATATGATATAACAGGTGTAGTAACAGGTGTGAACATCATGTGATAATAATATAGGCATATATAACATGATAATATATTTCTACAGATTCACAGGGTGTCAATTTACTAGTTATATAGGTACATATTGTCTGGTGAGAATAACTCACTTGTTTAAGCTGGAGATGACGACCAAACACACAACACAGAATCTTTGAAGGCACGACAACATGAATATGATTTGAGAGTGGAGAGCCAAATATAATTGCCTTGTATACATATAAACAAAACAAGACAATGTATACATAATATGTAACACAAAACAATATCGAAATGACTTGAAATAAAAAGCAACAAAGGGCAAAGTGATTCGACCTTTCTTTAACCATTCAAGAGCTTGACCAAGGGGATCTTTTGCTCAGCTATAGCTGGACATAATCTCAGTTTATGGCATCAAAATAGCATGGCAACAAGGAGATGATGATGGTAGGAGTTACATATGAATAAGACAAAGGGTCAAGGCAAGATAAGTGGAGTTTTGGTGCATTTTTGGCTCATCCAAAGGCAAGTGGGGCTCGGCCCTTGCATGGTATAGGTCTGGACAGTGGAGGGTGATGGTGCAGCAGCAGCCAAAGGTCATGTAGCAAGTGATGGTGGCGGCTAAGGGGGTGGCCAAAGCAAGATATGGAGGGTAGGTGATGATATGTGTGGTCTAGGCAATGTTTTATGGAGTTTTGTGGTGATGGCTTCAATTGGAAGGTCATGGCCTGTCTTGGTCAGAGGGAAGGGAGTGTTTGCTGTAGTAGATGGAGGAGGTGATGATGGGGATGAAGGTGGTAGAGGCTAGGCCAAGCAAACATGTGAAGAGATCAAGCAAAATCATTGAAAGAAAAGAGGAAAAGTGAAGAGAAGAAGTAGAGAATGGAAGCCATTGGCAAATTTTTCTTAGCCGTGAGTTTTAGGAGATGAGAACTGAAATTTTGAGAAGTTTTTCACGTTAATAAGAGAGAGGTACAGCTGAAGAAAGAATAAGGAACGGCCAAAATAACTGATGTATTGATTGAAAAAGAAACGGTAAAAGAAACGGTGAAACGACTTTACGTTTCTTAGCTTTTAAAACCTTCCATACTTCCTTTTCTTTTAAATCAAATAAAATGAAATAAAATTCAGAAAGTACATCTAAAAACCGAAACAAAGTGAAATAAAATAAAAATATATAATTCAATTTAAAGAAAATATAAAAAGAATTAAGGAAATTGCTTAAAAATAGTAAACTAGTCTAGAAAATTTGAAATTGAATAGAATAAATTTTAGAAAATTCATATGAGCTTGTAATATATTTTTAAACATAAATAATAACATAAAATAAAAATATATTCACAAAATAAATATTAAAAATTTAATTTACATAAAATTTTTAAATGGAGAAAATAGCAGAAAATAGGAAAACGGCCTTTAAAAATAGGAAATCATCATAGTAAATTTTGGAAAATTCTATTATTATTTTTAAAAATATCTAGAGATGAAAATATACATAAATTAACATATTGACACATATTAAAATAAATAATAAGAAAGAAAATATGATTTATAAAATTTAAAATAGGCAAAATTGCACAATAAAACAAATTATACTAAAAATTGAAATGTACATAACTATTACATTTTAACTCCGTTTTCAACGAAACGAAAAGCAGTAGTCATGTTATTAAATCTATTTTCATAATAAAAGATAAAATTTTAAAATTTCAAATGTTTAAAATTTAAATTTAAAAGTCAAAGTTTGACTATTGACCAAAATTCACATTTTCTGGAAATATTTAATTTAGTCATATTTGGAATTCTAATCCACATCAAAATCAAAGTTTATAATAACAAAATTTATTCTTTTTCATAAATAAAGCTTTTGAATCTGGAAAAAATCAATTTAAGAATATTTGTAAAATACAGGGTTGTTACATCATCATTCACGCACGAAACACATTGATGTGAGACACCACTTTCTTAGAGATCACATTGCTAGGGAAGACATTTGCATTGAATTCATTTCAACTGAGAATAAACTTGCTGATATTTTCTCAAAACCCCTCCCCGAAGACAGATTTTCCAGATTACGTTTGGATTTGGGAATTATGGAAATTGACTAATCATTTTTCAATTTTTGGTTGAAATATTCTTGGATATTTATTTTCAACTTCAATTTCTAGAATTCAAACCTGTTTTGGATATCATTCAAAGATTGATTTGAATATGGTATTCAGTAGTGGAAATACGTTTGGTTTATGAAATTTCATAATATGATTAATTTGGTAACTTATTCCATGACCATTACTATTTCTACCATCTTTCTATCATTCGTAATGGTTTTGAAAAATGAGAAGAGTGAATTACTTTTTAAATTAAAAAGGAAAATAAAGAAAAAATTTAAAAATATTTCTCATGCATCCATTAACATTTAAAAGTCCTTATGGTTATGCATGGATGGATCATGTGAGGTTATCATCACTCCATTCTTATTTAAAAGTCCCTATGGTTATGCATGGATGGAGCTTGATAACTAATGAGTAACTGCTAATCCCATTTAAAAGTCCTTATGGTTATGCGTGGTTAGTAAGTGCTTATTTCTTTTGTGCTTAAATGTCAAATCTTTTTAAAATCACAATAAATAGAATAAAACATCTCTCTTCTCACTATAAAAACCAAATCATCGATCCACTCTAAAATGTGGAAATTGTTATCTTGTTATGATATATTATGGTTTTTTCACCATTTTTTTTCCATTTGTTTTCCCCTACTGTTTCATTATTTTTTGTCAGTCTTTTGATGATAACAAAAGGGGGGAGAAGAAAGAGATTTTGATAAGAAAATAAGTATTTTTGGAATACTACACCAAATTTGTTAAATGTTGTTAGTTATTTTCTATAGTTCTTTTATTCGTCTGTAATTTCCTAAATCTTCTAAAAAGGAGTGGTCTCAGTTGTAGGGGGAGCATACATAGGGGGAGCTAAATATTCCATGGTTAAACAAACACATCTACTGGAATTTCAAAATCTTTAATATATATGTTTGTCATCATCAAAAGGGGGAGATTGTTTGATGTGTGTTTAGTGTTTGATGATAACAAAATATATATATATCGAATTATAGATGTGTTTGCAGATTTTATTTTACACATACCGGAATAAATATAAATATTGAATAATAATGCTATTGCACAGAATTTAACAAATTCAAACAGTAATTTTATTCAATATAATATTTATTCAGTACAATGTTTACAATACACTGATTTCATATTTACAGTTCACTCTCACTCATACAATTATTGTTACAATGATTTCCTCACTACATCACTCATACACTCAGTTGTTTTTCTGAATCTGCATTGTCCAGCTCCAGTATTTGTCTTGTCTCCTGTATACCTGTATAATTGATAATCTACAGCAGTAATCTAAACATAAACAAATTTAATTTGCAAAAATATAAAATTTGTTTTTAAAAGCCGTCTCAGATAGGTTATCGTCATCATCTTTGATTGTGTAATATCTGTGCATATCAATATTCATATCAGGGACAAGTAATTACGAGTGGCTGCAGTACACACGTATACACGTGTGCACTGCCTCGCCAACTCGAGTGCACAAGGTCAAATCAAAATCAGATTCAACAAAAGTGCAAATGGACTCAATCAAAATCAAAGTGTACACATGAACAATATGTGTCCAGAACAAGTGCAGCTATAGTGAACAAGTACAGAACACACATTCAAATGCACTAGTCAACAACATCACAATCATATAGCAGTGCAACTGAAGTGAAATCAAGACCAACTTTACTGTGCAAACTCAGACTCGAGCATACATGTGCATAGAGATAGCAGACTACAACTACAACTCATGAATGTGAATCAAAACTACAAAGGCTACAGTAACCAGATATGATCATCAAGCTATACAATGATGAACCAGTCAAGACCTGACAACAATGATGAAGCACAATAGCAACTGACTCAAGCAAGTGATCACAAGCACAATGGCAACTAGCCCAAATGAACAAGTGACAGTGCAACTCAATATGGCAACACAACTACAGCATCAATGCAAAAGAATACAAGATCAATAATGTACATAGCAGCTACAGTGAAATTCAAAGTTAAATCCAACAACAACATCAAAGTGCAGTGAAGTACAACAGTGAAGGCAGGCAACAGACTCAAGTGACTAAAGTGAATACACAGTTCAAATGACAGCACAAGCTCGAGGAAATACAAGTGCAATGAAAACATGAAATGAATGCAACTAGTCAAGTATGCAGTGATGTATCCAAGTACAAGCAAGGTAGCATGGCAATGTCGAAAGCCCAACAGTGAACAAGTAAAGTATTTGTGTCAAAACAAAGCAAATGTCAACAGGAAGCAAGTATAATCAGAGAAGAATATCACAGAGAAAATGATTCACAGTGAAGAGGATAGCAATGTCGAAGAGTATGCTACAGAAAAATGTCAAAGCCGTGATCAAAGTGAACATGTCAAGGCCGATGATCAGAGGTCAAACAAGCAAGAGTTTACAAGTTAAAAGAAATAGAAACAGTCAAAGTTTTATAAATTAGGAAAGTATCATCGACTGTATTAATTCAAAAATCCAACGTTCAAGAATCAAAGCCGTGACTCAAAAGTAATTTCTAGAAATATAAAAACATATTAAGGGAAAGTTTCAACAACGTGAATATCACGTAAATCAAATCAGACGCCTATATAACAACCCAATCATCATCAACTAAAAAGTATCGAGTTCAAGCATTAAAACCAGAGAACGAAGGGCACAATTCACATACCAAATCAAAGCCGAACTCGATCAAGTGGTGGGGGGCAGAGAACAAGCAGAACCCAAATCATCATTGACAAGCTCAAGCAATCAAGTTAAAAAGCACAGAGCAATAATCACATACCGGAGCCAACAATCGATCAAATCAATCATCGCGAGACAAAGCAAGGAAATCGAGCAGCATCTTCACAAAGCCTCAGTTTTGAAAGCATCGAGCCGAAGCTCTAATAAGAGGAACAACAACGTCATAAATCAACAGAGCAATGAATTCAGCGCAACAAAGCATCGACAAAAGCCCTAATTCGGTTGCACAAAAAAATCGCCAGAGAATCGAAGCCCTAATTTCATCGAGCAGCCATTATCTCAAAGGGATCGAAAGAAAATGAAAGCAGGCCGTAGTCTATGGGCGAAAAGAAGATGAAAGCGGGCTAACAAGAGGGCCAATAAAATTATAAAGGGGGCCGGCCTAGTTTATTAATAGGGTTTTAAAAGTTTTAATTTAGTTTTAAATTTGGGCCGGGTTTAAGTGATATAGTTTGGGTCCATTTTATTTGAGGGCAAAATTGTTTTAAATTGTCAATCTATATTTTGCCTTGGTTTTAAACTGTATTCTGTTTTTCAGTTTAGTACTTTGTCAAGTCCAGTCAGGGTAAATCACCACCTAGGGTTTAGGTAGTGTCAGATTGTCTAGTTAGGGTTAGTTCAGTGAGCAGGGTGTGCGAGTTTACAAAGCTCTATAGGCGGAGCAGGGTGTGCGAGTCTGTAGGAGTGTTTGTAAGCGGGATACTGTTTAATCCTAATAGAAATATGGGAATGCAGCAGTAGGCAGGGGTTGCCGAAGCTGGGTAAATTTTGTGTGTGATTTACTTTTCTGCATATTTATTTATTTGCAGTTTGATTTCGATTTTAATTCGAGAAAATTGCGATAACCCTATTCACCCCCCCTCTAGGGTTAATCTAGATCCTACAAGTGGTATCAAAGCGAGGTAATTTTTTTTCTTTAACTCTAGAGTCATGAATCCACCAAATAATGCTTTTTCTGAGGGGCAATCTATTGCTAGGCCACCAATGTTTAATGGGAATGATTATGCGTACTGGAAGGTTAGGATGAGTATCTATCTTAGTTCTGTTGATTATGATGTTTGGGATATTATTGAATCTGGCTATAAAACTCCCACTATAACTGTTGGTGATACTGAGATCCCTAAACCAAAGGAGAGGTGGGATGCTAACGATAAGAAATTAAAAACTACAAATGCTAAAGCCATGAATGCTTTGATCTGTGCTCTTGATAAAACTGAATTTAATAGAATTTATCATTGTAAAACAGCACAGGAAATCTGGCATACTTTGGAGGTGACACAGGAAGGAGAGGAAGTTTCAACTAATAGCTCAGAGGAGGCTAACTTGTGTCTTACGGTGAGATCTGATTCAGAAGCAAGCTTAGAGGAATCAAGATCAGATTCAGAAGAAAGCTCAGAGGAATCTAATGAGGTAAAGAACTACACTTATAAAGAACTTGTTTATTTTTGCCTCGATCTTACTAAAACAGTTGAAGCTCTTGATTCTAAAAATGAAAAACTGAAATCTGATAGAAAAAAAACTTGCTCATGAAAATTTTAGGTTAGAATCTGAACTTGAAAAAATTCAAAACCTAGAATGTAAAAACTGTAAAATTTTAGATTCAGAATTATCAAAACTGAAGAATAATTTTGAGGATCTTGAGAAAGAAAACTTGAATCTAAAGGAAACTATTGAAACTAGGAAAAAGGATTTTATAAACAGATGCACCTCACTTGTGTCTGAAAACTCAACACTGAAAACAAAAGTCCAAGATCTTGAGAAATCACTGAATAACTTTTCTAGAGGAGAAAAATCATTCAATATGTTATTGGGAAATCAATTGTTTGCTAACAATAGAAAAGGACTAGGTTTTGGAAAAACACAAGTTGATGATAGTGCAAAAGGAAAGGGCATCTTTACTGAATGTGAAATAATTGGACATCATATTGAAAATTGTAGTCATAGGAACAAGAACACTAAATTTATACAAGTTTGGGTTCCAAAAAATTCTACAAACAAATTTCATGTCTATTGGAACAAAAATGAAAAGACAAAACAAGTTTGGGTTCCAAAGGGATTGTTTATTCACAATTATTCTGCCACTAACAACCATGGACCTATAAAAACAAATAGGTCACATAAATCTTTAACCGTGTAGGTGTGGTGGCAGGCTAAGGAACAACATTAGTGTTATCTGGATTCTGGCTGTTCCAGATACACAACAGGTGACAAATCAACGTTCCTTAGTCTAGTATAAAGGTGACAGATTCACTATGGGCAAACAACGAAAGATTATCGTACAGGTAAAACAGGTAGTTGTATTTCTTTTCAAACGATAGATAACCGGTAAGAATCTACATCTGAATTAAATCAGCCAGTTATGATTGATGATGTTAATTCTGATTTTTAACCAATCATCTTACTCGAAGTAATTGTGATGGTTGACAGAATCTAACTTGCTTGATTTATGATCTTATATGATTTGATTTTAATCTATGCTTGAAAATTGATCAACCATATTCTTCTTGAACTTAATCTGTTTGGTCAAACTATGATTGATTACTAATTTCTCATGCTCTAAAAGGTATTTTTAGAAACTGTTGAAACTATTGAAACTTTACTGATAAAAACTACAAATTGCTTTTGAGATAATCATGATATTTTAACTGTGATCCTACGGAAGGTATACACACTCGCTCTTCATTTGATAAAAGTTTGTGTGCGTTTTCGTTGTCACAGTGGTTTATTTCCGAAATTGAATCTGATTTTGTTGAAATGATTCCTGATAATGAAAGTTGAACTTAATCAAGAAATATCGAGGGATAATCGGTTCACTTCTCTATCTTACTACTTCTAGACTCGATATTATGTTTTCTGTGTGTTTGTGTGCACTTTTGCAAACTCCTTCTGATTTTGGCTTAGTTTAAAAGTAAAAGTGCAATAGACTTGTCTAATAATCCTGTTCATCATTCACGCACGAAACACATTGATGTGAGACACCACTTTCTTAGAGATCACATTGCTAGGGAAGACATTTGCATTGAATTCATTTCAACTGAGAATAAACTTGCTGATATTTTCTCAAAACCCCTCCCCGAAGACAGATTTTCCAGATTACGTTTGGATTTGGGGATTATGGAAATTGACTAATCATTTTTCAATTTTTGGTTGAAATATTCTTGGATATTTATTTTCAACTTCAATTTCTAGAATTCAAACCTGTTTTGGATATCATTCAAAGATTGATTTGAATATGGTATTCAGTAGTGGAAATACGTTTGGTTTATGAAATTTCATAATATGATTAATTTGGTAACTTATTCCACGACCATTACTATTTCTACCATCTTTCTATCATTCGTAATGGTTTTGAAAAATGAGAAGAGTGAATTACTTTTTAAATTAAAAAGGAAAATAAAGAAAAATTTTAAAAATATTTCTCATGCATCCATTCTCATTTAAAAGTCCTTATGGTTATGCATGGATGGATCATGTGAGGTTATCATCACTCCATTCTCATTTAAAAGTCCTTATGGTTATGCATGGATGGAGCTTGATAACTAATGAGTAACTGCTAATCCCATTTAAAAGTCCTTATGGTTATGCGTGGTTAGTAAGTGCTTATTTCTTTTGTGCTTAAATGTCAAATCTTTTTAAAATCATAATAAATAGAATAAAACATCTCTCTTCTCATTATAAAAACCAAATCATCGATCCACTCTAAAATGTGGAAATTGTTATCTTGTTATGATATATTATGGTTTTTTCACTGTTTTTTTTCCATTTGTTTTCCCCTACTGTTTCATTATTTTTTGTCAGTCTTTTGATGATAACAAAAGGGGGAGAAGAAAGAGATTTTGATAAGAAAATAAGTATTTTTGGAATACTACACCAAATTTGTTAAATGTTGTTAGTTATTTTCTATAGTTCTTTTATTCATCTGTAATTTCCTAAATCTTCTAAAAAGGAGTGGTCTCAGTTGTAGGGGGAGCATACATAAGGGGAACTAAATATTCCATGGTTAAACAAACACATCTACTGGAATTTCAAAATCTTTAATATATATGTTTGTCATCATCAAAAGGGGGAGATTGTTTGATGTGTGTTTAGTGTTTGATGATAACAAAATATATATATCGAATTATAGATGTGTTTGCAGATTTTATTTTACACATACAGGAATAAATATAAATATTGAATAATAATGCTATTGCACAGAATTTAACAAATTCAAACAGTAATTTTATTCAATATAATATTTATTCAGTACAATGTTTACAGTACACTGATTTCATATTTACAGTTCACTCTCACTCATACAATTATTGTTACAATGATTTCCTCACTACATCACTCATACACTCAGTTGTTTTTCTGTATTTGTCTTGTCTCCTGTATACCTGTATAATTGATAATCTACAGCAGTAATCTGAACATAAACAAATTTAATTTGCAAAAATATAAAATTTGTTTTTAAAAGCCGTCTCAGATATATGGGTTATCGTCATCATCTTTGATTGTGTAATATCTGTGCATATCAGTATTCATATCAGGGACAGGTAATTACGAGTGGCTGCAGTACACACGTATACACGTGTGCACTGCCTCGCCAACTCGAGTGCACAAGGTCAAATCAAAATCAGATTCAACACAAGTGCAAATGGACTCAATCAAAATCAAAGTGTACACATGAACAATATGTGTCCAGAACAAGTGCAGCTATAGTGAACAAGTACAGAACACACATTCAAATGCACAAGTCAACAACATCACAATCATATAGCAGTGCAACTGAAGTGAAATCAAGACCAACTTTACTGTGCAAACTCAGACTTGAGCATACATGTGCATAGAGATAGCAGACTACAACTACAACTCATGAATGTGAATCAAAACTACAAAGGCTACAGTAACCAGATATGATCATCAAGCTATATAATGATGAACCAGTCAAGACCTGACAACAATGATGAAGCACAATAGCAACTGACTCAAGCAAGTGATCACAAGCACAATGGCAACTAGCCCAAATGAACAAGTGACAGTGCAACTCAATATGGCAACACAACTACAGCATCAATGCAAAAGCATACAAGATCAATAATGTACACATCAGCTACAGTGAAATTCAAAGTTAAATCCAACAACAACATCAAAGTGCAGTGAAGTACAACAGTGAAGGCAGGCAACAGACTCAAGTGACTAAAGTGAATACACAGTTCAAATGACAGCACAAGCTCGAGGAAATACAAGTGCAATGAAAACATGAAATGAATGCAACTAGTCAAGTATGCAGTGATGTATCCAAGTACAAGCAAGGTAGCATGGCAATGTCGAAAGCCCAACAGTGAACAAGTAAAGTATTTGTGTCAAAACAAAGCAAATGTCAACAGGAAGCAAGTATAATCAGAGAAGAATATCACAGAGAAAATGATTCACAGTGAAGAGGATAGCAATGTCGAAGAGTATGCTACAGAAAAATGTCAAAGCCGTGATCAAAGTGAACATGTCAAGGCCGATGATCAGAGGTCAAACAAGCAAGAGTTTACAAGTTAAAAGAAATAGAAACAGTCAAAGTTTTATAAATTAGGAAAGTATTATCGACTGTATTAATTCAAAAATCCAACGTTCAAGAATCAAAGCCGTGACTCAAAAGTAATTTCCAAAAATATAAAAACATATTAAGGGAAAGTTTCAACAACGTGAATATCACGTAAATCAAATCAGACGCCTATATAACAACCCAATCATCATCAACTAAAAAGTATCGAGTTCAAGCATTAAAACCAGAGAACGAAAGGCACAATTCACATACCAAATCAAAGCCGAACTCGATCAAGTGGTGGGGGGCAGAGAACAAGCAGAACCCAAATCATCATTGACAAGCTCAAGCAATCAAGTTAAAAAGCACAGAGCAATAATCACATACCGGAGCCAACAATCGATCAAATCAATCATCGCGAGACAGAGCAAGGAAATCGAGCAGCATCTTCACAAAGCCCCAATTTTGGAAGCATCGAGCCGAAGCTCTAATAAGAGGAACAACAACGTCATAAATCAGCAGAGCAACGAATTCAGCGCAAAAAAGCATCGAGCAAAGCCCTAATTCAGTTGCACAAAAAAATTGCCAGAGAATCGAAGCCCTAATTTCATCGAGCAGCCATTATCTCAAAGGGATCGAAAGAAAATGAAAGCAGGCCGAAGTGTATGGGCGAAAAGAAGATGAAAGCGGGCTAACAAGAGGGCCAATAAAATTATAAAGGGGGTCGGCCTAGTTTATTAATAGGGTTTTAAAAGTTTTAATTTAGTTTTAGATTTGGGCCGGGTTTAAGTGACATAGTTTGGGTCCATTTTATTTGAGGGCAAAATTGTTTTAAATTGTCAATCTATATTTTTCCCTGGTTTTAAACTGTATTCTGTTTTTCAGTTTAGTACTTTGTCAAGTCCAGTCAGGGTAAATCACCACCTAGGGTTTAGGTAGTGTCAGATTGTCTAGTTAGGGTTAGTTCAGTGAGCAAGGTGTGCGAGTTTACAAAGCTCTATAGGCGGAGCAGGGTGTGCGAGTCTGTAGGAGTGTTTGTAAGCGGGATACTGTTTAATCCTAATAGAAATCTGGGAATGCAGCAGTAGGCAGGGGTTGCCGAAGCTGGGTAAATTTTGTGTGTGATTTACTTTTCTGCATATTTATTTATCTGCAGTTTGATTTCGCTTTTAATTCGAGAAAATTGTGATAACCCTATTCACCCCCCCTCTAGGGTTAATCTAGATCCTACAAAACCAAGTTGCCAACTTCGAAGATCTGATTCCTGACCTTATTGTTGTAATATCGTGTGACTCAGTGTTTATGTGTAGTTGCCCTCACTCAGCTACATCACACTTCTCATTGACCGCGTCAAGAGACTCTAACAGGAGTTGCTCATTAGTTCATAGATTGTAGCAAATTACTCGATGAGAAGGTACTTCCAGTTCTACCAGAAACATAACCTCTGATCTATAGGCTAGGGCGAATAGAGAGTGGCCAGTCGTTGACTTATGGGTTGTTCGATATGCCCATAATACTAATGGAAGTTCATCGACCACTTGCCCTTGGCCTTGTCCAACCGCTTCTTAAGAATTAACTTAATAATCTTATTCACAGCTTTAACCTTTCCATTCACCTGAGGATGTGCCACTACAAAAAATCTCTTCTCTATGCGATGCTGGCAGTAGAAATCTTTGAACTCTGTACTATCGAATTTGGTCCTATTATCGGTAATGATTGCTTATAGAACTCCAAAACGACAGATGACATTCCAAAAAACAAAATTAATTGCTTTCTTTATGGTGATCGTGGCCAACAGCTCTGTCTCAACCCACTTTGTGAAATAATCAACTGCAATGATAGCGTACTTCGCGCCATCTTTAGATATTGGCAACAAACCGATGATATCAATCCCTCAAACTACAAACAGCCATGGACTGACAATTTGAGTAACCTCCATATGCAAGGCTCTTGGTAATTTATCAAATCTCTAGCACTAGTCACATTTTCGGGTGGATTCGGCTATGTCTCGGTTAATAATTGGCCAAAAGTATCCATAGTGGAAGATCTTCTTCGCTAGGGTTTGCCCTTTGGTGTGGTCGCCACAGCCCCTTCATGAACCTCTCTTAGGACTCGCTTGGCCCTATCGTGAGCGATGCATCCAAGCATGGGGACAGAGAAACCCTTCATGTACCGTACTCGTTCTTACATGACATATCTCGAATCTTATTGAAGGATTTTTCGTCGTTTATTCCTTCTCTCTGGAATGATTCCTCCCAGCAAATAATTCCGAATAGGAGCCATCCATGGCTCCTTTTTAGGCTCAATCTCCAAGATCCAATCAACATCCATTTGGTCGATGCTCAGAGCTAAAAATATTTCCATCGGAACCAAGCCCATAAGCTACACATCTCAGAAGCTGGCCAATTTAGCCAATGAATCGGCCATCTCATTCTCCTCTTTGGGAATATGAGCGATTGTATAATGTTTAATATCAGTGAGCAGCTTGACCATTCATTTTAGATAAGGAGCTAGTCTCGCTCCTTTTGCTTAATACTCTTTCTGAACTTAGTAAACCGCCAACTGGGAGTCGTAAAAAATATGTAAAGTCTTTAATCCCATCTCTTTGGCAAACTCGAGTCCTACAATCAGGGCCTTGTATTCATCTTCATTGTTAGTTGTAGAAAAGTCGAGCTTTAAGGCATAGTAGATTGGGTGTTCTTTGGTAGTAATAGGTATAACTCCAGCACCAGAGCACCTTTCGTTAAATGCACAATCCCTGTACATCTTCTACCTAGCTTCATTCTAGCCGCCGCTCTCTGAAGGATCATCTTATGTAGTGAATTCAACTATGAAATCCACAAAAGTCTGACCCTGGATTTCTCTTCGAGGGTGATAAGTTATGTTGTATTGGCTCAATTCAATGTTCCGGTTCAACGGTCTTCCAGAAGTCTCAGGTCACTACAAGACTTGTTGCAAAGGCTAGTCGATAAGAACTCTGATTGGATGAGCCTAGAAATAAGGGTGGAGCTTTTTCGAAGCGATCAAAAGGCAATATGCAAGCTTCTCCAACTTCAGGTAGTTTCTTACTGTGCCTATCAATTGCTTAATGACGTAATAGACCGATCGTTGGATGCAAGATACCTTGCATACAAGTGTGGGGCTCAAAGCATGCACTGATGCTTCCAAAGTATATAAACAAGTCTTCATCATCCACTGGCTTTGAAAGGATGGAGAGTCTCGCCAAGTGATCCATGGGACTTAGAGCGTCTTTACACTCGCGATTCCATTCGTAGTTCCTTTTTCCCTTCTTAATTGCCTCGAATAAAGGAATGCATTTATCTGTGGCTTTGGAAATGAACCGACTTAGGGCAGCGACCTTCCCGTTTAAGCTTTGGACTTCCTTGATCGACTTCTGGGCTTTGATTTTTCTTAGTGCCTCGATCTTCTCTGGATTGCCTTCAATCCCACGGAAGTTCACAATGAAGCCCAAGAATTTCCTGGACGCAACGTTGAAAGAGCATTTCAAGGGATCAAGCTCCATATTTTTGAAAAACGCCAAACATATATGCCAGATCAGCAATGTGGTTTCTTGAATGTCGTAACTTCACAAGCATGTCACCATGTAGACTTTCATCGAGCTTCCAATCTGGTCTTTGAACATCTCGTTAAAAAGCTTATGGTAAGTTTATCATGCGTTCATTAATCCAAAGGGCATGACGAGATAGCAATACTGTTCGCGGTCGGTTATGAGGTTGGTGTGTTCCTGATCTGGAATGTGCATCGGTATTTGGTTGTATCCCGAGTATGCATCCATAAATGAAAGTAGCTCATGTCCAACTGTCAAATCTACCAAGCGATTGATCCTCGAGAGCAAGAAGCTGTCTTTTGGGAAAGCCTTATTCAAATCAGAATAGTTGATGCATGTCCTCCGCTTCCTATTTGCTTTTACCACAAGATAGAGTTAGATACCCACTCTGGGTATAAGGCATCAGGGATGAAGCGGTTGTCCTTCAGCTTATCCACCTCTTCTTTCAGTGCAACTGATCTCTTTGGACCCAGGCTACGACATTTTTATTTTATAGGAACGCATTTGGGATTTATATTTAATGCAAGGCTCACTATCTCCAACAAGATCCCACACATATCCGAGTGTGTTCAGGCAAACACATCTATGTTTTCTTGGAGAAAACCAACCATCTCCTTCATCACTCTTGCGTCGAGCTATGGTCTGACCTTTAGGACCCGATTTGGATCTTTTTGGCTTACCAGGAATAGCGATAGCCAACTCGGCGAGAGCTGCTTTTCCACCTTCTAGCTCTTTATGTTGGTCCATGTCATCACGGAACCGATTACGCTGCTCGAGCTGGGGCTTAGGCTATAGTTATTATGCATCTAAAGCCTTAATGCAGAGGGTCCCTTCATATTTTTTCCTTTCTCTATTCGTCTTGCCTCTTTTAGCTCAGCAACATAACAATCGCAGCCAGCCACCTAATCTCCTTGCATGATTCCAACTCCATTCTCTATAGGGAACTTTATAGTCAAACATCAAGGTTCTATAGCCGCTCTGAACTCATCCATGGTCGGTCGGCCCAGAAATGCATTTAAGCTGAGTAAATATCCAACACCAAAAAACGCATGACTCACACTCGCTTGCGGTTTCCCTTGCCCAGTACCACCGGTAAATCTACATGTCCAATCCGCCCAGTAACCATCCTACTGAACCCCTGTATTCAAGATTTACAAGGTTTCAATTCCTTCTCCTCTAATATCATCTAATCATAAGCCTTTTTAAACAAGATATTAATTGAACTCCAACAGTCAATAAGCACCTTCTGAACAATGGCAAGACCAATCGTGGTTGTGATCATGAGTGGGTCAATTGTCGGAGCTTCCACTCCATCAGCATCTTTATTTGAGAAAATAATATCATCCGTCATCGTTCTGCATTATTTTACCGGAGTTCCATCTTCAATAGCAAAACAACTTTCACTCTCCACATTTTTAATGGCACCAGTATATCCATCTATCTCCGCTAGACACTTATCCGCTGGGTTTGGCCCACTGATAATTGTATTGGTTACCAACTGTTTTTCTGGCGGACTAAATGCATCAGCACTAGGCTTAGCTTCCTCCCGTTAGGAAGATGTCTCTGGGGCATTATAGTTTCCTTGCTTGCCATCCTGCAGAGCTTTCACATACTACAATAACTTTTTCTTGCAAATTAACTCCTCGGTCATATCCCACAGGTATCTGCACTCATTAATATTTTTGCAGTGAGTTTCATGGAGTCTATAAAACTTGCTTGACTACCTTTCCTTCTCAATCGACTCTCTTAGGGCTAGATTTCTGTATTGCTCGGTGTAAGGGTTGCCATATAGATATTCTCTATCGAATTATTCAGTTCAATATAGCTATCGTATTTAGGAGCCCAATACAATTCCTGTTATCTCGCTTTTTCTTCTTAGCCCCATAATCGATTCATTTTCGATTACCGTTTTGATTACTAACATTGACATCCATACTCCTAGAGCTTCCTTCAAATTGCTTTATGGAAACGTTGCTTTATAACAATTCATTCGAATTTCTAGCACCGATTCTCCCTGGACATTTCTTTACTTCCTCTAAGCAGAAGTCTTCATTAGCTTTTCTATAGAAAGCATCCATCATTGATAGGGGTTTTCTTTCTAACCGTTCACCGAACTTTGTATTGGGATGAATCCCCCTTATCAATGCCATCAGCACTATATCATCATTAGGATCTGTAACTTCTGCCACGGCTATATGGAATCAGTTTAAGAAATATTTCAACAACTCTCGCTCAGCTTAGAAAAGGTTTGAAAAAGACATCACATGCTTTGGACGTGTAGTATGCAAATGGAATTGTTCTACAACTTCTTCGATAATTCAGCAAAAGATGATATGGACTTCAGTGAAAGTCGAGCGAACCATGTCATATCTACTCCTTCTAAGAAAATCAGGAAATAATAGTACTTCATAGCATTCGAAGCTCTGGCTGAATCCATATGTCATTCGTACCTTATCAAGTGCTGCTAAGGGTCCAACGTTCCTCCGTACAATGGCATAGTTGGCATTGCGAATCTCCAAGGGCATCTCCCATATAGAATATTCTCTTTAAACGAATTCCGACTGAAAGAGGTACCCCATTCATTGTTACTCCTGAAACTATTTTCACTAATAAGTCTCCTGACCATATCCTCCAAGTAGTCCAAGTCAATAGGTTTGACTGAACGGTAGTAATCGAGCTCCGCTCTGAGTGTTCGGCCCGGTGAATGCTCTCGGTTTGACTCTCGATACTTAGGTTCTCCAGTCTCTGGGAGATCCATTCGTCCAACAATCCCCATGTTTGACTCGCGTGAGCAATATCATTAGCAACAACATGATTCTGACCACCAGAAGCACATTCTAAAGCCAAGTCCATGCCACCTTCTAGATGATGGGCTTTAGGCCCACCACTGAAGGGGTCGGTACCGACCCCTAACCTTGGGTCGGTACCAACCCCCAAACTTGAGCCTGGGCTCATCCTATTCCTTGGTACGATGTTCTAATAGCGTTCTGAGTCCTCTTCTGCTTCCTGTTCCTTTATCTCTGCTCAGATGACGAGGAACTTTTAGATGAAAAACTAGAGCCTCTTCTACTCCTTCTATGGCTGTTTTGAGTTAGCTCATTCAACAATCTCAAGATATGCTGCATTGTCTGACTCATCTCATTCTGACTAGCTTGGAACCTATCTTCCATCTGCTTTAGCATATCCATCTCCATTATGGTCACGATGTCAGTTGGAGTCTGGATCTCCGCTTGAGTAGGTTGGACAACTCCATCCCCTTGCTGAGGATTATGATTCTCTAGTAGTACCTCTGGAGTTGGTAGAACGGTCTCTTCTTGATGGGGCCATGGTAGAAAGCTTCTAGTAGATCTTCACAAATCTAAGTTGTAGAATTAAAAGGTTGAAAAATTCGATCTATCACTTAGATATGGGAAATCCAATAATAGACGATGGATCCAAATAACCTAAGAATCAAGGACCCTTTCAGTGAAAGCATCAAAATATTTGAACTAAAAATGGCATAAACACCCAAAAGTTTATGTAGAGAATAAGATATGAAGAAAGTAAATAAAAAACGAGGAAAAATGAACACATAGAAATTTATAGTGGTTCGGCAGAGTAAGGCCTACGTCCACTTTAATCTTCTATTGCTTATTTGTGACTTAGGGGCAGAAGTTCTTAGGGGTCGGCACGACTCCGAGACTTATATTTTTAGAATTATAAGAATATAGTTTAGAATAGAAGTAAAGCCCTAAAGATCCTGAAAAATGAGCCTTATCCTTCTATTTATAGAGGTAGGGAACCTAAAATCTTGCATAAAATATCTCTAAGCCATTGTACACCATTTAGACCAATTCTCCTACAAAAATAGATGCCATATTATCAGGAAGTAGGAGTCGATACTGATCCCTAACTTGGCCAAAATGGTTGTTCTCATCTATTCTTCTTGGCTCATCTTGTGGTTAGCTTCGTGATTCTATAGTTGTTTGCACCAATGTTAGCTTATTTCCGAGTCCAAATGTTAGAGTTGTGGAAGAACATAGTTGTAGCTTCAAGTGTTCATGGAGAATGATAGAGAATTGCATTGAATCAATAAACCAACATTGGAAATAAGCCCGAGGCATCATGTAGGAGGCATAGGCAGAAGATAGGGTCCACTTGCGGTGGAAACAGGAGTCGGTACCGATCATAGAGTGGGGTCGGTACCGATCCCTTACTTTGGTGGATTAATCCTTTCATTTGCTTAGGTTGGTCTTTTATTGGTTCTGTGACTTTGCCAATGCCTGGTTTCCAGACTCCTAGGCTATTTCTCTAGGCTACCTGCCTTGATAATTCCAAGTTCGATTCACCCAGCCTATCCGAATATGACCTGATCAAAAGGCTGGATAACAATATATATCTATATATGAATTTATTTAATATTTAATGCAATAGTATATATATATATATCTTAAATATTTTTATATATAAGATATACATACACACATATGTGCATAGTTTTGTAGTATTTAATATTTATGTAAATAACAAGTTTACATACATGCATATATTTGGACAACATTTAATACATATAGGATTAGCTAATATGTCTGTTGCGATGTAAATCCTAACATTTAGATATATGCATGTTATACTATGTATGGATTATTATGTTACACATGCACACACATACATATATGTATATGTACATATGTGTACTATTATATTTGATTAAATATAAATCATATAATACTCTACCTATAATTTGCAAATTTAAATAAAATAAGAGATTTTATTTAGATTAAATTTGTAAATGTTCTAAATAATTTAGACTTCATAGGCCGAATAAAGATCCAATAGGGTAAATTTTTTGAAATTCACTCATAACTTTCACTATGGGCTGGACCAGTTTCAGCAATACTTGCCTCTCATTTGCATTTTGAACATCAGCTATTGTAGCATTGAAGCGAGTCAAATACTGACGCAGAGATTCGTCATTTTCTTTTTGCTTAGCATCTGATAGTGAATACACATCTTTCGATTGTTCCACATGCATAGGTAATTGAATAATGAACTTCTCCCTTAACATCAACCATGAATTTATAGATCCTAATGGTAGGCCGTAGAACCATATTATTGCTAGGTCTGCTAGCAACATAAGGAAGCATTTGCACAAGACTTCCTCTGTAGCTCCACTTATTAGCATATGTTGGGTATAACAATGTAGATGCATTATAACATCGGATAGTCTCTTGTAAAGTGTAATAACCTACCATTTTTGACATTCCAATTTAACACAACTCATGGTGTGTAAACCCTGAAAGCTAAAGAAGACTTGTTGTTAGGTCGAGATAATAAGGGACAAAACAAGATAATAAAGATTATCTTTTTCTTTTTGAATTCACAGCGGAAGGAAAACATGTAAACACACACACAAAAATTCACTTAAAACACTTTTTAATTCGAAATAAAAATTATATTATAAACTGAAATGCTATGATAAACCATATAAATTTTTTTACATAACTTTTTTACGTATTTTTTTGGCAAAGCCAGCCGGCTTTATAATGGGCCATGCCACTGTATATAAATAAGGAAAAGGTGTTCTGCACATGCACAGAACAACTGTATATGGTTTTATAGTGGTCATACCACTTAAGCTACAAAACAGGTGAGAAGCTAAAATGCCTCTGCAACTATTAACTTTTTACGTATTTAGTATCATATGTTCAATATAAACCACTTTCGTCTGAAACTCTATATTTCCAATTCTCATTATAAAATTCATATAAATCGTCAAAATTTATATAAAGTTCATTTTTATCTCTATTATACATCATAACCTTCTAGAAATCAATTTATAAAGTTTTATATAAATTAAACAAGTACTTTTTAACATATTGTATGCATATACTTGTCAAAACCTTGATTTTCAATACTTTTCTTTACTATATATATATATATATATGCACACACAGTAATATATATATAAATATTCATCACAATTTTGAATTTAGCACTCTAGTATATAAAATTATCATTCATAGATCCAAACTTACATTATTCCATGCATTTAAAATGATTACTAATCATATATAAATCATATGCAATCTCAAATTTACATTGTTTCGCATTGTTTAGCTAAACATAATCTCGTTATCGTTTTATATTGATTCATATTACATTAAATTTCGAATTTTATTTCTTTTAATTTATTTAATACATTAGTAATCATCATCATAATCCATATTTTCTATTCCTAAACCATAATTACTTATAATTAGACGAGATTGAAAATAGTATATTGCACATTCAACATAAACCAATCACAATAATCCAAAAGCCTCTAAATTGCTCACTTCTAGAATTTGGTTTGTCTCTAAATCTATGAATTTGCAATTCTAATTAGTGTAAGAGTATAGGACTTGATTTTTTATTCGATCTGGTACTTAAATCATTGAATTTAATGAAGAATTTGGGGAGAGTTTGATGTTTGAATTAAAGAGGGTTTTTGGAATTCATAAGGAAGAAGAAAATACATAATTAGAAAATGAATTAAATTTTTTTGAATGGGATAGCCGATTGCTGATATATAGATAATAAAGGGTGACCGTTCAAATTTGTCGAGTTAGCATAATTTAAAATTTAAAATTTCCAAAACATAAAAACTGCGATATCTCTCACATCCGGATGCTGATTCAGACAAATGAATATACATCGTGCATTAGGAAAATGAAGCAGATGCAATGACTCCAGTTTCATTTTCAAATTCAAAAGTTTAAAAATGATGATTTTTCCCTTCGGTCAGAATTATTCAATTTATATCATTATTTTAAATTATCTAAAATACGGGTTATTACACTCTCCTCCCTAAAAGAAATTTCATCCCCTAAATTACTAACACAATATCGAAGTCAGCTAATTCAACCAAAATCATATCAATACATATATACTACATAGATAAACAAATAGGAATGCATGATCATGTCCTATAATACTTGACTAAATGCAAGAATGCAATTCGATGGTCGACCTTCTGAACTAGTCAGCCTCCTGGATGTATGCAATATAAATGGCATGTATGCATGATACAATATAATTCCAGAAAATCAACATAAATGAAATCTATGCAAATGCAACTATGTAAATTCGTATCATGGGTCAAGGGTTCAAACATTCTAATGATCAATACAAATCTAAGTAAACCACGAAGCACATACAAAATCTAACATCCAAACCTAAATCCTTAACAAAACAAAATGATTCCATAGCAATCATCCAACCAACCTAGATACTAACTAAACTAACATTCAAGTAATTGGGAAAATGTTCCGATATAGTGTCAAATTGAAACGGTCAAATCATCTTCAATACTTTTCGAATACCCTTAAACAAATTATCATCCCTAACTAAATCTAACTAACTCTATTATTGGCATAAACTCATTCTTAAACATCGGCTACAAATGTACGTGCATGTCTACAACCTCTGTAATCCATACTACCAACTCGAATAAATGATGCCACAATGCATAACAACAGGTAGTCTTAGCACAAACATGCCTAAATAAAATTGCATTCTCTTATATAATTCCTAAATGCCCATACTCAATACTTAAATCATTCTGTAGTACATTCCACAATTCATCTTTCAGATTGCTAGGGTAAGGAAACTCAAAGTGTGTAATACCCCAAGATTTTGAGGAAAGTTCTTTTAAATAAATGATTAAAATTCTGGGGGAAAAAATCAGAATTATTATATAGGTGGGATTTTCAGTGGTGCAAGGTTGTGTGCATGTGTGCACGTGCACACTAGTTATGGCACTAAGAGAAAATCCAGAATTCCTGAATAATAAAACAAGGAAGGAAAACATTTAGATAAAATGTTTTAAATAAAGAAAATATAGACCTAGACATGAGTATTAAAAATTCCTGAGGATGTGTGTATATATATATATATATCTATATATATGCCTATGTAAGACTTGTCTGAAAATTAAGGCAGAAGAAAACATTGATTTATAATGAATAAGTGAAATTTTAAATAGGTGTAGAAATGCACATAAGTATGCACATGTTTTCTGCAAATAAATGGTTAAAATTAAATTAACACCCATAGTTGTATAAATGTATATATATATATATCCAGATATTATTTGAGCAGAAAATTAATAAAGGAATCACTAAAACAGTAAGAACCAAAGTGCAAGAAAGCAAATGTGCATAGGCAGAAAATAGAAAGTCACACCATTATCATGTTTGAGGTAAGTATAATAAAAATACTTAAAGTTATCACTTTCTGAAAAGAAAGGAAAATAGGCACAATTTAGTCTTGTTTTAAAATATTGACCGGGACATTAAGGATTAGGAGGGAGGGAATATGCAATGCCAAATGCATGATTCTGGTCTGGGCTAAAATAGGGATTTTGCATCACCCAAAACCCTAGACAGAACCCTTATTTAAACCAAGAGCCCAATCAGAAAACTGCTCTCTCACTAATTAATTAACCTAAGGAAGAAGAGGAAGATAAGGCTAAAGATTTGAGGGGTTTTCTGGTTTAAGCTTGTGTAAGCATTTAGGTGAGTATCCTCACTCATATACATGGCATTAAGACCTGGGATTAGGCAGCCAAGCTTTTATATGTTATATTTTGCATGTTTTGATTTACAAACTATGTTGGCTACTGATGGTTTCATGAATGT
This sequence comes from Allium fistulosum, assembly GCA_030737815.1. NCBI lineage: Eukaryota > Viridiplantae > Streptophyta > Magnoliopsida > Asparagales > Amaryllidaceae > Allium > Allium fistulosum. The sequence continues at coordinate 211,264,544 of CM060902.1, read as the reverse complement.
TTGATGAAATATGATCTGCTATGCTGGATGTATGACTTTGTTGTTCTATTTTCATCTCTGTATATTATACCAAAACCTTAAGGAACATATATCAGAGTATTTGTAACTAGTTTGAATAATGGCTTAAGACAAAGAATGAAAAATAAAGAAAACTATGAGCTGCATATACATTGGTATGGTGCTGAGGCTTGAAATAATTGGTTAAGGGTGCAATGGAGTCTTTCTCTATAAGTGCTGAGCCCTAAACTAAACAGAAATTTACAAGCCTAAAAACTATGTTTAAACAAGATTAAAAATCTGGCTAAATATAGTTGCTTGCAAAATCAAAATAAACCCAATAGAGCCATGCATTTATTCTCAGTTGCAAACATTCTGGTATATGCTTGAATAGGGTGTTTATATGCTAAATAATGTGAGATGGAATGACTGGGGTGTTATACCTCTAGAAAGTACCTTTAACTTGCTTGCAATATTATGTCTGCAAGGTAAATAGTATGCTTCATGAGTACAGGTGGTATGTACACCTAGCTATCATTGATAGAATGAACATAAATACACTTAGTAATATAACTAAGGATTTTGTGCCAAGAAGGCTGCTGGAATGCTTGTCCTATTTGAAGTAGACAAGTTGGCACATGGCTTGTTTAAGTCCTGAGATCTTTGTGCCATAATGTTAATTAGTTCATGGCAATGTGTCCCTTTGATTCCTTATAGCAGATGAGGCCAGGAATTTATAAGAAAAAGAAAAGGCAACCTTAGTAGTTCCAGATAAAAGTTGTTTTATTGCATATGTTTGCTCTTATGTATTGTACATGATAATACCTGTCAAGTATGCAAAGTATATTTATGCTGTATTCTTAGCTTAATATCATGGATATGTTAGAAATGCTCACACCAGATCATAGATCTGACCCTTATTGCTCATGGCACATGGGGGTGTCTCATTTATAATGGGGCAGCCACTAATGCTTTTGCAGGTTGTGATGGAGCTAAGTAAGCAAGATTAAAAAGATATGGAATAGAGGATGCTAAGATAATTAGAAATAAAAGCTAAAATGTGTTAATTCAAGCATGTATTCCCTGATTAATATGGCTATCTAAATGTATTAAGTAGGAAGAACTTGTAAGAGACATGTGATATGTTGTTTCTGGTTATTTCTGATTTGGTATGTACTAAGGATATTGATGTTAAACTGATTTGAAAACCTATTTGCTAAGGTTGTTTTGATTTAGAGGAAAAACCTGGATTTTATAAGTATAATCATTTCATGATGATTTCAGTTAATCCTGAGTTCAATCAAAAAGAATATAGATACACAGAAAAATAATATTGGGAAAACCCAGAAAAGAATTAAACTGCTATATCTTCAATTTATGATATTGACATAAGTCCAAATGCAAGAAAAAGTGTTTATACCCTGAAGATGTATTTTTGAAAGAGAAGTATGGTTAGGAAGAATGATATATATATCTGATCACAAGGTCCCTGATTCATACAAATATATACACATGCTTTTGAAAAGGAAAGGTAACAATGTTTTGTATATAATCTGGGTTGTAAAAATGCAAACAAAAGAATGGCCAGAGTAACCACATGGTTAGGCCATAGGTCAGGCCAAATGTTTCACTTCAGATCAATGAAGCAAGGGAACATTTGAGCTCAGTTTTCTGGAAATTGAACAAAGACACTGACATGTACATGTATATCTGTGTACATGTTGATATTAGGCAAAAATATAGATGTAAATTCTTAAAACAGTTGAAAGAATGGGTTTTAAAAAATAGTTATGCAAGAAGAATTGTTTTGTATGTTAGGATATAGGCAAAAATCAAATATATATGTACAATTAGAGGTAGGTATCAGATTTCAGACATACAGAAGAAAATAAAAAGAAAAACAAAAATTGTGTTTGAACCGACCAGCATAGTACTCGAACTAGTGACCTTGCATGAATAAGTTAGGCGCGTTTCCATTACGCCTAGATGTTGCTTGTGTTCACTTAGGATCCACTTTCTTTTAACCTGAGTTTGATAATATTCAGACTTTAAGACAATCATCTATATTATAAGCTTGCTTCCACTGATTATTGCTTGGTTATTTCTTAATTATAATAACAGTCTAAGGCACATATTTCCAGTGGACACCATAGTCAAAAATCAGAATACAATAAGTTTTAATTTAAAAGGGAATTTATCACATTTTTATAAATTTAAAAAAAAAAGGATTTCTACCTATTATCATGCTCTGATTCAAGTAGAATATAACATAGATATCTTCATATATGTATGTTAAAAATGATTTAGAATTAAAACAATATTTCTATATTATGAAAGATCCTGGATATTTTTGTTTATTAGAAAAGAAAATGACCCTGGGAAATATATTTGTAATAGATGATACATCTATATATCATCTCTAAAAAAAAAAACACTAATAAAATTAGTGTTGTAAATAGGAGGGTCATTTCATTTGGTATCAGAGCTATGTTTTAATTAACATAGCAAATGTTTGTATGCTTATGTTTATACTAGGTTTGTTTGTATATTTGACTGTTTATAAGTATTCCCTGAATGTATGTATGTGTGTGCATGTGACATACACAATGATTAAATAGGAAAGATACAATCAATTTAAAATTAAAGCTAAGTGTTATAAACTAATAAGATGAAATACATATACTTTTAGAAATATGGTAGGAAGAGGGTCTCATCATCAAGGAGGATCTAGCACACCACAAATGCTTGACATGTAGGAATTTGTGAGAGTTTTGAGAGATGGAATTGGGCACAGACCTGAGAACCCACATGAGGAGCTCTCCAAGTTAGTGAAGACTTATACCAACTTGGGAGGCAAGAACTTTGAAGGAACTGAAAGTGTAATGGAGATTCAAGCATGGCTGAGGACATTAGAGAGGATCTTCACTGATATGCAACTAGATGACCAAAGGAAGAGGCAAGTGGCCTCAAGGCAATTAAAAGGAGCAGCTTTAAGTTGGTGGGAGGTGATCATAGCTGGCCGGAATGAAAATGATATTAATTGGAATCAATTTAAGGAGATGTTAGAGGCAAGGTTTGTTCCAGCCTCAGCAAAAACCACTTTACTTGAGGAGTTCATCAAGCTTAGACAGGGGACTATGAATGTCACAGAATACACCCAGAAGTTTGAGGGATTGTCAACCTATGGGGCAATGTTAGTGGCTGATGAAGCATCCAAAAATGATAGATACATCAAGGGATTGAACCCAGGGCTTAGCAGGGCTATACTACCTTATGCTGACAGAACTTTTGATCAAGTGATAGATTTGGCTCTGAAGATTGAGCAGCATGACAAGGAAAGAGATAAGTTCAGGAACTTCAAAAACAATAGTAACAAGAAGAACAAAGGGAAGTACCATCCTTATGATAAGAAGAAAGGAGAGGCAGATGGTAAGAAGGCAGTAGATGCAAAGCCCAATGAAGCCAAAAGAAAAATAGTTTGCAACCATTGTGGGAAAGAAGGCCATATTAAGCCAAGATGCCCAGAGCTTAAAGGGGGAGCTTTCAAATGCTATCTATGTGGGAAGGAAGGGCATATGAAAAGAAATTGCCCAGAATACAAGCAACAAGGGAAAGTGGCAAACCTGGAAGGTAGGGGCAAGGCCATAATTGAGGCTAATGCTGAAAACCATGGTCAAGTGGAAGGTACACTATTTATTTGTACCATACCTTTAGCTGTAATATATGATACCGGGGCAACCCACTCACTCATTTCCCATGAAATAGTTAAAAGGTTGAAAATGAACTGCAATTTGGCTGAAATACCTCTGTTAATACAAAGCCCTTTAGGAAGTTCTAGTGTATTAGATATGATCTGTGTGGATGTGAATTTGAACATAGGAGGAAACACATTTGTTTCCAATTTATATGTTCTAAATTTCCCAAATATAGGAGTTATATTAGGGGCAGATTGGCTAAGACAATTCAAAGCCATAATTGACATAGATGCATCCACCATTTCACTACAAAATTCTAAAGGCCAAAGGGTTACAATTCTATGTGAACCTATCAAAGAAAACAGTCTAAATCATTTAATTGAATTAGAAAATAATCCCAAGGAAATAGCTATTAATGAAATCCCCATAGTTAAAGAATACTTGGATGTATTTGGGGAAGTAAAAGGTGTCTCACACCATAGACCTGTTGAATTCCAGATTAACCTTATGCCTGGGGCTAGCCCAGTTATCAAAAAGCCTACCAGGATGGGGCCAAGTGAATTAAAGGAGCTAAAGAACCAGCTGGAAGAATTAGAAGCCAAGGGGTTTATAAGGCCAAGTAATTCATGCTGGGGGGCTCCTGTAGTATTTGTTAAAAAGCATGATGGTACTTTAAGAATGTGTATAGATTATAGAGAATTAAACAAAGTAACCATCAAAAACAAATACCCATTACCCAGGATAGATGATCTCTTTGATCAACTCAGTGGAGCTAAAGTGTTTTCTAGGCTAGACTTGGCATCTGGGTTTCATCAGATGAAGGTTGAGGAATCAAGTGTTAAATATACAGCATTCAACACAAGATATGGATTGTATGAGTTTCTGGTTATGCCATTTGGGCTAACAAATGCCCCTTCTTACTTTGTAGACCTAATGAATAGGATATTCAGAGATTACTTAGACAAGTTTGTTCTGATTTTTATAGATGATATTCTAATCTACTCTAAAACAATAGAGGAACATGAGAACCACTTACATTTGGTCTTATCTAGATTAAGAGAAAAAGATTTGAAAGCCAAGTTCTCTAAGTGTGTGTTCTGGCAAGAGGAAGTACACTTTCTTGGACATGTTGTCTCTGCTAGAGGAATTTCTGTAAACCCCAATAAGATAGTAGCAATCCAAGCATGGAAGAAGCCTAACAATGTTAGTGAAGTTAGGTCATTCATGGGGATGGCAGGATACTATAGGAGGTTCATACAAGGATTTTCTAAAATAGCAATGCCACTCACTAACCTGACTAGGAAGAACCAAAAGTTTATATGGACTGATAAGTGTGAACAAGCTTTCACCCAGATCAAGGAGGCTTTGGTAAAATCACCAGTGTTGAGAGTACCAGAAGGCAATAAGGGATTGGTTGTATATACAGATGCATGTGGGTCAGGGCTAGGGGCTGTGTTGATGCAGCAAGATCAGGTCATAGCCTATGCATCTAGACAACTAAAACCCCATGAAACTAGATATGCAACTCATGATCTTGAGTTGGCAGCAGTAGTATATGCCTTAAAGCTCTGGAGGCATTATTTATTGGGTGCAAAGTTCATTTTATACACTGATCACAAGGCCTTAAAGTATCTCTTTTCACAAAAAGATTTAAATATGAGACAACACAGATGGGTTGAATTTCTTGCTGCTTATGACTTAGATATACTTTATACACCAGGCAAGGCTAATAAAGTGGCAGATGCATTGAGTAGGCAGCATGCAAAAGTGGCCATGTTGATGATGGAGGAGTTTAGAGACTTGACCATGCTCACTGATTTGGAAATAGATGAGAGCAGTGGGATGAGTATGGAAATAATTGAGGAAGAAAGGAGTAAAGGAAGGTTAAGTTTAATTACTTTACAATCAAATTTGGCCTTGAAGGTGGCAAAAATGCAAGAAGAAGATCAAGACTTAACAGAAAAGAGGTCTCTCCTATTAAAGAAGGAGGAAGTGAAGGATTATCACATAGATGTAAAAGGATACTTAAGGTACAAGGGAAGGATATGTGTCCCAAACATCATAGAATTGAAAGAAGAAATCCTTAATGAGTACCATAGGAGCAAATATTCCATACATCCAGGCAGCACCAAGATGTACCAAAACTTAAAAAGGGACTATTGGTGGAAGGGAATGAAGTCTGATGTAGCCAGATATGTTGCTAAGTGCATGGTTTGTCAACAAATAAAAGCTGAGACCCAAAGACCTTCAGGATTGTTGCAGCCACTTAGCATACCACAGTGGAAGTGGGAAGACATATCTATGGATTTCATAGATGGCCTTCCTAGATCCAAGAGGGGAAATACAAGTATTTGGGTGATTGTAGATAGGCTGACTAAAGTAGCCCATTTCATACCAGTGAAAGCAGACAGAAATGCACCTAGTTTAGCCCAAACTTTTATGAGAGAAGTGGTAAAATTGCATGGTGTTCCTAAAACTATAGTGAGTGATAGGGATACAATTTTCACTTCAAGATTCTGGAAGAGCTTCCAAGAAGCTATGGGGAGTGAATTGTGCCTAAGCACTGCTTATCACCCCCAATCAGATGGGCAAACAGAAGTGGTAAACAAGATTTTAGAGGATTTGCTTAGAGCATGTGTGTTAGACTTTGGAGGAAATTGGGAGGACCACCTCCATTTGGCTGAGTTCACATACAATAATAGCCACCAGAGCACAATTGGAATGGCACCCTTTGAAGCCCTATATGGGAAGCCATGTCTATCACCTATGTGTTGGGCTGAGGCAGGAGAGAAAGCTATCCTAGGGCCAGAATATGTCAAAGACATCACAGAGAAAATAGGACTGGTGAGAAAGAGGATGGCAGTAGCTCAAGATAGGCAAAAGAAGTATGCTGATGCAAAGAGGAAGTCAGTGGAATTCAAAGTAGGTGATTATGTCTTCATTAAGGTTTCACCAATGAAGAAAGTCTTGAGATTTGGCAAGCAAGGCAAACTCAGACCCAGATATGTTGGACCATACAAGATTTTGGAGAGGATAGGCTCACTAGCCTATAAGCTGGAGCTTCCAGAGAAGATGAGTGCAATGCACAATGTGTTTCATGTGTCACAACTAAGGAGATGGGTACATGACAAGGAGGAAATCTTAGAAAAGCCTACTGAAGTTCAGATTAATCCAGATCTAATCTATGAAAAAGAGCCAGTGGGAATTGTGGCAAGGGAAGAAAAGAAATTAAGAAACAAGACATTGAAGCTTGTAAAAATTCAATGGAGTATAGATCCTAGTGATTGTACTTGGGAGCTAGAGGATAAAATCAGGATGGATTACCCTAGGCTCTTTGCAAATTTGAAAGGTAAATTCTTAGATTACTAAGAAAGTTTGATATGTATGATAGACAGTGACTATTTGAATTGCTCATGCATATTTGAATAATTTTCCTAAGAAAGTAGGAGTACTCAAAGAATATATTGCAAATTGTGAGGGCACAATTCCTAAAAGAAGGGGTGATTGTAATACCCCAAGATTTTGAGGAAAGTTCTTTTAAATAAATGATTAAAATTCTGGGGGAAAAAATCAGAATTATTATATAGGTGGGATTTTCAGTGGTGCAAGGTTGTGTGCATGTGTGCACGTGCACACTAGTTATGGCACTAAGAGAAAATCCAGAATTCCTGAATAATAAAACAAGGAAGGAAAACATTTAGATAAAATGTTTTAAATAAAGAAAATATAGACCTAGACATGAGTATTAAAAATTCCCGAGGATGTGTGTATATATATATATATATCTATATATATGCCTATGTAAGACTTGTCTGAAAATTAAGGCAGAAGAAAACATTGATTTATAATGAATAAGTGAAATTTTAAATAGGTGTAGAAATGCACATAAGTATGCACATGTTTTCTGCAAATAAATGGTTAAAATTAAATTAACACCCATAGTTGTATAAATGTATATATATATATCCAGATATTATTTGAGCAGAAAATTAATAAAGGAATCACTAAAACAGTAAGAACCAAAGTGCAAGAAAGCAAATGTGCATAGGCAGAAAATAGAAAGTCACACCATTATCATGTTTGAGGTAAGTATAATAAAAATACTTAAAGTTATCACTTTCTGAAAAGAAAGGAAAATAGGCACAATTTAGTCTTGTTTTAAAATATTGACCGGGACATTAAGGATTAGGAGGGAGGGAATATGCAATGCCAAATGCATGATTCTGGTCTGGGCTAAAATAGGGATTTTGCATCACCCAAAACCCTAGACAGAACCCTTATTTAAACCAAGAGCCCAATCAGAAAACTGCTCTCTCACTAATTAATTAACCTAAGGAAGAAGAGGAAGATAAGGCTAAAGATTTGAGGGGTTTTCTGGTTTAAGCTTGTGTAAGCATTTAGGTGAGTATCCTCACTCATATACATGGCATTAAGACCTGGGATTAGGCAGCCAAGCTTTTATATGTTATATTTTGCATGTTTTGATTTACAAACTATGTTGGCTACTGATGGTTTCATGAATGTTTGATGAAATATGATCTGCTATGCTGGATGTATGACTTTGTTGTTCTATTTTCATCTCTGTATATTATACCAAAACCTTAAGGAACATATATCAGAGTATTTGTAACTAGTTTGAATAATGGCTTAAGACAAAGAATGAAAAATAAAGAAAACTATGAGCTGCATATACATTGGTATGGTGCTGAGGCTTGAAATAATTGGTTAAGGGTGCAATGGAGTCTTTCTCTATAAGTGCTGAGCCCTAAACTAAACAGAAATTTACAAGCCTAAAAACTATGTTTAAACAAGATTAAAAATCTGGCTAAATATAGTTGCTTGCAAAATCAAAATAAACCCAATAGAGCCATGCATTTATTCTCAGTTGCAAACATTCTGGTATATGCTTGAATAGGGTGTTTATATGCTAAATAATGTGAGATGGAATGACTGGGGTGTTATACCTCTAGAAAGTACCTTTAACTTGCTTGCAATATTATGTCTGCAAGGTAAATAGTATGCTTCATGAGTACAGGTGGTATGTACACCTAGCTATCATTGATAGAATGAACATAAATACACTTAGTAATATAACTAAGGATTTTGTGCCAAGAAGGCTGCTGGAATGCTTGTCCTATTTGAAGTAGACAAGTTGGCACATGGCTTGTTTAAGTCCTGAGATCTTTGTGCCATAATGTTAATTAGTTCATGGCAATGTGTCCCTTTGATTCCTTATAGCAGATGAGGCCAGGAATTTATAAGAAAAAGAAAAGGCAACCTTAGTAGTTCCAGATAAAAGTTGTTTTATTGCATATGTTTGCTCTTATGTATTGTACATGATAATACCTGTCAAGTATGCAAAGTATATTTATGCTGTATTCTTAGCTTAATATCATGGATATGTTAGAAATGCTCACACCAGATCATAGATCTGACCCTTATTGCTCATGGCACATGGGGGTGTCTCATTTATAATGGGGCAGCCACTAATGCTTTTGCAGGTTGTGATGGAGCTAAGTAAGCAAGATTAAAAAGATATGGAATAGAGGATGCTAAGATAATTAGAAATAAAAGCTAAAATGTGTTAATTCAAGCATGTATTCCCTGATTAATATGGCTATCTAAATGTATTAAGTAGGAAGAACTTGTAAGAGACATGTGATATGTTGTTTCTGGTTATTTCTGATTTGGTATGTACTAAGGATATTGATGTTAAACTGATTTGAAAACCTATTTGCTAAGGTTGTTTTGATTTAGAGGAAAAACCTGGATTTTATAAGTATAATCATTTCATGATGATTTCAGTTAATCCTGAGTTCAATCAAAAAGAATATAGATACACAGAAAAATAATATTGGGAAAACCCAGAAAAGAATTAAACTGCTATATCTTCAATTTATGATATTGACATAAGTCCAAATGCAAGAAAAAGTGTTTATACCCTGAAGATGTATTTTTGAAAGAGAAGTATGGTTAGGAAGAATGATATATATATCTGATCACAAGGTCCCTGATTCATACAAATATATACACATGCTTTTGAAAAGGAAAGGTAACAATGTTTTGTATATAATCTGGGTTGTAAAAATGCAAACAAAAGAATGGCCAGAGTAACCACATGGTTAGGCCATAGGTCAGGCCAAACGTTTCACTTCAGATCAATGAAGCAAGGGAACATTTGAGCTCAGTTTTCTGGAAATTGAACAAAGACACTGACATGTACATGTATATCTGTGTACATGTTGATATTAGGCAAAAATATAGATGTAAATTCTTAAAACAGTTGAAAGAATGGGTTTTAAAAAATAGTTATGCAAGAAGAATTGTTTTGTATGTTAGGATATAGGCAAAAATCAAATATATATGTACAATTAGAGGTAGGTATCAGATTTCAGACATACAGAAGAAAATAAAAAGAAAAACAAAAATTGTGTTTGAACCGACCAGCATAGTACTCGAACTAGTGACCTTGCATGAATAAGTTAGGCGCGTTTCCATTACGCCTAGATGTTGCTTGTGTTCACTTAGGATCCACTTTCTTTTAACCTGAGTTTGATAATATTCAGACTTTAAGACAATCATCTATATTATAAGCTTGCTTCCACTGATTATTGCTTGGTTATTTCTTAATTATAATAACAGTCTAAGGCACATATTTCCAGTGGACACCATAGTCAAAAATCAGAATACAATAAGTTTTAATTTAAAAGGGAATTTATCACATTTTTATAAATTTTAAAAAAAAAAGGATTTCTACCTATTATCATGCTCTGATTCAAGTAGAATATAACATAGATATCTTCATATATGTATGTTAAAAATGATTTAGAATTAAAACAATATTTCTATATTGTGAAAGATCCTGGATATTTTTGTTTATTAGAAAAGAAAATGACCCTGGGAAATATATTTGTAATAGATGATACATCTATATATCATCTCTAAAAAAAAACACTAATAAAATTAGTGTTGTAAATAGGAGGGTCATTTCAAAGTGGATCGTATCTTACCCAAACAAATCGAAACAACTTAAATCGTCATAATATTCCTACTTTCACCTAAGAACATTCAAAATGATCGATGTCTCAACCTGGCAAACATAACATACCTCCCATCTGCCTCTAATCTAATTTAAGTAGCATCATTACACTTATGTTATAACTTCTTCAATTATCCATTAAGTTTAATAATTAATGTGTCACCTCCTCAATTACCCAAACATTTCATCCTAAGTTCTACAACAAACAACCAAGCAAGCATTTAAATAAGAGAAAGCCTATTCTATTCAACCAATACAACCATAACAATAAAATCCTAAACCTAAGTGGAATTTAAACCCAAAAATATGCTAAACTAAGATAGAGATAGAGTTAAAAGAATTGACTATATAATACATTGTCTACATGCATCTCACATGCAATGGAAACTCTACACCTTTAAGTTGCTACTCCAAAAGTGTTTCTTTGAATAGATAGTCTCTCTTCAATCTAAGGGATGGTTGAAAAGATTCTATCTACTCTTCATTCAAAGTCATATTCGAACTTTCAAATTCCATTTTCCATAAAACCGCCTCCACATCCCTTATGCATACTAACCATAACATTCTTTCCTCAATCTTTCCAAATAAATTTTCTTTAATTATCAAGGAACACTTAAATTCACACTGAACGGTGGTACTTTCTAATTTTACTTAGTATCCATTTAATCCAATACACCTTTTCTTCAATTTCCCAAATTAGGTTTTATCTCAATGGCTCAAAATATATTATCGAAATCCCTTATCCAAATTCTTTACTTGCACCAATAAATAAAATACTTCTCAAATAATCTTTGCTGCCAATCCAAACTGGAGTATCTTTTATAAACAGAGGTAATAACTGTACATAATTCTTTAGTCTCTAAATCATATCTATCTATAAAATTCCAAATACTTCATCCTATTCATAGATAACACCAACTCATATGATCTTAATACTCATCCATATTTGAGTATTTTTACATACTCATCCAACCTACCAAAATACTTATCCTCGTATAGTCTTATACTAAATCCAACCCGGAATATCCATTAAAATTGAGAATTCATGCTTAATACCCTTCATGACCAAAATCCAAGCTCAATTCATTTTATAATAATAACCAATAGATGTTATCTTTCCTCATATATCATTTCACCCACTTGTTATTCCTCCATACTATAGGCGAGACAACTCAATAGGGAGGGTATCCCGCCATACAAATCAAATCGACATAATATGAAGCAATTATGTTAACCTCGTAACCAAAACATATCTAGGAACATCGAAAAAAGGGATGAGGTTCTAGCATAGTAAACATGTCATCAAACTCATGTCACCTCCAATACAAACTATACATTTGTTGTTTCAACCATCACTCAAGTATATACAATCTATAATTGTTTTCCCCAAAACAAATACAGCAAGATGACAATCACTTGCATGGAGAACAACATCCATCTAAGTCCCTTAACAGAAATGTCGTAACGTTACCCAAACGTCAGGTATATGATACCCACCCACAAATCAACTCAAATAACCTACCTTTTACAATGTTATCAAACAACAAAGCATTTAAATATCATTTGCTTCCATCTTCGATCATTACTGCAATGACATAGAACAAAAAAATGTGAATGTCAATAATTTCACCTTTTGCACTATGGATCAATCACTAAGTCAGATCACATAGTAGCATCATTAGGTCACTGAGACCATATTCTAAAATAAACATTAGACCTTTCAACAAAAATCTTCATCAACATCCAAAATATTTACAATCAATTAGTTAATGAGATCCAATCAATTGAAGCTCCAAAATCACTTGTCTCACTGTTGCCAACTTTTTTTCAAGTTAACTTAGTTCAATTATATCTTTGAAATTTTCAATATAAACTAAGTGTAAATTATGCCCAAATCTCCTTCATATGAATCTTAACCAATTTATTTTGCTATTAGATAAGCATATTTTCTCTATTTCGTTTCAATACAATAATTTGGTTTACTTTTCTCTTTCTAACTAGAGCCACAATCTTTCTTTCACTAACCCTGAAATTCTCTTATCCAAATTTTGGCTTTCTTTAAGAGTCGTGTGTGGTATATCCACGATCCTTACGAATTTCTTTTACTTGGGGTGGAAGTTCAGAATCTTCTTCGAAGGCATATGAATTTCTTTCTTTATCCAATTTCGTGTGACTATTGGGATCATGACAAATGACACAATCTTGCCTAGTACTCTAATCCTTATCCATGGTACATACCTATCTCCATCCAACATCATACCATGATGGGTTATTCAATTTACTCCAGAATCAGTCTATTCCAAATCATAATTAGACGGATTGCTCCTTTGGATGGGTTCAACGCCACTATAATTTCATGATTGTATGGGATTTACTTTTAAACTATTTACCATCACATTACTTACTCAAATTCATAATTCACTTCTAATTGAAAATTTAATTTCCTTTCTATATAGTGGATAGTGTCATATTGCACTTGGGGCGTTTCCAGCACATAACCCTTCTCTTCCTTATTTGCTTCCTAACTTGTTATATCATTCTTAATTTTATCGTTTTGAAATTCCTTTTTCATACTTTAAGATAATAGTAAAAGATTAGCTGATGAAAACTCATCATGATATCAAAATTAAAACTTCTATTCGCTTTTCAAAATACATCACTTTCAAATATAGTTTTACAAAATATCTCACTTACTTAATAGCCATAAAATATAATATTTTCATCAAACGTTCCATTTTTTTAAAATCTTAACTTCAACACCAACTATTTTTTTTAACTTCAATAATTCATATTAATAATTTTAAATACATTTAAAATTATAGTAAATTATGGTTATTTCTAGATTACTCTTACTTTATTTCAAGATATCATTTCATACAATTTAAAACCATTTTACCATATATACAAGTATATATCATTTTATTTTATAAATAGAAAATTCCAACACCTTTTTTTTGCAAAGCCGGCCAATTTTATAGTGGTTGTCCCAGTCTGAATATAAATATGGAAAACAGGTGTTCTACACATTCAAAGAACTATTGGTCCTCCTCCACAAAGGAGGATCCACTGCCATCATCAGAAGAATCAGGCCCAATATCGTGATATAAATCCTTAAACATTGTGACTAATGAAGGAACATAGTCAAATGAGTCCTTACAGTAAATGCATTTCCTATCCCAAGTTTCATCCGCTAACATGGTCTTATTTATTTTGCTAAGCTCCCCAAGAACAAATAACGATAGGTTAGCTTTCACCACTTGGTAATAAATTCATCTCCTCTCTCCTACCTCACTGACATACTTATAAACTGTTGCGTACCTTGGATTATATATCGTTTTAGAGTTAGCTTGCATCCAGGCTTGCTTAGAGGGGTTCCATAAGATGGGAGCAATGGGCGAAGAGACAACAAGAGGAGGAACCACATTAGAAATTAAAGTAGAGTGGACAGATATATCAGCATTGGCGCAAATAGCAAGGGAGGGAGCTTCCCACAATACGTGGCTCAGAGCGGGCTTTGGAACCCATTTCCTATTGGGGTCGAGGCAGTGGGATTTTCTTAGGAATAGGAAGAGGAGGAATTTCCAAAGGAGGAGGACAGAAGGTTTACGATGTTTACATCCATTTACCGTATGACCAAAGGATTTGCAAAAGAATCATATATCCGAAACCCAACCATAGCGAACAATAATGTCCGTGTAGTGCCCCTCCGTAGTCTAGACTCTAAACTGATGCGGAAGGGGCTTGTCCGGGGTGATCTCAATCAAGACATTAGCGTAAACCAGATTCTCTCTTGCAACAGTACTAGCATCAAAACGCTTAAGTTTCCTAATACAGCACGCTAACAAATTTAATCCTATCAAAGGTTGTAGTACAGAAGGTATATAAGAGAAATAAGCCTAAACCGGGATTGATAATATTTGCGCTCTAGCATTGTCAATTGAAGGACTCCATGTAGTTAGATAAAAGGTTTGCCACTAATGATAGCATGATCCAATTTTAGGACGCGCTTCTCATCCTCAACCTAGAGAACTTGAAGTAGAACATTGAGTTGTCAAAATGAAACCAGAGATTGCCTCTTAACTCCCAAACGTTCCCACGGTGCTCTTTGACAATATGATATGGCGGGTTGGAATCCAAGAAGAAACCAACTGAATATTCAGACCAATAATTAGCAATAGCTTGGGCTACCTCAACCGGGGCACCAATAATTTCCAACACTTCTTAATAATACATAATATATACATATATGAAAATACGTTTTTAAAATTCACTTTGGCTAACAACCATATTCAACTCAATATTAAAACCACCTTCAACCCTTTGAATCATATATTAATACATATGTGTTCAAAACCTTAAACCATAAGTATTTCAATTTCCATCCAACAATGTATGTGTGAAAATGGAAAATTTTCACTCACTATGAAATAAGACTTTAAATTTCTTTTTTTTTCAAAAAATATTTAAAATACTTATAATCTTATATAAATATAATATTAGTTCATAAATTCTCTTACTAACAAAATTTCCAATTCCAATTTTCAAAACAAATTCTCTTTTCAATAATTTCTTAAAAAATTTCCACTTAAGAATATCTTGTTTAAAAAAACTCAATTCTGTTACCACACCCATTAATTTCCTATTCGGTGCATCTATCAAATCAAATCCAAATGTTTGCATATATTCTCACAAATGCTTAACCATTTCCTCGTTAGAAATAATGGTTCAATTCCAATATAAGACTAAGAACCACTTCTCATATACCAGGTGCAGGTAGTATGAGTTTTGCTCTGGTATGGTATAGATATATGTGGAATCGAATGTGGATGTTCACACCACAATATCCCCACCATCGATTCTAGTACCATTTCCATTTTTGGTCTTACCCCAACAATATCTATCTCTGATCAAGTTTTCATTTTCAGTAACTTACTCATCCTTAGCAATCCTTAATTGGGATTTAGTAACAACTTCTCAATAGATAGATAGCTTAACTGGAGTAGCTACAAACACATTGGACTTGTATAATATATATATATATATTAACATTCATAAAAATACAAATACGCTTTCTCAATACCTCCTATTCTTGGTTTTAGGAAATTTTTGCACTGATACCAAATGTAACAACCCGTTATTTTTGACATTTTGATTTAACACAACTCAGGTGAGTTACCGCAAAAGCTGAAGACAACTCGTTGTTAGGTTAAGATAACAAGAGGGCTATCTATTTCTATCTAAACTCACAACAAAAGGAAATAACATATAATATATCAAATCAAATATCACTTTATTTCATAGCAATAGATTTAATGTATATACATAGTCAAATACAACCAAATCCAATCCAAGTCTAATATAGACAATATCAATGTCAGGTGATTATTTATGTACATGTCTATATACAATAGTAATGCCTTCGTCATCTACACCATTCAACATCACTCAATACAACACTCCTATTTCCATCAACCTAATGGTGAAACGAGAAGGTAAAACATAGGGAGAGGGTCAAACAACAGTCAGGTGAGTGATTTACGTCTATTTTACAACATACTCTAGACATTCCCAAATAATACTAAGAAATTAAGGTAACTAATCATACGTTAATCCTATTTTACCTGAACATAACAAATTAGTCAAACAATACAATGATAAATAGCTAACTTTATGAAACTAGGTCTCAATCTAATACATTTACAATGGTCGATGGTATGGTCTAACCCATAATCAAAGCCAACCATACCTTACTGCATTAACACATGGCTAAATCACCGAATGAATGCAGTTCCATATACGACTTATACTCCCATTTCCATACAACAACATACAACTCAGATTTTCTACACATACTGAGCGATCGTGTTACCATGATAACCAATAAAAGTCATAGAGTCAATAGTCAAGCAAAAACATCAATAACGATCGAATATTCATACGTATATATTCATATAAATATAGCATACATATATACATACATATTCATCCATATATATGTCCAAAGCATTCCAATTAAATAAGGTTAAAAAGTCACTTCAAAGATCACCAAATCGATGTCCCAAACCCAAAGGAAAAACCCCGGAATCGATATAATTTAATATATTCCTTAAACCTTGGCCTTAACAGCATATTTTTACCATGTAGTTATTATTCACATTGGTGGACTAGTGTACTACACAGAAATGGACCACCGTACATGAAAATTACAAAATCGTGACAATTTCCAAAAAGACACACACATAAATATATATATATATCCAAATTTTTATTTGATCGTATCTTCCTCATTTTTCACTCATTTTCAAAATGTTTTTCCTCTAAATTTAAGTTGAAGTCTCTATTATCCATCTCCTTCAAATTCATTAGAAGTTAAAGTTGAAATCATTTTAAAAATCACTTCAAAAGTCAGTGAATACAAAATTAGTTTCAAGTTTTTACAAATATACTTTTCATATAAAAACACCAAAAACATTCACTTAAAGACCTTTTTAATTCGAAATAAAAATTATATTATAACGCGAAATGCTATGAGAAACCTTAAAAATATTTTTACATAATTTTCTTGTGTATTTAACATCATTTGTTCAATATAAACCATTTTCTTTAAAAATGAAACTCTATATTTTTTTAATTATCATTATAAAATTCATATAATTCATCAAAATTTATATAAAAATCAATTTTATCTCTTTTACAGATTATATCTTTCTAGAAGTCAATTTACAAAGTTTTGGTACAATTTAAATAAATATTTTTTAACATACTATATGCATATACTTGTCGAAATCTTGATTTCCAATACTCCTCTTTACTATATCCACACATATAATAATAATAATAATAATGTATACATATATATGTGTGTATATATTCATCATAATTTCGTTTAATTCTGTAGTATGTAAAACTATCATTCATAAATTCAAACTTATTATTCCATACATTTAAAACGATCATTGATCATATGTAAATCATGTATAATATCAAATTAACATTGCTTTGCAATATTTTTTGGCCAAACTCAATCTCATTATCCTTTTGTATTGATTTCATAACTAAATTACACTAAATTTCTAATTTTGTTTCTTTTAATTTCTATAATATATTAGTAGTTATTATCATAAGTCATATTTTCTATTCCAAAGCCATAATTACTTAGAACTAAACGAGATTGAAAAGAGTATATTGCAAATTAAGCATAAACCACTCACAATAATCCAAAAGCCTCCAAATTACTCGCTGTATGAAATTTGATTCGCCTCCAAATCTATGAATTTACAAATCTAATTAGTGTTCACTACAAGAAAATTGTATATTAATGGCGATTGAGGAGAGCGTTTAAATACAGGTTGCTGTCTTTGGTTCATTTCTAGTCACCTGGAGTTGAAGATGACTCGTTATACACGCTATCCCATGTATCTTAAACATAAAGCAGAAAAGAACGATATGATTTTTCATTTTCCTCTCATATTTCATTTCCCGTTCTTTTTGGTTATCACCAAAAACATTTCAATTCCAAAAATACCCTAAATTCCACTTTCTAGAACCAATTTCTATGTCAATCCAATCTAATCGATAATCTGTAACTCTGAATCTCCCATCCATATTATCTTTAGCATCGAAGAAGTTATTGCAGGTAAAATATTCTTCGCTATTTATTTTTCTCGATTTTATCAATTCAATTTGATTCTTGTAAGCAAAATTGATAGTTAGTTTCATGATAATAGGTTAATGTTGCTTATTTCATGTTAATTGATTTATGAGCTTTTATTAATGCTTTGTCAGCTGATATTTGAATTGGAACTGAGTTGGCTAGTCAGATACATAAGTGACATGGTTCTTCATCGGTAAAAGATTGAACTGGAATTGAATCGATGAGGTATGCCATCTTTGAACTGCTTATGATTTTTGGAATTGATTTCTCTTGTTTTGGTTGTCCAGTCCATACGAAGTTCGCTAGCTAAAATGAGTCGGAACCGATGTAAATGAGCATCCTTCAAATAGAGCCGATGAGATTGAGGTATGCCATATTGAAACAGATACATTAGTACTGCATTTGCTGCTGTTGTATGTTGTGCAGAGTGAAGAGTTGATGTGCAGGATGAAGACTTGAAGTAGCTGGGCTGGAATAGGGACGTCTGCTTAAACCAGACTGGGGATGGAGAAACCATAACTGAGTAGGCGAGAAGTTGCTAAATTGTTAGTTGAATCAGGAAGTATATCAAACCAGCTGAAAGCATCAGAAGTTTCTTTCCGCAGTGCTAATGGAGTGGTCTGGTAGAACTCGGGCACAGATGCAGGACTGGGGCAAAGTGCAAGAACAGCGTAAGCTAAATGTTTCGAACTAGTTTTATACTAAGTGTTGTCAACAAGAAGCAGTCTACTATGATTGATTCCATTCCACAAAAAAGGAAAGAACACTCTGGTGAGGAAGAAGAAGGATTTATAGATGTAAGTAATTCAAATATTTTCCATTTAATACGCATAAAGGAATTTAAAGGGAGATGTTCCTAAATTTTGATACATCTTTTTGAAACATTTTGTTCTAAGAACATTTTGTTCAAACATCAACCCAATTGAATGTTTTGGACAACAAATAATAATTTTAATGCATATAGGTTTCCCTTTCATCGGATTTCATGTACAATCACATGTCATGAGATGTAACTTCAAGTTTTGGCTAGATTACATGCTAAAACAGGTTATTTGATTTGCCGCTAAGTTCATACATTATATTGTCACTCTTTATTTTACCCAATAATTTTAATGAAATGAAGGTATATGATTATCTAGTCATCATATGTTTTACATTTATACGATGTTTTGTTGATAATTTTGTTTTGAATGCTAGTGTTGCATTTTCAGAAAATAGGTACAAAGGGATTCATGAGTAGTTAATTTTATTCCACAACTACATATGCTAGAAGTCTTAAAAGTTATCACTGCCTTCTCGTTCTACACGTCTTCTATATTATAGTTGTAGAATTTCCTTTCCGTAAGATAAAAAATTTATGTATTGCTCATGCAATTATGTTATCACATCGGTTTAATTTTTTGTATGTACTAGAAGTTAAGTACATGAAACAAGATCACTTCAATGGAATCATCGGCATATCATCTTCAATGAAATTTTAAGTGCCTTAAAAAATTGAATCATTTTTTTTAACATGCAGTGAAGACTGAAAACTCACTACAAGATAATCAACTCAATAAACATTGCATTTCCACTTTGATGGATTCCCTTTCCACTTTGATTTCCCTACCTACGGTTGCCCTACATCGGCGGAGAACAGAAAATTTGGCGAGCATTTTTTTGCCCTAGTTTTTAGTTTGATTTCAATCATTGCTTATTATCAGATCTCTGGCAGCCACTGGTAAAATGTTTCTATTTTTTGTTGCATAGGAATCAATGATACCTATGTTTTGGGTTTGTAATGTAGTATTAAACTGATGTTTTTTTCATTATTTTCAGTATTTTTGATGTTTTGGCAGTTTGGAATAGCATATATCTTCATTTCTCTGTCCCATTAATTATATAGGAATATAAAGATGATAGCTTAAGATAAAACTCACGTGATAACTCCTACTGCTAGCCACTGGTATTATTCTTTTCCTTTTAAGTTTTGAAGATGACAATAGTATTTTAACAGTTATTTTGATTTTCCATACTATAACTAAAGTTATATTGTGAGCTATAAGAGTAGATATATATTTCATGGAATGATTACAGTTAAATAGGTTGCTGGACACAAATATGGCAAGAAGATATTTGTATTGCTCTGTCTGTGCATAAGATGTTTGAGTAATTTACTTTCTATGTGAAATGTATAAAGATTTCAAGTGTTGACTATATCAGTTATCTTCAAGTTAAAAGGTACCCAAATCACCTGCATGTTTCATAAATCCTTCACAATATACATTTTGTTCTAGTAGAAATTGTCATCTCTATCCTTTTGGAAAAACCTTATATCAAAAGCTTAGCCATATATATGGAGACATTAGTGTGTTAGTCATTGGTATAAGTATGTTACGTTTGGGGTTTTCATACATCAACCATGAAGTGGTCGGTGTTCATCGATGATTATTGGGTGATTGATCCACTGTTATCTATCGAACGAGGACAACTTAGAGAGGTTTTCATGAAAATCCACATGCTAAAATGTCATATATTTTTCAATTTAAATTTATGTCATATTAGTTGAAGTGAGCTTAAGATCAATATTTAATCTCACATTAGATTGGGATATGAGATACATAATTATGAGACTTATATCAAGTCTTTAAGGAAATATTCTTATATCTCAAACCGTATCAGCTCGGCTGAATGATTTAGTTGTTTATATTATAAACATACTTGTATGAATTGTGACAGACGAAGATGTGGAATTATGTAGACAATGGGGTTGAGAATGTCTCTATTTTTTGTTGCATAGGAATTAATGATACCCATGTTTTTGGTTTGTAATGTAGTATTAAACTGATAAAGATTTAGCACCTCTCTTCCCGGACCCTTTGGAAAGAGGAGCATATACCAAGCTCACATCTGAAAAAGGTTTGCAGTAGGTAGGTGAAAATGGTTTATAGTTATGATTAACTTTTCAACATCCGTGCAGTTTTATATGCTTGAGGCATTGGGATGATTCCACTTATTGGTTAACCAGGTCTATTGCTTATCTCTTACTATGCAAGTTTTTTTTTTGCATATTTTTGTTTGCTTCTTATGTTTGATTCTCATGTTCCACAATTATGTCAAATTTTTAGTGTTATTTAGCAGTAAATGCATATGCATATGTATACAATATCTATACATCCACATTTATGTTCAGTTCAACTCTTTGATAAAGAAAAAATATATGCATAAATCGAAAGAATTCTTAACCTTTTTTAAGGAATTTTCAATGACTATAGAATCATACACACATACAAAAACGTTACAATATTTGATGTGAATTAAGTGTTCATTTAGAAAACATCATTACTTTTTTTGCCTACCCACAATTTAGTGATTTTCCTATGTTTTGGAGTTGTATTCTCACCGTACATGCCATATTAAAATTGTAATAGCAATATTAGTTAGGTGATTTAGTGGTTTAAGCCTTGTAATATTTGTGAATATATAACTGATCAAAAATTTCAGTCAAGTTGTTGCTTGAAATGTCCCGTAACTTAACTGTAGTTTACTTATGATGGATTGCCACAACTTGTTTGAGTATAGACAGATAAAGAAAATGTGGTTTATGTCTTCATTTTCATAAAGGTGTGGACTACACTTCGGGTCTATTGTGTTGTCCACTACATCACCTTGTCTTCTGTATTTAATTTATTTAACCTGGCTAACAAAGCACATAATGACATCTTTGGTGGCACGGTTGTTATTCCACACATGCTTACACTATTCATACTTACTATGTTTTAATCTGATGGTTTCCCATGCTGATTTGAAAGAAAAGTTTCATTTGCACTTGGATTCCAATACCAATAGTCTTTTTTTTGCATTGTTATTAATTAGAGCATTACTAATATGCTGACATGTGTGGGTAGGCAAATAGGAATTGAGTACTCTCCATTCTCTATTTTGTATGAGAGGGGAAACATTCCTGTTGGGTTACAATTGGCATTCACAATTTTCCTAAAAAACTTAGGCAATGTTTGGTTTACCATTTTTAGTTTTGAGTTTTCGTCCATACAAAAATACGCACGACACATGTATATTATGAAAAATGATCATTTTAGAAAATGAATTTAACACACAAAATAGAAAACAACTTTTTTTCATTTTTCGTGTTTTGAGAAAAACGGAAGCACGAGCAACAATTCATCCTTCCGTCGTTCCTCCATCCACTTCGTGGTCCCCTCCAACCTTCCGTTCATCCCTTCCGACCTCCCTTCATTCTTCTCATATTTTGTAATTAATGTTGAAAACTCAAAACATAAAATACAAAATAAACCAACCGACCCGTTAGTTTTCCTATCTTTGAACGTTAAAATCGCTTCTCCTATCTTCTGTAACTCCAAGTCTACTCCTAAAACTCAACAAAAAAGCTTGCATCTCCTTCTAGAATGGACATATGCTCTGAGTTGGGTTGGATCAGTGAGATTATCTCAACTCTCACTAGATTCGAAGCTATTACGTCGAGAAAACCTTAAACTAGTGACATGGTGACCCTTAGAACCTCTTAGCTTTGTATACCCGTTATAGATATGTGCTTTCCTTTATTTTGTTTCGATTTGTCATGAGAAAGTTGACTATTATATAGATCTAACAATGAATTTTGTTAACAAAGTAGTAGTTGCCTACTGGAACTACTTACATGCTTTATCGCTTTAGATTTAGGTATAATTTAATCTCCTATAATGTTATTTATGTAATTGAAAATAAAATGTAATTAATACAGGAAAAATAATCACCTGTAGAGGCGAGGAGTTGACAGATATTCCAGTTGCCTAGCAATTCGTATAATAGATAACCACCTAAACAGGGCGGTTTGGGGAGTGGACTGTATCAATGCATGAGTGCTGAGTGCGAAAGTGAATAACAAGAGAAGAAGTTGAGTATGAATCGCAACTTACGGTAAGTATCTCCCACTCACATCTATGTCCTAATGTATGTATTTAATTGTGTCGCTTGAGTTGTGTTGTGTGATTTTCTCATAAGTTTTCAAAGTTAGAAACTGAAATGTTTGAGGCAAGTGAAATATCACCAGAATTTGGTGATCTATTAGGCCAAAACCCACTTAGACTGGTCCATCTTTTGAACTGTTTAGTGTGTGAATTCATGTGGGTTGGTGTTTCTTTCTCTGACTGCGTGTGTATATAAGCTAAGTGTGTGTGTTGAATATCCATATAAATTGTCGTTTCCCATTTCTTTATGCGTGAGTGAGCTGCTTATACTTGCCCATTTTTAAGTCCCAAATCATGGATCACGTTTGCAGTTGCTGTTTATACTTGGTTACAGTATACATGATATGAAATATACATTGTTCCAAGATATGAAAGCATAGTAGTGTCACTGAAAAAATTTGCATAGTGATTGGCATCCATATCAACACACGAGTGTCACATCTTGGTCAAATTTACATAAGATAAAGTTATACTTCACTGAATATATATACGTGCTTTGTGTGTGCATGGTACAATTTATTTTACTGTCATTCCGAACAATATTTGCTAATAAAGTGCATGCTTATTTTCTTTCTGCTTTAAAATAATACAAGATACTGAACTACATTTTGATCTTCTGCGGTTTATGAAACTAAAGGTCATGGCACAACGAGTTAAGTATGATACATTATCCTCTAGCACAACAGGTTCAGTTTCAAAACCAGATATTAAAATCCTGGGGTTTTGATTCACCTTTTGAATGTATTGATTTGGGAATTGTACAGAATATAAACTTTGATAAAATTCAAGGAATTGACCGCATTAAAGCACCATAAATACTTTACTAAAAGGTTAGTTGATTTTTCAAATGCGTATTTAGTAATATAAGTAACTATTAAACAACTCTAGTTTTTATGACTAATAGACGTATGTGCTTTTTGACAGGTGGTGTATGATGCTCTGCGTTTACGCTATGGTGGAAGGCATGAAAAAATATGTTGCCGCACTCATTCTCCTTCAAATGTACTTTGTGTCGATGTTCTTACATCTTTACATTTACTATGTATCGTTTTGGTTAGCTATGGTTGTATGGATTGTTACTTTTATTATGTATTGTTTTGGTTAGCTACGATTGTATGAATTGTTACTAATATTTATATGCTTAATATTGTGCATGAAATGCTTTTATTCATATATATTTTTTATGCTTAATTGTTAATACTGTGTGAAATACCGTATATTACATCCTTTTTATATTAATGCTAGGAAAAAAATTGTGATGGCTATACATATTATAGCATTATGCTAGTGCAATAAAAATATTCTGCAACGATTAAACAGTTTTCATGGCAAGTAAATAATGCTATGAAAGACTAAAGTAAACATTCTATAGCGTTTTTACAGCATTTATAGTTGCTATAATAATCAGGCAATGATATTTCTATAGCATTTATAATTGCTATAATAATCAGGTAATGATATATCTACAGCGTTTACAATTGCTATAAATAGCAAATAAATGACGTCATAAATATGAGCATCATAAACCATAACTCTGCGTAAAAGTTCTATAGCAAGCACCAAAACGCTATAGAAAGGTACTTGTATGTCATGAATCGTCCATTTAATAGCAATTCAGAAACGCTATAAGTAACGTCATTTATAGCATGTTTTTTATAGCGATTCTGAAGATGCTATTATAGATCCCTGACATATTACAACTTGTTGATATACAGCGTTTATAAAAACACCATCGTATCCTTTTACAGCGTTTTTTAAACGCTATAAAAAGGTATTTTTCTTGTAGTGGTTTAAAGTCTAGACCTTGACTCTCTCTTTAATGCAGTACTTAAATCATTGAATTTGATGAAGAATTTGGGGAGAATTTGATGTATAAATTAAAGAGAGTTTCTAGAATTCATAAGGAAGAAGAAGATATGTACTTAGAAAATGAATTTAAAATTTTGAATGGGATAACTGATCGGCTATATATAGATAACAAGGGGTGTTTATTCAAACTTGCTGTGTCAGCATAATTTAAAATTTATGAAACACAAAAATTGCGATATCTCTCACATTCGAACTCTGATTCGAACAAAAGAATATATGTCACACACTAGGAAAATGAGATGTTCGTAATGGCTTCAGTTTCATTTTTAAATTCAAATATTTTTAAAAATTATTCAGCCCTTCGATCAATATTTAATTTATTTAATTATTTTAAATTATGGGTTATTACATAAGGCTCCATAGTCGACATCCTAAAGTCCTTCATGTTTTTATCGGTATCTATCTCCAAGGCAAATGGACTGCCAACCCTAACTCCAATGTCATTCTCTGCTTGTTCTCTTTGGATGTATTCCCCAATCATCTTAGCATTTGTATCTTTTGGTTTACCAGATAATTGATGGGAACAATCGTCTATCCTCCCTCTTTGGGGAGATGACCTCTTTATTCCTCCCTGTGATGACTTGACCATCGATCTTGAGCATAATCTTAGCTCTTGGACCACTATGATGATCTCTTCATATCTCATTAGTAACTAGTTCCGCATGAGTAGGGGAATTTCAATGAAAACATGAACTGTTAGCTATAGCTAAACTCGGCTGAACAACGATGTTGTGACTAGTGGTTTGCAGTTGCTTCAAATATGTCATAAGCGGTACACCGTTGCTTGTTATCAAGTATCAAATCATCCATCCAGCTCAACCACAATTCTATCTAAGCTGCCTTTGGTAACTACATCTACTTGTGCTGGACTGCTGGTTGAATGATCTCCTTGATTAGTCGTAGGCTGATTGGATGTACTAGTGTTTCCTGCATTTCCACATTCTTCGATTTCAGAGGCATGCCGAGAATTTCTCAATGAAATCACAAAAGATGTTTGCTTGAAAAATAGGCAAACACCTCCAAGATATTTTCACAAAATAGCAAATACATAGTCATAATTGTTTTATGTGTAGTTTATAAGTTTTCAAAGTTTAAACCAAACACAAATGGAACATAAAGTAAACTGTTGTTAAGTAAATAGCACATAAATTTATAGTATTTCGATTAAAAATGCCTACGTCCACTGTGAATAATCTTACCTTTCTTATAGATCTCAAGAATATTATGGAGAATATATAATACAATGATCTATTGCTTAGAGAAACATAAAATAATGCTTCTTTGATTCTGTTTAGTAGTGCCTGGTTTGGCTTGGTTGTTCTTTGGTTCGGTAGTTCTTTGCTCTCCAAGTTATCCATTATTACTTTTCGTCCCTATAGTATTTATAAGTACGGAGATATATAGTGTTTGGTCAGTAATACCATAAAAATAGGCACTTACCATATTTGATAGGTTTGGTGGTGCTTGGTTCGGATAAAACGATGGGCTTGACAATCATTTGGTTTGGAAAAGTACCATTGAGCCTGATTTCATATCCAATAGTGAACTACCAAACCGATTTCCTATTCAGTAGTCAATCACTACAGATTCATTTCATACTTATACTGAATTGTTCACTTAGTCTACTTAGATCTTGGGTCTTTCCTCAGGTTTTCTTTCGAGCTATCATTTGACTCTCTTGTCTCTTTGTTTTAACCTTGAGGTTGAGTAATGACAATCCTATGATAGACCTTCCAATCATTTATGTGATCCTTATTGTCATTTCGCATCCATCTTGATGTAGGTGAAATTAGCAACAACATATTGGTAATGATAGCTCCATCTACATTACTTTATCTTTCTCATCGTCTTCCATTGATATGTTTTATTTCTTTATCTGAATTCAAATCACATTCAACGCTTTTATCAATTCCTCATTCAATTTTTAGACATGTAAGATTTTTTTAATTTGATTTTATTAATTGTTCATTATTTAATCAAATCATTTGTAATTTTGCATCGAGATGTTTATTCAATTTTGTAGGTTCTTCTATTTTTGTAGTAGTTTAAGTAAAGTCGTCCGGTTAGGTTTGATCTCATCGTTATGTTTCTTCATCTACTTTGGTTAATACATTGTTTTTGTAAGGCACTGAAATTCATATTCTCAATTCTTTAAGTATAATTTTTTTGTATAAACTATTTTTTTAGGTTTACAAAATGATATTTTTTGTATCATAATGTTTTTCAAACACATTGAGATCATAGCAGTTCACAGGGATATGTATTTGCATGTGAGCACTGCATGTCCTAACTAACTGCACACCCATTGTGTTATTTATAACATAATATTTAATTTCTCTTTCTCTATTTTATGGTATGCTGTTATTTTTATTTTCAACCATACTTTATACCATCGTAGACTTTGGCTAGATTACATTCTTCCTAAAAATGAAACTTATGAGTATTGATTTTTTAAGTCATATGACCATTGACATTTTATATATATTTGAAAGAAATTTGAATGTATATGATAAATATTTTAATTTATAGAACATTTTAAGTCTCTCTATCTGTAAGATGATTTTTTTTAATGTTTGATATGAGATTGAAACAGTGGCCATTGGAATTCGGTATTAGCCATTCATATTCCATTGTTAATAACTTCATTGATTTATTACAGTGCTATTAAATGTTTTGATTTTGTACTAATATTGAAAATGTTAAGCTTTCGGCACTTCTTCATGCACCCTGTTGTCCGTACGTGCATACTTCATTCAGTGTTGGTGGCAAGCCACCGATGAAGCTCTTTTTGGTTATGCATAATACTTGCACTCACACTCCGCAATATTCCACTCATCACTTGCACCATCCTTGTTCTCCATGTCGGCTACTCTCGCAAACCCCTTCCTGTGCCGGAATTCCAATTACACATCCCCCATCATCTTCCAACAAGCATACACTTTGTCTTGTCAACCCTTATTTGTAACAAAAAGAATTTCCAATGTTATGAGCCACAAATCTCATATATGCACACATTATACGCCATGTTTCTTACTATGTGGGATTTATCCATTCAATCTACGTACCTACAATGCGAGCCACACCTAAAAATCTCCATCTTTGGCGAGCATTTCCTCAAGCCTTCTTTGGAGCATACTGAAGAAGCTCTGTGGTTGGGCCAAATTGCTTTTTAGAGTCTTTTTTCATAGTTGTCTTATCTCCACCTTAGGGCGAGTAACATCCACTCAAGTCATCTTGGAGATACAGAGTCCTTAATATAGTGGAGGAGGATTACATATCCATGAGTCCTCTTCTAACAGTGAGATTAGGGTGCTAAACCATGTCTCCACCTTAAGACATAATTCTTTGCTTAAGCCTTAAAGAAGTTCCACTTTGGTCACTCTTATGTCATCTAATGGTCCCTCAAACCATTATCTCTGATACCAACTATTACTATAATATTACCGAAATGATCTAGAGTCACTGATCCATTGATAAGAGTTTCAATTTATCCAGCTTTGGAACTATATTTCAAGTCCTCTCTTTTATAAGCAACGCCTCCTTCTTTAGCCCATGATTTTGAGATCTTCTTTTCTATTGAATCAATTCACTACATAATTATTCAAACTATCCTTAGATCCCTCCAGAGCCAACTAATCTTCAATAACGCCCTTATGTAATTTTACCGAAACGATCTAGAGTCACCGGGTAGGAGACAAAAAGATCCAATGATATGAATAATTATATATTTGACAACAACATAAAATTGGATCCAAATCATTCTGTTATTAATGAATTTAAGGAGATACAAGAGAGATTATACATTATAAGAGAAGATTACTAAATAAAATAATAATTATTTTTTTGCTTTATTTGGTTTATTGTAATGATTAAAGCTTCTACAATTATATAAAAGAAAGATGACTTGGAAAGGAAGAAACTTTGCAGTTTTCCACTAGAAAATACCTCCTTGAAAATAACATCCGAATTCGACTTTGAATTAACACTTTGATTTGGTATATTATAGCGAATAATTTCAACACTCCACCATGATTTAATATACAAATCTCTAATCTCTCTCCACCCATATCGACTCACCAACTTGACAAATAAAGGAAAGGTTTCACCGGTTCTACGTCATTAGGTGCCATTAGCTTCTAGCCAAGCTAATCAAGTTTGAGCAACATAAGAAAGAACCCATACATATCTTTATTTTGGTGCATGCACAGTAAACCTGATTCTCTATTGGATGTATAACATTCTAGCTATTTGAACGAATCTCCATAGCCTTCTACATCATAGCAAAATCCTCTAGAAACTACAACAAGTACAACCCCTTCTTAATTGCTCTGACAATGGATACTAACTCTGCCTCGGTAGTCGACAAAGCAATAATAGATTGTAGCTTCGATCTCCATGAAATAGGCCTTATTCTAGGTGTAAATACATGCTCGACACTAACATAAGACTATCTCTATCCATCACATAATTTGATCATAATAGTAAGAACAAAATTCTTACCAACTTTACCAAATAAGAAGCCAACATTTGAAGTTTCTCTTAAATATCTAGGAATCCACTTCACTATTTGCCAACAAACTTCGTAGATTAGACATATACTAACTCACAACACCTTCTATATGAGCCAAATCTGGTTTGGTGTACACCGTAGCATATACCAAACTCCCACAACACTATCATATGGAATATCCTCCATAAGAACTTTCTCCTCATCTGATGTAGGAGACAAATCATAAGATAAAATAAAATGAGTGCCCAATTGAGTATCAACCTGTGCAATTAAAGCGCTCGACAGATTCAAAGCGGTGGAGGTGCAAAAAGTCATAGCGGGGATACATCGAGGATATAGCGGGATATAGCGGATGGCTCTAAAATAGCATATAAAACTCATATTTAATGTTTTTACAAATATATAAATGGTAATTAAATGAAAAATTGTCATTCAATTGAATTATAATTAATACATAAATAATTTTAAATAAAAACATGTGTGAATATACTTTAAGTAAAGGTAAAACTATTATATAACATAATTGAATTTAGTAGAATATTAGAGTATTTTCATTTCTGAACATATATTAAAAATTAAATCAAATAAATTAGTTTCATAATTTTTATAATGTATAAATGCAATTTTTCAATTCATTTTATTAAAGAAGGTATAGCGGAAATAGCGGAATATAGCGGGAATAACGGGATATAGTGGAAATAGCGGGGCTTAAAGCGGAAATGCTATATTTTGGAGCTATATGGAAAAATCATAGCGGTAGAAATCCGCTATGAGATATAGTGGGGTTACAGCGGGGTAATAGCGGGGCATTAACTACACAGGTATCAACTAGATTCATCTTCTCCATCTCATATCTAGCGAGAACTCTCTCACTATGTTATGTCCGAGTGAGTTTTAACTCTCTCCACTACCTATTTCTAACAATCGCCATCCCCAGTATTCGTTATGCCTTTCCTATGTCCTTCATATCAAACTCCCTACTTAACTTTGCCTTTAATTCAACAATATTTACTATGCAACGTGAAGAAATCAACTTAACATCTACATATAACGGCAAATAAATCATACCAACCTTAGATCTCCTAATGTACACACTAGTCCTTATAGCTCTTAGCGAATTTTGAAAAAGCATAAACTTGTCAAATCTTGTGTACTACTGTCTTGAGGATTGCTTCAGTTTTACAAAGATTTATTCAGGTTGCACACATACTCTAGCTTACTAGAATTAATGAACATCTCTGGTCGACATGCGTGTGTGTGTGTATCCTTCTTGATATCTCTAAGTAAAAAAGCAATATTTACATCTAATTGATTAAGGTTCAAGTTGAAATGCGCAACTAAAGCCAATAATACATGAATCGAAGTAAGTTTCATAACTGGAGAGAATATGTCATGAAACTCCTCACCCTTTAGCTGTGCATATCACTTGCCACCAATCTTGCCTTACATCTCACATACCTATCACCATTTTCTTTCACTCTATAGATCCATCTACTACTAGTGGCTCGCTTTCGCGAAGGAAGAAGAATTACATCCTAAGTGTGATTTTTGTACAATGACTCCATCTCCTCCTCTATAGCTAGCCTCCATCTATCATAATCTACTGACATGGTAGCATTCTATAGTCCCCTGGCTCACCGTAAAAAAGCCTAAAGAATATGTAGCCATGCCATCAAAATTTGTATCCTCAATACTAAGCCTAACAAAATCCTGAAGCCAAGTAGACTTCCTCCCCTCTCTCTCTCTAATTAGCCTAGATTAAAACTAAGCTCCACAATGAGTTTAAACCTCCTCATTAACCATACTTCCATCTACACCATCAACTACCTCTCTATGGAAAGGATCTGATGACTTACTTTGTGTTTGGTACTACTCTTTCCTCGAACTGTCATCAACTTATGTAGGATCTACGTTCAACATAGCCTTTTCAGTAAACGAACATGCTAGTCACAATCTTCTTAATACTAAGACACCACATCCTATACCCCTTCATTCCTTCATGTTACCCAAGAAAACCACACTTTCTTGCCCTTGGATCCAACTTACCTTTGCTCTCATGAGCATAAGTTGGACATCCACACACTCTTAGGAATGGATATCTCATAGGCCTACCTTTCCATACTTCCTCGGGGATTTTCATACTTATAGCTAAAGAAGGTATGTGGTCAATGAGGAAAACTGCTATAGATAGGGCCTCAACCAAGAACCCTTTATCCAAACCAATAGTCAATTTCAAACATTGAGTCCTCTCCAACAACGTCGATTATCCTGTCCGCCACACCATTCGATTGTGGATCACCCAATATGGTATAATGTCTATTAACACACTAAGTGCACAATAGATGAATTCTTATGACATAAATTCATCACCATTATCTTATTTTAGAAACTTCAACTTCTTCCCTAACTACTTCTCAACGTTGCCTTTGACGTAAGGAACATGCCAAAGGTATGGTATTTGGACTTCATGAAATATACCCCGACTTTCCATGAGAAATCATCAATAAAAGAGACAGGATACTTTTTTCCACCTAGCAAAGCACCTGGTATAAGCCTCTACACATTAGTATGCATATACTCTAACAAATTCATTACCTTGTATGAACCAACAATAAACACAATCTTCTTTGGCTTACCAAGCACACATCCCTCATAGAACCCCAAGCTTTGGCTTATCAACACAATCAATCAAGCACCACCTATTTAACAACTTCAAACTCTACATGTCCCATCTTGAGATGACAAAAATGAGTCAAGTCTGGATAAGAAAAACCAACTGTTGTTAAGGAGTCTCCTATAATAGTGCTCTCCTTCTATAGAAAAAAGTTGCCCGCCTTATACCTTTTATTAAAACCCATGAACCCTATGTTATATTCAACCTCTCACTTCTACGACAATGCGCAATACTAAAAGCTCAATTCGATAGTAAACTCCTACATAACTATGTGATAAAGTTAGGTGTATCCCCTAGGCAAAATTATGTAATTTGTTACATATATCTAACTCGATAGCCAATCTTGTTCGAAATAAGAGGTGTTTTCTTTCTATTATATACTTAATATAATGTACTATATATATTAATCAATTAATTTAATTAAAAGTATATTTAATAGAAAATCCATAAATGGTATGTTTTGTGATAATAATTACAAAATGTTGTAACCGTGAGTAATTCATCACAATGAAAATAAATGTACCATTTTAAATATTTCTAATCAGGATGCATCGAGACTAGATATCGATATATCGTTAAGACTAGAGTACGTAACGTTCTCCAAATATTGGGAAATGTATTACTCATGGCTATTGGGGGCACTAAGGGGTTACATAATGATAGTTATTGGATAACTATGGAATGACACACTAGATGGTTTTTCTTTGGTTAATATAACTATGGTTAAAGAAAAAATATTTTTGTGACTAATTTATACAGTTCTCTTGACTTGAGAATACTGTTGATCTTCAATATGGAAGCTCTGCTTTGATTATAGTTAAATTGTGTCATGATGTCTATCGAACGACGATAATTGGGTCAAGTGGAAGCATTGAAAGTGAAATACCATTCAAGAGAGGATTTGTCTCCTTAGTTACATAAGGTTAGTATCATAGTTAATTGATTTCAACTCAAAGTCAAAGTCTCTGGCCAGAGTAGATTGATTAATAATAATTGTTATAATTGATATTCTTATCACTAGTTAGTAAAAAGAAGAAGAAAAGGAGCAAAGAAGAAGCACGTCAACAACTCTTCCAAGGCAGGTCAGCATGCACTCTTATCACAGCTCAGAAAGCTCTTAGCTTCGTCGAAGAAGCACTTTAAATACTTCAAACAATCAAGAACTTGCTAAAAAAACTGTGCATGCCCCCATCTTCAAAGCCTTCCTCATCGAGTCTTGCAAGAGACATTGAAAAGCTCAGAGATAACCTCACTAAGGACAAAACCAAGGTTTTAGTCATGGTAGAAGAAATGGAGGCTATGGCTCCTACTCCTTCCAAAGAAGCGTAGAAGTATCCAAACTGACTTGGGGTCAGGAGTGTCAGAGCTCCATAGAAAGGAAGCGTCCTAGCTTCAATTGTATCAACAGTCCAAGACCGACGTTCAACCACCATTAGAACCTTAGCCGGTAGGCAAGGGTCCTTCTTCAACATCCCAGCTAAATTTGATAAAAAATTCATGCAAAGGCATTTGGAAAGGAAATAGATGACGAAGCTAGCGGGTTTTTATTAGTAAAGAATTATGAAAGATTCACAAGCTTTGAATTTTCTTTATGAAGAACAATTTTATGGGCTCAAGGAAGAAGAAGAAGGGGTATTTATATACCCTCGCCTCCAATCACATGCATTGAATTCAAAAGGAAAAAATAATCCCAACCGTTCAAAAGAGATCAATATTAAGTCAAATCATGCATGTGGGGAGACAAGACACGTCTTTGCCACGTTTGGGAGAATGAACCGAGCCAATTACACAAAACCATTTTGAAAGCGCATTAAATATGTTGCAAAGCCATCAATCGGTAAGCTTGTATGATTTTTCAAGCCCGCATCCATGAGCGATATGGACTTGGTGCAAATTATTGCTCAATTTTCTCGCAAATTGTTTGAAGGCCAATCAAAGGCAGTTTGGCCTAATCATAGCCAGCACAATTGAACTGTCACTGACCCGCGAAGGCTGACCTAAGCCCGTGTTGGTCTCAGACCAACCTTTCTACCCAACAAGATACCAAGATAAGGCTCGACCATCATATTCCAAAGCAACCTTCACACTTAGGTAAGATTTGAACATGATCCCTTCCAGTCCAGCCAGGTCGGGCTCGGCCCTGAACAGCTCTCCTATATCGAACTTCTTCCAATAGTAGCTAAAAGCTAACACAATTTGTTTGGCATCACATTAACTAATGGTCGGCTCATATCATAGCCCGCCCCAACAAATAACACATCCAACATGAGTGGCCTAAACATGGCCCATCTTTAGCATGACTTCAATACAAGAAATTCTAATCGACATCAGGCCTCCCTCTCAGCTGCCTCATACCCGATCATTAATCGTCTTCCTCACATGGTCCTCGGCAAGATTCTATGTCTCTTCCATGTTGCTAACATCAGGTCGGCCAGCTCAGCCATTGGGCACTCAAGTGAACGACAAAACTATCCATCCATTCAAAGCACTGTAGTTGGATGGCTAAACTGATAAGGCTTACCATCAGCATTAAATGCACATGTAATGCAATACCATGCCTAGTACAGAGAGGAAATGAGTACGTTCTCATCCACTGCACATCTTCTAGCATACTTTACAATTGTCGACCATCTACTTCTACAGTCATATTAATGGTCAATCACTTTTCCCACCAGCTCTATAGTGCGATCTCAACCGTCCACCATCCACTTCGGCTACTATGAATACCCCTTGCATTGTAATGTAAAATAGGTTGGAACATTTAGGAATTCTGAATACTATGCACAATTCTGCACTCTTGATATCGCATAAATCCTTGTGATTACATAGCTTATTGGTCTTAAGTTCCCTTTTTCCCTTATTATTCTATTGTAATTTCCTATAGTTGTAAGAGAATAACATAGTAAGAGAATGTCATAGTGGACATGGGCAGCTTGGTTGAACTACTGTATATCTTGTGTTATTTACCTTTCAACTGCGTATTTAACTCATTTTTTCTATTTTTAAGCCCAGTTGATCGGAATGTAACCTTTGCTTTTCACAACGTACTCATATCATCTTGATGTTAGCTAGAAAACTAGTCAATGGAGTGATTAAAGCCTCCGCAATTATATAGAAGAAATATGACTTAAAGAGGAAGACACTTTGAAGTTTTACAGTAGAAAATATCTTCTCGAAAATAGCATATGTCGTAGATGTGAAATTAATACTTTGGTTTGATATATTATGGTGAATAATTTCAATAGAAAATAGAAATAAATTATGTATTTTAAGTTTTCTTGTACCATTTTAAATGATCATTTGACTGTTTTTCAACTAAAAATGGATTTCAAATGAAAATCGCTAAGGTTTATCCAAAAAGATTAAATGTTATTTGTTTTGTGGTTTAATGATGGAAGAAAATTAAACATACATGCTTCTTGTGATTTTAAACATCGTAGTTATTTTCATATTGGACGTTGTTTTATAAACATTCATTTGGTGCAAGCTAAGAAATATAAAGAATCTTTCAATTTTCAGTACTTCTTTCAATTTTCAATACTTCTGCTAAGATTACGATACTTTCTTAATTAAGAGAGCTGAGCAATGAAAACAAAAGAAAATTTTGATTTAATTAGGAGAAATCCAAACTTCAGCTTAAATCGCTGCCTTGTATATTTAGGCAAACAATTGTTTATGAAGGAGAGTTACATAGATAACGCAATATCATGTAATATCATATAAAGATTTGGGTGATGTTATTGTGTGCCATAAGAGCACATGTTAAGAATGATAATTAAATGGCTAAAGGATAAGAAAGTTTATTTCAGATATCTAGAATATCTTTATATAATTAAAAAAGATGGAATTCAAGGGGTTATATTGGTAATTTAACAACCTTAACATGTGCCCTTAGAGCATATGTTAACATTTTCCTAATGATTTATAGTGTTATTTGGAGGTAATGAAAAAGTTAATTTCTGAAAGTTATGCAGCTGCGTAGATTTACTTTCAAGTAAATAACAAAAAAGTAAAAAATACGGTTAGTCATATTTATCTTTTATCATGAACCAAAGGAGATTACTACTTTATTTATTAGGCTTTGTTTATTTAAAATGCTGAATTCTAATTGGTAAACTTTAAAGTCTGATGTCGATTGCTGAATGCTGAATTCTGAATAATCACTTAGTTGTTTGTTTGCATTCAGCATTCAGAACAAAAATAGCATTCAGCATTCAAAAAAATATTCTGAATAATTTTGTTTGAATAGATGGTTTTACGCGGAACACTGGAAAAAACAAACAATATATAAATCAGAAGTTTACTATGTTATAGTTCGACAATTATATCGGAAACAGCTGCCGTTTAATTATAGAAAAGGAAACTCCTCAATCAATTCCCCCTTAAACAAATTTGTTAGATATCATCTTAAATCATTTCAATTCATAGTTTTGCTTTGCTTATATGGATCGAAATCTTTCGCCGTTTGTTCAATCGATGTTTGACTGAAGTCACTGCTAGGGTTAAAGGTACCAAATTTTGTTTTCGTCATTTTCCCATGTTGATGCATTGATTTTACACTATTAATTGCATCGTTTAGTAATCAATTGTGTAGTGGAAGGCGCTGGTGGGACTGAATCTTTGTTCATGGTGGAGTGGTGATTTTCTGATGAAGAGAGTTGATTAGATGAAGTGTGGAGTTGATATGGAGACAATGGATATGTGTAGGTATCAAACATGCATAAGAAGTGGTGATATGGTGGTTATTTGTTGTACAAGTGGTATGGTATGAATCAAGATTGGACCAAATTGACTTGTACTTAATGAATGATGATAAGAAGTATTATATTGAGGAGGGTATATGAGGAAAGGTGATCAGAACTTGTATTAATGATGTATCTGCCTTGTGAATGGCAGAGCCATGAACAAAAACAAATTATCACAAGAATAAAAACTGATTGATGTTAATAGCAAGAAGATGATTCAAACAAAGGTAGACAGTGGATAACAGAATTGCAATGGTGGAATTGTAAAGAACATACAACAATTTGCCAGAATTTAACAAGAACAGTTGACAAGACACTACTAGAAAATACTGCAATTTCCTATGCAAAGTTTCCGATGTCTTTCCTACGCCAAAAGGCGGGGCGTAGGATAGGTGTAGGAAACTGGTAGAAAGAGGTAAAGACGTAGGGAAGACGTAAGGAAATTTCCTACGTTTCTCCTACACCAACTTCAACACGTAGAAAAAAAATCGAGGCGTGGGTAAGGTGTAGGAAATCGCCTATACTAAAATGATACTGTAAAAAAGGCGTAGATAATCTCCTATGCCATTTCCACGCCTTTGTTAATTTTATAAAATTCCACATTGGCGTAGGAAAGACGTAGGAAATTTCCCACGCCATCCTACACATGCTTAGGGCAAAAATAGTTTTTTATTTTTACATTAATCACCGCTTCCATTCTCCTAGCTAACATCAGTTTTTTACCGAATAAAAAAAAAACCTAATTCTACAATCGTCGATCATTTTGGACGCTTCAGGTAAATTATTTTCTCATCGTTTTATATTTGTTTTGATTGGATTTCGTCTTCTCCTTTCCTCTCCAATACAAAAGCCTAAATTTCACGCTTACGCATTTTCTTAACTAAATTAAAATTTGTACACAATTCCAATGTCGCGGTTTTGGATTTTGGTTGCTGAGGTGATTCGACGGTTATTAGTGGTCGACGCGATTTCGAGGAAGAAAGGAAGTGGAGTTGTTTGTTTGTTGCAGTTCGATTGCAAGAGAAGGGTGGGCAGCAGTGGCTTCTGGTTTGAGGAGGAAGGGGAATTTCGATCGCGGATTGAATTTAGGGTAAACAACCGCTTAATTGAATTTCGATCGCGGATTGAATTTCGATCGCGGATTCTTTATGTGAAAGAGAAACAGTCCCAGAACTGAGTAAACAACCGCTTAATTGTGAAGCAATGACATAACAATATACCATTGAAGTTTGAAACACAATCAAACTTCAAAAAAGTCAGACACAAAACACATATCAAAGACGAATTCAGGAAAACCATATCTTTAGCTTTACATTAACCTTCTGACTTTTAACGTAGTTAATGCAGTTACCTACGCCCCGCCTATGCTATTTTGGCGTTGGTAAACCGCAGTTTTCTTGTAGTGAGAAATTAAACAAAGTATGCAAGATTTAACAAAAAGATTAATGGCAGAAATGTAACAATAGAGACTAAAGTTGCAAGCTACAGGAAAGTAAAATTGGGATTAAAAGAACATGTATTAACTAATATCAAGAATTAATTGCACAAATTAATGGATTGGAAATGTAAAGCTAATGGAATTGAAACAAGATCTGATATAGAGTATATGCAAAAATGTAATAACGGGAAAATGTAATGGCAAATTAAAGGAACAAGAATAAATTGGAAATTGATCTAAGATCTACTCTAAAAGGAGATTAAACTAAGTACAAGATTAAGAAAAGAAATTGATACTAGGTTTGCAACTGAAATGAGGATTGAATAGTTTTCAAAATTCTTCATACATCAATACATGCATACACTACTATATATATATATATACAGACACAACCCAGGCACTTACTAACTCAACTCAACCAGGCCACAACTCACACAGCAATACATGCATACACTATTGTGTGTATATACAACCCAGGCACTTGCTAACTCAACTCAACCAGGCCACAACTCACACTGGTCGGACCACACATATAGACTCACATCCTTCACAAAACATGGTGTTTCATGAACTTAAACACAAAACAAAATAGACCCCAAAATAGCCTGTATC
The DNA here is from genome assembly GCA_030737815.1 of Allium fistulosum. Classification (NCBI taxonomy): domain Eukaryota; kingdom Viridiplantae; phylum Streptophyta; class Magnoliopsida; order Asparagales; family Amaryllidaceae; genus Allium; species Allium fistulosum. The sequence goes on along the minus strand of CM060902.1, from coordinate 211,225,344 downwards.
AATGTACATGTGCACAGTATGCACACACTAATACAACTTGATATCTTCCTCCTTTAGCCATGGTAATGGAAGCATAAGCACTTGCTCTACCTTTGACATCCATGACCACCGTCTCCGACGAGCCTAAGGCCGCCTCTGATGAACTTGGCCGGAAATCTACAAATTTCCTTATTTCTACCTATCAACACATAGGCTATCATTTCAGGACTATTACATCTCCTTTCCCCTTCAAAAACGACCTTATCCTCAAGGTCAAGTGGAAGAAAAGGAGGTGGTGATGCTGGCTTATATGAACTCTCATCGATAATGACATTTTTAACAGAAAAGAACAATCTCTTATCCCTTTTAATATAAGTTGGGTTAGTAGCCTCAATGAGAAAGCGAAAATCATTTGAACCCTTAATGCTTCACTTGATTTTATTATAATCTTATTATCTGTCTTGAGAATTGGCCTTGATGCTTGAATAAATACATCATGTGATTTATCTGCATGTGAATCCTTAGCTACTTCATTATTTTATTAAGTTTGGAATATTCATCATCTTCAGAGACAAATAAAGTAGCTTCTATTTGTTTTTCTTCATCCACGCCTTTCAATTCATATTCAAAATTATCGGTATTCTCCAAAATAGTTGCTTCTTCAAAAACCCTATCAAGCGATTCTTTTGAATCTGAAACTATTTCTCTAACCATAGGTTCATTAAAACACTCTTGGTTCAACAATTGTTTCTTCAAATTTGGTGATTCATCCAAATTCATAAAATTACTTTTAACGTATTTTGCTTGTAGGGTGTCAGGGTTAGGTAGAAGGGGTTCTAGGGGGTATGCAAGAACTGGTTTGGGTATCGTTGCTTCATCATTTGATGTTACCCTGTTATCCTTCTGATTGCTGAGCCATTTGGCTTCAAATAATATGGATAATGAAACCGCTTCTCCTAAATCTACAAGTTAACTAGCAAATATATCACATCTAATTTCCTCTTTAATCCAACCAAGAATTTCTTTATATGTTCTTGGTTTTGATGGATGTTAAGGGTGTTATTGTTGTGTGACGGCGGTCGGACCAAGCTCTCCATCTCCAGCACGTGGCGTACGCATATGAGTTGGCACACACTTTGTTGTAACAAAAGGAATCCCCAATGTTACGTGCCTACCAACCCAAATTTATACACCACTTCTCCAAGTTATTTAGCAATGTGGGACTTTCCAAATTCGAACCGTCATTCCTCCATTAAACATGCGAGACAACCCTAATAGTCTCCCCCTTGACTCGCATCCCTTTGCGATAACCTTTAAGAGCACTGCCGTGTCTGCATGGTCCAGTCCGTAACCATCGGCTCTGATACCACGTTAGAATTTGATATAGAAAAGAGGAGAAGAGAGATAAAATGTTAAACAGAAGGGAACTACATTGTTGATAACTTGCTTCATTGAACGATAGGAAATACAAAGCTTTAAATAGAAAAATAAAACAACTAACTACTTCCTAAAATTAAGCCACTAATCCATTTCTTGACCAATAAACTAGGAGACTTATTCTTAAACATGTTAAACATGTGCTAACTTTAACACTCTCCTTTAAACTGAATGTGCTAACATTCGGTTTACAACACACAACTACTAACTTTCAAAGAACTAAGGTTCTTGATTGCTTCGTCTTCTCGCATTAACGATCTCCATAGTAGCTTTGATCTTCTATGAGATTGGACATGCTCAACTTCTTCGCATTCAATGATTCACCACTTACGAACCATTACTAAACTCTTGTCGTTTCATTTGAGGGATTCGCTGGGCCTCTCCACTCGGATACTGCTGTATCTGTCATCTCCCCAACAAGTGAGAACCGCAGCTCTTCTTCACTTACTTATTGGATGACATAAAACCACACTTGTTTTACTCACAGATTTTACCTACTGCACTTGTAGGCATGCCTATCTTCTCTTAGGCATATTATCAAACAGTTCACGAGCACTCCACAAATGTCTAACCTCACTACTGACTTCGTCTTCTTCGCTATCTCATCTGCAACAACGTTCTGCTGAACATCTTTCTTCATGCTAACATCACAAGCTGCTCCGTATACAAACACCAAAAACCCACAAACAGAACCTCATTGCCAACCTATTTTCTACACAATCCTCACTGTCACTGTAATCACATAACCACCTGTTTACTTAACAAACTGCTTCAACCACATTCACTTCCTCTGCCAAACAGTAATTCCTACCATCACACCACTACAAACAGCCAGCCTTGCAAAATGCTACTTCATCATTCCCTCCTATTTTAAACCGTCAACTGCTACCACTTGCCTCTTCACATATCAAAGCTCCCACACTGTCATTCCACCTCTGTCCAAACTTTCACAACCCACTACATCAGCACCTTACTGCAACATCTGGTCATCATTCACCAGATTACTGCCTCTAATTCATTCATACATCACCATCTGAACAACTCCACTTGCACTGACATTGCTATACCAGTTACAATACCAATCACATCAATACTTTTAACACTCACCACTTCATACAACAGTCCCCTTCCTCTTGCACACTTCTGCACTTCTACACATCATACAACAGCCACACATCTACCACCATCCTTTCTTCATCGATCTATAACTATACACCTGCCACTAACATCACCATACAGCAGTTCCTTCACCAAACCAACATCATACTCCATTCAACATCATATTGCCTTCACACAGTGCACAAACCAAGCAGTGCACACTTCAGTTCTGTCAACAAATTACCACTCCTTACTGCCTGTCTTAGCACTGCCACCTTACCCCTACTCATAACATCAATAGCAACTCTACACCATATACATCACTCCCCCACATTCAACTTCAACTACTATAACTCCTACTGCCTTCACTTTTGCCTCATTGTTGTCAACAACATTACTGTCAAGTTCCTACCAACAACCATTCAACAAAACATGACTACCTGCAACCCTTCTCAATTTCCATCAATAAGTGCTGCAACACCAAACATACTTCATACAATAGTGAACACCTCCAACAACCACTACAACTTCACTGACCCACTCCTCTACCACACTGCTGCAAATCCACTTCTGCCTACATCACCACATCATCAAATCAAACACAACAACAACCACACCGACCTCTCATATTTTTTAATAAATTGCAACGGCACCAAACTCCAACTGCGGCCCATCTCATTCTAGATCTGAATCACCAGGCAGCAGCGCTTAAACTTCGCAGCAGTTCTGAAAGCATCTCTCGGCAGCAGTCAAGCTCGTGACAGATCCGAGCTTTCAGATGGTAGCGTAGTTCGATGGAAGCGGCAGGAAGTTGATCCTTTTATTTTGGTGAATGAAATTATTTTGTGCGGAGGAAGAATCGAATTATTGAGCATAAACATTTTTGAGCTAGAAAAATATGAACTTTTGGGGCACCAGTTCTTTTTTTTTTAAACTGGGGCTCTATATTCTTTCTCTCATCCTCTCTCTAACCTTGCTCTGATACCACTGTTGTGTGACGGCGGTCGGACCAAGCTCTCCATCTCCAGCATGTGGCATATGCATATGAGTTGGCATACACTTTGTTGTAACAAAAGGAATCCCAATGTTACGTGCCTACCAACATATTTATACATCACTTCTCCAAGTTATTTAGCGATGTGGGACTTTCCAAATCCGAACCGTCGTTCCTTCATTAAACATGCGAGACAACCCTAACAGTTATTAGCAGTGGTTTTTAGGTTTAGGAATGGTTTCTTGGATTAAGAGAAGAGGCTACTGGAATAATAGTTGAAGAATTTGTAGTATATGGATTGGGAAAGAGGGGTTCTTGATGATTTCTTTGAGCAGTTGCAGGAGTTCTTAGTGGTGGAGCTGATACTGGTTGAGGAACTGCTGGCATAGGAAATGCAGTATATGGGTTAGGAAAATGAGGATCTTGAGGAGGATATACCAGAATTTTGGTGACTGATTGATGATGGACTGGTAGAGGAATTATTGGCATAGGAAATGCAGTGTAAGGATTTGGAAGATGATCAGGACCTTGATAGTGCATAGGTGGTTGTGGAAGAGGATGGAGGGGCTGATTCTTGATTTGATGAAATTCTTGAACTAAAGTGGTGAGTAGAATGTGTATACCTTCGAATTTTGTACTCAAATCTTGATTTATTTGTCCCAAATTCCCGTGAAACTGCTCTAAATTTCTGATAGTCTACTCCAAATTTATGAGGGAAGAGTGGTTCTATTGTTGATTTCCTCCCATTGAAGCCATGCGGGTTCTTGATTTTGAATTTGTGAAGGAATTGAGTTTTAGTTGCTGATGAAGTGAGGATCGATCTGAGGGTTTGAAGCATTCTCAGATGATTGCTCTGATACCAATTTGGAAGGTGCTGGTAAAACTGAATCTTTATTCTTGGTGGAGTGGTGATTTGTCTGGTGAAGATGAGAGGAGATTTGATGAAGTATGGAGTTGATATGAAGACAATGGATATATATACAGGTATTAGATATGCACAAAAAATGGTGGTATGGTGGTTGCTTGTTGTACAAGTAGTAGTGTTCGAATCAAGATTGGACCGAATTGACGTGTACTTAATGAATGATGATCAAGATGATTGATTGATGTTATCACAAGAACAAATTATCACAAGAACAAATACTGATTGATGTTAACAGCAAGAGGATGATTCAAACAAAGGTAGACAATGGATATCAGAATTGCAATGGTGGAATTGTAAAGAACAGATAACAATTTACTAGAATTTAACAATAACATTTAACAAGAAATTAAATGAACAAAGTATGCAAGATTTAACAGAAAGATTAATGGCAGAAATGTAGCAACAGTGACCGAAGTTGCAAGCTACAGGCAACAGACACTGGGATTAAAAGAACATGTATTAACTAATATCAAGAACTAAGCACAAATTAAATGGACTGGAAGTGTAGAGCTACTTGAATTGAAACAAGATCTGATATAGAGTATATGCAAAAATGTAATAGTACGAAAAATAATGGCAAATTAAAGGAATAATAATAAACTGCAAATTGATCTAAGATCTAATCTAACATGAGATTAAACTAAGTACAAGATTAAGAAAAGAAATTGATACTAGGATTGCAATTGAAATGAAGGTAAATGAATTGAATAGCTTTCAGAATTCTTTATACACCAATACATGCATACACTACTACTACACACACACACAACCCAGGCACTTACTAACTCAACTCAACCAGGCCACAACTCACATCGGTTGGACTACACATACAGACTCATATCCTTTACAAAACAGTGTTACATGAATTCAAGCAAAAAATAAAACAGACCTCAAAATAACCTGTATCAGTGTGCACAAGCACAGCATGCGCACACTGATACAGCTTGATATCTTCCTCCTCTGGCCATGGTGATGGCAGCACAAGCACTTGCTCCACCTTTGACATCCACAACCATCATCTCCGATAAACCCAAGGCTGCCTTTGATGAACTTGACAAAATTTTGCAAATCTTCCCTATTTCTGGCTTTCAACACATAGGCTATCATTTAAGGATGGTTACAAGTAGTTGTTATGTGAAATTGCATGCTTACCCCCTATGACCCATTAATACTATTTACAGTCATGAATGTTAAACTGTGCTAGTGGTCGGTTATAAAATTTCTTAACTATCTGTGTAAATATGTGCTTGAGTTGTAAATTTCTGATGACACTAAAGCTATAATAAATATGTTTTCTTTTTTTCCTTATATCGACAATTGACTAGTGTTATCTCATCGCATCTGCTATGTAATCAGATATTACATAAATAGCTTCGTTTTTCTTTAGTTGTTCGGTTTTTTATTTATAGCTTTGTATGCATTCCACCATTTCATTAGAGAAGTGAATCTTGAATTTAATATTCACTATTTTTCATTTTCCTATTTTGTCTATTCTTGATTTTTCTTCTTTTTTTTGCACCACATTTACATAAATCTACAATAATAGGTCAAATTTCATCTATGTTATTTGTGAAAACATTTTTTAGTTATTTCTCATAATAATTTCACTTAAATTCGATTTTTTTTATGTTTTTCTACAACGGAAATAGTAGCACAATCTGATACACATTTTACTTAACTGAATTTTCACCTTAAAAAAGCTTAGTTTATATTATAATTTTGATGGCATTCGAACCTAACAATTAGGTAAAGTAGATGCGTTATGGTATTGATTTCTTCTCTAAATATAAAAAATAAACTACTTTATTTGAGATAGTTAACTATCATAAAATACTGAGTATTTTAGAGTTATTTTGTATCTTCTAATTATGTGCCATAATCTAAATTTTAGGAAGTTGTAGATGAAAATTTAAAGCAAACATGAATTTAAACACTATCATTCAATACCTCGAATTTTATTTCTTTTATTGTTTACTTTTCAATTTTTATGAATGTAACAGTCAGTTTGCAGCTGTATCAATGATTTTATGCCAAATAGTATCAAATTTCAAGAAATAAAAAATAAGAGAGAGGATACTGCAATAAAATAATGAGAAATCATATCAAGTGTTTTACTTTTGAATCTCAAATACTTATCTTGAAGCCCAAGGTAAATTAGAATTATAAAATATTACTAAATAAATAAGTTTTTACAATTATAGTGTAAAATAGATGATTTGCATATAAAGTTGGACTATTTAAAACCTGTTTTGCAAGATTCTCATGTGTATCTTAAGTAACAGTAGTCATTATGTTTGCATGAATACTGAGCGAATTGGCCATTGTTAAACTTGGGTTTCAAATGCAAGGATGACTGCGTTGAATTTGTCACAACAGTTGGTTTTTAAAAAAGAAATTGGCACTTAGGTGGTAGTATTGTTGAATATTGGCGACACTATATGGAGAAATGAAATGATCGGTGTTATACGTCTAGTATACCAAAACAGAGAATAATCAATTATAAACTCGTCTCATAAGTTTATCAAACAGATTTCTACTACTCTAGAAGTCTGTATTAGTTAATTTAAATAATAGATATGTCGTAATTAAATTACAACAACAAATTAACAACTATAGTAATGATAACTATTGTGCTAAATCAACTGTTATACTATTTAATCAAATAAGGATATGTCGTGACAATTTCCTTAAGACTTTATTTAAAGTCTTCCAAGATACAACAGACGTAATCTGCACGAGATTGTAAAGAGTATGTCAACTCTATGATATATTATTTAGAGCAGCAGAGAAGGAAGAAGCAGAAGAAATTAGATTGGAATAGAATGAGAATGTGATCAGGAAATCTATTTATAATTTCGTCCGCACCCCTTCGAACAGTCGTGTCTGCCTGAAAGGTTGCACCCGTTACCTTTCATTGCTGCTGTTCAATAACGGGCCACACCCGTTCGCTCCTGTTGCTGCCATACGCTGCACCCGTTCGCGTCTAATGGGTCGCACCCGCTTCCGGCTGTGTCTGTTCGCCAAAAACCCGCGCCCGCTTCAGAGGTCGCACCCCCTCAGTCAATCCGCGTCCGCTTGAACAGATTCGCACCTGTTCGTATAGCCTGCAACTGTCAGAAAGCCCGGCCCAGTTTTTGCAGTAAAAATAGGATCATATTAGACCCAAACCCAAACCCGAGGCCGGCCCGGTTCGGTCGGACGGACGGCGGCGGCGCGCACGCGTGTGGTGGTGATGCATGATCTCCCTCCTCACAACGAAATAAACATTTGGGTGCCCCAAGGCCTCAACCCCTTCATTACAAATCTATTAATATACTAGAATAGTTTGCAATTTTTGGCGATGTGGGACTTATGTTATTTCATTCAATTTAGGAATTCCAACAATCCCTCACATGAATGATAATATACATATCCCCCACACAAAGCGAAATATCACAGAGTACATATGGAATAATGCTTTATCGTGGATAAGTAGATATTTCACTTTGAACTTTCCCTAGTTAAAACTTATCGGATCTACTTGGCTAATCGGTGAATTATTTCATCTTGAACCGTCGGCCTTTATTGTATATCCAGACAATAAGCTTTACGAAGCATAGATTCCCTTTTCATCCAATCTCTTGGTTGTGTTCATTTTGGTCCTGAACAAATTTGTTTGGTTCTACGAGTGTTTATAGAAAATATAAGCCTTTAATATTCTCATAAAGCCGACCCAGCTCACACTAACATAGGTGATCGCAACCATTAAGAGTATCCTACATATACTCCACTTGTTATATTCAAGATATGGTCATCATTAAAAAACATAGTTTTAACCTTTAAATACTTCTATAGGCATGCATTTATATTGTGCACCATAGGAATGGAGTTGGACTATATCCAAGCAAATGCATTACATCTTGAGTTACTCAGAACTGGTTTGCCTATTGATCCTAGTCCGTGGGATCTCCAGTCGCTAGGATAGGTTTCCGTATAAGATAACTCTTGGTGGTTTAGGCTTTTAAACCCATTCCCCTCGATGCACAGTCAATTTTCTCTCTTGATAAACCTTTAGTAAATGGATCCGCTAGGTTATCATTTGTTCTCACATAATCTATGGAAATAGTTCCATTTGAGAGTAACTGCCTAACTGTGTTATGGCGTCGACGAATATGTCGTGACTTTCCATTATACACAAAGTTGTGTGCTCTGCTTAGCGCAGCTTGGTTATTACAGTGTATGCATATGGCCGGTATAGGTTTAGGCCAAAATGGAATATCTTCTAAAAAATTACGAAGCCATTCTGCTTCTTCGCCTGCTTTATCTAAAGCGATGAACTCTGATTCCATAGTGGATCGAGCTATGCATGTTTGTTTAGTAGATTTCCATGACACTGCTGCCCCTGCTAAGGTAAATACATAACCACTCGTTGATTTTGATTCCTCTGAATCAGCAATCCAATTTGCATCACTATATCCTTCTAGGATGGCAGGATATTTTCCATAATGTAAGGAATAATTAGTGGTATTTTTTAAATATCCAAGCATTCTCATTAGTGCTTTCCAGTGTTCCTTTCCTGGATTGCTTGTATACTTGCTTAATCGACTTACTGCATAAGCTATATCTGGTCTTGTGCAATTCATGAGATACATGAGACATCCTATTACACGAGAGTATTCCAGTTGCATCACACTCTCATTAGTGTTTTTATGCAGTACTTCTGATGGATTAAAAGGTGTTCTCACTCCTTTAATTCCATAGTCTTGGAATTTTTCAATCACTTTGTCTACATAGTGTGACTGAGACAATTCAATTCCATTAGGAGTTCTTATTATTTTGATTCCCAAAATAACGTCTGCAACTCCTAAATCTTTCATTTCGAAATTGCTAATTAACATCTTCTTTATGGTCTCTATTACCTGAGTATGTGGATCAAATATTAACATATCGTCTACATATAAACAAATCATCACATATGATTATCCAATTTGTTTATAATAAACACACTTATCGCATTCATTTATACGAAAACCATTTCTCATCATGACACTATCAAATTTTGCATGCCATTGTTTTGGAGCTTGTTTTAGTCCGTATAATGATTTTACTAATCTATAGACTTTGTTTTCATTTCCTTTGGAAATAAAACCTTCAGATTGCTCCATGTAGATCTCCTCATCGAGATCTCCATTTAAGAATGCTGTCTTTACATCCATTTGATGAATATCTGGACCATAAATTGATGCAATTACTATTAGCATTCTTATAGAGGTTATTCGTGTTACTGGCGAATATGTATCAAAGAAGTCTACTCCTTCTTTTTGACGATATCCTTTGGCTACTAATCTGGCTTTATACTTGTCGATAGAGCCATCTGCTTTCATTTTCTTCTTGAAAATCCATTTGCAGCCAATAGGTTTTATTCCAGGTGGAATATCAACAATTTCCCAAGTTTTATTACTTAGAATTGAATCAATCTCACTTTGGATTGCTTCTTTCCAACATGAAGATTCAGAAGATGACATTGCTTCCTTGGACGTTTGAGGTTCATGTTCTAACACATATGTGAAAAAATCCGAACCAAATGTCTTGGAAGTCCTAGCCCTTACGCTTCTTCTTGATTCAACTTCCTCAATCTCATGATGAGTTTCATCTTCATGTGAATTGCTTGATTCTTCTCTTGTCCTTTTAGGGACATTATTCCCTTCATTCCTTTTGTGCGGAAACACGTCTTCAAAGAATGAGGCATCTCTTGATTCCATGATTATATTTACATGAACATCAGCTATATCAGACTTGAATACCAAAAATCTGTAGGCACTGCTATTTTGGGCTGGCCCTAGATAGTAACAATCTACTGTTTTTGGTCCAAGTTTGACTTTCTTGGGAGGCGGAACTGGAACTTTTGCCAAGCACCCCTACACTTTGAGGTATTTAAAACTTGGTTTGTGTCCTTTCCATATCTCATATGGAATTGTTCTTGTTTTATTATGAGGGGCTTTTTTTTAATATGTGATTAGATATATTTAAGGCTTCCCCCCACAAGTTCGTCGATAGACCGGATGTTAAAAGCATGGCATTAATCATGTCTTTCAATGTTCTGTTCTTCCTCTCGGCTACACCATTTTGTTGTGGTGAATATGGAGCTGTTGTTTGATGAATTATACCATTTTCGGCACAGAACTGTTCAAATGGTGATTCATATTCTCCACCTCGATCAGATCTCAATATCTTGATCTTTTTTATTTAACTGATTTTCTACCTCAGCCTTTGTTGACAGCTCTACTGCTGCCATCTCTGTTTTAGTTAAAACAGGAAATTCTTAAGATGTTATACGTCCAGTATACCAAAACAGAGAATAATCAATTATAAACTCATCTCACAAGTTTATCAAACAGATTTCTACTACTCTAGAAGTCTGTATTAGTTAATTTAAATAATATATATGTCATAATTAAATTACAACAATAAATTAACAACTATAGTAATGATAACTATAGTTCTAAATCAACCGTTATACTATTTAATGAAATAGTATACCACAGAAAGAAAATGAAGTATATATGTATATATAAATCTAACCGGTTGAAGAGGGAAATTCCGTCTGAGGCTTGTCGTGACAATTTCCTTAAGACTTTATTTAAAGTCTCCCAAGATACAACAGACGTAATCTTCACGAGATTGTAAAGAGTATGTCAACTCTGTGATATATTATTTAGAGCAGCAGAGAAGGAAGAAGTAGAAGAAATTAGATTGGAATAGAATGAGAATGTGATCAGGATTCTCTTCTATTTATAATTTCGTCCGCACCCCTTCGAACAGTCGCGTCTGCCTGAAAGGTTGCACCCGTTACCTTCCATTGCTGTTGTTCAATAACGGGCCACACCCGTTCGCTCCTGCTGCTGCCATACACCGCACCCGTTCGCGTCTAACGGGTCGCACCCGCTTCCGGCTGTGTCTGTTCGCCAAAAACCTGCGCCCGCTTCAGAGGTCGCACCCCCTCAGTCAATCTGCGTCCGCTTGAACAGATTTGCACCTGTTCGTATAGCCTGCAACTGTCAGAAAGTCCGACCTAGTTTTTGCAGTAAAAATAGGATCATATTAGACCCAAACCCAAACCCGAGCCCGGCCCGGCCCGGCCCGGTTCGGTTTGGTCGGACGGACGGCGGCAGCGCGCGCGCGTGTGTGGTGGTGATGCATGATCTCCCTCCTCACAACGAAGCAAACATTTGGGTGCCCCAAGGCCCCAACCCCTTCATTACAAAGCTATTAATATACTAGAATAGTTTGCAATTTTTGGCGATGTGGGACTTATGTTATTTCATTCAATTTAGGAATTCCAACAATCGGAAGTAGCTTGATATTGGTAGAAACGGTTTGCGAACCGGAGCTCTAAGGAGAAAGATATGCCATTTGGAAGGTGATGCACTGCTGATGCACAGGCTTTCGGACATCTGGGATAAGCTCCTAGACGTCTGAGCTACAGGAAGAAGGCTTCCCTCTCTCAGACGTTTGGGAGAAGGTCCCAAACGTTTGAGACACCGGGAAATTGATTCCCGAGGTTTCTGCCAGACATCTATAGCAATATGGGCCAGATGTATGAGCTGGTGTATGCTGCCTATTTTACCTGTGCTGATTTGATTGATTTGTATAGTTTGGAAAGGTTTTCTATTGATAAAAAAAACCACCGAATTTAATGAATTAAAATATTTCAAGCGCATGGCGTATAATCATATTACGTATGCGAGTACAGGTCGATCCCACAAGAAAAGAAGAATTTTAAAATCACTCAATCAAATTATACCAAAGGTTTTGAAAATTTTTTTACCTAAAAATTATTAAAACAAGAGAAAATTAGAATTTTAAACTATGAGATTAGAAGACAATTTAGAGGCAAATACCTTGTCCTTATCATCCAAATCAACACAAAATTATTTATGATCTCTCATTTTTAATCAAATATAGAATTAGTTGATGTATTTATTATAAGTATGGTCTAATTGTAATATTAACTAACAAAATTTAAACCATTAAACTTTAGCGCACACTCTAAACCCACTTGTCAAATCTAATGAAAATGATTATGAAATTAAAACATAAAATCTATTTTAAATATGATCTATTTACTATGAACTGGTAACATAGAGTATCAAATTTTGGTTCTAGTTCTTTACCAAAATCATATTTAGATGAAAGGGTAACTTGTGTTTATGTTTGATTAAGCGTAGCATATTTATTATGAACAACATAGGTTATCAAATTCGCTAATAAATAACAAAATTACATTAACATCAAAATTTCCATTAAACACAAAACAAGATATCATAAATGAAATCATTATGTTAATTTTATATGATTAATGAGAGCTTCATTACCCCTAAATTGAAAGATTTAGCTTCTCATATTTGAATACATATTAATATAAATTGACTTCAATATAAACATAAAGGAAAGAAAAACTAAGTAAAGAGAACAAGAGCTAACTAACTAGCATAAAAAAAACTAAGCTACTTGCATGAAAATAAATCCAATCTACTAACATGAAATAAAAAAGAGCATGTAATAAAAATAACATAAAAGAAAAGAGCATGAAATAAAAAAAACATAGAAAGAAAGTTGCATAGAAAGAAGATGGCGAAGAAGCCATTAAATAGAAGAGTTTATTTCTAATTTTTTATTACAACTCTATGCATCAAAAAAGAAGATCTATTACATGAACATAAGAGGATTATTTATACAAGTTCTAAAACCCTAATATCCTTTAGGGAGCTATCAAAATTGCCATTCGCTTTATGTAGCCTTCAAGTAATCATTAAGGAATCAATTAATCTCCACTAACATATGTTTTTCTTTTTAATGCTGGTCCATTAGTTAGTTGGTAGGTGGGCTCCTCCATGTTGCATGAATTCTTTTGTTTTCTTCTTTCTTTAGGCTTCCACTACCGTTGGTAGATGGACTCCCCTGTGATACAACTCTAATGTTGGTCCATTAGTTAGTGGGTATATGCACTCAATTTCCTACAAAATAAAATTAAAATGTGCAATTAAATTGTCTTCAAATTAATTCACACACAAAATTACCGTTTTGTCCAAATATAGATGAGCGAATGGTGATTTCAAAAAACTTTTGTATTTTGGTAAAAACATGTAAAATACCCTAATATGTCCTTTATTTTAATAGAAGAAGATTAAGCATGAGAGCAAAAATATACATTTTTATATGCACATCAAATACCCTCACACTTGTCCTTTTATTCGTCCTTGAATAAACTAAACTAGGATAAATCAACTTTCATAGAAAGCACAATTGCATTGAGCGTATGCAACAAGGCGTTAAACCTCTAGTGTCCCTAGTAGGACGAGTATTGTCTCGTGAGGGTTTTAAGCGGATACTACCCACAAAATCCAAATGCAATATGCAATGTTCCTAATGCAAGTTTTATTTATAAAGATATGATTACTAGTTTTTTATTTACAAGATGAAGAATATACTTCTAAATTGACATCGAATTCGAGGGCAAGCTATACAACCATTTCTTGGTGTAATTGCAACTGGAATTATCCTAAGTTTTATTCGGTAGTCGCATAATTGTTGAAGTTTTATAGTTGCACAAACTTGTTCAAATTTCGTTAAAAATATGTAAGGATTGTCTTATTCAAAATTGTTAAATTTTGGAACTGTGTTAATGTGATTTGAATGGATTTCAAAGCGGTTACCTGCTGGGGCAATAAGGTGATGTAAGAAGGGACTGAAACTCGATTGGGAAAATTCTATCCATGATAGTTCTAGGGGGGATTTTCGTTCGCCACTGTTGAGAGATTATTGTTCGAATTGACAATTAGTTGACATGTCACGAGTCCAAAAATGCACAAGGGAGAAAATTAAGGGGGAGAGAGGTGAACAACAACGGTAAGAGAATAAGAATGAAAGATTTTCGAGAGAGAGAGGGATTTTTTTTGAATTTTTGAATTTTTTGTTTTTTTATATATGCATGAAACTAATGCAACTAAATGAAAGCAAGGACTTAAGCAGAAATTTTCTGTCCTTGGTAGCTCCTAACCCAAAATTGTATCTTGGCACTTTGACATAATTCAATGAAACAATTCTTAGCCAGGTAACAGACAAGATTTATCAGTGCACCATGAATCACCGTAGCAATGCAACTGAAGGTTTAGTACCTTCAAAGAAACAATCGCTGTAATATCTTACGAATCGTTGTAATAATTATAAATGATTATTGCTATGCCGTTGCTTTAGACACCAAGAAATAGTTTGTTAAAATAAATTAACTTGTCAAAATATAAAGTTTCCTTAGATGAGTCGGTGATACCCTTAAGTCAACCTTTGTTATTTAAGTCAATTTTCTACAATGAAATGCAATCTATGGATGAATGAAAGGGTGATGAAATCCCCACCTTATGTGAATTAGGTGGCGCCCTTAGGAAGTAAAACAAGTATGAAATGATGCAAAACAGAAATTAAACGTGCGTTAACAATGCAACTACAAATGAAATTTTATTTTGTTTTTGTTTTTTATAAATGCAAGCGACCAACAATGCAAGAGAAATAAAAATAAGAGATAAGAGCATGATACTAGAGCGTGCAGAATTATTTATCTAAAAGCAGCGAATTTTATTTTAAGCATAATTTTTTTAAGCAAGTAGAGTAAAGTAGTTTTTAGCAACTACAATTTTATTTTAAGCATAATTTTTTTTAGCAGCTATAATTTTATTTTAAGCATAATTTTTTTAAGCAACTATAATTCAATTGAATGTTAATTTTTCATTTAATTTCCATTTATATATTTATAAAAACATTAAGTACGAGTTTTATATGCTATTTTAGAGTCATCCGTTAAATCCCGCTATATCCTCGCTGTATCCCCGCCATGACTTTTTGCACCTCTGCCGCATTGAATCTTCCAAGCGCTTTAACTGCTGTTTTCCCCAAAATTGGTCACAAACCCCAAATGTCGTAAAAGCACCAATGTATGAACACAAATAAGCAATATATAATCACAGATCTCAGATCTAAGTATTGTAGAGGATAAAAATGAAGAATAATAAACTTAAAGCAGAAAGAAGTAGACAGAGACACAAGATTTATAGTGGTTCGGCGATCTTGCCTACGTCCACTCTGAAGTAGTTTGCTTTATTGATCTTTCTTTGATGTTTACATGTGAATTCAATGAATTACAGCAGATAATTATGATTTGCAGCAGTGGAATTCGTTGGTAGCAGCAGTAATGGAGTTTGGATCTAGATCTGGCAGAGTCTGGACGTTGGAGATCTCCAAGAGGAAGAAGAACCCTTTTTCTGTTAGCTTTGGGGGTGTATTTATAGGTGTAGGAGGCTGCTATTTCGCTCAGATCTCGGGAGGCCCTCTCTGGCACGTGACCAGGCCCGCACGCCTAAGCCCGTGAAGTTTTGGTCCGATCCTTGATCGACACGAACAGATTTCGACTCGATCATGATTTCATCCAATGGAGTCGAAATTTGGCGTGGACATTCTTTAGCATGCACGTAGCCTTTTATGAAAATTTCATAGCATTTGGACTTGTAGATTAGGAGTTATGATCGATACGAAATAGGGTTCTCGGTTGGCTGTTTCGTTCGACTCGCTCTTGTTCGACTCGCTCTCGTTCGCATCGTTGTTCGACTCGGTCTCGTTCGAGTCGCTGCTTGACTTGATGACGTGGCATTTGAACCATTGGATCACTCCGCCTTTGATGCCGCTTTGATCGAGTCGCTCTTGGACATTGCCTCGTTCGTATTGATAGAAACTTAACTTCGGTCGATTGATGGCAACTCGATGGATTCAATCAGAAGATCCATGATGGATACAAACTATATAGGAGACGGAGTCGAGAGTGATCGATACGAACTGTAGCTTCGTATCGATGAAGTCGAATTGTTGCTTTCTGAGGGATGTGGAGCGAGTCGAAGTAGAGGCTCTGGGATGGAGTCGAAGAAGAGCGAGTCGAAGTTGTCATTTCTGGATGTTGCGAAGCGAGTCGAAGGAGCGAGTCGAAGGAGCGAGTCGACCGGTAATTGATTTTCATCCAATCTTGTATCGCTCATAACTTGAGCATACGAAATCGGATTGACTTGAGATTTGAAACGTTGGCTCTCATAGTTTAGCTTGTCATGTCCTACCGATTTTGGCTCGATCCGGACTCGGACTAAATTCATCGATATCCGTAGTGAGCCCGTGTATAACTGATCTCTAGGATGGGCCGTCATTGGTTACTAGTCAATTCCTTGGTGTTACGGCTTTGCCAAAAGGCGGGATAACATTTGCCCCCCAAAGTACGTCTTGTGGAAACATGATGTGCTTTGAAATGCTGCAATCTTTTCTCTGAATAGTTATCGTTTCTTCGATGAAAGTTGTTGCTCTGTAATGCCATGAGCTGGATGTTCATATCCTATTGATGACTTGCAAAGGAATTGATAGTTTTATTTGACCTCGAATGACGATTGTTCAGGATCGTATGTCATTTGAGGTGATATGTGACCGTTCGCGGTCGGATGCCGTTCGCGGCGAAGGGTGACCGTTGGCGGTCGGGGTGCCGTTCGAGGCAATTTGTGACCGTTCGTGGTCGGGTGCCGTTCGAGGCGACTTGTGACCGTTCGTGGTCGGGTGCCGTTCGAGGGGAATTGTGACCGTTCGTAGTCGGGTGCCGTTCGAGGCGAATTGTGACCGTTCGTGGTCGGGTGCCGTTCGAGGCGACTTGTGACCGTTCGTGGTCGGGTGCCGTTCGAGGCGAATTGTGACCGTTCGTGGTCGGGTGCCGTTCGAGGCGACTTGTGACCGTTCGTGGTCGGGTGCCGTTCGAGGGGAATTGTGACCGTTCATGGTCGGGTGCCGTTCGAGGCGAATTGTGACCGTTCGTGGTCGGGTGCCGTTCGAGGCGAATTGTGACCGTTCGTGGTTGGGTGCCGTTCGAGGCAATTTGTGACCGTTCGTGGTCAGGTGCCATTCGAGGCGAATTGTGACCGTTCGTGGTCGGGTGCCGTTCGAGGCGATTTGTGATCGTTCGTGGTCGGGTGCCATTCGAGGCGATTTGTGTGCCCGGGGGGGACTTAGTGTTAACAATGTCAGATTTCACGTTCGAGTGAGTTTCTGAGTTGTTTGTGGTGGCGGTTTATCGTTGCCTCTGAGCATGCCTGAGGACCGTTCGCGATCCCTTACATGTGTAAGTGGCTTAGCCGTCATGGTATCACAAATGGCATGCTTTTATTAAAAATGAGTTTTTCAATAGAAATGTTCAACAAAATTAGGTTCAGGTATTGGAAATGGAAAATTAAAGTAAAACTGGGACGTCAAAGTGCAAACACCTACACCGTTACGATTAGCAGTCGTATCAGAGCATGCCTGAGGATCGTTCGCGGTCCTGTACATGTGTAAATGACTTAATCGTATTGGTGTGGAGTTTGCTACTTATTCGTCATTACCCCAATCAATTGATGATAAGCTGACGCCTCGATCCTGAGCTGTCTCTAGTAGGTGTAGGTGGTGGCCGCTCCCGCTCCACCGTTGTCGTTCCCCTTCTTACATACTGCGAAAGCAGACCATTCCAGATATGTCCCTCAACCACATCCTTTAAGTGTCTGCACTCATTCGTGCTATGGCCATTCAGTTCGTGGAATAAGCAGTACTTGTCTGACCTTCTTTCATTGTTGGTCGGATCCCTTCTTATTGGTTTTCGATAAGGAACCTGCCCCCTGGTTTCCTGGTAGATTTGCTCCAAAGTCTCATTCAACTCCATGTAGAAGGTGAATCTTGGTTCCTTTCGTGGTCGTGCTAGTCCATCACTATTATCCTCAGCCTTTCGTTTTCCTTTACCAGTTCCTGAGTCTGTTTTAGGAGGATTTTCACTGTTAACTGCATAAACAGCAACTCCTTCTCCTTCCACTCTTTCAGCATTTGCATCCTCTAATCGTAGAAATCCTTCAGCCTCGTGATAAAATTCTCCCAGATCCATGGGTGGATCCCTTGTCAACGAATTCTTGAATTCTGTGCCATCAGCTATGCCAGATACAGCCGCCATCAAAACCATGGATGGATCGGGTCGATCCACTGATGCTGTCGCTGCATTGAATCGCGTCAGAAAGCTCCTCAAAGACTCCCCGCTTCTTTACTTCAGTGCTGCCAGACTCATCACATTTTTGGGTCTCGAAATGTGAACTCTGAATTGCCTCATTAACCTTTCAGTCAAATCGGTCCATGTTCCAATGGAGCCACTCTCCAGTTGTCTGAACCATAGTGCTGCGATGTCTGCCAAATACAATGGGAAGCACCGGGCCATGACCTCCTCCGATGCCCCCAACACCTCCATATGCCTCATGTATCATGTCAGATGTACTGCTGGATCTGTCCTTCCATCGTACGTTTCCACTGTTGGTAGCTTGAATTCTGGTGGATTCCTAGCTTGCCTGATCGTAGGAGGAAAGGGACTCCTATTCACATCCTCCAGATCTCTATTTACTAGTCCACCCCTCATGGCTCGTCTGACCATCTCCGCCAATCTGTCACTATCTCCAAGTTGTAGTCCTTGTCCGTCGTTTCCAATTTGCCCCCCGAGTTCACGAGGGATTCCTGGAGTTTGCTCTCCTGAACGAGCATTCGCTTCTCTATCAACGCCGCGCTGCGCAGCTCCTTCTGGTACTGTTCCTGGGATCGGGTCAACATGCTCTGGGTAAGTGCCCCCTAGTTTGGGGCTGTGCCAGATGGTCCTACTCCGTTCTGAACTCTGGTTGCTCCTTGATTTTGCGCTCCAAGCTGCCAATCTAAAGAAGCAAGTTCTGGATCATTTCCTCTTGTCTTTTCATCATTGTCTCTATCTCATTCCTGGTGATAAAGACTAATGTCTGGTTTGCACCTGAGGAAGCCTCTTGACTCCCTTCATGCTGACCTCTCTCTGGCCTTGGTCTTCTGTTTGATTGCCTTGTCATAGTTCTTTCAGATTTGAATTCTTCAGGCTTCCAAGTCTGAACTCCAAATCTGGTATAGCAGGTGCTAGTTCCTTCTCAGTGAAAGCACCAAAGTGTTTGCCCCAAAATTGGTCACAAACCCCAAATGTCATGAAAGCACCAGTGTATGAACACAAATCAGCAATATATAATCACAGATCTCAGATCTAAGTATTGTAGAGGATAAAAATGAAGAATAATAAACTTAAAGCAGAAAGAAGTAGACAGAGACACAAGATTTATAGTGGTTCGGCGATCTTGCCTACGTCCACTCTGAAGTAGTTTGCTTTATTGATCTTTCTTTGATGTTTACAAGTGAATTCAATGAATTATAGCAGATAATTATGATTTGCAGCAGTGGAATTCGTTGGTAGCAGCAGCAATGGAGTTTGGATCTGGATCTGGCAGAGTCTGGATGTTGGAGATCTCCAAGAGGAAGAAGAACCCCTTTTCTGTTGGCTTTGGGGGTCTATTTATAGGTGTAGGAGGCTGGTATTTCGCTCAGATCTCGGGAGACCCTCTCTGGCACGTGACCAGACCCGCACGCCCAAGCTCGTGAAGTTTCGGTCCGATCCGTGATCGACACGAACAGATTTCGACTCGATCAAGATTTCATCCAATGGATTCGAAATTTGGCGTGGACATTCTTTAGCATACACGTAGCCTTCTGTGAAAATTTCATAGTATTTCGACTTGTAGATTAGGAGTTATGATCGATACAAAATTGGGTTCTCGGTTGGTTGTTTCGTTCGACTCGCTCTTGTTCGACTCGCTCTCGTTCGCATCGTTGTTCGACTCGGTCTCGTTCGAGTCGCTGCTTGACTTGATGACGTGGCGTTTGAACCCTTGGATCACTCCGCCTTTGATGCCGCTTTGATCGAGTCGCTCTTGGACATTGCCTCGTTCGTATTGATAGAAACTCAACTTCGGTCGATTGATGGCAACTCGATGGATTCAATCAGAAGATCCATGATGGATACGAACTATATAGGAGACGGAGTCGAGGGTGATCGATACGAATTGTAGCTTCATATCGATGGAGTCGAATTGTTGCTTTCTGAGGGATGTGGAGCGAGTCGAAGTAGAGGCTCTGGGATGGAGTCGAAGAAGAGCGAGTCGAAGTTGTCATTTCTGGATGTTGCGAAGCGAGTCGAAGGAGCGAGTCGAAGGAGCGAGTCGACCGGTAATTAATTTTCATCCAATCTTGTATCACTCATAACTTGAGCATACGAAATCGGATTAACTTGAGATTTGAAACGTTGGCTCTCAAGGCTTAGCTTGTCATGTCCTACCGATTTTGGCTCGATCCGGACTCGGACTAAATTCATCGATATCCGTAGTGAGCCCGTGTATAACTGATCTCTAGGATAGGCCGTCATTAGTTACTAGTCAATTCCTTGGTGTTACGGCTTTGCCAAAAGGCGGGATAACAACTGCACAGGCGCAGAAGCATATGTTAGATTTGTGACAAGCGATTGGTTTCAGGCGATTGATTTTTGATCGTGGTTGGTTGGATTGTAAAGACCCGTAAATTTTAGTGGTTTTATTTATTAAATTAATTGAAATTTTGTGAAATTTTAAATAATAAAATTTTAAAATATAAATTTGATATTTGGAATACGTCTAATTAAACATAGCAAATGGTAAATTTTCAATTAATAATATTGAAGTTTATTTTATTGTGTAATTTTATTTCAATTTAAGTCAGTTAATAACAGTTGAATTTTAAAAGTGTTCTGAAACCTAAATATGTCAACTTGAGAAAATTTATTTAGAACACTCTGAATAAGACTGCATAATTCGTTTCGCAAATTTCGGACGTTTCTAGCTCCGTTTGGATTTTTTCGTACGGAATAACAACGTATATCAGTGTCCGTATCGACTTTTGGTAGGATGATCGTGCCACTAATATCCATATACCGTTTTGGCCGTCTCGTCGTGCTGATCTCCACGGTATATTCATTTGCATGTTTCGGAGTTCAGGACATGACGAAATCGGTGAACTGATTTATCGTATCGGTACCGTTTCGACCCTTTTGAATTCTTTGTCCATTCATTTTCCCACTGTATACAACTGAATGGCCACTTACCTTTTTGTATCCCTGAATCCAATTAGCATGATCTTTGCTATTTCACTCGGTTCTAAATATGTATCGTTTACTTTTGATTTTTTTTATTATATATTTTTATAAACTGTTCATTTATATTAGCTTGTCTCCTACGTTTCATTTGCCTGTGAACACGCCCATCTCTTCCCCTTTATCCCATCTCCACCATTTTTTCTCTTCTTCCAATGACAATTGGTTCTTGAGAAAAAAAAATTCGTATAAATTGAAATCACTTCCTCTCAGGCCTTCCACATCCCAATCAACTTAGGCAAGCCGCACCCGCAACTATTGATGTGTCTCCCATCCAGTGTCGGGCCCACCACCATACCACGGGTCCATCTCTACAGCAACAGCTCCTCCTTCCAGCGACCAAACCCGCATTGGCCTCCTCTCCTTTATTAAGGTATATATATACTTGCACACACACATATATATATATATATACGAGTACGTTGGCACGTGCGATGCACGTGCGCAGAAGGAATTTATATTAAAATACGATGTTCGTATGAGTTTTTGGATTTTCAAAATGACTTTGATGTGCACGTAATGTTGAATTTTTTCTATGCGTGTATATGCACAAATCAATCGTTTATCAAAATATGAATGAGACTAAATTATTTTATGAAATAAGGAAACAGGTAAAGAAAGTAATCAACTATTATATGAATATATAGATAAATGTAACAAATATTAAATTAACGCTTCCAGTAGTTTGGAACTTAAAAATCTTACATCATCTCTTTTAAAAAGCATTAAATCACCATATTAATATATCGAGCTTTTTTGTACTGGTTTTACACCTATTTTGAAAAGAAAACATAATTGCTATAACACTAAGGATATTATGTATAACAAAAAAGTATATCATCAACATCATCATCATAATCCTTTATTTATTCGCAAATGATTAGATCAGCATAATGCATATAATAACAAAAATCATGAGCATTGAACAAACGAAGTTAAGCATGATATTTTTTCGCTTAGGTTTTCATTTGAGTGTATCGGTGATTAGGTGTGGTTTCGGGTAGGGTTATATTACCCGGTTTATTATATGGGCCTTGGGCCTTTTGAGTTTACCTATTTCATAAAATAAAAAGTTAAGCATGACATAAGATAGCTATATCATTTTGTTCTAAAATTTTCAACATGAGAGCGTTGCATTATATCAAACATAAATGATAGTCATGAATTCAAAACTTAGCTAGCCATTGGCTACGTTAGTGTGCATTCAAAAACTATTTTCATCCATAATTACCTATCCTATAATTATATACAATTTGACCATAACTGCTCAAAAATTCTGCAATATTCTCCAAATTATATTAATGTATTACATCAAACAAAAACGATATATACACACGACCTTTATAGTTTATGCGTTTATACATCGAACTTTTCAATGCGAAATATTCAGAAATTACTTAGAGTATGTGACATACATGCACTTTGTCGGCTCTTTCAATATGGTTAACATAAGCTTGATTTAAGGACCATGATATTTTTTGGCACATGAGCAACACCAAAATAGTAAATTTAACACACCATTTTCATTATTCACATGAATATCAGAGTTTTGTGAGATTATAAAAGCCATTGACGATGATATGGAGTTGTCATATTTGTGCAGTAGGAGTGGGAATAGCATGAGCAAAAGATGGGGGTACAAAGAAGTCAAGGCCATGTATTGCTCATTGCTTTAAAACATTTAAAACATTTAAAGACATCACAAAACGTAACAATCATACTAAAATAAATTACAAAATCAAATTCAACAAAATTAAATAAAACCATGCCGAGATACATCAAGTGCAACCAGAAATGCAAGTGCAGGCTGAGGCATTATCTGATGTCCCAAATGCTCACTCACTGCTTGCCCAAGCCCATCCCCAACCCAGAGATCATGCTGTGTTGCCTTCTGCTGATTCTACATTACATAAGTGATGTCCACATGTTCAAGCCCTTGATGCGCACACAGTAAATGCACCCCTACTTGTGCTAGTCCCAGGTTCATCACATGCTCATGCCCATCATTTTGTTGCACAAAGCGAAGCTCCTTTACCAAGCATTGTGCCTGCCCAAACTTATCCTTCACCAAACCCACATGCACAGCTAGTGCACATTCATGCCTAGAGAGAAAAACATTTTTCTGCAGCAGTCCTCAAAATTGCAGCAGTCACTTTGAGGTTCTGTGTCTGCTCAACCTCTCTGTGCTACGTTAAATTCAAAATGTAAATCAAACCTCCTGCACAAAACCTTCTAATGTAATATGCATGCCAACATTTAATAAAAATAATTTAATATTATTAGCTACTGATTTCAATATGATATGTTTACCAAACCGAAATGTTAGATATGCACATGATACCTAGTAACATTTCACACTTTTCGATATATATCTAACAAATACATTTAACATTTTTTAGAATAAAGTAATAAAGGTAGAAGAAGATGGCTCAGAGATTCATCGTTAAATATGAGGTGGGCATCCAAGACAGATACTAAAAAAAATCCTGCTAATAGCTTTGAGTTGAGTAAAGACAATTTCTATTACACATCTTTTCATTTTCACCCTTTTTGTAGTTCCTATGTTATACTTTTTTCATTTTTGTTTATCTGCTTATTTTTGGCTCAACTTATATTTATCCATTTTAGGGAATACAAAATTTGCCATCCCTCACACACACCCCCACACACACATATGTATGTGTGTATGTATGTTTGTATGTGTATGTGTGTAAACATACACACACCTGTGTGTGGGGACAAATTATATTATTATTTGTACACCAGGGCTATTGTTGCTACAAACCAAATATAGAATGTTACCTAATACAATATTTGTAGGATCAACTTGAGCACCTTAAATTCAAGTGCTTCTAACTCAACTTCTGTTGTTCCGACGATTGGTCTTGTCGCTATCTCCGATCAGCCACCTTCGTCAGAAAACCAACTCCTGCAAACTGCTGTTGTGAGTTTAGTTGCCGACTCATCTCCCGTCCAAACCTACCTTTCTAATCTTCATACCTCTCTTCACAAACTCTTGGTCCACATCTTTTTCATCAACATGCTTTTTATATCTCACCTCAAAATCTATGCATTTCCAATAAATAAAGAGTTTAAATTAGGGACTTGAAATACCGATTTTTTGAAATTCACAATCTTAGTCAACTTTTGTATGATAACATTCACAATTTTTACTGTTAGTAAACATTAACATGAAAACACAACTGATATTTGGACTATCATCAGAGTAGCTAAAAACAATTGATGAATATGTTCGATAATCATCATTAAATCAATTACATAATGAATTTTGAATTAAAAGACAAATTAATATTCAGTCTTAAAAATATGAAAACAAACCTATGAAAAATGAATTACTCACATTGATGAGCAACTTCGAGATCCTCAGTCGCTTTTCCCTAGAGACGTCGTAAGGCAATTACTCCAAAATCGGTCGCAAATGATATAGAAATCCAAATGTATTTGAAATTAGATTGGATTGTGGATTTTTTTTTGGGTTAGGAAGCGAATGAAGTGAGAGAAGGAAACTGGGGATTGGGAATTAAGAAACGGCTGAAGAGAAACGTGTAAAAATCATGGAATAGAAAATATATATATATATATATATATATATATATATAATTGAAATTATTACTTGGGAAGCCGGAGTTTTGTATCTTAATATGATCCATTATTTAAAAATATGCACTGTCAAGTGCTAATATTTGTGAAAATATGTACGCATAAAGAATAGTTACGTTGGTAGGTTATAGTTTTGACTGGAATCATAAGTTAATTACAAATTTTAGTACAATTTTACCATAATTAAATATATAGTGTTGATTTTAGACATCATAAAATGTTCACGCAGTCTTCGCAAACAATGAAATAACAGGAAAAAGTTAAGTAGATAAATTTAAGCATTCATACATATAAATTGGTGGGTCATCTGTAGCTTTTCCACATTATTCTATTACAGAAATGAAGAAAACCATGTATCAGAAAGTTTCTGTAAACATGCATCTTAAACCTTAACTGTAAGTAGGAGCAAACTCAGTAGAAATTCATGATTAAAATCATCCATCGGAAAATCAATAGATAGACTACTAATAAAAGGTTAAAAAACTCCATAAAATATATGAGTCATAAATAAAAAGACCTTAAGATATCATAGAAAATGTAGAGCATAGTTAAACAACAGTACTTAAATACATGTTAAGTAGTAGCTTGAGATATCGACTAACACAATGTTGACAAATGGCTACAAACGATGAAATAAAAAGGATGAGAAAAACCGAGTACATAAATGTGGTGGAAGTACGTGCATGGTTGGAAGGTACGTGAGCATAGTAATTTGAAAATTTCAACCTTCTTTCTTTTTTATCTTTCTGTGTTCTTGACCCTTGCTGCAGTTAAGAGTTCCATGTTATTTGTTATATCTAAAGTACATGGCCTAACAGATTTTGTGCATTCTAAATGGTAGAATTCCTCAAGGGATGTCAGTTTTGTGCTCAAAGACGCAATCGCTAAACAGAAAAAATCCAAAATAATAGTAAGAACGGTAATAATCGGGTGAAGGAAGATGAATACTTACAAATCTGAAGTCGAGATGATTATTAGAGCATAGAAACCTCATAATCGTTGTCATAACTGAACATGATAGATCCAATATTTAGAAGAAGGAGGGTGAGCGAAGTCGACTATTGAAAGAAAGGTTTTTTTTTTCAAACACCATTTATCTTTCTAAATGGTGGAGAAGAAGATTGAATTAGGCGCCGCGTTTCTAATAATGGAGGAGAAAGTGGTGAGGTGGTTAACCGTTTAATTAGGGTAGTGGAACTATAATATCCAAAGAAGAAACGATAAAGTCTAAAATGGCCTAACTTAGATCGGAGAAAAATGAAAAGGCATTCAATCAATGAATAAAAAAATGAGTTAGAAATAATACCTTCGGCCCCATGGTGACCTTAACAGCATCAGCTAGCTCCTGAACTCCCTAAAGCATTGCAGCACATGTTGTAATTCCAAATTCAATGATTTTTGCCGCATGACTCGTTGAAATTAAAGTTATTTTTCTCCATTCCTGCTCACATATGCACGCGTTCATAATCATTTCAAATTTTGAAAGCAAGATAACTTAGATAAGTATCTAGAATAGTAAGTGATTTGTATTTGTTGGCTTGTACCTGTCTCTTCCAGATAACGTAAGTAGCGACAGAAGAGGCAAATCAATGAACTTTAAACGGTGGAGATAGTGGATAAAATAGCTAGGGTTTATGGTTAGAAACAAATAAACCTACATGAATTGTAATCAATTTCAATTATCAAAATAAAAAGGGGAGAAATTATATAAGAAGTAAAACTAGGAATCATCATACCTGTATTGACTTTAATTAACGGTTTATCTTCCCCATCTCAGTCGAATCGTCATCAAAACCACCTTTTTCTACTTCTACTCGATCCTACATAAAATTGACTATCATAAGCAAACAATTATGCAGTTTTCCTCTTTCGAGATTGAAAACGCATATGTTGAATCGATTATTGATCAAATTAGTAAAATTAAATTGAATCTAGGTATAAAATGAATTGCAGAAGCAAAATCAAAACATTGATTGATTTTTGATTACCTTGAAATAATACGAATTTGAGCTTAGGAACACTAAATTTTAGAATATTAGGTTACTGGATGAAATCACGAAGAAATATTCAGGAAAGAGAGTTGCGTGGCCTAGAATGAGAAATCTGAAGAAGAGGCAGGTTGGTTTCTGAGAACGTGAGTAAATGGAGATGGTGGGAAAATTTTTGACCAAAATGTCCCTTTTTCACTATTGTTTTACAAAATGTAAATGGGTATTTTAGACAGTTCGAAAAAGGCTTCATCCACTCAAGTATTCGCTTTATATATAAGATATATGCATTTGATCTTGAAAATATATGTTTTGGTTGGCTGTGCACAGTAGTGCCTTGTTACGAATACAGTGCTAATTATATAAAGTATATTATATGTTATATGTATTTTAACACATGGATTTAAGATTCCGTGTTTGTATTTGTTTTAAAAGGGTAATATATTTATGAAATTAAAAGGTATGTATATGAATCGGTGGAGTTATTTCATAAGTTATTTGTAAGTAAGTTATATATATATAGTTTTACTATGGCAGAATTATATTTCATTTAAAAGCTGTTGTGGTCTTGTTCTATTTGTATTTCGTTTACATAACTTATAATAATATCCTTAATATTTTGCATTATTCCTTCTGCCTTCTTCTTTCTTCGCAAGGTATTATATGTATATCCTATATTATCATGATAGTTTGTATAGGATATATATTTATACATTCCATTGTCATATACAGAGATGTCTATTATATATATAATATGTATGCTAGTTTGTAGGTTGCATTATAGGAATATAAGGGTATATATAAATTTATATATGATCTATTGTCCATATATACATATAGTATAAAGTTGTTTACAATATGTAAGGTATATTTATATAATTTATACGTTTTGTGAGCATGCTTTCATACAGAGGAACACACACACACACACACACACACACATATATATATATATAACAGTTGTTATATTTACATATCTAAATAACAGTTTTATATATTAGAATTTATATATAATGTTCTATATATATCTGTGAGTATTATATATATTATTTTAAAAGTTATATGAGTTTGTATTCTGTCAGTAAACATCTAGCTGGTAATATTAGTTCATAATATGTTAGTTTATACATTATATAATATGTTATATATATGTTGGATATCGAAGGTTATATTTGGCATTTGAGAAGTGGATCATATATGTGTTACTGTATGAGTTATAAGCTGTATATTTATACCTGTAGTCACATATATTTTTAGCCTAAAGCTGTTTTGTTTCTTTATTTTACATTTTTCTGTTATAGTGCATATAGATATATTGATCCACATATATAAGTTTAATGATGGTTGATAGTTGAAAAATAAATAAAATATCGTTTTAAGTATATACGTTGTAGATAAGTTGTTTCATTTTTTTTTGATTTGAAACTACATGTATGTTAATACTTTGTTATATGTGTTTTAACTATAAACAATGATTTTAATTATATATAAATATTTTATTTTAATATTCGTCTTAAATTTAATAGTGATTTCATGGAAAAATAATAATATATATTCTGTCTCTATCAAACTGATTCTGATTCAGTTCATCAATTCTTGATTATCAGCCTTGTTCATCCAATTCGAGTTCAATCTTGCCTTATTTTGAGATTCGTGCCTGGATTTCGTAACTCAATTTCAAGGTCTATCCTCTCCGACCTTGAAAGGTGAGAAATCACTCACAATTAACGTTCTTTTATTTATTAAATTTGATTTCAATTGAAATGACAATTGAAATATGCTGCTGTTAGTTATTTACATTGCTATATATATATGTTGTTATCTGTATTTGTTCACCTGTGACATCTAACACCATTATCTGTTATTTATCACTGATGATATATGCCTGTGACCGATTGTTATATTATTATCATATCTGTTATCACTCTACTAGTTCGCTGTTAGTATAGAATTCACTATGGGTTGAAATGATACATACCCGAACGATCTGTAGAATAGAAGAAAATAGTTATGGGTTAAAATGATAAACCCAAGCGATTTTCATTGAATTGAATTTGGGATTGCGGGTTGAAAAGATATATACCCGTATATATTTAAATTGTGGATTGAAATGATAAATATCTGTATCACTTGACCATAGGATAGAAAATTATATACAAACACCGTTGGTCTATATATAAATATTTTAAAAATGATTTCTATGGTTTTGGAAAGATATATATATATATATATATGGTTTTATTAGATATTGAAATTATTTTATAAATAAGTTTTGAATTAAAGTGGATTTGAAATTTATTGAATTTGTATTTAATTAAGAATTGGCTTTAATTAAATTGATTTGAAACTTATTGAATTGGAGATTTAAAGATATGACGTTATAACGTGGTTTTGATTTAAGATGATTTAAAGGAATATTTCAAGTTTAATAAATTGAAGGAAATATCCAATGATTTGAAATTTGGGGTTTATTTAAATGATATTGTATTTTATTATGTGAATATTCCAAAGCTAAATAATATGAAAGGGAATTCGATATATATATATATATAAAAGATTTTTAAATTTAGTTTTGAAATGTGGAATATTTGAAACTTTGAAATATTTTGAAATTGAAATGGTTTATTTGTGGTTCAAATCAGTATTTGAAATCGATATAACTTGAAAATGTTTAATTGAATTGGAATTGAAATCGATGATTTATATTTGATTTAAATTTGAATTTGGAATTCGAATTGATTTGAATCGATTTGTGAAAGTCGAGGAAACTATTTTATTTTATAAAGTAATTTTAAATTATATTTAAAACTATTGATATTTTACTTTATAAATTATTTTGATATAAACTATTTTAATAAAAATCATTTTTAATATAAAATTATTTTATTATAAACTATTTTTAACTTATAACTATTTATATAAACTATTTTAACTTATAACTATTTATATAAACTATTTTATTTATAAACTATTTTATTATATATTAATTTTAATATCTGAACTGTTTAAGAGGAAAGTGTTATGATTTCCAAAATGCTATAATTTCAAAAGTGTTATGATTTCCAAAATGCTATAATTTCAAAGTGTTATGATTTCAAGCTATGATTTCAAAGAGTTATGAATTTCAAGGTTTTGATTTCCAAAATGTTTTGATTTTAAAAGACTTACGATTTCAGAAGCGTTATAACTTTGGAAAGTGATATGATTTTTGGAAATGGATATATTTGAAATGGAAATGATATCATATTGATTTGGGTTTTGAAATGGAAATGATATTTTGGTTTTGAAGTATAAACAATTTTGAAATGACCGCGGTGTTATAATAACGTTTGGTTGTTAAAGAGACCGGGATCGGATATGGGCATACTCTCTGTCGATACCGAAAACCACTTTAACAACTGTGTACGTGGTGGAGATTCCAGAATGAAGTAGGATGGTGGCGACGATTCCAATTGAGGTATATACGTGGACCCAACTCCCGTGAGTTGGCATAAGGTGGCTAAAACAGGAGCGATCGACGGGCCATTGAGGTAGCACCTCTGATCGGACGCATTTCTTCGACACCATTCTATTACTTTGTGATTGATTTAGTGGCCACCCTTCGATTTTGATTGGGAGTGTGTTCCGAGGTGGGCGGTAGTGGCTGCTATGCGTTACCACCAGCCCGGATGCGTAATTGGTATATCTACCCTGGCACTGCCTAGTTGTGTCGTGTCACCTACCATATCGAGCTTTACTTTGAGTTTCTATTTGTGTCGTACCTATGGAGTATCTTCTCGTAGCCTCTCGATCTGGAGGTACGCAGGTACTGTATAGACTGTTGGCACTATTATGTGTTAAGGTGGAAAATGTAAAGCCTTAATGCTATTTAAAAGTAAGTTTATTTTACTATTAGACATTATTATAATAGCATATATTACTACATAGTAGATAGTTTAACGGATCCTTAGAGGATGGTTATCCCAAACATCCTTTAAGTTACTTGTATTTCAGTTGTTATTTCACTTGAGTTGGATTTATTGATATAAGAATGTTAATCCTGACTCGAGTGTTTTGTGTTTTGCTTTACGCTCGGGTCAGACTGAGTGATACAGCATTTGAGACTCACCTTTGGAGTTGGAGCTTCGCTTGGAGATCCAGCTATCTATCCAGCTTTCAGTTATTCAGTTGATTCCAGTGATGTATTCAGATCTTGTATTTGACAATTGTATTGAGACATCTATGTATTCGTGACTTCTGTTGTATCATGTTTAACTCTGTTATATATATAGTAGCTTCATGAACTACTATTCTTTTGTTTCCGCTGCATTATTGTTATATTACTTTGTGTCTATGATTTTGTGATTATTTATTTACTGTATATGCTGAGATTTGCCAAATTTAAATTAACAATCTGATATTTTGAGCAATTCAAATCCGACATGTATTGATGCGAATGGTTGAAAATTTCAGGTCGTTACATGGATGGTCGACAGTTGGTTTGTTGAGGGAAGTGGCGATTATGAAGGAGGTTAAGGATTTTGGGTGAGGGCATTTTAGGGTCGTGTGTTTGTGGTAGGAAACGGTGGTTGGCAGATTGCTGTTTTGTAATCATGAGGAGATAGAGGTGGGTTGGTTTTTGTACAGGAAGGTGATGAAGTAGGTTCGGTTGTTGGTTTATGGTGAGGTTTGTAAGAGGTTTTTCTGGTAAATGCAAAAATTTGGAAGGTTGCAGAGGGGGTTTGACGAGATGTAGAGGATTTGGGTTTCTGCAGTGGAGATGTATGTTGATGGGGGTGTTGTGGGAGTTCGGGCTTGGGTTTGAAGGTGAGGCGTTGTAGGTTGTTCTTCAGGTTATTATGGCACGTTTGCTGATTTGGAGAGGATTGCGGGTTCAGGTGTTGTATGAGGAGATTGGCAAGAAGGTGTTTTGGAAGGAGTTGTGCTGACTTGTGGTGAGGAGTATGATTGGAGGGGAGGAAGTGCTTCAGGTAGTGGCCTTGTAAAAGACAAATGTGGTGTAACGGGTTAGCAGTGAACAAGAAATCAATGCGGAAATGTAAATAGAACTGTTTGTAACAAATGATTTTTTTTAAAAGGCAGTTTGTAAGAGAACTGTTCAACAATGCAATTTTTTTTGGATGAAAATTGAAGTTGTGAAAACAATGCAATGTAAAACAACTCAAATTTTCAATATGAAGAACAATGAACAAGGAAATGAAATCTGTGTAACACAATGAAAACAGAGCAAGCTTTGAACAATAAAAAAAACAAAAAACCATATGGACAACAAATATATTTTTTAATAACAAAAATAACAAATGAAAAAGAAAAAATAATAATTCATAGAGTAAAATTAAAATTAAATTTCTCTCCCCAGCAATGGAACTAAAAAATTGCTCGAAACGATTTTTCTTTTGATCAGAAAACCACCGAATTCAATGAATTAAAATATCGCAAGTGCACGACGTACAATCGTAGTATGTATGCGAGTACAAGTCAATCCTACAAGGAAGGCAAGAATTTTAAAATCACTCGATCAAATTATACCAAAGATTTTTGAAAATGTGTTTAACTAAAAATTATTAAAAACAAGAGAAATTGAAATTTAAAACTATGAGATTAGAAGGCAATTTAGAGGCAAATCCCTTCTCATTATCATGCAAATCAACACAAAATGAATTTGATCTCTCTTTTTTAATCACATATATAATTAGTTGATGTATTTATTATAAGTAGGTCTAATTGTGATATTAACTAACACAACTTAAACCATCAAACTTTAGTACACACTTTAAACCCACTTGTCAAATCTAATGAAAATATTATGAAATTAAATCATAAAATCTATTTCAAGCATGATCTATTTACTATGAACTAGTAACATAGAGCATCAAATTTTTATTTTAGTCTCACTTTCATTATCAAAATCACATTTAGATGAAAGGGTAACTTGTGTTTATTTTTGATTAAGCATAGCCTATTTGTTATGAACAACATAGGCTATCACATTCACTAACAAACAACAAAATTACACTAACATCAGAATTCCATTAAGCACAAAACAAGAGATCATAAATGAAATCATTATGTTAATTTTAAATGGTTCATTAGAGCTTCATTACCCTTAAATTGAAGGGGTTTAGCATCTCATGTTTGAATACATATTAACATAAATTGACTTCAATATAAACATAAAGGAAAGGAAAACTAAGTAAAGAGAACAAAAGCTAACTAACTTACATTAAAGAAACTAAGCTACTTGCATGAAAATAAATCTAATCTACTAATATGAAATAAAAGAGAGCATGTAATAAAAATAACATAAAAGTAAAAAGCATGAAATAAAGAAAACATAGAAAGAAAGTTGCATAAAAAGAAGATGGCTAAGAAGCCATTAAAGAGAATTTTTATTTCTAACTTTTGATTACAACCCTATGCATTAAAAAAGAAGATCTATTACATGAACAAAAGAGGGTTATTTATATGTGTTCTAAAACCCTAATATCTTTTAGAGAGCAACTAAAATTGTCCTTCACTTTATGTAGCCTCCAAGTAATCATTAAGGAATTAATTAATCTCCACTAACATGTGTTTTTTCTTTTTAACGTTGGTACATTAGTTAGTGGGTAGATGAGCTCCTTCATGTTGCATGAATTCTTTTGTTTTCTTCCTTCTTTAGGATTACACTACTTGTGTATGCATATATCTATGGATCCACTTCCAATTTACACTCAATTTCCTACAAAATAAAATTAAAATGTGCAAATAATTTTTCTTCAAATTAATTCACATACAAAATTACCGTTTTGCCCAAATGTAGATGGATGAATGATGATTTCAAAACACTTTTTTATTTTGGTAAAAACATGTAAAAATACTCTAACATGTCATTTATTTTAATAAAAGAAGATTAAGCATAAGAGTAAAATATACATTTTTACATGCAAATCAGAAAGCTTCAAGGGGAAAATCGAGTATTTTCTTGGACGAGATTTTTCCCATATAGGTTATTTTCAGAATTCGAAGATGTGATGATCTAAGAGATTAAGGGTTTTATCCTTTATTAAAATAGGGTTTAACTAAATCTAGTTTTCTTCAATTGTATTATCCACAAATCTATTCTATTTAAATATTGATCATTATAGTGAATCACTTGTACTCTTTTCATTGGTATTAATAAAGGCTCTCTCAAGAGTGGATGTACACTAACAAGACATTAGTGGAACCATTATAAATCAGTTTGTGATTTATTTTCTCGTTATTGCTTGTTTTATTATTTGTTTGGTGATTGTGATTGGTTTTACTTGGATTAGACTGAGATTTGAATTGAGATATTGTGATCGGTTGTTTTTTCACACCTAGCATCGATCTCGTCTTTCCGCTGTGATTTTGGGGTTTGAATTAGATTGTGACCAATTTTAAATTCCCGTAATAACATTTGGTTTCAGAGCTTTCGGTGTTTGTAGGTGTTTGAGGAAATGCCGGAATCAAATAATACCTCAGTTAGTCCCTCAATAATTGGTCCAAGTAGTGTAGCGCCATATCATGGATCGTATGCGGCTTCAGGATCTCAATTGGTTGTAGACAAGTGACATGACATAATGATTTCAAAATGGGGCAATGGAAGATGAAAGCGGTTCTTAGGCGGAATCATGTGCATCAGATAGTGTTTGACACATATTTGTTGCCGGTAGACATCTTGGATTTTGAGAGAGAAGAAATGGAAGAGTGGACATTCACTACACTTCAACTTTGTTATCAGAGAGGATGTGACCTAGAGGTGAGACTATCGCTAAGGGTATTTGGGATATGTCGGAGGAGTTGTATATGAAGTAGTCACTAACTAATCGTTTGATTTTGATACGAACATTCTTGACCTATAAGATGAAGGAGGATACATCACTAAAGGCACACTTGAACGTCTTCGTTGATTTTCTAATGAAGACGAAGGTGGTAGATTTGAAGATTGAGGAAGAGCAAAAGGCGATGATATTGTTGGGTTCATTGTCATATCATTATATGGATTTCTCAAATAGTTTGATCTATAGTTGGGATACTTTGACGCTTGATGACGTCAAAACGGGTCTTATTACCTAGGAGTTGCGGGGTCAAATGAAAGAGTTGGGTGATGGAAGTAGTGGTGCTAGTAGTGGTTACGGTTTATTTATGGATAAGGATAGAAAGGTAAAGAAGGAGATTCAGGAGCATTCTAAATCAAGGAAGCACGGTTGGAGAGGAAAGTCAAGGGAAAGAAATAGCAAGTGCTTTATTTATAAGAAACCTGGTCATTGGAAGAATGAGTGTCCAAACAAGGAGAAAGCAAAGAAAGGAGTAGCATCTTCATCCATAGCGGTGGTGAGTGGAGTTGGTGATTGAGACGTAGATGTTTTGACGGTGGTAGCATTAGATTTTTCGAGAAGCGAATGGGTGGTCGATTCAGGGGTGTCTTATCATATGACGTCAAATAAAAACTATATATTTTTCTTCTTATGACAACAAAGAGGGAAATTCAATTGTTATGGGTAATGGTGCTATTTGTAAGTCGAAGGGCATTGGTTTTGTGCAAATTCTAATGTTTGATGGAGTGGTTCGTACTCTCACTAATGTACGCTATGTTCCAGAACTTTGGAAGTCTCTTATTTACTTGGGGTAATTGGATTATTTAGATTGTAAGATCACTATTGAGAGTGATAGCTTGCAGGTTTCGAAGGGTGCGCTTGTGGTGATGAAGTGTGCTAGGACTCATGGTGTTTATTTGCTTTAAGGTGTGACTATTGAAGGTGAAACTTGTGTAGGTGTTGATAATTCTCATGGCTTAGATGCGACTAGGTTGTTGCATTTGACGTTTGGTCATGTCTCGGAGAGAAGTTTGGATATTCTTCGGAAGATGGAGATAATTAATAGAGAGAGTTTCAACAAGCTTGATTTTGCAAGGAATTTGTCATGGGGAAGCAAACAAAAGTGTCATTCAGTGAAGGAATCATAATTCGAGAGAGGTTCGTGAGTATGTGCACGGGGACTCGCACCGGCAGCTTCTTTGAGGGGAGCACATTATTATATTTCTTTCATTGATGATTTTTCTTGGAAGATATGGGTGTACGTAATAAAGGCCAAGTCCGAAGCATTTGCAATGTTCAAAGTTTGTAAGGCTCTTGTTGAGAATGAGAGTGGAAAGTCTTTGAAGGTTCTAAGGTCCGACAATGGCGAATAGTATGTTTCCGAAGAATTTATGGAGCTTTGCAAGCATCATGGAATTCAAAGACATTTTTACTACATCGGGATATCCGCAATCTAATGTTGTTGTAGAAAGGATGAACTGTACTCTACTTGAGAAAGCTCAGTGTTTGAGATGGACATCGGTTTGTCGAAGGGATTTTAGGCCGAAGCTTTGTCAACTGCGGTGCATATTGTAAATTGAATTCTATGCTCGGTTATTGATAACAAAATTCTAGAGGAAGTGTGGAAAGGAAAAAGTATTGACTTTAGTTATCTTCGTGTGTTTGGTAGTCCATTTATGTGCATGATCCAAAAAATGATAATGTTGGGCCTAGAGCTTTCAAAGGGGTCTTGCTAGGCTACACGGACTGTGTAAAAGGCTATTAGATATGGAATCCGAAAATGAAGAAGGTTGTGAATTCTCGTCATGTTAATTTTGATGAGTTGGCATTGTTCAAGGAGAATGAGAGCTCATCGAATGTTTTGAATTTGGTCCGTGGTGAATCAAAGGGGAAGGAAAATTTTCGTATCTTCCATCCAAGGAGTAGAGCAGTTGAAGATGCTTGTGAGGAGGAAGCTGTTGATGTTACATCACATAGTCTACATGGTTCCTCTAGTAGTGTTGGTTATGTACATGATCCTAGAGAGGATTCAGTTCAAGGTGGAGCCAAAAGGAGTTTGGGTGATAGTATTGCAACTCTGGTTAATCGTCATGCTATAAGGCTACTTGATAGATATGGCGATTGAAACTATCTTAGCTTTTATGGTAATTTGGACTATGCTCTTCGTGTAGTCCAAGATGAGCCGATGGACCTTGATGACGTTTTGGATTCTAGTGATAGCTCGAAGTGGATTTGTGCCATGGATGAAGAGATGCAACCGTTGTTGAAGAATCAAACTTGGGATTTGGTTCCACTTCTTAAAGGAAACTGTGATATTGGGTGCAAATGGATATACAAGGTAAAGGACGATGGAAGATACAAAGCTAGGATAGTGCCTAAGGGGTTTGCACAAAGGAAGGGAAAGGAGTATGATGAGATTTTCTCATGGGTTGTGAGACATACTTCAATCCGGATATTACTTGTTATAGTTGTTGTTCATGACTTGAAGTTGGAGCAACTTGATGTGAAAACCCCCTTCTTGCATTGTGACTTGGATGAAGACAGCTACATGGAGCAACCAAAAGGTTTTGTAGTAGATGATAAGTCAAATTTAGTTTGCAAGTTAAATAAATCACTATATGGTTTAAAGCAATCACCTGGACAATGGTACAAGATATTTGATCATTTTATGCTTGAAATTGGTTTTGGTAGAAGCATCAAAGATGCTTGTGTGTATTTCAAGAAGTTGGAAAATGATTGTTGAGCGTATTTACTCTTATATGTGGACGACATGCTCATTGCTTCAAAAGATAAGACTGAAATCAACAAGTTAAAATTGAGTTTAAAATCAAAATTCAAAATGAAGGATCTTGGAGAAGCAAAGATGATATTGGGCATGGCAATAGTAAGGAATCAAAAGCGTTTTAAGTTAAAATTGACTCAAAAAGAGTATATTGAAAAAGTGCTTTATCGGTTTAGCATGGAGAATACAAAGGCGTTAAATACACCTTTACCTTTGTTTATGAAGCTTTCAAGTAAAGGATCACCTATCTTAGAGAAAGACAAGGCTTGCATGGCAAGGGTGCCATATGAAAGTGCGGTTGAAAGTTTGATGTATGCAATGATGTGTACAGGGCCCGATATTGCAAATGTCATCGGGATGGTTAGTCGGTATATGGCTAATCCAAGGAAATCGCATTGGGAAGTCGTGAAGCTTATTTTGAGATACCTTAGAGGTATATCATTTCATGGTCTTGTTTTTGACGGTAGTGAGGGGACAAAATTGCAAGTTGGTTGGTTATTGTGATTCAAATTACGCCGGTGATAGGGATCGGAGGAAATAAACTTTCGGATATGTTTTCACACTTGGTGGTATGGCCATAAGTTGGAGATCGAGATTGCAAACCATAGTTGCTTTATCCACTATGGAGGTGGAGTTGATAGCCGTGGTGGGGGCGGCAAAGGAGGAACTTTATTTGAGGCGATTGTTGTGTAACTTAGGATTTGAACACGATAGTATTGATGTTCAATGTGATAGCCAAAGTCCTATTCACTTGGTGGAAAATTTAGCGTTTAGCTCACGAACTAAGCATATTCAAGTGGGAGTCATTTTTAGTAGCCATGGATGAAGATAAGCAAGTATATCTTCGAAAAGTGCACACAAAGATAACGCGGTGGAGATGTTCACTAAAGCATTGTCGGTTGGAAAGTTCAAGCATTGGTCGAACTTGATGTGCTTATTGAAGTGCTAGGTGCTACGGGGTGGCATAGTTGAGGCAGAGCTTGGTTATGGATGATGAAGAGTATCGGTGAGAGATTGTGGTTCTATCTTCTTGTGGTAAGTACTTGTTTGCACTCCTAATCTTCTTGTGGTAAGTACTTGTTTGCACTCCTAAGTACTTTAGTCTTTTAGTAAGATGGTTTTGGATTTGGGTACTTTCAGCACTTTGTTAGTGGGCGGTGGCTTTGCCAGAGCTCGTTGATGGAGTGTAATGGACGGTGACTTTGCCAGAGCTCGTTGATGGAGTGTAATGGACGGTGACTTTGCCAGAGCTCATTGTGAATGTATTCAAGCTTGTTTGGTAGAAGGTAAAAGTGGTGATAGTTTGGTACTATCGGTTCTTGTATGGAGATGGATATAGTGTCGAGGTGGATTATTGAATTTTGACGACTACATGGAGAATTGAAGTGATCGGAAGTAGCAGGTTGATATCGGTAGAAACGGTTCGCAAATCGGAGCTCGAAGGAAAATGATATGGCGTGTGGAAGGTGATGCACTGCTGAGTGTAACGCTCTCGAACGTCTGGGATAAGCTCCCAGACATCTGAGCTACAAGAAGAAGGCTTCTCGGATGTTCTCTTAGACATTTGGGAGAAGGTCTCAAACATCCGAGACATTGGGAAATTGTTTCCCAAGGTTTCTGCCAGATGTCCGGTAGCATGGGCCAGACGTCTGAGCCGGTGTAAGC
The DNA here is from genome assembly GCA_030737815.1 of Allium fistulosum. NCBI lineage: Eukaryota > Viridiplantae > Streptophyta > Magnoliopsida > Asparagales > Amaryllidaceae > Allium > Allium fistulosum. The sequence goes on along the minus strand of CM060902.1, from coordinate 211,185,946 downwards.
TATCTATTTTACCATACTGATTGGATTAATTTGTGAAGGCTTCAAAGAGAAAATCAGGTACTTGTCCGGATGAGATTTCTTCCTATGTAAGCTATTTTCAGAATTCAAAGATGTGATGATCCAAGAGCTTAAGGGATTTTTATCCTCCATTAAAATAGAGTTTAACTAAATCTAATTTTCTTCAGTTTTATTATCCACAAATCTGTTCTATTTGAATATTAATCATTGTAATCAATCCGTTGTACTTTTTCATTGGTGTTAATAAAGGCTCTCTCCTAAAAGTGGATGTACAGCTACCAATAGTTAGTGAAACCACTATAAATCGGTATGTGATTTATTTTCTCGTTATTGCTTGTTTAATTACTTGTTTGATGATTGAGATTGGTTCTACTTGAATTGGATTGAGATTTGGATTGAGATATTATGATCAGTTGTTTATACACATCTAGCATCTATCTCGTCTTTCTGCTATGATTTTGAAGTTTGAATTAGATTGTGATCCATTTCAAATTCATGTAATAACAAGTACATGGTAAGTACATGGTCCTACTACAAATCTTAGATAGTATATAACATACTACAAGTCAATATATCTTTAGTGGTTGGAATCATGCTATGAGTGATTTGAATTTGTGGCCTTATGAATCAAAACCTAAACGATAACCATCAAAATAAAGGAGCTAGAAACAATTATGATTTAACATCCACTGTATATTGTTAATAATGTCCAATATGTATGTTTCATAGCAGGCTAACTGTATTTCATTGGTATTTTGTAGGGTCTGTAACATCGTATGTAATAAGAAATATAATGTTTATGATTAAAGCATTGAGCATAATAAGTAATAACAAAATTAATTACATATATAAGGGCTTTGCATATGAGTATAATGTACACCTACGTTACCAATACATAAGACAAAATAATAAGCATGCATTTATGACTATATCTTCGTAATGGTCTGACATAGAACTCAAGCCTACTCAAATGTTTACTGGTGCTCTGTAACATAGATGGTTTTCAGTAATTTTTTAACTGCTTTATGTGACAAGGAATAAAGAAACTGGTTCTCTTGCTACAGATGTAAAGCAAATTATATGAATCATCTACTAATTTTGTTGACATACTTCATTCTATGTCATCTTTAATAACGTATATGGTCCTTTTTTCTCGATCTTTTATTTTTGTTAACATCAAACTTTAGATTAATTTTGTACGTACGAGATAAAGATATAAGGAAAACACATGGAACAAATTTGGTTTTATTTTGTACGTAAGAGGTAAATATACATAATGATTTAACTCTTGAACTTACATATTCAAGTGTCTATTGCATGGTAACATCTTACTACCTTTCTTTTTAAATCTCATTCCACCATGGTTACTCTACTCTGTCAATTATGTGCAGTTATCTTTAAAATGCGTTTAAAAGTTGTACATTGCAAATAAAAATCTGATTCAGAAGTGTAGGTTCCAGGTTATTGTTATTTTAATTGATTTCTTTGGTTACCATAGTGTTCCATGTTATTCATGTAACAAAATTGATATTTGTTAATCTTGTTGCCCACATGGTATTTTATAGAATTTTTTTTTAATTTAGGCCAATCTTGCAAAGTATTTACAAATTTAGGTCAGTTTATCTTTATTAATAGTTGGCTTTGAAGCGCAATCTTTTGGTCCGACCGTGAACTTCCCAAAATATCCTTCACTCATATATAATTCAAGTATTATATGTATTATTCTTTTTACAATCACTTAAAACAAAAAATAATTTCTGTTATTTCTAACCTATTATTTCTACGCTAGACTGGAACAATTCAAACTAAATTAAAACTTGAATATTTCAATGAATATATTTCTAGGTTTGCGTGTTCGTTGAAATCTTTATTAATAGTTGGCTATGAAGCGCAATCTTTTGGTCCGACCGTGAACTTCCCAAAATATCATTCACTCATATATAATTCAAGTATTATATGTATTATTTTTTTTACAACCACTTAAAACAAAAAATAATTTCTGTTATTTCTAACCTATTATTTCTACGCTAGACTGGAACAATTCAAACTAAATTAAAACTTGAATATTTCAATGAATATATTTCTAGGTTTGCGTGTTCGCTGAAATGATAATAAGTCAAATAAGCACATCATATAATAAAAGATTATTCTAGATAATTGAAGACATTTTTCTTTAATAATAGTTGTAATAGCTTTGGTGTCAAACTTTTTTGGTATCAACGTGAACTACCAAAAACGCCCCTCTATATATTATCAAATTTTAATCACTTAAAAATAAAATCTAATATTAAACTTCTTTTACAAAGTCAAACTCCCATAAAATTAGGATCTAACACTTAAACATGCTTTACAAATTCAAAACGTTTCTAAAAATAAGATCTAAAATTAAACTTCATTTACAAATTCAAAAAAATTCTTTACAAATATACAAATCTTAATATCACTTGAAAATAAAAAATTATTTTTTTGACTGATTTAAACAAATACAATTTATAAAGAAAACAATTCACGCGCGAAGCGCGTGCCGTAATACTCGTATTAATAGTTGTAATACGTTTGGTGTCATACATTTTTTGTGTCAACGTGAACTACCAAAAATGCCACTCTATTTTAATACCACTTAGAAATTGGATGTAACTTCTTCTACAAGTTCAAAATTCCCCTCTACTAATATTACAAAATTTTAATATCATTTAAATATAGAATCTAACAAATAAACCTCTGCAAACATTATCAAATTTTAGTATCGCTTGAATATAGGATCTAATAAATAAACTTCGTTTTACAAATTCAAAAACTTTCCTCTATAAATATTATCAAATTTTATTAACACTTTTAAAAAAATCTAACAAATAAACCTTTTTTTACAAATTATTTGAAACAAAAATTCAAATAACAAAAAATTAAATATTACAACTAAGAAATAAAAACAAAAACTTACTGCACATGATTTCGACATAAAATATGACTTAACTTTTGTGCAAATCATTTCACTTAAATTTGTTTAACACATTCAATTTATAGAAAAACAATTCACGTGTAAAGCATGTAACATCATCACGCGCGAAGTGCGTGCCGTAACGCTCGTAAACTAATTACGAAAATAGACCAGTTTTGGTCACATCAGCCGCCACGTGTACTAGCGGCATTACAAATACCGCAAGTACACATTTAAAAAAAATTAGTTAGAGGCATTTGGGATGTCGTCTGTGTGCGGCATTTCAAATGCAGCTCAGATCTTCGTTTGTTGTTTTAGCCAGCCCACACTCTTTTATTTCTCACTTCATCTTCTTCTTACTTAAATCTTAAAAAACCCCAAATACCCAAATCTCGAATGTGTTCTCAAACTAAGGATTTTAGACTATAAACTCTAGTTAAATCTTGATCGAAAGTAGATATAGTCAAGGAGCAACAACTATTTCTTCCTCTTGAACAATTTTCGTATGTTATTTTGTAAACCCTAATTCTTTATTTTGTCTTTCTATTAGCATATGTCATTTGGTAATTTCTGAAAGTAGTAAAATAGTTGGTTAATTGAAATGTAGAATGACTCCTAACTGCATAACAACTATTTGTTATTTTGATGGTGAATTGGTTATTGACAAACTTAATTGTGGCAAATATGTTGGAGGATCGTGTAAACCAGCGAAAGTTTTGAAAGGTTGTAATTTAGCGTAGTTGAAGAAATCGTTTTATAAAGCGACTAAGATAAAATCTGATGAATTTGACATAGATTTAGTACGTAATTGGCCTATCGATTCAAAATTGAAAGCCATTAAAATAGCCGATGATAATGTGGAGCTAATGTTTTCAATGACATTAAAATCAATAGAGCTGTATATTGAGAAAAGTAGGCAGTTGCAAGTAGGAGAACCCATACGACCACAAGTAGTTAATAGTGTAACTAAAGACAACTGTAGAGACTGTAAGTATTAGTCATGTAACTGCATCTTCGAGTTTTAGTAATCCACCTATGACAGCGATTTACGGTCAACAACAATTCCTTTTTAGATATCTACCGTGTATGCGTTATCGACAAGGTGTTCATTATAACTATCCATATCCAAGTTAAGGCAGCTTTACACGTTCGCTTGGAAGGTGAAACATTTATTTTATAATTTTTATGTTGTATTACAATGTACGGTATGCATTAGTTGACAGTTTTGTCATTCTATATGCAGTTGTCTTCCTCATAGACCAACACCGCAAAGTAGTGTCAGACCATCAAATTATCATATGTCTCCTTCTATGTATCCTACTTCGTTTGTGTTATATCATATAAGTCAGAAGTATTTGTTCAGTATATCTTAAATTTGTTAGCTGTAATTTTTTATATGGTGATTAAATTAAAATTATTTGTGAATTACATATTTCTCGCACATGATATTGCGACACAATCCAATGTCAAAGTGGAGAATGTGGACGTAATCGCAAACAAAGCAGATGTTGATATTGAAATGGACATGGATGTGGGTGAAGATGTACATGACGATCCCCATGTAAATAGTATGGATGTAGGGAATATGCTGGAGAATGACATGTCATGGATCAGTAGTATGCAAGTGAACAATGATGCTTTAAACAATGATTTTACGGTTAAAGGCAATATTCTCGAAGACAGTGATGAGGTGGAAATGGAGGTACCTTTGGATGATGATATATGCAATGCACAAATAATAGCCGGGTCAATTGTTGCAAATCTTCAGTTCAACAATGAGTTATTTTCAACCGTTAGCGTCCAAAGTGGTTTTAAAGGTTGTATAATTTTCGAAATGAAAGCTAAATTCTTACAACAATTGAGAAAATGGTCACTTCTACATGCCGTGTCTTTTAAACCTATAAAATCAAATAAAACCAATACACTATTGTTTGTAATATAGATGTCAACTGTCCATGGAGAATTCATGCTATTGTTTCAAAAAAATCCGAGCAGAATTGGTGGTAAGGAAATATCCAAGCGATCACAAATGTGTTAACCCAACGGTGAACTCCACTTACAAGCAAGCGAATTCTACTTTTCTAGTGTCAAAGATCTTACCTTTCGTGAAAGTCGATCTGAATATAATAGTCGATACGGTGCAAGTATTTTTGGAAAAACAATTGTGCGTGAAAATTAGTTATATGAAGGCTTGAAGAGCTTTGAATAAGGTGGTGGAAAGGATTTACAGTGATTGGGCAAAATCATATACCACTCTAAGTAAATATTTTGCTGAAATTGCTGGAATGAACCCAGGAAGCGTTGGACATGTTAATACGGATGTATATGGAGTGTTTGATTGAGCTTTTTGGGCCTTTGGGTCTTGTATTTAATGTTTTATTTGTCGTCTGTTGTTATGTATTATCGACACACGTTTGTACGGGAAATGCAAAAGGACATTACTTGTAGCAACTAATGTTGATGCAGATGACTATTTATATCCTTTAGCCTATGCAATTGTAGAGTTAGAATCGGGTGATAATTGGGGGTGATTTTTTTTCTTGCATGCGGCGGTCCATTCATAGTATTCGATGAATTACCTTCATTTCTAATCGAATGAAAGGAATACCGACAGCATTGCAAATGCAGTGGGGTTTGCCTCATAAACACTGCTTCTATACTAGACATCTGAAGGCCAATTTTCAAGCTGCCGGTTCTAGAGAAAAATGACTGACAGACCTCTTTTATGCTGCAGCATGTGCTTCAGAGGAAGCTGAGCACAACAAGATCTGACAAGAAATCAAGGCTATAAGTAGTAGGACGCACAACTTGATAGAAAGGAGTTTCGGCGGGAAAGAGGAAAATTGGGCATTGTGTAAAGATGATGGTGGTCGATTTCATGTCATGACCACTAACGCCTCAGAAAGTTTCAACGATGTATGTAAAGGAACTCTGTAAGGACCCGATTCTTCGACTTCCGAATATCGACATCGATACGTTCACTGTATCAACTGCCGAACAAACGAATGCCGGAAAACCGAATACTTAGGGTTTTAAAAGAAGAGGTAGAAGAAAAGACAGAAGAAAAGAGAAAGAAGAAACAACAGAACAACATCAGAAACGAAAACAATATCAGAATCTCACATATCGCAGCGGAACAATATATAATAGATAATCACTAGTCTTTTAAAACAAAGAACTATATCAGTTTATACATACATCAATCAAAGTCAATATACAACAATGGACAGTTATAAAAACTTGTCCTCATACAGAATACACAGCGGAATAAATACTATCAGATACAAATACTACGTCTCGTCATCCAACTTATCTCCAAAGCTCCAGAATATCCTGATAACATAACTCTAGACTGCCCGTGTGGAAATTGGTGGGCACCCAGAGTTTAGAAGGGAACAATAAACTCCGAGTCAGTCATGGTGACTGGTGTGAGATCGTAAAACAGTTATTTTTCATAAAGAAAATAAATCAGATTCGCAATGCTTTTGGAAAATGAAACTACCATAAGACCTCCCACCGCACACACAATGCAAACGCAGAATTGGAATAGATTTCTTCTTATGATAGTCAAATATGCTTACTACGCCAATCATTGGATTATTATTATTAATGTCTAGTGTAGAAAACATTTCGAAAGTATAATATTAATCTTAGCCAACATACGACCAGTATCGTATGCCTGCTATAGCTACCATCTAAACAGCGGTGACCACCGTACGTAAATGGCAGGTTCTACAACTAATACCGTACAAAGTTCGTATTTGGAAGATGGATTTCCAACAAATGGTCAGGCTAAGGAACTTCCTTTCCTCCTGCCGAATGGGATCGCCTCTGGCTGGACGTCCCGAGAGACAAACTGCTCTCTACCAACAAGGCCGGGTTACCCCTGTAACAGGTAACTCACGAATATGTCATCCCCCGGTCCTTTGGGACCTTTATCCGAGCGCTCGGTAACCAACATCACACATCATAAAGAAAGTGTATCCACATGAGTAAATATTTGGGATCCATACCATGATACCACCCCTTTCCAAAAGGAAATGACATACCCTAAAGGGCGCGACCCTCATAACCTTGCCGCAACATTCCTGTTTCGACCATTTCCGGGTTGTTGAGGCCCTGACGAAGTCTCGTCCACAAAGCTACGCTTTTTCAAAAAGCCACGCTTTGGGTTAACAGATGATCAACCTATGATCACAAAGATAAATGATCAAACAAATGATCATATCACAAATGATCAAACACTGATCATCACACAGCAACACTCAGCATGCCACATTACCAAATTGGGATATATCGCTGATAACTTCAACTACATAACCTCTGAGCTCGTACGTCTCAGAGAAGGGTGTTAAGCTAAGAGAATAAATTCTCCGCCACCAACAGATATGTATTTGAAAGAAATCAGCTTTATATCTCAAAGTGTAATGTCAGACACACAATCCATACAAGTCTGTTCCGGGATCGAACAGAACCGAAGGCACTTCTCACGAAGCCCTTGCAAATCCGGATAATTTTCAATCACGTCCAGACTTCCCGTCACTAAGGGTGATAAAACCTCTAAATCGAAGATCAACCGATGTAGAGTAACTCGACGGTAATCCTTCCGTTTTCAAAAATATCCGGTCTTCAACACCGGTCATCAAATGCAATTCATAATGACATATCACATATTCGGAATGGGTTATACGACCCCATGGTCCTTTCCCGGCTAACCCGAATAGTGAGCGAAATATTTAAAAATAAGTGTGGCATTCAAATTCATCCAATTCACAACAAATATCCATTCAAGGTAATTATTGATAGTCGGTTATTTAACTATCAATAAAGATGCGCAACATCATCAGATTCCAAATAATTTTCCAAATTATTTATTTCAAAAATATCTTTACTAGATATAAAATTTCCACACTTCAAAAATAAATCGACGTTTATTTTTAAACAGATTTCCATTTCTTTTATAAATTCCATAGTGAATTTATATTTCAAAACATCTACTGATATACGATTTTCAAATCGTTTTTTATATTCAATTTTAATTTATCTTTTCAAAGATAAATTCTCAAAAACGTTTCATTTCATTTTGGAAAAGCATTTCCATTCTTATTAATAATAAGAAATTCACAAATCTATTTATTTTCAACATTTGAAAATATTCAATATACTTAAATCAAAATTAAGTATATATGTCATTCTTTAATGAAATCATTTATTATGACAACATCTATTTGAGTCAAAATGAATGTTACGTAAAACATCGTTACGGCGACTCAAAATCACTAGTATAGGGATTCGGATTTTTAAGATAGATGTATAAATCCCAATACTATATAAAAACATTTCCTTTCGGAAATCATTTACTATAACAACAGTGTTATAGTCCACAATTTCCTTCTTCCTCGAAAACGTCTATTTCAACAATGAATGTTGAAATCTATGATTTCGATATTCAATATGTTTTAAAACATCGTTAAATCAATTAACTTCTTTTTTTTTTAAATGTCACTTTCCCAAAACATATCCATTTTACTTAATAAAATATTCACTGTCCAAAATCGTGAATATACTTCACTAACCACTTTTCACTATTTTCTACACTTTTTATTTCAAGAATTGTCCACCATCCAAAATCGTGGATAAAATTCCCTTAATAGCCTTCTATATTAAATTCATCAAATTTGATTGATTTTCGAATTTATAAAACAACGTTTATAAATCCACCTTTATATTTCATAACCACTTTGATTTATAAATCTCCTTTGTTAACAAATTCGATCAATATTCCATTTAAAGGCAAAAATCCAATTTATAAGTTAATTTCTTATAAATCCTTTATTCTACAGTTTCATCCATTTTATAACTTCACAATTTATAAATCTATAAATTTCATTCAATTACGAATTCCATAAATATTTCATTTTTAACACTTATAAAACTCGTTTTATAATTTCAACATTCTTAATTTTGTAGATATCAATTTCATAAATCTTTTATATAAACCGTTTACAGAAATTCAAAAATCTCAATTTAAACCATTTCATAAATCAATCAACTATTTATTCCAAAAATCACTTTTCGGTTATATTTCACAAATCTATAAATTTTTGTAACTTTAAAATTTGAACGTTTACAAATCAATACAAAAATTCAATAAAACGTCTACTTTCAAAAATCACTTTGAAATTCCTTTTAAAGTAGAAGTCGTTATTTTTAAACTTCAAAATTTGAATCCGATGATGCCACAGCACCAAATAATCAATCACGACAACAAACATCATATATCAATATGATAACAAAATTTACATCAATATCTGTCCATAAATAAATACTGGTGAGGAATCCAGTTGGATCCCTCCAACCTGTTTCCCTGCATCCACAGACGTTAGCACAATACCAATTCCACTTCGAGGTGGAATATCGCGGTATATAGGTTTTATAAATATATCCGCTTACTAACGGCGCAATAGGGTCTCATCCGCTATACGAGGCGGGAAATCAATCAATCCAATATATACATATGCCAATATGTATATATTGTTATATATAGATATATATCCTATTATATCTAATATCACATCCAAATAGCAATCAAATCAAATCAATATCTGTCATACAAATATATTTTGAGTGAGAAGATCTCACCTTTGCTTTATTAGCATCCAATTTTTATTCCAGATTGTTTTCTCCAAATTTTGGACCTTGTATAGAACAATTTATACAGTTTATTAAAATTTGAGATGATCAAATAATTCATTTTCATTTAATAAAATTTTATTAACCCGTGAATTTTTTTTAAACAAAGAATTATATTTTAAACAAATTTCCTTTTAAAAATTTATTTCTAGTAACTAACCGAATTAAGTAAACTTATCAAGCAAATCAAATTTCCATTAGTAAATTTGTTAAATCTAACTAAACTAATTATTTTCCCACAATATCTGTGAATTTCCAAAATGTTTTATGTTCATATCCCTACACATATTTTCCATTCTATAACAACTTCGATTTATATAAATAAAAATCGAAAGTAATTAAGTTAATATACCTCACTAAACTGCTCAACTTAACCCACTGTTAACTCGACTGCACCAAAAGACAAACTAAATGCTGCGATTTCCACCTTCCCGCGAACAGCCTCCGTCTTCAACATCGAGGACCCCCAGATGCACGAACTCGATCGCCACCAACCACCTGACAATCGATCGAACTCCCTCACCTTCCGCCATCTGCCTACCATCATTTCCAGCCATACGAACCTGCCTCCCAGGTCGCGACGAAGTTTCCACCAACCAAGACCCTGACTCGCGACCTTTCCCTTCGTCGAGAATGTTGTCGCCTCGCGAAACCCTCCATCGCCGAGTGCCAAGTCTCCGCCTCCCCCACCATCCACTTCGATCACCACGGCGCCGCGATGCCCTAAATCGCCGCCTCCGAAGTCGCGTGCCCGAGAACGCGTTTGTGACTGGGTCGCGAATTTCCCTTCCACAAATCGAAGCCTGGGTTGATAAAGAAAGGGTTTTTGTTTTGTCTCTTGAACAAAGGAAAATGGGGACGATGTTTTCGAATTTAAGGAGAGAGAGGCCATATTTTTTTCTTGTTTTCGTTCGAATAAATTTGAACTGGGACGAGAAAATGGAAAGGGAATGGAAGAATGTTTAACTGATTCGAGCTCGGCCATTTTTTTTTATCTCGTTTGATTTGTAATTGAACTGAGTAAAAAGAGAAAGGTGCGTGGTAGAAGAAACAGAAGGGGAGACAAGAGTACGCATGTTTCAGGGAATAGGTCGACGCAATCAGATACTAGGGTGTCTGTTGATTTGTGTATAAATTTTATATTTAAATTAAATCGATTAATTATTGTCCAGGCATTTTAATCTCGTACGATCACACAATGAATCCGAATGCTACGAAATTTGAAATCCGACAATAATTCAATATTACGGACCCAATGGAACTGGCTTTGTCAAATTCCGAGACTGCGCCTCGGACGGCTATTTTCCAATATCAATTCGAACGATTAAATTTCAAAATTGAACAAATCGTTTTCAAACTCAATTCTGAAGCTTCTGTTATCTTCAGTATTATCAATACGAATTTTAAAAGCTTTCGAAATATTTTTCTTCGACTTACAATTGAAGATACAAATTTTATTCAACTTACAATAGATTAAATTTTATAATTTAATCACCAAATTCAAAGTTATATCGGGGATTCAAATTAAATCATCGTTCAAATATTTAAAATTAATTAAATATTCTCAATTTAATTTGTTCAAAATTCTGGGTCGTTACAAACTCAGTCATTACCTGTTAAAGCTTTTGTTGCACGCACCCTTTTTCGGTCGATTTATTATTTTTGTCAAAGCAGAGAAGCAGCAGGAAAACTTACAATCTGTCTTACTCCGAAATGGGAAGCAAAGATTGCCGATAGAGCTAACAAAGCAAGGCGTATAAGAATAATTCGCTTTAGTCAAATTAAATGGCACGTTGTGCACTATTTCAGTGATGAATTTAAAGTAATGATCAATGGTAACACTTGCTCATGTATGTGTAACATACCACTACTAGAGAAATTACCTTGTACGCATGTTATGGCGCTTGCTCAACAGTTTCAAATGGAGCTAATAGAGCCCATCATGACTTTACTTCAACATAGTATTTGGCTGAGAAATATTTGACCGCTTACACCCCCGAGTTTCATCATGTCGACGATAAACGCTATTGAAGTTTAAGCGATAATCAGTTGGTCCTACCTTCTGTAGCTAAAAGGCAACCTAGAATTAAAAGTACGATGGACGAGATGCAGACTCCTAAAGAAAACAGGTGCATCAAATGTGGCGTTGTGGGTCATAAGAACAATCGTTGCACTTCGATAACGTAATGTTTTCCTTTGAGTTTGGTTGTATTTTTAGATCGACTGTAATCGAATATATTCAATGACAATTGTTTATGCTATCAAATTTTGACACTTGAGTTTGGTTGTATTTAGAAAGTTGTATTATTTGGCTACATAAAATAAATCCATTGTGCATATAGCAATGTAAAAGCAGAGCGGCATTTGAAATGCCGCCCCGTATGCGGCATTTTAAATGCAACTAACTTTTTTTTTAAGTTGGCAGCATGTGAAATGCCGCACACGGCACCAACTTTTTTTTAAGTTGGCGGCATGTAAAATGCGGTACATGGGACGACATTTCAAATGCCGCTCTTCTTTTACATTGCTGCATACCCAGCAGCAGCCAAATTCGAGTAGCAAATACCAATACATTACATTATAATTGTGTAAATTTGAATGTACATATTTCGAATGTGTCTAAATTAATTCGAATAACAATACATTACAATAGCATAAATTTGAATAGCAAATACCACAAGGTTCGAATAACATTGCATTATAGTAGCATCGTTTGTACTACATAGATAACACGTAGACATCGTTCGTACCACATAGATAAAGTTCGCTTTCTCTTCAATGATCTACGTGGCCATAATGCTGAATACTTGTATCCGTAAACCAATAATTCGTTTGCATATTTAAGATTCAACTTCTCCAAATGACTATTTTCTACTTGCATCTCTAAAGCATATTCAACTCCCCTATGGCACATTTCAGGATCTAGCCACTTAAAAAATTGCAGCAGTCAACATCATGAGGCCGTATCTTATTATCTTTATATTCACTACATCGGTAGAAACGATGTCATGCATTCCTCTAATTTCTACAAACAACTACATCACATTTATCTCCATAGTAACAAAGTACACACGGAGGTTGTGTGCTTGAGCTAGCATGATTGTGATTTTGACGACCAAAGGTGCCTAAGAGACGTGCATCTAGCGATTGTTTCTCCGGTCTTTCGTTCGCGACATCTATTGTTGATATTCCATTATCCACAAACGACGGCAATTCTTCAACTTGTGTCTCTAGCATAAAATCCACTTCATGGTGCCACTTTCCATTCCATTACCTTTCTTTTGTTCAAGTTCATCATAAATCTTCATCACTTTTTCATCATCATTCTTCCAATTGTTCATTATCAACTATGGATAGAAGCAAATTACACAACACAAAAAACAGAAAGTTCGGTTTTCGATGAAGGATTTTTAGGATTACAAATTGAAATAAATTAGAATTTGATAGAAATTAATATAGCAATAATTTCATACTTACCTTATATATGCCTAATTGATATACTACTTGAAAGAAATTACAATTTGAGAGAAATTGGAAATTGAGAGAAATCAGAAAGTTTGTTTTTTGACGAAGGAGTTTTGGTAAAGTAACGATGGGTTAAGTAGGAGTTGGATCTTCTATTAATAGGGAGAAAATGTCATGGTGACATTTGAAATAACGTCATTATGTGGCATTTGAAATGTCGTACAAGGGCGGTATTTCAAATCGCTCTGTTAATTACACACTCGACTGCATTTGAAATACCATACAAGGGCGACATTTCAAATGCCACTCTGCTAGTTACACACTGAATAGCAGCAGCAACCCCATTATACATGCAACATAATTACACACTACACAATGACATAAGAATCAGAACTATATTCAATCTGAACTACATTATAACCAAAAACAATACTACAATCGAAACTTTATTAAACCCAATCTCCATTACAAGCATAAAAACACTACAATCAAAACTAAAGACATTCCAAACTAACCATCGTCTCAAATTTTTAAGTTCGTGAGGATTCTTCTTTTTCGATTTTCTTGGCTTAAGAATGAATTCCTCCTTTACCGGCGAAACTTCTTCTTCACTGCCCTCATCTTGCGTTCCTTCCATAGTGGGTGGATACGGCCCAACTGGATACGTATGTTGGAAAGTTATTACCCTGGAGCTTTCACCCATGCCTTTCTTTCGTCTTTGATACTTTCTCTTAGGTTCGGGGGCAGGTGGAGCGGATGTAATGTCCTCAGCCGGTAGGGTAGATGTAATGTTCTCAGTAAGGGTGGCACTGTAGGAGGAGGGGGAGGCGGGATTGGTCTTGACATCTTGTTCTTCGACAAACATGATCGCAGAATTTATTTGAACGAGAAGCATTTCGCCTTACTTTTTTTGGAAATCTTCTCTACAAGCTCATCAACTATGTCCATAATATGATACATACCATCCCCTACAAATAACATCTACCATTATTGATTTTACAACTATCTTAAAATTGTAAATTTAAGTACATACCGCATTCCGTTCAAGCGGAGCTCTTGGAGTGTAAGGAGCAACATCTTGTTCAGGCATTTTCTCTCGTCTTCTTAACACATCGCCGAGTGATATTCCAAGACCAGCTATTGTACTCTTCATCAGTCAGCGTGATCTTATGCTCATCTTCTACAGCTAAGAAGCGGTTATTCCACAACTCTATCATCGTTTCAAACTCATCTTCACCATATGGAAGAGCATAATAGGGAGCAAGGTACGGTAAGTGTTGGCGAAGACTAAACATCCTCATCACTCTATCTGGAAGATGATATGAAAGATCGCCAAAGCAAAATATCATCAGTCTAGTCCGTCATAACTGCCTCAAATCAGTGCACAAAGACGGATATGCATCAAGCTCTGCCTTAGTGTATGGACTCCACGTAATTGTGTTGTAGTCCAGGACATCAAACTCGTTCCGGTAGAACGCCAAATTCCGTCTGGGGGCCAATTTGGTATTCTTCGGTCCAATCAACCTAAAATAACAAAAATTTATATAAAGTATTCAAAGTGTATAAGTTGATAAATCCATACAACCAACGCTACTTTACCTCGATCCATATGTTTTCGAATTGTCAATTTATCGATCTCTTCATAGTTATTCGACCGACCGGAAGATACATCCAAGACTATAGCTGCAAGAGTATAAGTTGTATTTCATTATCGTTTACGACATGTACAAATATGAATTAATGAATAACTACGACCGTACATGAGCTAGAGTCATACAACCACCGGTAGACCGTTGTTGCACCAACGCCACTCTAGTAAGCTCTTCATAAGTGAAAGCTAGCACTGCACTACCCCATGAATACTGTCAACAAGAATCGAAGTCTTCTAACAATAAAGCCATTGAAGGGCCATTCGAGTCTTGGATCGATTGCAAAAAAGATGATGAGTGATGATATGCAAAATAATAGCGCGGCACGCTGCGCGATCTGCTGTGGAGAGGCATGGCGGGGAATATCATCGGCCAACTGCTCCTTAAACCAAATGGCCACTGTCGACTCATTCCCTCATCTTACGTCTTCTGAAGGAGACAGGCCAAGCAAGGACTCAAGCAAATCCATATAATTACTCGGAAATTCGGTCTAGAATGGGATCCCCGTTAATCGGCAAACCAAGCAACCCAACTATATCTTTTAATGTGATGGTCTTCTCACCAACTTTAAGATGAAATGTAGACGTCTTTGATCTTCATTTATCGTCAAAGCCATCAGAAGATTACGATCAAGCTGTGTGTATCCCAACTTATGAATAACATCAAATCCAGCCCTATCTAAAAGTTTCAACACATCGGGATGCGATGACGTGACAAGCTTTAGAGTCGAAGAATGATCAATGGATCCATCTGGCTCAACCGCCTGTCGAAAATTAAAACAAAATGTAAGATATTATGACATTTACTAACATATTGTTAGAATGCAAGAAAAATATATCAAAATCTACCTCTATCAAATCTTTATTGTTTATGTGGTGTTGAGCTTGTAAGTAAAGAACGCTATGATCAACCGGTCCGGGTTCCATTTTTTCGTATTCTACCACAATAACAAAATCAAATCAAATTTATAACCTAAACAATCCTTATATACAATCGAAAGTCAGTCGATAAGATGTTCTACGCACATAAACTACTTCATTGTAGTCTAGAAACAAAGATTTATAACAAAAAAACTAATTTTTGTCCAAACCCTAAATTCAAAAAATTTAAAATTGAGATAAAAAAGGAAAAATACAAACACATAAGAGGCACTTGAGAGGATGAGGAAGCCATTCTTCAATTTCTAACCTAATTAAACGAGATTTTAAGTGAAAATAGTGATTTTGGTGGATTTGAGATTTTGGATTCGGTTTGGAGATGAAGTGAAATGAAGGGATGAAGTGAAAGCGGTCTAAATTTTCAATTACTTTGCAAAATTGGTCTAACTTACAAAAAAAATTCTATTTTACAAATAAACTATATGCTGAATTGTAAGTAATCGATGTACAAATCGTAATTTTGTTTATTATATCTAAGCGCATATTTGATTGGATTTCTCCAACAAGCTTTTATATTTTAATTTTATTCCAAATTACATAATGCAGCCATGCTGAGTAAGATTTGCATTAGATGCAGGACACTGAATTGTGTGATAAGATGTTGATATCTTTGTGGCAGAATTATTTTTGCTGACCATTGGTAGTTTGGTACTCATGACGAAGAGCAGATTCATTTTTTCACATGTACTTATATGTCAACTTTCGGTAATGAAACAATTAGATTTTGCTGAGCTACAGCGTTATTTATTAACATGATAGCACACTTTTTACTACCTACTCTATTCTGGATGTAGGATGTGCTATTAGTACATGTGGTTTTCATTATAGTGATTGAGAAATTGTTTGACAATAATGGTTGTATGTGGTTGTGCACTGCTATTATGTGGACATATCACAGTAAGTTGATCATCATATCATTTTGTTTAAAATAAGTAAGAGATTTAAAAGATATGTATACTGACTGGATGTTCATCAGTGAAACAGTTAAGTTGCAGTAAAATTTTGCAGATGACATTTTAACCTATGCACGGTAGTGTTTTTTTTTGGAATCGGTGAATGTGTGCTACTCATAAGGTTTCCAGTGGTGATATGCACATTTGTTTGGTTATTTGTTACAGTTTGTATGACTTGGTTGGTGTTGGTTAATATGCAACATTCACTTGATAATGATTTTTGATGTCACCACTTGCAGAAATGGAGACATGCACGAGCGAAACGCCTACTTTTCTTCGGGCAAAACAAGTTAAAAAAACACAGTTAGGGTAGGCTGTTTCTGCAAGTTGCATAGATTTTGATGATTTGTCATGTGAGAATTTCAAAGCTTTTTTCTGCAGTCGACAGAGAAATGAGGCTGTTATAATTAGGGGTGGGAATGAAAAATTTCCGTACCAACCGGGACATTTTCGTTTTTTCCAATTATTAACGGAATGTTATAACATGTTTCATATTCCGTACCGTTAACCCTGGAATTCCAATAGGTGGAAACCGGAAGAAAAGGAAGAAAATATGAAATTACATTTTTCCGACATCTGATTTTTAAATGCAGAATTTGTAATCAAAATGTGTTCTAACAGAAATTTAATATAACAGACTATTTGCATAAAAGACTACTTTCAGGTACTTGATCATGCATAACTGACTATTTACGAATAACCAATATGAAATTTAATATAAAGGATAAAACTGACCAGCAAATGATTAATTGATCAAGCATGTAACAGACTATTTGCAAAATGTGTTCATGCATGTACCACACTATTTGCAAAACAGACTATTTAATACATGAATTGATCAAACATGTAATAGAATTGATCAAGCAAAATGTGTTTTGAACAATCATAATTAACAGAAAAGGAAGTACGGAACTACATGTAATATTAAATTCAAATAATATATTCATCATTAAGAAACAATAAAACTAGGAAGGAACGGAATACCGTGGAAAACATGGAAATTTTCGCTTTTTTACCGCTTTGAATCGGAAGGAATTCCTTCCGACTTGTTTATTTTTTTTAAAGAGAAAATATAATAACAAAAGGAGAAAAAACGTCTTTCTCCGGTGGCTCACACAAAAAGGCGAAGCATATGAATGACATATGCCTCCCAGACGCAAAGAGCACAGACTAACAGCCGAAAAGACAAAATAATAAAGGCCACAACAGCCAGATACAAGACAAACAGCTCAGAAATACAGAAATAGGAACAAAAACCACCAACAGCCACCATCCCGCCTTAACTCGAAGGTAAAGGCCAGACCACCAAGCCAAACCACATAGAAAGCAAACCGAGCTGCGGCATAAGCAGCTAAACCAGAGAAAGCAGACTCCTGGGGAAAGAGGTAGCGACGACTGATATGTAGAGCCAGCCCAAACGAACCAAGAAGGATCCCACAGAAGAATCAGAGCAGCACGGAAAATCTGGATGATGACCGGAAACTCCACCGCTCATCGAACAACCCCATCGAGCTCCGGCAAAGCCACCGCCCAATGAAGATGTCCACCGATCCTCGTGCATAGCAAGACACGGGAAAAAAAACCAAAACGGCAACCCTGCCACGACCTGCAAAGGTCTAGGCCAGACCACCAAAGATGCTACCATCGCAGTCCCAGCCAAAGAGAATTGAGAACAGAAGCAAAAACCATCCATAACAGCAGAGCAACCACACTAACACTACCACAAAACTAGAGACAGACATAAGCTTGGACACCGAAACACCAGGCTTTGCCAACCAAAGCTCTCACCGGTCCAGGGAAGAAACCAAAGATACCTGGATTAGGAAAACTAGCAACCACATTATCCAAAACGGGGGGGGGGGGAGGGGAAAGTGAGCGCTGGATGAAGGCCAGCGTCCGCTCGAAAGGATTCAACCAACTCCCAGTCTACCGTAAGACAGAGCACACGATATAGAGAGAAGACCTACTAGCTGCTCAGCACGGGGACTCAAAGGACCCCTGAAAGGTCTACCACGGAACGCTAGGAAGACGTTATTCCTCACACGCCGAATAATGGATGGAGGATCCATAGGAGAACTCTCGAAGGTTGCCTTGTTCTGTGCGCACCAGAGGTGCCAGCAGATGAGACAGGGAATCAAACGGAACACGATTGAACGAAGAGATTTCCCAGAGTTCCCAGCCCACCAGTTACTCTGGAGATCAATAGGAGATCTGGCAATACGTCGAACACCAACAAGGTTGCCGAAGTAATTCCAGCACGATCTGGTCGAGAAACCATCAAAAAACAAGTGGTTCAAGGATTCCGATTCCCCGTTGCCACAACATCTACAACGGGAGACGAAGGGGATGCCGATCTTTTGGAGATTCTCGTCAAGTGGCAGTCCATCATGCAGGATTCGCCACATCAAAATAAAGACCTTGGGGGATACGAGAATCCCAAATGAACAAAAACACAGGGCGAATGGGGTCTGGAATTCTAAACGAAGTCCAAGCTTTCAGAATGGAAAATGAAGCGCCATCCCATCCTATAGATCCACCATGAGAGTCAGAAAACGGCTTCACCGATTGCATGTGCTTCCAGGTCTCACTAGCATAGGACGGAGAGCCTGAGAAATTAGAGCCCGTAAGCCTACGGTACTTTGCATGTAGGAAAGAAGCCCATAAAGAGTTGTTAGCTCCAAACCTATACCATAATTTACAGGCAAAAGCTGCACAGAGGTCCTTAGGATTACGCAGACCCAAGCCACCTTCGTTTTTGGGACGACACACCGCGTCCCACGACACCCAGTGGTGCCGACGGGCATTGTCCTTGTTGCCCCAGAAGAATGACGAAGCCAACGACCGATACGACCGGAAGAAGGAAGAGGTAGGGGTCATAGCCGCGAATACATGAGTTCCCATCGAGTCTAAAACAGATTTGATAAGAACTAGTCTACCAGCCTGAGAAAGAAGAGACGCATTCCAGCATAAGATCTTACCCCTCACCTTGTCTGCCAAGGGGTCGAAGAAAGCATTGAGTTTTCTACCTCGGTACAGGACAAAACCCAAGTAAGGGAGAGGGAGGGTCGCTTCCTTGAAACCCAAGACAGTCTCGATCCAGGTAGCATGAGAGGGAGACAAGTCCTTCGCATGGACGAAGCAACTTTTGGAAGGGTTAACGAGTTGGCCCGAGGACCTCTCGTATTGATGAAGGAACCTAAGGAGCCGCCGGACAGAGGAACGGCTGCCATTAGAGAAAATGACAATGTCATCTGCAAAGGATAAGGATGAGATAAGGGTGCAACCCCTCGTAATCCCGAAACGCTGGACCTGACCGAAGATTGTTAAAGTTTGGAGACCTCGGATGAAAGCCTCAGCCACAATCACAAAAAGAGAAGGCGAGAGTGGGTCTCCTTGACGCAGACCCCTGCACGCCTTGAAATAACCATTAGCCGAACCATTAATGAGCACAGAATACCAACAGTTGGAGATGAGCCTCCACACCAAGTCAATTAGGGGTTCCGGGAACCCGAAAGCCCTTAAGACCTTGATGATGAAAAACCAGGACATGCGATCGTAAGCCTTAGCCATGTCCAGTTTGAAGACAACATTAGAACCCCGGACTTTCCGATCAATCTGGGAGATCAGTTCCTGAGCGAGAAGGACGTTATCAGAAATCAAACGCCCCTTAACAAAGCCCGCTTGAGAAGGAGAGATAATGCGCTCAAGGTAGGGAGCCAAGCGATTGGCCAGGATCTTAGAGATAACTTTATTCGAAAAGTTGCACAGACTGATTGGCCGGAAATCCGAACAAGACCTAGGGTTATCACATTTAGGAATGAGAATAAGGTTGGTGGAAGTCCATCCGGATGAAAGAGATCCCCCGGAGAAGAAGGATTGAACAACAAGACAAAAATCAACCTGAATAATAGGTCAGGAACTCCTGTAAAAAACACCATTGTAGCCATCCGGACCACTAGCACTATCCTTTCTCAGAGCAAAGACACAAGCACGGATCTCCTCAGTGGATGGGAGATCCGCGAGAAGGTCACTTTCCGGAGAAAGAACCACACGAGGAATGAAGGCTAGGAGAGTCGGATCAGAGACCGAGACAGACGGCGAGCCCATAAAGGATTGAAAGTGGGACAGGATGGTATCTTTGACTTCCTCAGGCGAAGAAGCAGTAGATAGATCCGGCCGCAAAATCTCATGGATCGTGAGTAGGTTATTCTTCTTACGAATAGAAGAATGGAAGAATTTGGAGTTCGTATCACCGACGACTACCCACTTGATCCTAGCCTTTTGACGAAGGTAGTCATTCTCGATACGAAGTTCTGATGAGAAGATGGATTGAGCAATAGCCCAAGCCTCCTTGTTAGCCGCGGTCGGATCCTCGTCTAGCAAGGATTCGGCTACGATTAGAGACTCTTCGGCCATGCGAACGCGATCGAAGATGTTCTTAAACACCTGAACGTTCCAAGCCTTAAGGCAATCCTTGAGACGCTTAAGCTTACGACCGAAAACAGCATAGGGAGAGGCAACAATAGGATCGCTCCATGAGTTAGCTACCACTTCAAGAAAAGAGTGGTGAGATCTCCACATACGCTGGAATCGAAAGGAAGATGGCCTCGATATGGAGAGAGGAGAGCAGCGAGCAATCAGGGGAGCATGGTCAGAGAAGGACCGATGAAGATGAGCGATCGAGAAAGAAAAAGGGAGGCGAAACCAATCCTCTGACCCGAAAACACGGTCAAGTCTAGAAAGGATACGGTTCGGTCCCTCTTGGTTATTTGACCAGGTGAAGGCAGAGCCAACAAAGGGAAGCTCAGATAGGCCAGAGCAGACAATGAACGAGTTGAAATCCGCCATCGCTACACGGTTGATGGCGGCTCCTCCCCGTTTTTCCGCTTGGCAGGCGACGATATTAAAATTGCCGCCAATCACAGAAGAAGAGAGCCCCAACGAACCGAGGCCTAAAATGTCGAACCAAAGAGCTAATCTCTTCGTACGATCGCATTTGGCGTAGACCGCCGAGAAAAGAAAGGGGGAAATAAAAGAAGGAGACGAACATGACACCGAAAAAAGCTGAGAGGAATCGAAAGCGGAGCGAACCGTAAGGGATTTGGACCATAAGATCCAAATTTTTCTCGAGACGTTGGCAGAGCCACTGCCAAAACCTAAGGATAAAACGATTTTGGATATACCTTCCGGGGGGAGAAAAGGTTCCAGAATAGCGACCAATCCAACAGAGTGCTTCCTAACAATGCGTTTTAGCCTAGCCAAAGACGCATCGTTGCCAATACCACGGATATTCCAGAAAAGCAAGTTCGCCATTAAGAGCGAGAAAAGATAGGAAGAAGAGAAAAAGAACGAATACAGGACACCAATCTAGGGGAATCAGAAGGGACTCAGACAAGGTACATCGAATACCGAGTAGATCGATCGATCTGCTCGGACGCCGCTATAGAGCGTGTGCGGATGTTGCGGGGGGTAGACGGGACTCTACGCGATCTGCGACGAGATGCCCGGGGACTAGGGTCGGAAGGCTGGGGAGGTGTTACAGAAGACACCTCATCACCGGTCCCCGTCGAAGTAGACAGCGAGGCACCAAACAGCGAAGACGAAGGCGAGGAATTCCTAGAGATGCAATCAAGGCGCTCATTAAGGAGTGCAATTTCTGCCTTACTCATAAGAGGAATGGATATGGATAGAGAACACGATGAAGAGGGAAGAGAGCAAGTCGAGGAGCAATGAGAGGAAGAGGGACCCAAGTGATCCGAAGGATCATAGGGAAATCGATAATAAGAGGGGAGGCGAACCAATCGCATTCCAATCTTCTTTAAAAACAAAGCAGAATAATAATGAGCCGATGATAGGGTGGAAACGAAGGGGATGGAGCAAACAGAAACCGATAAAGCCGACGCAACCGACGATGAGGAAGAAGAGAGTGGCGACTGGACAGAAGGAGCGAGGAAGGGAAGAACTGAGGGGGAACACACATGTGTAAGGGCTCAAACAGGTTGCATCCCATGTTGTTGTGGGAGTCTTACCAAAGCCGGACTGTCACTAATAAAACAGCCCCGCGATACAGGTAAGAGTCGCGAGATGGACCAAACAGAGTGGATAGCAGAGCAAAACAATGAAGGCTGGCAATAACTCAGTCTGTCCGTATAGTGGTCAGAGATGGCCACTATACGACCAGGATGGGGAGATCGCCCGAACCAATCGCTCCAGCCCCGCTGTAACCTCCGAAGGAACCAATGGTAGCCTGACAAAAAAGGTCTACCACAAAAAGCCAAAGTCGCTGACGACATAGAATAGGCCTCGTCATGACTCAACATAAGAAACCAACTATGGGGTTCCATCAGATCGAACCGTACTAGCAGCCTGATATGGATACAACCGATGCGGCAGAAGAAAACCTGTAAAAGGCACAGAGGCCGACGGTTCTGATGCAGGCAGCAAGACCAAAGGGCCCAGGCGGAAGAGTCGAAAACAATAGTAAAAACGGGACTTGACACACCCCCGGTCTCGGACGAGACGGCATTGTCAGGGAGCACACACGGACGTATGTCAAGGCTCAAGCAAATAAGGCTAACCACATCGGTCGACAACCAGAAAACAACAGTCATTCCACAAATAACTACGGAAATGTAACAAGAAAAAGAAAAACTCACCTGCCTGCAAAAGGCCTCACATACCTGCACGGTTGGTGGAGAAGCCACCAAACGCGGCGAACAGGGCAGAGAGGAATGCACCATGTGAAATCGAAAATTTCGAAAATATTCGAAAGGAAAATAACGGAAAAGCGGTAAGATAGAAAAAACCAACCCTAGTTATAATGATGCGCTTTCAATCCAGTCAAAGCCAAGGAGGTAAAATTCATTTATTAGTTATTAGTACAAAATTTCATGGTAGGTATAGTGTAAAAAATTTAAATTTTAAATTTCTATTTATTTTTGATAAAAATAAATTAAAAAATAAGAAGAATAAATTTGTAATTTTTTTTGCTAGAAAATGGTTTTGAATTTGTAAACTTAACCGTGTTACAAAATTTCTGTTCAAAACTTCATATATTTTTCTCTCGATGGAATTCGAACTCCTAACCTCTTGTTTTCATATAAGGGCATTTTTAAAACTTCGCGGTTGGACCAAAAATTTTGTGTTTCCATTCCAACTATTAATAAAGATGTGAAATATATTTTTTATAAAACTGTATATTGCATTGTCATTAATAGGGATGTCAATGGATACCAGAAAAATCCGAAATCCGTCTGCAGCCGCATCCATAAAGCGGATAAATATCTGATATTTGGAAAAACGGATGCAGATGTCGATATGAAGACATCCGCATCCGAAATTTATCCGTCTGGTATTTTTCAAGATTATAATTTAAATTATGTGTATTTTAGTACAGTGAAAAGTATTTATTTATGGTCTTATTAAATTAGAAGTTTATATCATACGCACTAAATGCATATTACCTGCTCAAAACTATTTATTATCATTATATTTGTTTATTTTTAATATTTTTATAATCAATGTAATTGAAAAAAGTTCATGATAACTATAACTTTCGATTTATATTTTTGTTTTATCGATTGTTAGCGGATATGATAATTAACCAATATCCGTCCTTATCTGCGGATACAGATATCCGATATCCGAAAATGATTTTGGATGCAGATGCGGATATGGCACTATCCACATCTGAAAGTATCCGTTGATAGGTCTAGTCATTGATTGTTTACCACTTTTTACTGTACAATTTGTCGTTTAAATCGGCATCACAGGCATCAGCATTTAAAGCATTAGCGGCCGTGGAATTCGACATCATGTGTGTTACCAACTGTATCACTTACTATTCTTTGAAGACTTATTTTTATGCTTTTGTCCGTGGTAGTACTGTGTGGTTATGTGAAAATTTAAAAAATAATGATATGATAATTACTCTGTATATGCAACGAGCGGTATGCCAGTTGCCTGCCCTTGACGGACATTCAATTTACTTCCAAATATACATCATATTCTGCCAGTAATCCAAAGTTTGCTACGATGATTCTAACAAACCGGATAAGGGAATTGTTGCTAATACAATATCTATATTTAGTGAATGTAAAGAGTCAGCTAAAGTTTTTAAGATGGATAGAGATAGATTTCATGCAAAGATGTTCAAACCTATAACCATAGGGTTATTGGAGACGCAGCGTAGGGAGACGATATGACCTTCCAACTTCTTCTGAGGTTGCTTCGTTAAGTGATACTACAAAAGTTGAATCATGTAGGGTTAGGGATGTTATTGAAGAAAGAAATAATGTTTTAAAAAGGATTAATGGGAAGCTTCCATCATTATGTCCATGCGATATTCAATTTTATTTTCATATGGAAAGCATGGTTAGAAAAGTAGTATTATGTATAGGAGAATCAAGTTCAAAGATCAAAGAGACAATCAATGGTTGCTAATGAAAGAATATTATGCATGCCTTCTTAACTACAGATTTGAAGATGTATCCAAATTATACTTTATGGAGGTAGAGTTTTTCAACCATTTGTTATCGACGCTTACACCTGCATAGATCAGGAGGATAGACTTATATGTTGGAAATAAACTTAATTTTGCAATCTAGATTTTTCATATAAGAAACATCTAGAATCTAAAATATATGAAATAATATATTTGAAATTGTATGAGAGAATATTTATGAGATATTTAGGGACTAACATATTTGAAATTGTATAAGAGAATATTTAGAAGATATTTATGTAGAACTATTAGATTAAGATAATCACCACCGTTTATTTGAGATGTGAACTCCTATAAATAGATGTAGATTCACTCATTTTGGATGTAAGAAAAAAATATGAACTTTTGTAATAAAGTTTATTCTCCTTATAAGAAATAAAACATTTTTTCTTCTTCTCCAATCTCTTATCTATCTTCTTCTAAAATCAAATATATTTGCTATTGAAGAAAACTTCCAACAAATTAGTAACAGAGCTTGAAGATCCTCCTGAAGGCGAATAGCAGCGTTCCCTTACAAGTCCCAATGCTCACCAAGATCAATTATGACAATTGGAGTTTAAAGATGATGGCTCTTGTTGGAGAACACGATGTATGAGAGATAGTCGAGAAAGGCTACACCGAGCAAGAGCATGAAGATAGTCTATCTTAAACTCAAAGGAATAGTTTGAGAGACTCAATGATGAGAGACAAGAAGGCTCTCCGTCTAATCTATCAAGCATTGGATGACGATACTTTTGAGAAGGTTTCACGATCAAAGTCGGCCAAGGAAGCATGAGAAAAACTTCGAACATCTTACAAAGGAGCCGATCAAGTTAAAAAGATACATCTTCTAACTTTAAGAGGAAAGTTTGAAACCTGTCTCTGATTACTTCTTAAGATTTTTAACGGTTACTAATAGTCTAAAAAGAAATAGTGTGAAGTTAAATGATGTAAGAATTATGGAGATGATTCTTAGATCAGTAGACCCAAAGTTCGAACATATTGTTGTCATCATCGAAGAGACAAAAAATGTGGAGGTCATGGTAATAGAGAAACTTCTTGGTTCATTGCAAGCTTATGAAGAAAAGAAAAAAAAAGAAGGAAGAGATTGTGGAGCAAGTACTCAAGACACGAATTGATTCAAAAAAGGAAAAAAAACAATTAAAGCCAACAAAGACGAGGTTGTGATCAAGAACGAGGAAGAGGTGGTGGATATGGACACGAATGAGGTTGGAGACCCAATAACTACAACAACGACACAACAACCGAAAAGGAGAAAGAACAACAAGAGGTCGTGGGAGAGGAAATTCAAAGTTAAGGTATGGCAAGTCACGCGTCAAATACTACAATTGTGAAAAATTTAGACATTATGCTTCTAAATGTAGAGCTCCAAACAACAATAAAATTGAAGAGAACGCCAATTACATTGAAGAAAGAAGTCAAGAAGATGTTACCTTACTATTGGCTTACAAGGAAAATGTAAGAGGTGAGGATAATCAATGGTACCTAGATAGCGGTGCAAGTAACCATATGTGCGGAAGAAGCATGTTCGTGGAGCTTGATGAATCGATGAAGGGAAACGTGGCATTTGGAGATGCACTCAAAGTAGAGGTGAGAGGTAAAGGAAATGTTCTCATTCGATTGAAGAATGGAGATCACCAATTCATTTCCAATGTTTACTATGTGCCGAACATAAAGAGCAAATCTTGAGCCTAGGACAACTCTTAGAGAAAGTTTATGATATTCGATTAAAAGATAAAAACCTTTCTATAAGAGATGGTGCAAGTAACTTTATTGCTAAGGTGCTAATGACAAAAAAATAGAATGTTCGTTCTCAACATTCAAAATAATGTCGCGCAATGTCTTAAGATGTGCTACAAAGATAATTCTTGGCTTTGGCATCTTCGATTTGGGCATCTCAATTTCAAAGGATTAGAGTTACTCTCTAAGAAGGAAATGGTAAAAAGATTACCTTACATCAGCCATCCCAATCAAGTATGCGAAGGATGTCTACTTGGAAAACAATTTAAAGCGAGCTTTCTGAAGGAGTCATACTCAAGAGCTAAAAAACCATTGGAACTCATACATATGGATGTGTGTGGTCTGATCAAGCCAAGTTCACTTAGTAAGAGTAACTATTTCCTTCTTTTCATTGATGAGTTTTCAAGAAAAACATGGATGTATTCTTTAAAGGAGAAACCAGAGCTGTTTGAGAACTTCAAGAAATTTAAGGCCTATGTTGAAAAGGAAAGTGGCCTTGTGATTAAAGTCATGAGACTGATCGTGCAGGAAAGTTCACATCCAAGAAATTGCAGAAGTATTGTGAAGATAATGGAATCCAGCGACAACTGACGGTGCTTAAATCCCCCCAGCAAAATGGAGTAGCAGAAAGGAAGAACAGGACAATCCTTGAGATGACGAGGAGCATATTCAAAAGTAAGAGGCTGCCAAAGGTGTTTTGGGCAGAAGCAGTTGCATTCGCGATTTATCTATCAAACCGATCTCCAACAAAAAGTGTATGTGGAAAAACACCACAAGAAGCATGGAGTGGAAGGAAGCCCGACATTTCCCATCTTAGAGTGTTTGGAAGCATAGCTCATGTACACGTATGTAACATCCCCCTACTTGGAGGCCCAAAACTAACGGCTACAGATGCTACAGTCATCCATAATTATTAATCCTTGATGACTAAATACGGCGGTGTTAGATTCAGTGATACATAGAAACACATGAATATGGAAAAAAAATTAAACTTCAAACAAAATCACATTCCATTTCAAAATATTTCCAATTCATTACATAATCCCACAATCGCAAATCACATTCAGAGAAAATATATTTATTACAACATACGCCAAGAGCAACATATGAAGAATCCCCCTTGGATGATCATAGTATATACAAGCAATATAACAACTTTGCCATTACAAACAACACAGCGGAATCAAATAAAAGAGAATTCTAAATAGCTATCATGCCTCTTGCACGTCTCCGAAAGCTTTATTCGTCTAATGAGGTACCTGAAAACCTCAACTCTCAAACTACTTAAAATCAATTGAGTACCCGAGAGTTTAAGGGTAAAACATAAACTTCGAGTCAAACATAAAGCCCGGTATGAATAATAATCTACCATCTCAAATCATTTAGATATCTAGTGAGACCACTCCGCTTAACGAAACGGGTTTTCCCCTCACTAGTATCCTAAAACCTTTTATAAAACCATATACTGTGCTCCTACATCCACAATGGTTAAAACATATCACTTCAAAATATTACGATGATATGCAAACATATTAAAACATACTGGATTTCCCATCCTCTATTTAATTGACTCCCTGTCATATTTATAGTTTCTAGGATCACCATTAACTTATTAGTTTTCATGGGCTGACTAATAACCGGTAAAATATTTAAGGACTCCATGTCCAGTTACATAGTTTTCATGGGATCACTATGAACCTATTGGTAACTCCAATATCCATACTCTTATCCTAGTTTTCATGGGTTGATTAGGAACCTATTGGTGACTCCAATATCTTCTCTTCTAATCCTATTTTTCATGGGCAAATTAGGAACCTATTGACATCTGTCAATATCTTAATCTGGATATAGTTTTCATGGGCTAACTACAAATCTACTGACCCCTGCCAGTATTAAATCATAGTTTTCATGGGCTTACTATGAACCTGTCTTTCTGACATCTTCCTTTATACATAGTTTTCATAGGCTAACTATGAACGTATTGGCCCATGCAAATTTCTTTTTCTATACAAAGTTTTCATGGGTTTACTGAAATCCTATTGGCCCCTGCCAATATCCTTCTTTAATATCTTAGCATCCTACATTCTGGTCTTCCTAACCTACTGGATGCAATTCTACTCATTCAGGAGTTAACTTAAATTATATTCACTACTGGACCAACCTTGCTAGTTATCCGTCCCTCCCCAAAATACAGTTATGGATCCATTATAATGCGAATATATATATTTTTGAAGAACCAAACATAATAACATAACAATACCACTCTTATGGGTTTAATATAAAACATATAAAACATGGTTAATCCCTTTAACATATAATTTTATCAAGGAAAGCTTCTTCTTAAAAATCATTTCAAAACTCCTTTAATTTAGCCATGGGTTTTTCCTTTAAAAATGAGTTTGGGTTACAAAACTTTTCAACACCTTCAAAACTTTGCTTTCGACTTCATTGGATGACCTCCTTCGAAAGCATGCAAATCTATCATTAAAACATTAGGCTCCTGCCTTTCTAATACTTTAAAACCTTCCTTTCGAAACCTTTCAATTGTATTAAAGTATTAACATTTAACTTTATAGAAGCATGGCTTCGAAACCAGTTGAAAATACACCTTTCGAAACCATTGGAAGTAACCCTTCCGAAACCATTGAAAATCCCTCTTTCGAAACCATTGGGTTTATACTTAAAATATTATTTGGGTCAAACTGAATATAGGCGAAAGCATCTCTTTCGAAACAGTCCTTTATCATATAAAAATATTGGGGAAAACATGATGGCGTCAGCACCATCCCTTTCAAAGGCATAAAACATCTGGGTAAAATATTGGAAGGTTGGCTTCGAAATCCCTTTCGAAACTATTGCCTTCGAAACCCCTAACCCCTTTCAAAAATTATAGGAAGAGGCTTAAAACATCTTTTAAAAACAAACACTACCTTTCGAAAGCACTGATGACTTCAACACCATCGAAAGGCTAAAGAATGGCAGCAGGGCTTTGACTGGGTCGGAACCCCTTCTTTCAAAAGCATTCTTTCAAAAGTAAAAGAATCCATTTGAAAGAAAACTTTAGTTAATAGCAATCCTTTTGAAACCTTTTAAAACCACTTTCAAAACCATATGCTTCGACTCCTTCGAAGGCTTAAACAAAACAAAGGCAGGTGCTTCTCTTTTAAAAGCAAACCAAGGTAGCAACTCCTTTGGAAGCCATGCTTTCAACACCTAACCTTTCGCCTTTCTCCAATCAACTGCGTACCATTTTTGTGATACCTTGTGTATTGGTTTCGGCTTAGTAGGTTTCGACTGGGTTGTAGGCGAAAGCTCTGTGTCGAAAGATACTTCTAAAGAAGGCGGAACCTACTTTTCTGAGTAAACCTGGATTAATACTACTTAAGCAACCCTTTTTCTAACTAACCTGCCATGTGTCAACACCAGATTGGTTGCCTTGACTTTTTCAAATTCTTTACTAAAATAATTGCTGCTAAATTCAGATCTAAACCGTGGTTAAGTTAATCAAATAAACCCTTCCATTAAGGAAAACAAATTTTGCAAAGAAGTCCCTCTTTTAAAATAATTTAATTTGCTTAGCAAATCACTTTGGAAAAATCTCCAGAAATTCCAGAAATTCACTTTAATCATGTTATCTCACATATAAAAATTCTTTTTTGTTGAGAAAAATGTGTGATCCTCTAATAAAAGAGGAGAGCACACATGAAACTATATATATAACACATAATATGGTGTTGCCAACATGCCTGGCAGGTGACATAACTATGTACTGATAACAGAGTAAAAAACAGGTAACCCTAAAATGAGCTCCGGCAAAGCCACCGCCCATTTCACCCCAATACCGAGCTCCGGCATGGCCACCGCCCGATAATGAGGTGTTAGAAGTACCTGGAAAACTGAAAAAAGGATCTAAATCCAGAGATGCTGGAAATCTGCACCATCTAAAAGAAGACTCTATGAAGCTGCCTCTGAGGAAAAAGGCTAATCTGAAGAAGAAACTGATCTATAAAGAAGAACTCCGCTCTGAAGACACCATAAGGCTGAAGGTAACGCCTGACGCAATCAAAACTCCTGGAAAAAGCTATCCTGTACACCTGCACGAAACCGCAAGCTATCCTGCAAACCTGAAAAGAGACACTAGCAACCTATCTATTCCAGACCTGAAACAAAACTAGGAAACCAATTAGTGAAAGTCACATATATGTATATAAATAGAATTTATATACATATATGCTTGAACAAAAATCTAAAAAGATAATCTAAAAAAAACCCTTTATGGACCCACAATAGAAAGCAGATTATTTTACATCGAATTATCATCGTTTAAGTTAGAAAAATTATTAGTATAAATATTATTAATGTCAAAATTATTATTGTTATGTTTGAAAATATTAATATTATTACTAACCTTATTAAGATATTCCTTAAAAATATTATTTTTGGCTAATTTATATTTAGGATTAGAGATCCAATTTAAGCAAAAAGATGAAATTAAAAATATCAATTTATTAATGTGATTATTGTTATTATTAAAAATTCTTTGATTTCTTTCAAACCAAATGTACCAACTAGATATGGTGAATAAAGTATCAAGCAAGTATCTATTATCCTTATTAAACTTAAATCTAAAAGAATTCCAATAGAAAACGCAATCAGTAATTCTAGTACTTATATTAAATTCAAATATATTAAGGGTATTCATAAGAATAAAATGAGTATCCATGCAATCATAGTAAATATGATTAATATCTTCTAAATGTATATTACAAAAATAATATTTATTATCAATGCAAATATTTTTCCTTTTTAAAAATTCTATAGTATTTAATTTACCATGAATAATAAGCCACATGTGTAATTTAGATTTTGGAGGAGCGTTAGATTTCCAAATAAACTTAAAAAAACTATTAGAAACACCTGAAAAGTTGATAAATCTATAAAATGAATTAGTGGAATATTTCTTGCTCTTATCCCATTCCCAACTAATATAATCATTATCATTATCAATTTTATAAAGATTTAATCTAGCATAAAGCAAATTGAGCCGTCTAAGAGTTGAACCTACTAAAATTCTGTTAAAACTAAAATTCCAAGGGGGGTCATTTTCAGAATCAAAAACTTCAGATATAAATGCATGTTTGAAGTTACAAATATCATATAATTCTTCAAACTCATTCCTAAGAGGAGTAGCAAAAATCCAACTATCATGCCAAAAAGATGTATTATTACCTGAGTGAACTATAATATTAATACCTAAGTTAAAATTTCACTACATTTTAAAATGGATTTCCAAAAATAAGATTGCTTACGAGAAACCGATAGAATAATCTGATAAAGATTATTATTACCATTATAGTAATATTTAGAAATAATCTCCTTTCAAGTGGCATTATCGTTTGTATCTCTAAATTTCCATAACCATTTACCAAGAAGTGCCAAATTCATATTACGCAAGTTAATGACTCCTAAACCACCATCCGTTTTGGATTTACAAATGGTTTCCCAATTAACAAGACATTTGATGCTACTGTTTGGATTATCGCCACTCCATAGGTAATCTCTTCTAGTTTTATCTATTTTATCTATCACCCAATCAGGAAAAAGATGCATAGTCATCCAATAAATTGGGAGAGCTGATAAAATAGAATTAATTAAAACCAGTCTACCTGCTCTAGATAGAAGTCTCCCATTCCAGTTAGAAATCCTTTTTTTGATTTTATCAATGATTATTAACCAGTCATCATGTATAAGTTTAGTGGGTCTAATAACAAAACCTAGATAATTAATCGGAAAGTTCATAATTTTACAGTTTAATGTATTAGCAACTAAATTTTCAACTTTCTCAAAATCATTTAAAACCAAAACAGAACTTTTATCAAAGTTTATTTTTAAACCCGATAAAAGCTCAAAACTATATAGAATAAACTTAAGAGTAATTATGTGTCTAGGAAGATGAGAGGAAAAAAGCAAGGTATCATCTGCAAATTGTAGGACTGATACACCATATCTCGATATATCATTACCTATATTACCCAGAGAACCATTATCGACTGTTCTTTTAATAATCTTAGCAAAAACATAAGCAGCTAAGTTAAATAGAAGGGGTAATAAAGGGTCCCCTTGCCTTAAACCTCTCTTAGACTGAATTTTATTACCTAAAATACCATTAACCATAATACTAGAGTTGCCAGTTTTAAGCAAATTCATGATCCAGTTAATCCATCTATTACTAAAGCCTCTAGAATGAAAAATATCAACAAGAAAATCCCAATCAACCGAATCAAAAGCTTTAGCGAAATCTAATTTTAAAATAGCACAAGTAATGTTATTCTTACAACAATGATTAATATATTCTTGAACAACTGCCACGCCATCTGTGATATTTCTTTCTTTTATGAATGCTGATTGAGAACAGTCAATTAGGTCATTCATTTTTGTATTAAGTCTATTAGCTAAAACTTTAGAAATAATTTTAACGGAGCAATTAATCAATGAAATGGGTCTAAAATCTTTTAAATTATTAGCACCTACTTTTTTGTGTAATAAAATAACATTTGCAAAATTAAATCTACCTAATTGAAGATTTCCTTTATAAAAATCATTAAACATGTTAATTAGGTCAAATTTTAAAACATCCCAAAAAGTTTTATAGAAGAAAATAGGAAATACGTCCGGACCCGGGGATTTATCACCCGGTAAATCAAAAATGGCTTTTTGGATTTCTTCTTCAGTAAAAGGAACATCTAAATCAGAAAGATTAATATTGGAGACAGCTGGATAAAGATCATTCCATCTAACATTAATTATGTGTTTATTTTTATTGCCAAAAATATCTTTATAATAATCAATGAAAGCCCTATTGAGGTCTCTTTGGTCAACTAGTTCTACATTATTAACTAAAATCGAGTTAATTGTATTACTACGTTTTCTACAATTGGCCATATTATGAAAGAATTTAGTATTATTATCACCTTCATTAATCCATTGGATTCTAGATCTTTGCTTCCACATAATTTCTTCTTTTTCAAGAATAGAGTTAAGTTCTTCTTTTAAGTTAGTAAGAACATTCCGCTCGCCAATATTTAGATGTCTAGTTTCTTCTATTTTGTTTAATTTAAACATCTCATTGAGAATATTTTCTTTTTAAATTTAATATTACCAAAAATATTTTTATTCCAAATTTTAAGTGAAGACCTAAGTTCTCTAAGTTTTAAAACAAAAGCTTTAGCAGAATTATCTCTATATTTAATATTATAAAAACTCATATACAACCATTTATTAATAATTAAATTTGATAAGCTAGGATCTAGTAACCACATTTTTCAAATTTAAAAGATCTACTAATAGCTCTATGGCGATCACAAGTGAGGATAATAGGACAATGGTCTGAAAAAGTGTAAGGCAAACTAGACACTCTACATATAGGAAATATATCCTCTATTTCATCGCTAACTAAAAACCTATCAAGAAGAGCCATGGAAGGATATTCCCTATTATTACTCCAAGTAAAATCTCTATTAGAAAGAGGGATTTCAATCAAATTAGAATTAATAATAAAATTGTCAAATTCATCCATAGCAAAATAATCACCCTCTCGTGGAACACGCTCCTCTATAAAACGAGTAACATTAAAATCTCCCCCTAAAATCCACGAACCCAAGGCAAAAGTTCTAAACTCAAGGCATTCATTCCATAAGGTCCGTCTATCTATTTTTGAGTTAGGTCCAAATGCATTAGAAATATTTAATAAAGAATTATCAGAAAGATTAACTAGAATAATGTGTAAAGAGTGTTGTTTGTGAATACATTGAAGTAATTTAAAACAATTATCCCTCCAACCAATCATTAGGCCCCCAGAAGAGCCTTTGGATGGTAAAAAAACTGATTTTTTAAAATGATAACCACCTAGTCTTCTATAAAAACGAAGATCGGTGCAATCGATTTTAGTCTCTTGAAGGAGAGCAATGTCTATAGAATAGTCTTTAAAAAAGATTCTAACCTTGTCGCATTTATTTAGGTCATTCAAATCCCTAATATTCCAACTAATGATCCTCATGTACCAATAGACCTAGCCCTATCAAGTTCCTTATTTCTAATATACTCACGATCTACCTCAATATCAGAAAAAATGAAAGCAGTGTCACTAGCTAACTGACTAAATTCAGATGAAGACAAATTACCTAATGCATAAGATGAAAAATTACTACCCAAACTAGAAAACGTACTTGAGCTTGAATTTGTAGCACCGCTCATGGTACTCAAATCAGGAAACTCACCTGATGACTGAGAGTGGCTACCCTGTAGCCTAACACTACGACGAACAAAACCATAAGAAGCCACGTCCTTCCTACGTCTACCTCTCTTCGATGAAGAAGAAAGAGAGTCAAAATTACAAGCAACAAAAACAGCATCTTTCAATGACAGGTGTGAAGAATCACTGTCATCCCCAAGCTTCTCCAAAGCAGACGCACCCCCAACTATAGATGAACTAACACTAAAATCCCCAGAACCAATCACTGTCTTATGACATAGCAAAACTTCTCCCATACTATCAACAACACCCTGCCCCTTATCAGAACAAACAACAAACTTTCTATTTTCTGGCGAAAGCAGATTCTGTGCAACAACAATTTGCAAACTCTGTGCATCATGCACATCTAGGTCCATGAGATTATCTGACATAAGATCATCAAGAAAAAAATGTTCTTCCATCACTAATTCCTTCTCTTCATCAATGTGAATGTCTGTTGTTAAAAACCATTCGTGAAAATCTCCTAACAGCCGCAACATATTGTCACATGCTGGCTCAAGCTCCACCCTGATTAAAGACTCCTCGAGCACTACCAAAGACTCATCAATCCAGTGTTTAATATCGAAACTGTTAGTGCTAAAATTAGATTCAACTATCAAAGACATATCATTCTCCAATGCTATCAAACTCAATTCATTAACAAAACTTCATTATATTTTGAGTACTGATCTATACTACTACTAATCTCTGAAACACTAACGGATGAGATATTCTAAAGGACAAGATCCAGATCAATACTACTACTAATCACTAACTGATGAGAATTGTCATTCACATAACTAACCAAATAGTCTACCGTAGGTTCAACACAAACAATTTCCTTACTAGTATGAAAATAACCATCAGACTTTTCTGAGATAGCTTCTATATCCAAGCACACAAATTTATTGGAAGTAGATATCTCAAAAATTTCCAAACTGTGAGAAAATGGTTTACCTTTTTTGGTTTTTGCTTGAATGAAACCATTGTTCGGATCAATATCCTCAACCCTTACCTCTGTGGCGGTTAGAAGATACTCGCATTTACAAGAAGCAACGTCTGGATCGAACAAGATAGGATCAAAAGATGATAATCCTTCACTCCTTTCATTTTCAAAAACTGTTCTATCCATCTTATTTACGATATCCAGATAAAAATTCTAGACCTGAATTCTTAATATATTTTCCAAAATAAATTTATAAACCCAAATAACCATATTTTCCTTTGAAAATTCATAATAATCTTTCCATAGGTTGGAAAATTACCAAAATTAAAACCCAACTCCAAATTCATGTTTTACATAACATAAAAATTTTCCATGGCATTTAAACATCAACACGGTTTTACCCTAAAACCATGTATAATCCCATTTAAACAATTTTGTTTAAATTAAACAAATCAATACTCTGAGATTGATTTCTTCTAAGCTTGATTCTCTAGCTTTTAATTCTCTTCTCTTGATTATGGCCTGTGACGCCCCACCTCTATGCTCACAATAACAAAGAGTATTAAAAGAAATACTGTCTGTTATTACGAAGAATAAGGCTGGATAGGAGCGGCCATCCATAGTTGGCCTCACACTAGTATTGGTTACCTCGATAGGAGTGGTATATATTTTTCATTTTTCATCTCTTATTTATTTACTCCCATCGACATACCCAATTCCAGTATAAAACGAACTACGATGGTTCATAATAGTTTAGGACAATATATATAATAATAACACAGATAATAAAAATGCGAAACACAGATAACAAAAGTCTCATATATATATAACTGATGTCAATTACAATACATTTGACACAATACATATGATACAACTACAACTGTCGACTCTGGAAGTTATATATACAAGTACATTATCGACTAATATACATGAATACATATCAACCTATACTATGACATGACTACTCCAAAAGATATGAAAAGTCATCATAGCTCAAACAGCAACCCAAAGCAGGAAATCTACAACCTGAAATAACTCGGGTCTGACCCGAGTATTAAATTCAAAAGAAAATAATACACGGGTCAGTCTAATTCAAACTCAGTATTAATGCACAGAAGCAATAATAATCAAATATCAAGTAGACGACAGTCACAGAAATCTCATATATCCAACTTCTCGATAAGAGAATCGGATAACGGCAGATATAACACTAAACAGTGTTAAACAACAAATCAAGAATTCCAAATCATCAAAAAGATAAATAAAAAGATTATCGATGAATATAATATGAAAACTCTAGAATTTCTTAGACAGCAATTAACAACAAAATCCAATTATTAAATAAATAATTAGAAACTCAAAATCTAATTATCAAATAGATAATTAGACAAATCTCAAAATGAACAATCAAATCAAAGTTCTGTGTGGCTGTAGTACACGCACGCGTGCACTGCCTCGCCGCTATAGTACGTGAAATCATCACAATAGCGAATACTAACAGCAATCAAAACTGCAGAGGTCAAAGTGAAACCCAAGCCAACAAAACATCATAAACAACAAAAATCTAATTATCAATATGATAATTAGAAAACACATAATCTAATTTATCTAAAAGATAATTAGATATCAACAAAATCATCAGATTAAACCAAATCAAAATACGACTTCAAAATATTGAATTGAACAACCGAAACAATTCAAACAATCGAAATATCAATTAAATCTATCAATTCTGCTAGGGCTGCAGTACATGCACGCGTGTACTGCCTCGCCACTTCAATAATGCAAGTGAAACACAACCCAAAGGTGAGACATGAAGTAAGATATAACATGTATGCAACTGTAAAACTTAACAGTGCAAGCTCCAAATAGTATACACCTAAAGATTACACGGCAGTAGGTCGGGAAACAACGTATGCAACAACAACAAGTGATGTACACATGATATGTAACTGAAACAAACAATGGCCAGAAACCTGTAACCCAAATGTCCAGACATGGATCTATAAAAAGACTACACAATATATCATGTACACATGGATGACAATGACTCAAGACACAGTACACACTCGAATGCAAATGTCATAACTTCAAGTGGTACACATGAAGACAAATCTTGACAGTGACAGTGTGTATGCAAGTGCAGATGATCAGAACTTGGTGCATACGAGACCAGAATGCCCAAACAACTACACAATGCACGGTATGCTAATAAAGACTACAGACCGAACCAAGATATGCAGAGTCAAGGAAACATGAAGTTACAGACCAACAAGTAACATGTGCAACTATATACATATGCATAACCAGATTGCAAGATGACTTCAACATAGCAGCCTGGAAACATGATTATCGAAAGCATCAGAGTCGAAGATATATCATGAAACCAAAGTGCACTGCAACCATTAAATAAAGAACAACAACACTCAAATTCAAGTGCAGTACAACATAATGCATCAGTGAAACATGTTCAAGTGAGGTGGCAACAAGTTCGAACCAAATGCATAGGCACACACATATATACACCCATGTATGTATGTATATACATGAACTAAATTGAAGTGCACTACACTAGCAAGCATTCGAACAAAGTCAAGTTTAAAATGACCAAGTTCAAAACAAATTCAACCAACAGAGCAAAAGATACCAATGCTACAAGATGTACCAGACTGCACAAATACATGGAGCCACAGTATGCTACAGAGAAAATGGAACTGAAGTTTCAAATCAAAGAAGCCAAGCATTGAAAATGTTACAAGTTCGAATATCAAAAACCCAAAGCCAGATGTGAAGGAACAAGTCAACTTCCACCCAACAAACTCAATTTCGAGTCAAGCCAGGGATTCACGGAATCAAGAAAATGCCAGAAATCAAAATACCGTGGTGGCTAAGAAACAGGGAATTCAACACTGTGATTAACAAGCAACGAAATATATACGCATACGAACAAGTCGCAAACCATCTCCAATAAAGCATACCAAATTAACAAAGGCAATGAGCTACATGATGATTAAAGTCACACAAGTCAACAGTATCAATGACAAGTGCAGCAGTTACAACTTCAACCACAAAACCTGACACGGAGGCCCAAAAAGCCAAAGTCAAAGCCGTAAGTGATTGAACATAATCAATGTCGAGTTGCTGTTCTAAAACACAGTAGCAATTTCATGTCAAATGAACACTACTGGCCAGAGACGAACTCAAAGTA
The DNA here is from genome assembly GCA_030737815.1 of Allium fistulosum. NCBI lineage: Eukaryota > Viridiplantae > Streptophyta > Magnoliopsida > Asparagales > Amaryllidaceae > Allium > Allium fistulosum. The sequence goes on along the minus strand of CM060902.1, from coordinate 211,146,605 downwards.
TAAATCAAGTCAAAATAATATGCAGTTCACAATCAAAATCGAAGCCGGGTTTCAAATCAAAGTCAGATGGCAGAAGTCACAAACGAAATCAACAGCGTTCAAATAAAATCAATTCAAAATGAACAACACGGTGGATGTTGCAACAACATGTAAAAGTTTCAAGTCAAGGCCGAAGCCAAATAAAAATCAAACCGAGTCAGAAAGTCCTCAACATCGAAATGAAAATCAAATGGTCGAAGCACAATTTTTGAGGATGAACTACGATGTGAGTGAAAAATCACTCACCTTGATTGAAGCGAAGCCGAGCTCGGTGGCCACAAATCTTTGAACGAGATACTCAAATTGACCGCCCCAATTTCGAAGCCCTATCTTGAATCTGGGACGAAGAAAAGATGCCACCATTTTCGTTTTAGGGTTTAGCTTTGGTTTTCTTTTGTTTAGGGTTCGAATGAAAAATTGATAAGGGGAACAGGTTTATGATTGAGGTAACACGGCACAAATCAAGAAAACATGGGCCAAGGTGATTTTTAAAACTCACAAACCCTTAACCAATTTTATTAAAGAATTTCAGCCCGATCAAAAATTCCCAAAAGCTATTAGCCAACGGATTAATCGTTTAACGACGATTATAAATTTTCACAAAACCCTAGGTTGTTACAGACTCCCCTCCTTATAAAAATTGCGTCCCCGCAATTTTCATAATTAAAGGCATCAATAACAATTATCTTCCTAACATAAACTGGTTAAGCTAGAAAATAAAATCAAGAACACAAACACCAAAGAAATCTTTTAATCCCATAAAGGAAATTCACAAATTCTCAACAAAGTCTGATTATCAAATAGATAATCAGAAAACAGCAGAACTGAATAAATACAATTATCAGCAACATTCAATTATCATTTAGATAATTGAAATTCAGAAATCACAAAACAACAATATCTAATTATCGATACAATAATTAGAAAACAGCAAAATCTAATTATCAGCAAAGATAATTAGAAAACACAAATCAGAAATCGCAAAACTTCAAATATCTAGTTATCCAACAAATAACTAGAAAACACGAACTTCATAATCAACAAACTCTAACTATCAACATAGATAGATAGGAAACAGTAATTCGATATGATCAACATAATCCAAAATCAATTAGAGACTAGAAAATCTCAAAATCATCAAAACTAGCAAATATCCAATCATCAAAACGATAATCAGAAAACACAATTATCTAATTAACAAAAATGATAATCAGAACACTCAAATCAACAAATATCTAATTATCAAAGACGATAATCAGAAATCATAAATCGACAAATATCTAATTATCAAAAATGATAATCAGAATTCACAAATCAACAATTATTTAATTATCAAAAACGATAATCAGAAACATCAAATATCTAATTATCAAAAACGATAATCAAAAATCTCAAATCAACAAATATCTAATTATAAAAAACGATAATCAGAAATCTCAAATCAGAAATCTCAAATCAACAAATATCTAATTATCAAAAACGATAACCAGAAATCATAAATCAACAAATATCTAATTATCAAAAACGATAACCAGAAATCATAAATCAACAAATATCTAATTATCAAAAATGATAATCAGAAATCACAAATCAACAATTATTTAATTATCAAAAACGATAATCAGAAACATCAAATATCTAATTATCAAAAACGATAATCAGAAATCTCAAATCAACAAATATCTAATTATCAAAAACGATAATCAGAAATCTCAATATTTAAATATCAAAAACGATAATCCGAAATCTCAAATCAACAAATATCTAATTATCAAAAACGATAATCAGAAATCTCAATATTTAATTATCAAAAACGATAATCAGAAATCTCAAATCAACAAATATCTAATTATCAAAAACGATAATCAGAAATCTCAAATCAACAAATATCTAATTATCAAAAACGATAACCAGAAATCATAAATCAACAAATATCTAATTATCAAAAATGATAATCAGAAATCACAAATCAACAATTATTTAATTATCAAAAACGATAATCAGAAACATCAAATATCTAATTATCTAAAACGATAATCAGAAATCTCAAATCAACAAATATCTAATTATCAAAAACGATAATCAGAAATCTCAAATCAACAAATATCTAATTATAAAAAACGATAATCAGAAATCTCAAATCAACAAATATCTAATTATCAAAAATGATAATCAAAAATCTCAAATCAACAAATATCTAATTATCAAAAATGATAATCAGAAATCTCAAATCAGAAATCTCAAATCAACAAATATCTAATTATCAAAAACGATAACCAGAAATCATAAATCAACAAATATCTAATTATCAAAAACGATAATCAGAAATCTCAAATCAACAAATATCTAATTATCAAAAACGATAACCAGAAATCATAAATCAACAAATATCTAATTATCAAAAATGATAATCAGATATCACAAATCAACAATTATTTAATTATCAAAAACGATAATCAGAAACATCAAATATCTAATTATCAAAAACGATAATCAGAAATCTCAAATCAACAAATATCTAATTATCAAAAACGATAATCAGAAATCTCAAATCAACAATTATCTAATTATCAAAAACGATAATCAGTAATCTCAATATTTAATTATAAAAAACGATAATCAGAAATCTCAAATCAACAAATATCTAATTATCAAAAACGATAATCAGAAATCTCAAATCAACTAATATCTAATTATCAAAAACGATAACCAGAAATCATAAATCAACAAATATCTAATTATCAAAAATGATAATCAGAAATCACAAATCAACAATTATTTAATTATCAAAAACGATAATCAGAAACATCAAATATCTAATTATCAAAATCGATAATCAGAAATCTCAAATCAACAAATATCTAATTATCAAAAACGATAATCAGAAATCTCAAATCAACAAATATCTAATTATCAAAAACGATAATCAAAAATCTCAAATCAACAAATATCTAATAATCAAAAATGATAATCAGAAATCTCAAATCAGAAATCTCAAATCAACAAATATCTAATTATCAAAAACGATAACCAGAAATCATAAATCAACAAATATCTAATTATCAAAAACGATAATCAGAAATCTCAAATCAACAAATATCTAATTATCAAAAACGATAACCAGAAATCATAAATCAACAAATATCTAATTATCAAAAATGATAATCAGATATCACAAATCAACAATTATTTAATTATCAAAAACGATAATCAGAAATATCAAATATCTAATTATCAAAAATGATAATCAGAAATCTCAAATCAACAAATATCTAATTATCAAAAACGATAATCAGAAATCTCAAATCAACAAATATCTAATTATCAAAAACGATAATCAGAAATCTCAAATCAACAAATATCTAATTATCAAAAACGATAATCAGTAATCTCAATATTTAATTATCAAAAACGATAATCAGAAATCTCAAATCAACAAATATCTAATTATCAAAAACGATAATCAGAAATCTCAAATCAACAAATATCTAATTATCAAAAACGATAATCAGAAATCTCAAATCAACAAATATCTAATTATCAAAAACGATAACCAGAAATCATAAATCAACAAATATCTAATTATCAAAAATGATAATCAGAAATCACAAATCAACAATTATTTAATTATCAAAAACGATAATCAGAAACATCAAATATCTAATTATCAAAAACGATAATCAGAAATCTCAAATCAACAAATATCTAATTATCAAAAACGATAATCAGAAATCATAAATCAACAAATATCTAATTATCAAAAATGATAATCAGTAATCACCAATCAACAAATATCTAATTATCACAAACGATAATCAGAATTCTCAAATCAACAAATATCCGATTATCAAAAACGAAAATCAGAAACAACAAATATCCGATTATCAAAAACGATAATCAGAAACAATAAATATCCAATTATCAAAAACGATAATCAGAAACAACAAATATTCGATTATCAAAAACGAAAATCAGAAACAACAAAATCCGATTATCAAAAACGATAATCAGAAACAACAAATATCCGATTATCAAAAACGAGAATCAGAAACAACAAATATCTAATTATCGATACGATAATTAAATCTCATAATAGCAAATATTTAATTACCGATACGATAATTAAATCTCATAACATCAGATATCTAATTACCTGCAGATAATTAGAAACAACAAATATCTAGAAATAAAAAACGATACTCTAGAAAATCAACATAAAAGGTGGATCGATCCCATCAGATGGCGAGTTTTTAGTTCGCCGCACGTGCATCAACAAATGGCCGAAGCCTACCAAGTACTCATCATAATTTTAGCGCCCAACAAATGACCCGAAGGTCCGCAGAGTGACCCGAAGGTCTAGTACTGGTATTTGACCCGTAGGTCCATCATATGACCCGAAGGTCCAACATATGACCCGAAGGTCCATCATAGTGGCTCGAAAGCACACAAAAGCATCAAAATCATCAAAACAACAAATATTCCAATTAACGAGTCCGGAATTAACCGAAATAGCAAACGCACATGTCCCATACCACGTGTTTTACTAAATCGTTTGATTCTCTTCATCGTTTCCTTGAAAGTGCAAAATTGTGTATTTTGTAAAAATACATTTTACATTCTCAAACGGACAAGTCCGGAATTAAGCGAATCAGTAAAAGAAAGGGGTCATAGTCCTCGATTTTGCTGAAACGTTTAAATCGCTTCCTCATTCTTTTGAAAGCGCAAACTGTAAAATTCCTGAAAACAATTTTATTTATTTTATAAAAATTACAATTCACATTCTCAACTGGACAAGTCCAGAGCTAAGCGAATCAGTAAAAGAAAGGGGTCATAGTCCTCGATTTTGCTGAAACGTTTAAGTCGCTTCCTCATTCTTTTGAAAGCGCAAACTGTTAAAATTTTTATAAAACAATTTTCATTTTAAAACGATTTTCCAATCACGTGATTAAAGCAACAACATCAGTAGCAATTTCGAAAAGGAAATTGTACTCCTCAGAATACCGTAAAAACGAACCATAAAATCATCATTGCGGGATAACCGCTTGAAAATCCACTTTAAAATTAACGGTTACTGAAGTCAAAGCGACAGTAATTTTTTTAAACGTCAAAATCTCATCAAAATAATTCGCATCAAAATGTAATACCATTGAATTTTCATTCATTAAAAATGTCAACAAAACACCGTGCTTCAAAAATTTAGCAACGATGTAAAAATCCTGTTATAAAAATAACGGCAACAAAATACGTTTAAACCAAACATCGGTTCAACGTAAAATTAATGCAGTAATGTGCAACTCAAATTTTGCACGTATACTACAAAATGAACACAGAAATCGTTCGAATGTATCTTCAATGAAGATAATTCAAAACAACAAAATCTTACCAATAATGATTAGCATAAAAGAAAACCAGCAAAAATCTCAACAAAATCACATAACTGCAATCGCTTCGAATCCTCAAATCGGATTCGAAATTTTCGAAGAAACAAAATAAATACAGCTATGTTAAAACCAAATGAAATTTATTTTAATTTCACATTTTGATTTTTAAATCAAAAAGGTTATCAACTGTACTCAGCGAAGACAGTCTCACTATTTCCGCTGCATACTCTGATAAACAGAACACAAATTAATCAATCAACAAAACATAGTCTCACTTTTTATTTTTAAATAAAGATATTTAAAATTTTCATCAAAATTTCAAAAATTTAGTTTTGACTCAAAGCACAACTAAAAACATCGACAAATAGTTGTAACACATGTTCCATCCAAGTTACGTTTTATATTATGTCCATAAACCCCAAGCTTTGATACCAACTGTGACGCCCCACCTCTATGCTCACAATAACAAAGAGTATTAAAAGAAATACTGTCTGTTATTACGAAAAATAAGGCTGGATAGGAGCGGCCATCCATAGTTGGCCTTACACTAGTATTGGTTACCTCGATAGGAGTGGTATATATTTTTCATTTTTCATCTCTTATTTATTTACTCCCATCGACATACCCAATTCCAGTATAAAACGAACTACGATGGTTCATAATAGTTTAGGACAATATATATAATAATAACACAGATAATAAAAATGCGGAACACAGATAACAAAAGTCTTATATATATATATATAACTGATGTCAGTTACAATACATTTGACACAATACATATGATACAACTACAACTGTCGACTCTGGAAGTTATATATACAAGTACATTATCGACTAATATACATGAATACATATCAACCTATACTATGACACGACTACTCCAAAAGATATGAAAAGTCTTCATAGCTCAAACAACAACCCAAAGCAGGAAATCTACAACCTGAAATAACTCGGGTCTGACCCGAGTATTAAATTCAAAAGAAAATAATACACGGGTCAGTCTAATTCAAACTCAGTATTAATGCACAGAAGCAATAATAATCAAATATCAAGTAGACAACAGTCACAGAAATCTCGTATATCTAACTTCTCGATAAGAGAATCAGATAACGACAGATATAACACTAAACAGTGTTAAACAACAAATCAGCAATTCCAAATCATCAACAAGATAAATAAAAAGATTATCGATGAAGATAATATGAAAACTCTTAGAATTTCTTAGACAACAATTAACAACAAAATCCAATTATTAAATAAATAATTAGAAACTCAAAATCTAATTATCAAATAGATAATTAGACAAATCTCAAAACGAACAATCAAATCAAAGTTCTGTGTGGCTGCAGTACACGCACACGTGCACTACCTCGACGCTACAGTACGTGAAATCATCACAATAGCGAATACTAACAGCAATCAAAACTGCAGAGGTCAAAGTGAAACCCAAGCCAACAAAACAGCGTAAAAAACAAAAATCTAATTACCTATATGATAATTAGAAAACACATAATCTAACTTATCTAAAAGATAATTAGATATCAACAAAATCATCAGATTAAACCAAATCAAAATACGACTTCAAAATATTGAATTGAACCAACAAAACAATTCAAACAATCGAAATATCAATTAAATCTGACAATTCTGCTAGGGCTGCAGTACACGCATGTGTGTACTGCCTCGCCACTACAATAATGCAAGTGAAACACAACCCAAAGGTGAGACATGAAGTAAGATATAACATGTATGCAAATGTAAAACTTAACAGTGCAAGCTCTAAATAGTATACACCTGAAGATTACACTGCAGCAGGTCGGGAAACAACGTATGCAACAACAACAAGTGATGTACACATGATATGTCACTGAAACAAACAATGGCCAGAAACCTGTAACCCAAATATCCAGACATGGATCTATAAAAAGACTACACAATATATCATGTACACATGGATGACCATGACTCAAGACACAGTACACACTCGAATGCAAATGTCATAACTTCAAGTGGTACACTTGAAGACAAATCTAGACAGTGACAGTGTGTATGCAAGTGCAGATGATCAGAACTCGGTGCATACGAGACCAGAATGCTCAAACAACTACACAATGCACGGTATGCTAATAAAGACTACAGACCGAACCAAGATATGCAGAGTCAAGGAAACATGAAGTTACAGACCAACAAGTAACATGTACAACTATATACATATGCATAACCAGATTACAAGATGACTTCAACATAGCAGCCTGGAAACATGATTATCGAAAGCATCAGAGTCGAAGCATATATCATGAAACCAAAGTGCACTGCAACTATTAAATAAAGAACAACAACACTCAAATTCAAGTGCAGTACAACATAATGCATCAGTGAAACATGTTCAAGTGAGGTGGCAACAAGTTCGAACCAAATGCATAGGCACACACATATATACACCCATGTATGTATGTATATACATGAACTAAATTGAAGTGCACTACACCAGCAAGCATTCGAACAAAGTCAAGTTTAAAATGACCAAGTTCAAAACAAATTCAACCAACAAAGCAAAAGATACCAATGCTACAAGATGTACCAGACTGCACAAATACATGGAGCCACAGTATGCTACAGAGAAAATGGAATTGAAGTTTCAAATCAAAGAGGCCAAGCATTGAAAATCTTAAAAGTTCGAATATAAAAAACCCAAAGCCAGATGTGAAGGAACAAGTCAACTTCCACCCAACAAACTCAATTTCGAGTCAAGCCAGGGATTCACGGAATCAAGAAAATGCCAGAAATCAAAATACCGTGGTGGCTAAGAAACAGGGAATTCAACACCGTGATTAACAAGCAACGAAATATATACGCATACGAACAAGTCGCAAACCATCTCCAATAAAGCATACCAAATTAACAAAGGCAGTGAGCTACATGATGATCAAATTCACACAAGTCAACAGTATCAATGACAAGTGCAGCAGTTACAACTTCAACCACAAAACCTGACACGGAGGCCCAAAAAGCCAAAGTCAAAGCCGTAAGTGATTGAATAGAATCAATGTCGAGTTGCTGTTCTAAAACACAGTAGCAATTTCATGTAAAATGAACACTACTGGCCAGAGACGAACTCAAAGTATAAATCAAGTCAAAATAATATGTAGTTCACAATCAAAATCGAAGCCGGGTTTCAAATCAAAGTCAGATGGCAGAAGTCACAAACGAAATCAACAGCGTTCAAATAAAATCAATTCAAAATGAACAACACGGTGGATGTTGCAACAACATGTAAAAGTTTCAAGTCAAGGCCGAAGCCAAATAAAAATCAAACCGAGTCAGAAAGTCCTCAACATCGAAATGAAAATCAAATGGTCGAAGCACAATTTTTGAGGATGAACTACGATGTGAGTGAAAAATCACTCACCTTGATTGAAGCGAAGCCGAGCTCGGTGGCCACAAATCTTTGACCGAGATACTCAAATTGACCGCCCCAATTTCGAAGCCCTATCTTGAATCTAGGACGAAGAAAAGATGCCGCCATTTTTGTTTTAGGGTTTAGCTTTGGTTTGCTTTTGTTTAGGGTTCGAATGAAAAATTGATAAGGGGAACAGGTTTATGATTGAGGTAACACGGCACAAATCAAGAAAACATGGGCCAAGGTGATTTTTAAAACTCACAAACCCTTAACCAATTTTATTAAAGAATTTCAGCCCGATCAAAAATTCCCAAAAGCTATTAGCCAACGGGTTAATCGTTTTACGAAGATTATAAATTTTCACAAAACCCCGGGTTGTTACATGGCCGGCTTCCCTTTTTATTTTATTTTTCAAAACGACGTGAATGGGAAGGAAATGGTAGGAACAAAAATGTATAAGGGTATGGGTTATGGGTGGCAAATTCCTAATATACCCTTATGTAGTTTAATTAACCTAAAACCCATTCTTAAGCCCATTAATTATTTTATTAGGCGTGGCCTTAATTAAATTTATTCAAATCTCAACCCACTTATCACTTAACTTTTACATTATTCTATTTAATTTATCTAATTAAATCTCTTAAATAATGTTATCAAAAATTAGGTATGTTACAAGCTCCCTTCCTTAAAGAATTTCGTCCTCGAAATTCAGTAAGGACTAAATACTAAACATAGCAATCATTTGTAACAACTCCTAACAACCATACTAGTCTACCTAACAAGGAATTATCTATATAAATCTAATGTAGACATACCCTCAAAGCAGATCAGGATAGGTATCTCGAATCTTGTCCTCTGTCTCCCAAGTACAGTCCTTCTCGTTGTCGCTCCATTGAACTTTCACCAACTTGACTGTCTTGTTCCTCAACCTTTTCTCATCTCTCGCAACTACCCGAACTGGTTTTCTAACAAAAGTCAAACTAGGCTATATTACTAGATCTTCCAACCTAGTCGGAGGAATAGTGGCCTCTGGATCATGCACCTACTTGCGAAGATGAGACGCATGAAAAACATCATAGACACCTACCATACTGCTCGGCAACTCTACTCTGTATGCAAGCTTTCCAATCCTTTCTATAATCTGGAATGGACCAACATATCTCGGTGCCAGTTTCCCTGACTTTTCGAACCATACTACACCCTTCATCGGTGATACCTTAATGAAAACCTGATCTCCCACCAAGAACCCTAGGTCTTTACGTCTCTTATCTGCGTAGCTCTTCTGTCTGGATTGACTTCCTTCATCCTCTCTTGGATCAACTCAATTTTCTCTAACGCCTCCCTAACCAAATCTGGGCCTAAGACCAATTTGTATCCAGTCTCCAACCAACATACTAGTGATTTGCATGGCCTTCCATATAAAGCTTCAAAAGGCGTCATTCCTATGCTAGTCTAATAACTATTATTATAGGAAAACTCAAACAAATGTAGGTGATCCTCCCAAGATCCACCAAAATCCAACACACAAGCTCTTAATAAATCCTCGAGTACCTTGTTGACTCTCTCTGTCTACCCATCTGTCTGTCGGTGATATGCAGTACTCATCTTGAGCTTAGTGCCAAACACATCCTGTAGACTTTTCCAGAATTCACTAGTGCATAAAGCATCTCCGTCGCCGACTATGCTTCTAGGAATTCCATGAAGTCTAACTATGTTCTTCATAAACAATTTCGCCAAAACAGGTGTCGTCTTTGTCGACTTTACTGGAATGAAATAGGCACTCTTGGTCTCTTATCTGCGTAGCTCTTCTGTCTGGATTGAGCTTCCTTCATCCTTTCTCGGATCAACTCAATCTTCTCTAATGCCTCCCTAACCAAATCTGGGACTAGGAAAAATTTGTCTCCAATCTCCAACCAACATACTAGTGATTTGCATGGCCTTCCATACAAAGCTTCAAAAGGCGTCATTCCTATGCTAGTCTAATAACTATTATTATAGGAAAACTCAACCAAATGTAGGTGATCCTCCGAAGATCCACCCAAATCCAACACACAAGCTCTTAACAAATCCTCGAGTACCTTGTTGACTCTCTCTGTCTGCCCATCTGTTTGTCGGTGATATGCAGTACTCATCTTGAGCTTAGTGCCAAACACATCATGTAGACTTTTCCAGAATTCACTAGTGAATAAAGCATCTCCGTCGCCGACTATGCTTCTAGGAACTCCATGAAGTCTAACTATGTTCTTCATAAACAATTTCGCCAAAACAGGTGCCGTCTTGGTCGACTTTACTGGAATGAAATAGGCACTCTTGGTCAACCTGTCCACAACGACCCATATACTCTCATTTCCTCTGCTTGACCTTGGCAACCCATTTGTAAAATCCATGGATATCAAATCCTCTTTCAAAACTGGAATCTCTAGAGGCTGAAGTAACCCACTCGTTTTCTGATGTTCGACTTTTGCTTCTTGACAGTTTACACACTGCCTAACTCATAAGCCAACATCTCTCTTCATGCCTTCCTAATAGAAGCTCCTCTTCATATCCGGATACATCTTGGTCCCTCCACGATGAATCGTAAACTTGGATCGATGACATTCCTCAAGAAATTCTCTCCACAAGTTCTCAACATCTAGAATACATAACCGTCCCTTCTTTCTCAACCATCCTCTCTGGTCAAGACAAAATATTTCAAATCATCGACATCAGTTTCAATCTCAAGCCTTTCAATCTTTCTCAGCTAATAATGGATCCTCTTTCCACTTAGAAGTAATTCTCTCGATCAAAACTGGTCGAACTTCTAGGACAACATGGCAGTACTCTGACTAGAACTAGCAGTCGATCTTAACTGCACATCACAATTGGCCAAAGTTTCTAAATCCTTTCATTCTGCCAGCATAGCTAACACCACATTCTGATGTCTTCTACTAAGAGCGTCAGCTACTTTATTATCTTTCCTTGGGGTATATTCTATACCAAAATCATAAGCAGCCAAAAACTCCAGCCACCTCTATTGTCTCATATCCAACTCTTTCTGAGGGAATAAATACGTTAAGGACTTATGATCGGTATACAACTCAAATCTCACCCCAAGAGAAAAGGCCTCCAAATATTCAAGGAAAAATCACCGCTGTAGACTCCAAATCGTGAGTAGGATATCTTACTTCGTGCGGTCTAAGCTGCCTAGATGCATGCAATGACTTTTCCCCTCTGCATTAATACTGCTCCCAATCCAGTCCCACATGCATCAGTGTATACTACCAATCCTTGGTTTTCATCTAGAACTACTAACACTGGCGTGTTGGTCAATAAATGTTTTAACTTAAGGAATGCTTTATTACATTTGTAGGACCAAACAAACTTCACCTCCTTCCTGATAAGCTTCGTCAAAGGTGTTGCTATCCGCAAGAAATCCTTGATGAATCTCTGGTAGTAGTTAGCAAGTCTAAGAAAACTTATAATCTCGGTCCCCGTCTCTAGTCTCTTTCAATTGTTTATAGCTTCGATCTTATATGGATCGACTGACAATCCTTTCTCTGAAACCACGTGACCGAGAAATTTAACCTCTTTCTTCCAAAAATGACACTTGAAAAACTTCGCCTTTAGCTGATTCTGCCTCAACACCTCAAGCACAACTCTAAGTTGATCTTCATGCTCTCTTTCATCCTTAGAGTATACCAAAATGTCATCCGTAAACACCAACACGGATCTATCCAAATACTCTCGATAGATTCAGTTCATCAAATCCACAAAGAAAGCAGGTGCATTTGTCAACCCGAGTGGCATTACTGACCACTCATACAAACCATATCTAGTTCGAAATGTTGTCAAAGGAATGCTGTCCTTCGCCACTCTTAACTGATGGAACCCTGTCGCCAAATCCAACTGGGAAAATAATATGGCTCCACTCAACTAATCAAACAGATCATCTATCCTCGGCAGAGGGTACTTATTCTTTATCGTCCTTTTGTTCAACATACGATAGTCGATACATATCCTTAACGACCATCTAGTTTCTTTACGAATACCGCGGCCGCTTCCCAAGGCGAACTACTTGGTCTAATAAAATTCCTTCCTTCCAGATCCACTAGCTACACCTTCAGTTCCTTCATCTCAGTCGTGTCATCCTGCTAGGTGGTCTACTATAGGTTCAGCTCCTGGTACAAGATCTATCTAAAACTCAATAGCTTGTTTTGGTGGTAGTCCCGTGACTGGCTCAAAGACATCTGCAAACTCTCTTGCTATTCGAACCCGACTTAGATCTTCTCCCACTTCCATTGCACTTAACCAAGCACAACTACTCCAGTCAGTATTCTATACTGAGAATATAATCTATTATGACTATTAGGCTGTCTCAAAGATATCTCCCCATCATGGCAAAATATCCTGGCCTCATACCTCCTCAACCAATCCATACCCAAGATGATTCCGAAATCTACGAAATCAAAACATACAAACTGCATGCAAACTTATGACCTAACAAATCAGGTTCTAACTGGTCACATCTTATCCCCAAAGTTGCATACCCTCCTATTGGATTCACAACCCTTAAGGAAGTAACAAAGTATGTGGGTTCTAAGCATAACCTATCAACCAAATACTATAATATAAAATAATGTGATGCACCGATGTCAAATAGTATCCTAAATGGTGTACTCTGAATCAAAAACATACCTTCTATAACAGTCTTTCCTTTATCAGCTGTAGTAGGTAGTTGATGATTCAATAGCAAAGACCTTGCCCTTGTCTTCCCTGACTGGCTCTGGACATTGGTTCTTATAATGCCCAACTTGATCATAGTTGAAGCACTTCATATTAGTCTTATCTATAACATTCTTTCCTTTTCCTGACTGGCACTCATTTGCATAATGACCCTTCTTGTCACATTTGTAGCACATCAAATCAGGCTTTGCCTTCTTGGTAGCATCCCCTTTCTGGGCTCCCTTCTTCTTGAAGAATTTCCTCTTCTTTCCCTTTGGACCCTAGGATTCAACTGGCTTCTCTCTAGTGGAAACAATAAGCATCTCTTCATGGCGAATGGCCGTCTCCACCACCACATTACAAGGTTCTCGGATATGGGTCATGGTCATTCTAGCAAGTTTAGGTCTCAATCCTCGAATGAACCTCTCATTCCATCTAACATCAGTGTCAACCATAGCATATCCATATCGAGACAGCTCATCAAACTTAGCAGCGTACTCGATTACAAACATCTCCCCCTGAACTAAATCCATGAATTTCCTCATCAAAGCTGACTTAGCAACCTTAGATAGAAACCTATGCTCAAACCTCCTTCTAAAATTAGCACATGTCAGTTCTTCCTCCGGAACTCCAGCAGTTACACTATTCTAATAGTGAAGCGCTGCCCCTTACAATTGCCTAGAGGCCAGCCTCCTCTTATGCCCATTATCCAATCCTAGATCAATAAATATCCTTTCATAGTGCAATAGCTAATTCTCAACCTCAATAGCATCCTCCGTTCCAATAAACGCTTTCTACCCAGACTGGTGTAGCCTATGCTCAACTTAGCATAGTTATTCTTAAATGGATCCATAGGATTAGCTCCTCCAACATTACCAGCAACTCCAGCTTGCAAAAGATTGGCTAACAACTGATACACCATCCCCGCATCTACTAGCGGATTTCCAGCACCAACATTGGCCTCAACATTTTGGTTAGCATTAGCCGATCGACCTTGTTTCCTCCTGGTATTAGGTCGAGCATTTTGTTTGGTTGTGGTGCTTCCTCCACTTAGATTTCCTCTTCGGTTTCCTATGTCAATATCTTCTTTCTCATAAATATGCATACGAGCCTTAGTAAGATACAGAAGAATGGTATAATAGAGAGGGAAACACGTACTTATATATATATATATATATATATCCATATACCAAATACAACTACGTTACTATAGCGTTAACCCAAAACCCGATCATATTTCTGATTCATTGGAATTATGTTTCAAAAACTTTAGGTTTATTTCTTTTCTTTTAAAGTTTCATAAACCTATGCTCTGATACCAACTTGTAACTTCCCACTACTTGGAGGCTCATAACTAACGGTTATAAATGCTGCAGTCATCCATAGTTATTAATCATCGACGACCAAATACGGCGATGTTAGATTCATTGACACACAGAAACACATGAATATGGAAAAAAAATTAAAATTAAAACAAAATCACATTCCATTTCAAAATATTTCCAATTCATTACAAAATCCCACAATCGCAAATCACGTTCAGAGAAAATATATTTATTACAACATACGCCAAGAGCGACATATAAAGATGCCCCCTTGGATGATCAGAGCATATATAGATAATATAACAACTTTTCCATTACAAACAACACAGCGAAATCAAATAAAAGAGAATTCTAAATAGTTATCATGCCTCCTGCACGTCTTCGGAAAGCTTTATTCATCTAATGAGGTACCTGAAAACCTCAACTCTCAAACTACTCAAAATCAATTGAGTACGCGAGAGTTTTGAGTCGGACATAAAACCTGGTATGAAAAATAATCTACTATCTCAATCATTTAGATATCTAGTGATACCACATCGCTTAGCGGAACGGGTTTTCCCCTTACTAGTATCCTAAAACATTTTATAAAACCATATGTTGTGCTTCTGCATCCATAATGGTTAAAACATAATCACTTCAAAATATTATGACGATATGCAAACATATTAAAACATACTGAATTTCCCATCCTTTATTTAATTGACTCCCTGTCATATTTATAGTTTCTAGGAACACTATTAGCCTATTAGTTTTCATGGGCTGACTAATAACCGGTAAAATATTTAACGACTCCCTGTCCAATAGTTTTCATGGGATCACTATGAACCTATTGGTAACTCCAATATCTATATTCTTATCCTAGTTTTCGTGGGTTGACTAGGAACCCATTGGTGACTTCAATATCCTCTCTTCTTATCCTAGTTTTCATGGGCTAACTAGGAACCTATTGACATATGTCAATATCATAATTTGGATATGTTTCATGGACTAACTACAAACCTGCTGGCCTCTGCCAGTATCAAATCATAGTTTTCATAGACTTACTGTGAACCTGTCTTTCTGACATCTTCCTTTATACATAGTTTTCATGGGCTAACTATGAACTTATTGGCCCCTGCCAATATCTTTTCCTATACACAGTTTTCATAGGCTTACTGAGAACCTATTGGCCCATGCCAATATCCTTCTTTAATTTTTTAGCATCTTACATTCTAGTCTTCCTTGCCTCCTGGATGCAATTCTACTCATTCAGGAGTTAACTTAAATTATATTCACTACTTGGTCAACCTAGCTGGTTATTCTACCCTTCCCAAAAATATAGTTATGGTTCCATTATAATATGAATATATATATATATATATCTATGTGTGTGTGTCTATATATATTTGAAGAACTAAACATAATAACGTAAAAAAACCACTCCTGTGGATCTAATACAAAACATGGTTAATTCCTTTAACCTATAATTTTATCAAGGGAAGCTTCTTCATAAAAATCATTTCAAAATTCCTTTAATTTAGCCATGGGTTTTTCCTTTAAAAATGAGTTTGGGTTACAAAACCATTCGACACCTTCGAAACCTTGCTTTCGACTTCATAGGATGACCTCCTTCGAAATCATCAAAATCTATCTTTAAAACATTAGGCTCTTGCCTTTCTAATACTTTAAAACCTTCCTTTCGAAACCTTTCGATTGTGTTAAATTATTAAAATTTAATTTTATAGAAGCATAGCTTCGAAACCAGTTGAAAGTACCCCTTTCAAAACCATCGAAAGTAACCCTTTTGAAACCATTGAAAGTCCCCCTTTCGAAACCATTGGGTTTATAGTTAAAATATTATTTGGGTCAAAGTGAATATAGGCAAAAGCATCTCTTTCGAAACGATCCTTTATCATATAAAAATATTGGGGAAAACATGATGGCGTCGGCACCATACCATTCAAAAGAATAAAACATCTGTGTAAAATATTGGAAGGTTGGCTTCGAAACCCCTTTCGAAACCATTGCCTTCGAAACCCCTAACCGCTTTCGAAAGCTATAGTAAAAGGCTTAAAACATCTTTTAAAAACAAATACTACCTTTCGATAGCATTGATGACTTCAACACCATCGAAAGGCTAAAGAACGGCAGTAGGGCTTCGACTGGGTTGGAACTCCTTCTTTCAAAAGCATTCTTTCAAAATTAAATAAACCCATTCGAAAGCAAACTTAAGTTAATGACAACCCTTTAGAAACCTTTTAAACCTCTTTCAAAACTATATGCTTCGACTACTTCGAAGGCTTAAATAAAACAAAGGTAGGTGCTTCTCTTTTAAAAACAAACCAAGGTAGCGACTCCTTCGGAAGCCATGCTCTCGACACCTAACCTTTCGCCTTTCTCCAATCCAATGCGTACCATCTTTGTGATACCTTGTGTATTGGTTTTGGCTTAGTAGGTTTCGACTGGATCGTAGGCGAAATCTCTGTGTCGAAAGGTACTTCTAAAGAAGGCGGAACCCACTTTTCTGAGTAAACCTGGATTAATTCTACGTAAAGCAAACATTTTTCCAACTAACCTACCACGTGTCAACACCAGATTGGTTGCACTAACTTTTTCGAATTCTTTACTAAAAATAATTGCCGCTAAATTCAGATCTAAACCATGGTTAAGTTAATCAATAAAGCCCTTCCATTAAGTAAAACCAATTTTGCAAAGAAGTACCTCTTCTAAAATAATTTAATTTGCATAGCAAATCACTTTGGAAAAATCCCCAAAAATTCCAGAAATTCACTTTAATCATGTTATCTAACATATCAAAATTCTAGACCTAAATTCTTAATATATTTTTCGAAATAAATTTATAAACCCAAATTACCATATTTTCCTTTGAAAATTCGTAACAATCTTTCCATAGCTTGGAAAATTATCAAAATTAAAACCCAACTCCAGTTTCATGTTTTACATAACATAAAATTTTGCCATAGCATTTAAACATCAACATATATCGGTTTACCCTAAAACCGTGTATAATCCCATTTAAACAATCTTATTTAAATTGAAAAAATAATACTTAAGCATATCATCATCCAAATCATCATAAAAGCGAATTTACCCTTAAATCCGAAAACATATGATTCAAAACAAAATAGAGATGGAATTATTATTCACCTTGATTTAGATAAGGAGATTGGATTGAGAATGATTTCCCCTAAGCTTGATTCTCTAGCTTTTAATTCTCTTCTCTTGATTATGGCCGGCTCCCCTTTTTAGCTTTTTTTCAAAATGACGTGAACGGGTAGGAAATGGTAGGAACGAAAATATATAAGGGTAAGGTTTATGGGTGGCAAATTCCTAATATATCCTTATGTAGTTTAATTAACCTAAAACCCATTTTTAAGCCCATTAATTATTTTATTAGACACGACCTTAATTAGATTTATTCAAATCTCAACCCCCTTATCACTTAACATTTACATTATTCTATTTAATTTATTTAATTAAATCTCTTAATTAATGTTATAAAAAATTAGGGGAGTTACAACGTACTAGACGAGAAGCGAAGCGAGTTTGATGACAAAAGTGAGAAGTACATCTTTATTGGTTACGACACCAACACCAAAGGCTAGAAGCTCTACAATCCTGATAAGAGGAAGATAATCATTAGTTGAGATGTTGTGTTCGACGAAGAAGGAGAATGGGATTGGAGTTCCAATAACAGGGACTACAACTTCTCCACATTTTGAAGAAGATGACATGCAACAACCATGGATGGAACAATCAAGGGAGGAGCATACTTCTCCACCAGTTTCACCAGCCATGAGTTTTAAAGAAGATGAAAGCTCAAGTGAAAGGACTTCATGCTCCAGAAGCCTTTAAGAAATATATAAGGTAACCGAAAACCAAGACAATCTTACTCTTTTTGTTTATTTTCGGATTGTGAGCCCATGAACTTTCAATAAGTTTGGCAAACAAAGAGTTGGAGAAATGCTATGGATGAAGTGATAAAGGCTTTCAAGAAAAATGACACATGGGAATTAGCTTCACTTCCACAAGGGAATAAGGCAATCGATGTTAAGTGGATAAACAAAGTAAAGAAGAATGCCAAAGGAGAAGTTGAAAGGTAAAAGGAGAGATTGGTGGTAAAAGGCTATAGTCAAAGAGCCGGCATTGACTATAATGAGGTATTTACTACAGTCGCTCGACTAGAAACTGTTAGACTAAATATTTCATTGGCAACTCAAAATAATTGGAAGATACATCAAATTAATGTGAAATCTGCATTCCTAAATGGAGTTCTTGAAGAAGAAGTTTACATCAAGCAGCTAAGAGCTTGGAATGCTTGAATTGAGAAGTACTTCCAAGAGAGAAACTTCATCAAGTGTCCGTATGAATATGCACACTCTATATCAAAATCCAAAATGGTGATACATTGATTGTATGCTTATACATAGATGATTTGATCTTCACCGGTAGCGATCCAAGTATGTTTAATGCGTTTAAGAAAGGTATGATGAAGGAGTTCGAGATGACCGATTTTGGACTTATGTCTTACTATCTTGGCATTGAAGTAAAACAAGAAGACGAAGACATCCTGATCACTTAAGAAGGCTATGCCAAGAAAGTGCTGAAGATGTTCAAGATGGATGACTCTAACCCGATCTGCATGCCAATGGAATGTGGAATCAAATTGTCAAAGCATGAGGAAAGAGAAAAGGTAGACCCAACACTCTTTAAAAGCTTGGTTGGAAGCTTGCGATACTTAACGTGCATAAGACCCGACATCCTATATGTAGTAGGAGTTGTCAGTCGATACATGGAAAATCCAACAACACTCGTTTGAAGGCAGCAAATATGATTCTTCGCTATGTCAAAGGGACAACAAACTTTGGCTTGTACTACTCTATTTACTATAATTACAAGCTTGTTGGATATAGCGATAGTGTTTAGAGTGGAGATATGGATGAACAGAAAAGCACAAGCGGTTTCATGTTCTACATGGGAGACACGGCCTTCACATGGATGTTGAAGAAGCAGTCGATTGTCACTCTTTCCACATGCAAAGCGGAGTATGTAGCTGCTACTTCATGTGTTTGCCATGCAATTTGGTTACAAAACCTGTTAAAAGAATTGAATTTTCCATAATAGGACCCGACCAAGATATTTGTGGACAATAAGTCAGCAATTGCTTTGGCCAAGAGCCTAATCTTCCATGATCGAAGCAAGCCCTTTGATACACGCTATCATTACATTAGAGAGTGTGTCACCAAAAAGGATATACAACTAAAGTACATGAAGACACATGATCAAGTGGCTGATATCTTCACCAAGCCTCTCAAGCATGAAGATTTTGTTAAGTTGAGGAGTCTACTTAGAGTAGCAAAATCAAGTTTAAGGGGAGTGTTGGAAATAAACTTAATTTTGCAATCTAGATTTTTCATATAAGAAATATCTAGAATTTAGAATATATGAAGTAATATATTTGAGATTGTATGAGAGAATATTTAGGAGATATTTGTGGACTAATATATTTGAAATTGTATTAGAGAATATTTAGAAGATATTTTTAGGGAACTGTTAGATTAAGATAATCTCCACCGTTTATTTGAGATGTGAACTCTTATAAATAGAGGTGGATTCACTCATTTTGGATGTAATAAAAAAATATAAACTTTTGTGATAAAGTTTAGCAATAAAGTTTTTTCTCCTTGTAAGAAAAAAATCGTTTTTTTCTTTTTCTCTATCCTCTTATCCATCTTCTTCTAAAATCAAATCTATTTGCTATTGAAGAGAACTCCCAACGTTACATTCATTAGGAGAAATCAAAACTACCTTTGGTGTGAGTTTATTTGGTTTTAATTTATAACAGTTTTGTGTAATCAACTGCTTAATATTTGTTATTTTTCTCTTACTTTCTGAAACAATTCACGTACATTTAATCTATTTTTCCTTTTCAATTTATACATAAATAATTTAGTATGTTGTTACTTGTACTCTATCATTTATAACAGTTTTGTGTAAGCAACTTCCCATGTGACCTCATGCTAGTTGTATCTGAAAATGGGGAAATCAGTTTCAATTTTCACTTAGACCACAACAAATAATACCAATTTTAGTTTTACAAAGATCTTCGTTATTATTATATATAATAGATCATCCTCCAAGAAATATAATTTGTCCGAAATATTTGCTAGAAGAATAGTCAGTTTTTTAACAATATATGGAAGAATCGATGTCTTGTGTCTTTTGTCAAAAGATAACCTAGTTTTTCTTTTTGGAATTTCCTTCATTCTTATTGACTACAGTTTGTGTTGATGGCGTTTCATGGTAGCTTTTAAGATGATCAATTACTACGTAGTTCTAAATTTTTCGATGGTCATTTTATATCAAACCCCGTTTTCCATTGTTAAGTGACTTATATCAGTCAAGTGTTGATGGACTACATCATATATAATTCACAATCAATGCTACTAAAAGAAATTCTAAAATATTCATTGGAATCGGAAAAATCTACACCTTTAGTATATCTTGTTGACATTATTATATCTAATTATCAATAATAACTAGTAGAAATCAACTTTCTATTGTTTATCAATTAAAATTGTAATTTTGACGTTATTTTTTGTCATCTTTTGTTGATAAATCAAAAGCAATATTGTTTTCATTCCAATGAATATTTTACAATTTTTTCAACGACATTTAATTTGAATAATATGTAATACAGTTTATTAAGCAATTGACTACTTCAGATCCACTGACAGTGCCAAAATAGTTTGATGGGACGATGCTGACCATCTTAGAAGCTAGAACTGGAATGTCATCAACATAATCTGAAGTCAATAAGAAAGAAGAAATTTGCCTAAAGGTAAATTAATATTAATTTCTTTTGATAAAAGGTGAATGAAACGTTACTCTTTCTATGTAAACGAATTGTTAATCTTAGGAGTATTTCGTTCTATTTCTAGTGAATTTAAATATCTTTTTTAAATCTGAAAATATTATCATTCGTAATAGTTCGAGTAATAATTATCAACAAATATTTATTATATGTTAACTAATAAATTAGGAATATTCAATATCTAAACTTTTCTTTATTACAATAGTTTTCCTATTGTATAGTCACGTATGTTCTAAACAATATGGCTATAAATAGCTCGTTATAAATTTTATAGCAATCATCAAGTGGATATGAATTTTAAACAATCATCAGAAGAGCGTTTTAATTTCATATGTTAATCTCAATAATTCTGTTACAATTTTTCCCCTTTCTTTCTCCTTCTTCTTGTTTGCTTTCACCATCACAAACTCCATAAACATCACAACCCAAACATCCCCTTGCCTAATTCAAAAACATCACAACTCCAAACCAATCAAATCTGACCGCTCATAAATTACGTTATCAAACCACCACTTTGGTTCCACCTTCATTTAGATTCACTACAACAACCTACTACCATCAAATCTGTCACCTACATCAAAAAATTCCAACCAAATACATGGATCTACAATCTGCAGCTTGATCTAGATACCAGATTCAAATCCATCTCAGGTGACTCATCAAAATGGAGATGCGCAAACTGCCTTTGCATCTACTACTAGACGAATGCCTCCATGATTTTCAAAGTCAATCTTTGTTTCCAGGTTTTGTTTGATAATCTAAGTTATTTTGATTTGGACTGAGAATAAAATAGAAGAGAACAATCACTATATTGTTTCGGTATTATTACTATTTTATTTTCGGAAAAAATGAAAAAATGGGAAAAGGGGAAAATAAAAAGGAAAGGAAAAAAAGAAAGGGAAAAAAGAAAGGAAAAAAGAAAGAAAAGGAAGAAAAATAATAAAGGAATTTCGGGATGCCAAATTGAAACCCGAACAAACTCTTAAATGTGAACCATAGATTAATAAATATTTATATATTTCACTGACTATGCTCATAAAAATCAATGAAAGTAGCTAAGAATGTTGTTCTATCTATAATAGTTGATAATTAGCATTTTGTTATTGGAACTCTTTCAGTAGAAAAATGTATTCATATATGTCATAATTTGATATTTGAAAAGGAGTTCCAATTGTCTCATAGTTCCTCGGCTGCAACTGTTCATTTCACCAGCTCTACAAGTCTCTTCAGAATTTTCATTCTCTACAGCCATAGGTTATGTCCATCTCTTTATTTTCTGGTTAAATACATAATAACTCCTTAGGTAAGTCGTCTTTATGGGTCTTGGGTTTTGGTTCTTTCAACCATATGTCTCGAGACTCTCCATCTTTTTCTACGTTGTCTTTATCATCCTCCATTCCTTTTATAACCGCTGATGGCACTCCTATGACTATGGAGCGAGTTGATTTTGTTGTTACTCTCAACTTATCTCTTTCCAATGTCTATTATCTCTCAAATCTCACATTAAGCCTTGTATATATTAGTCAGTTATGTGACTTTGGTTATATAGTATTTACTTCTAATTCTTGTTTTGTGCGGAATCTACAATCTCAAAAATGAATGGGACATGCCATATGGAAGTGAGACTATATGTTTTAAATGAATTAAAAGTTTCGATTAGTACTACAATTAGTATTGATTTATCTTCTTTTCATTTGTGTCCTTCTTCCTCTAGTTTTTATTTATAGCATTCTCATTTGGGTCTTGTTTCTTCTTCTTATTTGGTATTTGTAGCATCCATGGATGCGTTAGAAAATTTACAAACTCATGGTATTTTTAATTGTATTAGATGTAAACTAACAAAGCTTTCCACTTTAGTTTTTATGGTAGCATCTCTATTTCTTCTACTCCATTTGACTTAATTCGTTCAGATCTGTAAGGACTATCTTCATTTCTTACTAAGGGGAGGATCCCGATATTATATGTCCTTTATTGATGACTATACATGCTATTGCTAGGTCTATTTAATAAAATATCGTTTTGATTTTTTGAAATATATAAAAACTTTAGAGCACTTGTCAATACACAACATTCGTCTGTTATAAAATATTCTATGTGTGATTTAGGTGGAGAATACACCTGTAACAAATTTTATGAATTACTTTCTTCGGATGGGGCTATTTAACAAACCTTATATACTGATACTCCGCAACAAAATGGATTTGTAGAAAGCTGCTTGATCTATGTTACTACTTTTTGCTTCTACTCCTATGGAAATTTTGGGGTGAAGTTGTTCTCACGGTTGTCGGACTAATTAATGTTATTCCTTCTTCACACATTTCGAGTATTTCACCTTTTGAAAAATTGTATGGACATGCACCTGATTATTCGATTTTTAAAGCATTTGAATGTACTTGTTTTGTTCTCTTTCCTCATGTAGAACATAACAAATTATCTTCTCGATTTGTTATTTGTATTTTTCTTGGTCATGTTAAGGGTAAAAATGGTTACAGATGTTTTGATCAAACCACTCAAAAAATGTATTAGTCTGGAAATGTTGTTTTTCTTGAACAAATACAATTTTACTCTATTTCATCAGGCACTCATAGTTTAATTAGATCTGATCTAATACATATTTATCTTTTTTCTAAGGATATTATAATATTAATAGCCCAAAAAAACTAAAATACCTGAAGTTGCATCCTCCCCCTTTATGGCCCCTTAATCTCTAATTGAGCTTGTAGATCCACCACTTCGTCATTCCATGCGCATTAGTAAGTCTACAAAGTTGCCTGATTTTTATTATTCTTGTTACTCTTTATCTTTTTCTTCATTCTCAACCTTCATTCATAAACTTTTTGAGTCAACTTCTTATAAATAGGCAGTTCTTAGTCCTTGTTGGGAGGGGCTATGGATGAAGAACTTTCTACCTTACAAAGGATAGGTACTTGGGATTTGTTCCTCTATCTTATAGTAAGAGTGTTGTCAGTTGTCGTTAGGTATATAAAATCAAATCCAAATTTGATGGATCAATTGAAAGATATAAAACTAGATTAGTTGCAAAAGGTTACTTTTAATAGTTTGGCATGGATTATAATGAGACGTTTACTTCGGTTGTAAAAATAACCAACCTTCGTACTCTCATTGTTGTAGCTTCCCTTTAAAAATGGTCTATTTCACAACTTGATGTCCAAAATGCATTCTTGAATGGCGATCTTCAAGAAGAAGTTTATACGGAACCTCCTTTAGGTGTTCTATATGAATATGGATATGTTTGCAAGCTTAAGAAAGCATTGTACAGACTTAAGAAAGCACGTCGTGCTTGGTTTGAAATTTTATATATATATGATTAAATCTCTTAGTTTCGTCTCTAGTTTCCATAATAATGCCTTTTTGTTAAAACACTAATGACGGATGTATCATACTACCGTATATATTGATGATATTATTATTACATAAGATGACAGTATGGCATTTCTTCTAAATAATGAGTTAACTAAAAAATTATAATGAAAGATTTGGGCACTTTAAAATATTTCTTAGGAATTGAGGTACATACTCACCAAAAGGTTATCTTCTTTCTCAATCAAAATATGTCATAGATATTCTTGAGAAAGCTAGACTTACGCATAATAAGGTCGTTAACACTCCTATTGAAGTTAATGCAAAATATTCTCCATCGGATGGTGTACCGCTATCAGATCATACTTTATATCATACAATTGTTGGAAGATTAGTTTATCTTACTATCACTCGTTTGGATATATCATATGCTATTCAAGTTGTTAGTCAGTTTGTAACTTCTCATACTATAGTTCACTGGGCAGTCGTCCTTCGTATTTTAAGGTATCTTTGAGATACTATTTTCCATAGCCTTCTATTTACAACCACCTCTTCCTTGGAATTGCGAGCCTACTTCTATGATGATTATGGCAGCAATCCTATATATTACAAGTCGATTACTAGCTTTGATATCTTTCTTGGTATTCTCTTATACCTTGAAAGAGTAAGAAGCAATCTATTGTTTCATATTGTTCAACATATGTAGAGTATTGTGCTATGACATCTACTACCAAAGAGATTATTTAGTTGCGTATGTTACTTTCAGATATGGGTTGCTTCTTTCTAATCCTACTTTTATGTATTGTAGAAATAAGGGTGATGCTTAGGTTTCTCGCGACTCAGTTTTTCATGAGCAGACCAAGTATATTGAGATTGATTGTCACATCACATGTCATCATCTTGAGAAAAACATTATTACTCTACCTTTCGTTCCCACTTCCATGCAGATTGTATACCTCTTTACCAAGTCACATTCAGTTTCATGTTTTTTATTTTTAGTAATAAAACTCTCGATGCTTGTGGCCACCACATCGTGAGTTTGAGGGGAGATGTTAAGAGATTTTTATTATTTATTAAGGAATAAATTAAGGATATTTCAATATCTAGGCTTTCTCTTATCACAACAATTTTTCTATATATAATTACTTAGGCTCTAAGCAATGTGGCTACAAATAGCTGGTTATGAATTGTATAACAATCATCAAGTGGTAATGAAGTATTCATGTATTAAATAAATTAATTCACCAATTATCTTCAACAATAATAAAAACTGAATAACTCAGCTTCAATAGCAGTTGCATAATTTTGTTCTTCAATAACAATTATTTTCCTATGAGATGATTTGAATTCCATAATATTCTCAAATAGATCTTTTGACATTCCCAATTAACTTTAAAAAAGTGATTTAATCATATGGTTGCTATATCAAACTATTTATTATCATTGTAATAAATTTATGGTTTATTTGGATATTGGAGTTTTATTATTTTGTCTCATAACTAAATTGTCATATGTGGAGATAAATATTGAATTAGTGAACAAAGAAGCAACGATCTTTTCTAGTTAATAATGAAAGATATGTAATATGTGTATGGCTAACTGTGTTTCCTCATTTGCTTGGATACTTACGATAGTCAACCTTAATAGTTACATAACTTTCAGTCTTTAAATACCAATTTAAATAATTGTTGTTAGCACCAAAATTGGTCACTAACCTCGTTCAGAAAGATTGTGTAGAGATATAAGTGATGAAAGTAAATTAAACAGAGAAGATAATGCTAATTTAAATGCAGAAAGTAAGAACACCAAGTTTATAGTGGTTCAGCGTAATTGCCTACGTCCACTTTATTCAACTTTATTGATTTCCTTTATAGTTGATTACAAAAACAATTCGTGAATCAAATGCTTGAATGAAGTTGTTAAGTAGAGAAGATGAGTCTTGAAAATGGCAGAGTCTCCCCGGTGTTTTCTCTCCAAAAAAGGATCCCTCTTCACTGTGACCCTGCCCCTCTATTTATAGACAAAGATGGGCTGGACTTCCCAGGTGGGCTCGGTAGCCGAACACTCTAGCCCAAGCATAGTGGTCGCTGCATGCCGAACCAGATATTCCGAACACCATAATGCCGAACGATCCTTTCTATGCCGAACGGTATGTTTGGTGTGCGGGAAGTGCAGAATGGTTGTCAGTCGAGGCCGAACGTGCCTCTGGATGCCGAGTACTACTATCGCCGAGTTCTACTTGATGTCGAGCACTACGCCGAGTACTCCTGTCGCCGAGTTCTACTGGATGTCGAGTACTACGCCGAGTACTCCTGTCGCCGAGTTCTACTGGATGTCGAGTACTACGCCGAGTACTCCTGTCGCCGAGTTCTACTGGGCGCCGAGTACTACCTGATGCCGAGTGCTACCCGATGCCGAGCACTAGTTGCCTGGTCAAATCTCCAGGAAACACTTGCCCCCCAAAGTGTATTACGTGACTGCACGTAATACGCTTTGAACTATGTATCCTCCATGTCTCGTTTCAAATCCTTAAATAAATTCTAATGGAGATGCCTTCTTGAGAATATCAGTGGTCATCCGTGTCTGATTTTGCAGAGCTATTAGGCTTCAGCTATCTGATCTAGTCTTCTCTTAATAACCCTTAGTGAGAATTCAATTTCTGTTGATTTCAAGAAGTCGTACTTTTTCGGACGTACACATGCACGTTCGGGTACATGTTCTTGCCATTGGCTCTCGGATGCATTTTATATGCTTATAAGTCGTCGCCAACTCCATCTAGTTTAATTGCAATTCAATCGCGATTCCTTGTTTGTATTTTTTGTGAAATAAGGGTTGCAATCAGCCACTTGAGGCGTTTTCCAAACCTCTCTTCAGTACAGACTCTATGATTTTGTTCACAGCTTCGACCTGTCCATTTGTAGTTATAATGGATCATGGAAGGTCATAAGGACAGATGACGTTACGGATAAAGAAGTTGATTATTTTCTTCATCTTCGTCGTGGTTAAGAGTTCTTCATCTGCCCATTTGGTGACGTAATCAACTGCTACGATGGTGTATTTCGCACCACCTTTAGGATCGACAAGAAGATGATTTTAGTGCCCCCAAGTGGCAAACGGCTATGAACTAGCCATTTGACTAATTTCCATCGGTGGGGTTCCCAGATTCTTTGCAAACATCTTGCACTCGTCACATTGTCTAGCATTATCAACCGCATCTGGGTTGATGGTTGGCCAGTAATACCTGTAGCAGAGTATCTTCTTTATCATGGTTTTCCCCCTGATGTTATTACCGCATTCTTCTTCATAGATTTTGCTCAAGATATCATCATGGGCGATATGCCGAAGCATGGGGATGGATAAACTCCTTTTGACACACGAATTATTCTTAGATGATTTGGCATGAAGCTTTGAGGAGGATCCGTCGTTTTCCATTCCTCCGTTCAGTAAGAATTCCTCATTGTAGATAGTCTTTGATAGGAGTCAACCATGACACCTTTTCATTTTGTTCGCTGAGTATGTGCGTAATGATGTAATATGTGAAGTCGGTTAGTAGCTCTTGGACTTGGCCGAGATAAGGAGCAAGACAATGCCCCCTAGCAAGATCAACTTCCTTAAATTTGTATACTACCAATCAAGAATCACAAAAGATATGTAAAGTTTTCACTTCAAATCCTCTAGCAAGTTTGAGGCTGACAGTCAAGGCTTCATACTAAGCATCGTTGTTTGTTACAGGTAAATCGAGTTTTAGGACGTAGCTGATTGATCGTTCCTCAGGAGTCATTATCAAGCCATAACACTGATCATTGGATGCTCCATCCTCGTACATTTTCCATCTTATGGTCGGTTCTCTGCTACTCTTCGAGTAGTCATCTGAGGTAGTGAATTTGGGTGTGAGGTCTGTTAATTTCCGTCCTTGGATAGCCCTTCGTGGGAAATAAGTGATATCGAATTAGCATAGTTCGATATTCTATTTAAGTAGTCTTTTAGACGTCTCAGGTTATTGTATGCCCTGTCACAACGGCTGGTAGGCATAGACGTTGATGGGGTGAGCCTAAAAGTAAGAGTGGAGCTTTCATGATGAAATCAATAGAGATTGTGCTAGCTTTTGTAGCTTCAGGTTGATATCCAATGCATGGCTCGCGATAGTTAATGAAATCACATATGCATGTCAGAATGGGTCCAAGGGAACATATCATCATTTATTCAGAAAAATCCAACTAATTCTTTTATCATCATTGCACCGAGCTGTGATCCGATATTCAGCGCCCGGAAAGGGTCGCCATGGCTGGTTGCAATGTCGACCGTCAGATTAGCAGGTGCCATCCCAGATTCTTTGAGTAAAGATGTAACTATCATAACATTCAATGTGAAATATGGTTGGGACGGCCAATGTTGATGGTTACTCTAGTCGAATCCTAGAGTCTTGTCATGAGTTATTGAGCCTAATAGCGAAGGGCTCTGAATGCTCTAAAAGATTATCAGCAAATGGCCAAAGATCAGGCTTAAAAGCACGTTGAAGGAAACGTTGAGTAGGGGCCAGCCTCGAGTTGCGTGCAACTGCATAGCTGGATCTTGCTATGAGTTTGAATTTCCCTGTATATTCGAGTAACGCATTTTCTATTCAATGCATTCATGATCCTTCACTCGCCCTTCGGGTTGGAGTGACAGTCAGTTGCCCACAAGCTTTGGCATTGATTTAATGATTCTATCTCTAGGCATCCTTTCGGTCGTTGCCTTGAGTAGCTGTAAGCACTATATATAAGTTTTAATACTGAGCTATCGTAGCCAGTTTTTGGATGACCATGCATCTTCCCCCAGTCCCGGGTTGATAAATGTACTGCATGGACGGTTGAGTCTCATCCTAGATATGTTTATGTTTTCACCTAAAATCCAAAGACATAGAGGTGATTGGTGAATAGTCAGTTCACATTCATCTTGCTTCTCGCTCGTGCCCCCAGGTCTGGGGCATACACCGATAAGTAGGAAGGTCAGCCACTCCCACTTTAGCTTTACTCTCTTTCCCGTTGAATCGTGGGATCATGTCAGTCAATAGGAGACTAGGTCTCGCCTATCTTGGATTTTATCATGGTTTTTCATTCCAAGAGGAATACTTCGATGCCACGTAAGTTTTAGGGCGTAATTTGGACAGTGGATGGTCATCCACGTCCACTTTGGTTCATGCTCTGTAATCAGATCTCGGGGTAAAGTTGGCTACAAATGCAGTCGGGTTATGCTTATCCAGTTTCATACTCCTCCTGACGAACTGAACGAGGGTGCTGGAGAATTTTTGACCAAGTATTCGTGGTTTATCCTCCTTTCCATACTCTGGGGGTCATAGTTTTTCAAAAAACATCCGAGTCACATTCGTATGTGCTTGGTGCAGATCGGCATTGACGCTTGGTCTGAGGTATGATATAGTAGGTTGCTCGTAGCTTTGGATGCCGTTTCGATTGGTTCTGTATTGAGGCCTCCCTGCAGTCGCTGCCTCAAGTTATAAAGAATGCCACGCTAGAGCTATAGTAAGCTGTCGTATTCGGCTTTTTAGTGTTTTGTACCCCTGCCCCCAGTAATGATTTGGCCAGGTCACTGGTTGGATGGTCGAACTCCATCCTCAGCGGGTTAATAATCCTTCTGTCGATTCCAGGTCGAAGTTTGCGGAATAGAAAATGGTCGGAATCCACTCGTCTATTTATCGATGTTTATACACCACTCTGTATTCTGGTGACTTAGTGTTATTCTCCCCCCGGTTAACTCGCGCCCAATTTGTGTTCATGCTTCGGTCCACGCTCCGAGGACTTAGAGATTTGTCGAACGGTTTACGCTTTAGTCCACAGTTCGAGACGCAGAGATTTTCGTCAACTCGTTTATACTCTAGTTCGCACTTTGGGAACTTAGAGTAATCTGGTCCGCTTCTGGGATTTAAGGATTTTTCTGAAGTCGTCTATAATCTAGTCCATGCTCTGGGGACTAAGAGTACTGTAGTCCGCACTCTGGGGACGTAGAGGTTTTTGAGTCATTTATACTCTAGTCCGCACTCAGGGACTTAGAGTACTTTAGTCTGCATTCTGTCTCCCATTCCAAAGGGTGAGACCTCTCGGATGGCTGAGAGTTTGCCCGAACCTGGTAGATAATCCTTCTCTTTAAGGTTTCGAAAGTCGTTATTCTTTATGCAGGACTATTGCATTCTTATTTTCCATGATTTTGTGCAGGCCGTTCTGACCCCGAGCACACTCCGAGGAGCGATGTCGCCAAGGAAGTGGGGGAGAAAACAAGTGAAGCCACTCACGAGGGGAGGCTTCTGGTCCAGACGCTCAGGTGATCGGAGCGCTTGACGAAGACAAGTCTGAAACCTCCTCTCCTACCGACGGGGGTTATGAAGTAGAAATTACAGGCGCCTCTGAGCATACATCCGAATTGAGCATGGAGGAGCGGCTCGAGAAAGAGAGGGAGGAGACGGTCAAGGTCATAGTAGATCCCCGAGTTGTGGACTTGGACGATCCTTTGAACAAGCCGTTGAAGGTCATCCTTCCTGGCGGGTCCAAGCCCATGGAAGGCCCCCGTACTCCTTCAGTTACTACCCCTCTATCAAAGAAGAGTACCAAGGGTAAATGCTCTGGAGAGGAGCCGTCTGGAAAGAAGTTGAAGAAGCACAAGAAGTGATTACTATCCTCGTTCAACGAGGGTTAGTTTAAGTATTTTCATCTATTTCCTTAGTCCTTGTAGATAGAATGTCGACTCTGAACTTTGGAGGGGTTGTAATAGAAACTCATTTCTGAATAAGGTTTAGTTCCTTTTTCTGTCTTACAAAAGACTCTTATTGTTCAGTTTTCTTTGTGATTGTGATTTTAATCAAAGCAGTTGTGAGTAACATAGACTTCTCAGTCCATCTTCATATAACTCGGAAACTCTTCGGGAGTCGTTGAACTTCCATTCTGTGCTTCGAGCACTTAGAATACTTTCTAGCCCGTATGTCAGGGATTTGACAAATTCAAGTCATTTGTATCATAGTTCATATTAAGGGAACTTGGAGATCCGAATCGCTTGTATTCGAGTCCGCACTCTGGGGAGTTAGAGTACTCCAGTCCGCACTCTGGGGACTTGGAGGTTTAAGTCTTTTATACTCTAGTCCGCACTCTGGGGAGTTAGAGTACTCTAGTCCGCACTCTGGGGACTTAGAGGTTTAAGTCATTTATACTCTAGTCCGTGCTCTGGAGACTTAGAGTACTCCAGTCCGCACTCTGGGGACTTGGAGTTTTTAGTCGTTTATACTCTAGTCCACGCTCTGGGGACTTAGAGTACTCCAGTCCGCACTCTGGGGACTTGGAGGTTTAAGTCGTTTATACTCTAGTCCGCACTCTGGGGACTTAGAGTACTCCAGTCCGCACTCTGGGGACTTGGAGGTTTTAGTCATTTATACTCTAGTCCGCGCTCTGGGAACTTAGAGTACTCCAGTCCGCACTCTGGGGACTTGGAGGTTTAAGTCGTTTATACTCTAGTCCGCGCTCTGAGGACTTAGAGTACTCCAGTCCGCACTCTGGGGACTTGGAGGTTTTAGTCATTTATACTCTAGTCCGCGCTTTGGGGACTTAGAGTACTCCAGTCCGCACTCTGGGGACTTGGAGGTTTAAGTCGTTTATACTCTAGTCCGCACTTTGGGGACTTAGAGTACTCCAGTCCGCACTCTGGGGACTTGGAGGTTTTAGTCATTTATACTCTAGTCCGCGCTCTGGGGACTTAGAGTACTCCAGTCCGCACTCTGGGGACTTGGAGGTTTAAGTCGTTTATACTCCAGTCCGCACTCTGGGGACTTAGAGTACTCCAGTCCGCACTCTGGGGACTTGGAGGTTTAAGTTGAGAGCAGTCGTATTTCCACTCTTTAATTTGTATTCATCTACTGTATCGAGGCTAATGTCGTCGAATGAACAATCGAACCACGTTTGCTCACGGAATGAGATTCTGCCCCCCAGGATGAGGGACGAAATTTGAAAAATGGACGATTGATTCTCGTCCGCTTGGTGATTATAGCTCTTCCAATCAAGTCAAGGAAGGAGGTATATGACAGATGGTTGAATCACATCCATGTTGGGTTAGATAGCCAAATCTCTTACAATTTGCTCCGTATCTCCTTCTTGAAAATAAGGATAATAGATTGTTGAGTAGACAAAGTAAGTTGCATATGTTCCAAGGTGCAGTCGTGTCCATATATTGACAGTGATGGTTAGCGAGTACGCAGTCTACCATAGCTACTTCAAGTTGGGCTTTCGAACAACCTTTCGTGTTCAGGGTAGGATTTGATGTGTAGATGATCAAATCACATCCACTTTTGACGGATCCCGGAGTCACTGAGCTTCATGAGGGGTATTTGTATTTTGTCGAACTTTGTTCTATGACTCGATTGGAGTGGATGATCGGGCTATATTCATTCCAAGCAGTTTAGGTCTCCAAGTCAAATGTGGAGGTTGATGGATGGATGGTCGGTTGTTCGAATCGATCATAAGTTGAGCATACGAACTCGGATCGTCTTGAAACTTGGAACATTGGCTTCCCTGGCTTTGATTGTTATGTCTTGTTAATCGTGGCTCGATCCAGACTCGGACAAAATCCATCGATATCCATAGTGAGCCTTTGTGTAACCGATCTCCAAGACGAACTGTCACTGGTTTCTAATCAAGTTCTTGGTGTCACGGCCTTGCCAAAAGGCGGGATAACATTTGCCCCCCAAAGGACGTCTTGTGTAAACATGACGTGCTTTGAAAAACCGCAGTCTTTCATGCTGAATATTTCCATTCAGTTGATTGCTTGACAGTCGTCTCTTAATCGTTTCGTTGCAATCTTCTTTTAGACAAATGTTCAACTAGCATGCTTTGCTTTGGTTCTGCCCCCAGTTTTGGGGATGAGTATGGAGTTGATGTATGTTTATACTCCGTCTCGCACTCTGGGAGTACGGAGTTGAGTAGATGTTTATACTCCGTCTCGCACTTTGGAAATACGAAGTTGATTAATGTTTATACTCTGTCTCGCACTCTGGGAGTACGGAGTTAAGCGAATGTTTATACTCCGTCTCACACTTTGGGAGTACGGAGTTGATTAATGTTTATACTCCGTCTCGCACTCTGGGAGTACGGAGTTGATTAATGTTTATACTCTGTCTCACACTCTGGGAGTACGGAATTAAGTTGATGTTTATACTCCGTCTCGCACTCTGGGAGTACGGAGTTTATTAATGTTTATACTCTGTCTCGCACTCTGGGAGTACGGAGTTGATTAATGTTTATACTCCGTCTCGCACTCTGGGAGTACGGAGTTAAGTAGATGTTTATACTCCGTCTCGCACTCTGGGAGTACGGAGTTGTGCGAAGGTTCGTCGTGTATCAACCCATTTTTAGCCTTGATGTGATGGCTTGCCCCCGAGCTCGAGTTTCACTTAGCGAGTGGCTGGTCGTATCGCAGCCGCTCTCTACTTGAATAAATTCCACTTGCAGGATGGAATTCATCTCTCCGTGCATCGTGATGTTGTACATTGTATTTAATGCATAGCCCCAAATCAAAGGCATGTGGTTGATGATGAGCAATAGAATTATTCTCGTCCAGATGTAACTCCACACGTCCGATCATGGTCTGCGTAGATTGGTTGGCAACCAAATCTGAGTACCTGGACACCTGCATCGTTTTGAAAGTAGTTTAGTTCAAGCTAGTCATAGTTCATAGAACAATTGAAATAGAGATGGAAATGGAAATGATTCAAAGAAGATTATGGTAAATCTCATTGATATGTGAAGCAGCATCGTGTGCTCGCTATTCGACTCCGCCCCTGGCTCCTTTCAAAGGGATGTTGGCCGTCAACCGTCCAATTGATAATCATAGCCCTTTACTAATAGGCATCAGATATTCGCTGCCCGCCATTCTGCAGGACTTGTACATACTATTGAAGCTTTCCTTTCCAGGTCATCTTTTCGATCACACCTCAGAGGTGTTTGTAATCGCTCGTGTTAGGATCAATGAGCATCTGGGAATATACAACATTCCCCTAATTTTGAGGTTGTCAATTGAATCTTTCAAAGAGCATATGAACTGAATTCCGAAGTCTTGTTTCGGCTACTGGGATCTACATCCTTAGCCAACAGGCCTTCATTGTTATCGTTCTTAGTCTGCTCCACTCCTCCTCACTTTAGTTCTGATTCATTTTGTAGAAGAAACGATCCATAGTCGTAGGAGGCTCTTTAGCTAACTAGCTGCCAAAATATATCTGGAGGTCAACTTTCCTCAAACGCGATCAGTTTGATACCCTTGTTAGTATTTGGAATAAATTGCTTAGAGCATTGGTTTGCTTGGGGTCATTAAATTCGAAGTGCTGGGTCAGCGAAGAATGGTGCTTGGAGTCATCTTGGCGTTTGCTAGAGTCATATCATCTATGTTCACCAACCTTTGGGAGTACCGTTTGAATAGCGGTTGCTTGTCTGTTCCCTTGATGCCGTTCATAAGCTGCCGCTAGATCCTCTATGCCCTGGTCGATCATGGGATGTCAGGGAAGTGGATAGAATGTTCCTTTACTAAGTTGAGTTTTGAACTCATTTTTTAGCCTCTTTTTTGGAAATTTGGGTCGTACCCGAAAAAGATTTTTTTTTTTGTAAATAAGGGTCGTACCCGATCCATATATTTTTTGTATATGGACTAGTCAGATTGTTTTTTGAGAGAGAGATCGGTATACAGTGCATGGATCGGTCTGGATACTTCATTTGGCACAGAAGTACCGTTCGGTTATACAGAAGTACCGTTCGGCATTGGGGGCGTTCGGTGTTGGCACGTGGCTCAGCCAAAGCTATTCGGCACAAGGCTGTTCGGCAGAGTGGATCGGCCTGGAGTGGTTCGGCCAAAGCTGTTCGGCCAAGGCTGTTTGTCCAAAGTGAATCATCCAGAAGTGGTTCGGCCAAAGCTGTTCGGCATCCACACTGTTCGGCACAACCGAGTCGTTCGGCATACAATACCGTTCGGCATTAGGGCGTTCGGTGTAGAGGTATGGTCGGCCTAGAAGAGTGTTCGGCCTAGAGGCACGTTCGGCCTAGAAGAGTGTTCGGCCTACGCCTTTTCTGGAGCGTTCGGCATATGCCTTTTCTGGAGCGTTCGGCCTACGCCTTTTCTGGAGCGTTCGGCATACGCCTTTTCTGGAGCGTTCGGCCTACGCCTTTTCTGGAGCGTTCGGCCTACGCCTTTTCTGGAGCGTTCTGATGGTCTGGGCCTCCAGCCTCCATTTGTACTCCTGTCCTGAAGTTTCCAGCTCTTGCTTGGTCACGGTCTCCAGCTGTTTGAACAGCAGCTTCAGTCTTGCGGCGTCTGTGCCTGGGAGGTTCATCAGAGGAAGTAGAGCTGTCAGATGAGGAATAAGGAGCGGGATTGCCCCCCAGCATTCTGTTGCTGCTGTTGAGTGAGTTGTGCCATCAGGTTGGCGTTAGCTTGCATCTGCTCTCCTAGTTATCTCCTGCTTTCCCTGAGCTCTCTCATCAAGTCGTTGAACTCTATTCTGGCGACAAATGAAGTTTGGTCATGGGCGGCAATTCCTTCACCCGGAATTGCTGGTTGATTGCTAGGTCCTGCTTGTTGCACGCTAGCTGTCTCGCAGGCATCCGCATTATGAGAAGCTGACCTGGTACGTGGTCCTGCCATTGTAGAGTTATCGGTATGAACTCTGAGTAGAATCAACGGATGTCCTATCAGTGAGTCGGATCTTCTTTGGGGGATTTATTCAATCCAGTGGCTTCAAAGCAGATCCTTGAGGTCTGAGAATTCAATTCTCAGTGCTTTCCAAAATTGGTCACTAACCTCGTTCAGAAAGTTTGTGTAGAGATATAAGTGATGAAAGTAAATTAAACAGAGAAGACAATGCTAATTTAAATGCAGAAAGTAAGAACACTAAGTTTATAGTGGTTCAGCGTAATTGCCTACGTCCACTTTGTTCAACTTTATTGATTTCCTTTATAGTTGATTACAAATACAATTCGTGAATCAAATGCTTGAATGAAGTTGTTAAGTAGAGAAGATGAGTCTTGAAAATGGCAGAGTCTCCCCGGTGTTTTCTCTCCAAAAAAGGATCCCTCTTCACTGTGACCCTGCCCCTCTATTTATAGACAAAGATGGGCTGGACTTCCCAGGTGGGCTCGGTAGCCGAACACTCTAGCCCAAGCATAGTGGTCGCTGCATGCCGAACCAGATTTTCCGAACACCATAATGCCGAACGATCCTTTCTATGCCGAACGGTATGTTTGGTGTGCGGGAAGTGCAGAATGGTTGTCAGTCGAGGCCGAACGTGCCTCTGGATGCCGAGTACTACTATCGCCGAGTTCTACTTGATGTCGAGCACTACGCCGAGTACTCCTGTCGCCGAGTTCTACTGGATGTCGAGTACTACGCCGAGTACTCCTGTCGCCGAGTTCTACTGGATGTCGAGTACTACGCCGAGTACTCCTGTCGCCGAGTTCTACTGGGCCCCGAGTACTACCTGATGCCGAGTGCTACCCGATGCCGAGCACTACCTGATGCCGAGCACTAGTTGCCTGGTCAAATCTCCAGGAAACAATTGTACATTGCGTAATCATCAAAAATTTACTTTGTAGCTAGCCATTTCTTTAAATTGTTGCCAAATACACTATAAAATACACCCTTTTTTACCCTAACTTGAATATATCACACCCTTTTGAATACGTTCTTACTAATACTAAATATACCACAACACTCTCTTTTACCATAACACAATAAATAAAAAATGAAAAAAAATCACCGCTTCCAAACCAACTGATGATTTTATTCAAAACTTGCTATCATTTTACTGAATGCAACCTGACAAAGGTAATTAAATTAAATTTTCAATTGAATATTTTTCTTTGCATTGAACTGAATTTAGGGTTTGGAATGTCGACTGCTTTGGACAATTGTAGGAATAGAAGTTAAATTTTGGTATGGATGACCAATGATTAACGATAGTGATTTGTTAAGGTCAGGCGTTGATATTCGTTTACATTTAGCATATTGAATTTTTTTAAGGTTCGGTTGTACAAAGAGGTATAAGTATATGTTATGTTCGGTTGTGAATAACCATTTATTTGTAGTAATAGTCGAATGTGAAACACTGTTTGTATGTAAATTTTGTGAACTATATAAATGATTATAGAAAAGGATTTATGAGTTGTCGTTGTTGGGTTTGTACATCCGTTTGGTATATTTTATGAAATATTGTGTACTATAGTTATTATGTATGAGTGTCTATTATGATATTTTTTTCCTACTCATGAGCAGTTGCTAGTGATGTTTACCATTGCTTATAAGTTATATTAAGATTTCTTGATAAACTTTTATTCATTTTTCAGACAAACAAGCAACGACCACCTCATAAAGACGTGAACGACAACTAAAAGCACTTGCTGAAATGGAGGTGAGGAAGGAAGCTCGGGCCAAGAATAAAAAATGAAAGTTGGTCTTAGAAGAATGTTTTTATCATAGTTCATCTATAGAGTCAGAATACCCGGATGAAGATGCCGCTGATATTGAAAGGGAAGAAGTTCTGATTCATGATCTTCGTTCTCCTAGTTCATCAAACATTGTTGTTATTAGGGGACCGTCAGATAAGTTGTTTTTGGAAAGTTTCAGCAACCATGTTGCTAATTCCATTTGGATGAACAAAACAATATAATTTTTGATTTGTTTGGTTTTCATTTTGAAGTTTTAGTAATGCGTGTGAGTGTGTGTCTATATACATACATATATACATATATATACATACATACATACATACATATATATAAGATATTTTTCACATGATTATTTGATGCCAATTTTTCTATCAAAATATTTAGAAGTTAAAACAAAATGATAACAATATGTATGATTAGGACTATAGACATAAAAATCAAGTTATATAAATTTCTATATAGTTTTAGGTGTTAGCTTAGCCTACCCTCTTCATCAATCTTCTTTGGGACAAGGTACGTGCATGATACACAAATGAGCAACATGCAACATTTTCAGATGATAATAATACCTATTAGATCAACCACTAAACATTCACCATTAGTTTCCCTCTTTTGCACTAATTGAAAAGTTACTCATTGTTCTCTAAACAATTGAAAATGCATCAAACGTATAGTAAAATTTGATTAATCGCATTAAAGGTATTCTTGTACAATAAAATGTTGTATAATGTACCTTTATATATCTCTATGTATATAAGTTATCCTCATGGATTAAGTTTTTTCTTCTAATATGCATATGGTTTAATTTGGTAGTTTTAATTTAACAGTATTAATTTGCATTATATGGTATTAGTTTTATAATTTAATTAACTAATATTATACTTATGTTTACTCTCATCCATAATCAAAAGTTTTATTCATCATGTCTTCGAAAGTGAAACCCCTTAACTAAAATTTCTTATCAATTGTAATATTACTATGCCAAGAAAGATAACAGAATCTGATTACATACTACAAAACTATAATATGATAATTGTGTTGCTATATATATATATATATTTATAGTGTAAAAATGTTGTTATATTGTTTAATTATATTGGAGCGACTTCCTTTGAGGTGTATATCTCACTCACGCAAAATGACACATTGGAAAATAGATGAAGAAGCAAGTGAAGTAGTCGATATAGTTAAGAAAGCTGGCTATTATGATATAGCGAAACATCACTTTAGATGGATAGACTATGTGGCTATATTCGCTTTCAGAGAGCAATGACACCCAAAAACAAACTTATTTCACATGCCTTTTAGTGAAATGATCATAGCTCTTGATAATGTATGTCATGTATTTCATGTTCGAATAGTGGGATTTGTATATACAAAGCAGATAATGGCAAAGATATACAGTTAGATGATGCAGCTAAATTGTTGGTTGGACTGTCCTTAAAGAAAGTTAAGTTAGAGATGAATTTAATGATAAACGCTTAGTTTAATTATATTGGTTAGTAGCCAAATTTCATGGGAAGTCAAGAGAGAGAAATGCTAATGATGTTGTGTTCAAAAATGTTATACGTGCTTATCTGATGCATCTTCTTAGCTGTTTGTTGGTGATAAATAAATCTGGCATGAAGGTTTCCTGTAACGACCCGGAATTTTCAACCATTCGCATCCATACATGTCGGATTTGAATTGCTCAAAATATTAGATTGTTAATTTAAATTTGGCAAAACTCGGAATATACAGTAATAAATCACAGATCACAGACACAGAGTAATAACAATGCAGCGGAAATAAAAGAATAGTAGTTCATGAAGCTACTATATATATATATATATATATATATATATATATATATATATATCACAGAGTTAAACAGGATACAACAAAAGTCTCGAATACATAGATGTCTCAATACAATAGTCAAATACAAGATCTGAATACATCACTGGAATCAAATGAGTAACTGAAAGCTAGATAGATGGCTGGATCTCCTAGTGAAGCTCCAACTCAAAAGGTGAGTTTCGAACACTAAACCACTCAGTCTGACTCGAGCGTAAAGCAAAACACAAAACACTCGAGTCCGGATTAACATTCTTATATCAATAAATCCAACTCAAGTGAAATATCAACTGAAATACAAGTAACTTAAAGGATGTTTGGGATAACCATCCTCTAAGGATCCCTTAAACTATCTACTATGTAGTAATATACGCTATTATAATAATGTCTAATAGTAAAATAAACATACTTTTAAATAGCATTAAGGCTTTACATTTTCCACCTTAACACATAATAGTCTCAGTAGTCTATCCAGTATTAGCATACTCCCAGATCGAGGGCTACCCTCAATACTCCACAGGCTACGGGAGAAAACCAAACTCGTAGTAAACCTCGCTATGGTAGGTGACATGGCACACAAGGCAATGCCAGGGTAGATATACCAATTACGCATCCGGGCTGGTGGAAACGCATAGCAGCCACTACCGCCCACCTCGGAACACACTCCCAATCAAAATCGAAGGGTGGCCACCAAACCAATCACAAAGTAATAGAATGGTATCGAAGAAATGCGTCCGATCAGAGGTGCTACCTCATTGGCCCGAGAATCGCTCATGTTTTAGCCACCTTATGCCAACTCACGGGAGTCGGGTCCATGTTCATACCTCAATAGGATCGTCGCCACCATCCTACTTCATTCTGGAATCTCCATCGCGTACACAGTTGTTAAAGTGGTTTTCGGTATCGACAGAGAGTATGCCCATATCCGATCCCGGTCTCTTTAACAACCAATCGTTATTATAACATCGCGGTCATTTCAAAATAGTTTATACTTCAAAACCAAAATATTATTTTTATTTCAAACACAAATCAATACGATATCATTTCCATTTCAAATATATTCACTTCCAAAATCATAGTACTTTTAAAGATATAATACTTTCGGAAC
Source organism: Allium fistulosum (assembly GCA_030737815.1). Taxonomy (NCBI): domain Eukaryota; kingdom Viridiplantae; phylum Streptophyta; class Magnoliopsida; order Asparagales; family Amaryllidaceae; genus Allium; species Allium fistulosum. The sequence goes on along the minus strand of CM060902.1, from coordinate 211,105,157 downwards.
CAAAACAATTTGAAATAATAATACTTTCAAAACATAATACTTTGAAATTCATTACTTTGAAAACATAACTTCCACCACTTAAACAGTTTAGATATTAAAATGGTATATATAATAAAATAGTTTATAAAGTAAAATAGTTTCCTCAAAATTCCACAAATCAATTTCAAATCAACTCAAATTCCAAAATTCAAATTTAATCAAATCTCAAATCTTCCATTTCGATTCAATTCGGTTTCTAAATAAACTATTTTCAAACTATATCGATTTCAAAACAGATTTGAACCTCAAATAAACCATTTCAATTTCAATATATTTCAAAGCTTCAAATATTCCACATTTCAAAACTAAATTCGATAGTCTTATATATATATATATCAATTCACTTTTCTAATATTTAGTTTTGAAATATTTACTTAATTATTTCAATATCATTTGAATACAACTTCAATTTACAAATTTTAAATTTATATAAGTTTGAAATATCCATTTAAGTCACCTTTAATCAAATTTCAAGTTGTAAAACACTTCTTTAAAATTTCAATTTCAATAAATTTCAAATCAAACTTATTTAAGTATAATTCTTAAATAAATAAGATTTCAAATCAATTTCAAATTTATCTTTCCAACCTGAATCATTATAAACTCTATATTTAAAAATATAGATATTAAATAAATACTTAAACATATTATATATCAACTTTATTAAATCAACTTTAATAAATCTTTAAAATCAATATTTATTAAAATCATATATTTCTTTTCAAAACCATAGAAATCATTTTCAAAGTATTTATATATAGACCAACGTTGTCTATATATAATTTTCTATCCTATGGTCAAGTGATACGGATATTTATCATTTCAATCCAAAATTTAAAATATATATGGGTATATATCTTTTTAACCCGCAATCCCAAATTCAATTCAATGAAAATCGCTTGGGTTTATCATTTCAACCCATAACGATTTTCTTCTATTCTACAGATCGTTCGAGTATGTATCATTTCAACCCATAGTGAATTCTATATTAATAGGGAACTTGTAGAGTGATAACAAATATGATAAAAATATAACAACAGTAACATGCATATATCATCAGTGATAAATAACAGATAATGGTGTCAGATGTCACAGGTGAACAGGTACAGATAACAGCATATATATATATAAATGTAAATAACTAGCAGCACTATATTTCAATTGACGTTTCAATTGAAATCAAATTTCATAAATAAAAGAACGTTAATCGTGAGTGATTGCTCACCTTTCGAGGCTAGAGAAGCTTGACAACAGAACAAGCTACGAATTCCAAAGTAAAGCAGGATTGGCACGAATTGACGAGCAAAACTTATAGATAAGAATCGATGGAAATGATCAGAATCGGTTTGATAGGAACAACAATATATATATTAAGAGTCACAAATACATATTGTATATACATATTTTAAATCAATTACAAAACCAATAGAAATCTCACATAACTCAATAAAATGACAATGCCATTAGCAAATTTCAAAACAGTAATAACAGTCATATATAAACTGTATATATATACTGTACAAATTATAATACTGTAGACTTATAGGGAATAAAATAAACATATATATATAACATCCTTTTATAATACATCAGACTACACAAATACATAACGTAAACCTATATATACTGTAACTTGTTTAAAATCTTAAGTATATAACAGATCGTATAACCATAAATCAACTAAAGCAAAGAATATATAAACTATCTCTAACTTATACAATATAAAACCAATATATATATCGGCTAAAGCCAGACAACACTTACATATAAAAATTAGCAGTATAAATATATAACTACAGATTACCCAACAATGTATACTTTATAAACAACTAATATAATCATATTATTATCTACACTTTAAACCACCAAAACAAAATCTGAAAACAGAAAATTTTGACACCCAACAGGTAAAATATATACAATTCATTAAAGGTACAGAGAAAATAATATAGTATATACAACCCATATAAATGCATACGAACAACCAATATATAAATGACTTACCTAACCTATATATATATAAACGAATATATATACAACTTTACAAGCCACATGTATAACAGCTATATATATAAGGTAAAAAAACAAACATAACATAGCTTGAACATAGCCTTAGAAAACACGTATGCATGTACAACCGTTGTCATAAATTATATATAAATATATACACTAGCAGATATATTATATATAACTTTTATAAATTTATATATATAAGCAAACATACAGACATATATTATAACTTACATATACTAACATTTTTATCGTTCAAATCCATTATAATAAAATATGAAAACACTTTATGTTATAAGCTTTAAAATATATGCTATTAAAAATATATCTATACTATTTTTATTACATTGTAATGTAACCCGATTATGATGTAAACTAATATAACTTATATGAATACTACTTCTCCACACATACATCACAAACAAACAACTGAAAATACGTATATAAATATATATGTATATGTTCAAAAATCCAACAGCAAAACCTTTATATATTTAACAAATAAATATACTAATCTATATCTCACACATACTTATATATTTAAAAATAACAAGTTATACCAAATACTGTTAAATATATATACATATACAAGAAATTGGAACTAAAAAATGTAAGCAGTCACTTATAGGGAAAGCAAACACAGCAGAGGCTTGGGTGGTTAGGTGAGGTGGGAGACCTGCTCGGGAATGGTGGAGACGGTCACGGTGGAGGAGGTCATGGGGATGCTCGGATTTGCGTGCTCGAAAGTGAGGCTGCGGCCGCGTTGCTTGGCTTCGGGATATTTGTGTGCTGAAATCAAGGTGATGGTTAGGCCGAGCTAGGGGGGAGTTTCGGCTGAGGTGGTTCGTGCGGATCTGGGTAAGTGCGAGAAGAAAGATAGTGAGGTGAAGGAAAAACGGGAAGTGGAAGGCCGAGATAGGTAGGGAAAAGGAACAGGCAGAGAAAAAAGCTTTGTAAAAATTTATCTCTGTAAAGTTAAATTGGGAAGGAGAAAACGTGGAGCAGAGAAAATGAACAGAAAGAAAGCGAATAGCCAAAAGCAAAGAATATATTATATTAGAGTGGAAATAGTAAGAGTCACGCTTTGATTCGGGGAATGTCATTAATGCAATTAATTGATGCTTGGATGACACGGCTGTAGTTTGAAATTCAAAAGAAAACAAAAGGTCACGGATTCAATACCGATACGGTTACCGGTTTCGCGGATTCCATCGTGTACCGGGTTTCAAAACACAGAATTGAATATACCGCAGAGATCAGCACGATGAGACGATCAAAACGATATACAGATATTAGTGGTACGATCGTCCTATCAAAAGTCGATAGTCGGTATTGAAAATGCTGCTAATCCTTCGAAAATAAGAAAAACGGAGCAATAGCAATCCAAATTTGAAGAAACGAAATATGACGTCTCACTCAGAAGATGATTTACAAATTTATTGTATAAAATATTCAGCTTTGGAAAACATTTTATTATCATCAATTTTAACTGATATAAATTGGAATAAAATTACACTAGAAAATAAACTTCCATATTATCCGATGAAAATTTTCCAGTTGCTATGTTAAAATAGACGTATTCCAAATATCAAAATTTTATTGTTTAAAATTTCACAAAAATCCAATTAATTAAATAAATAAAACCACTGAAATTTACGGGTCGTTACATTTCCGTATACTATTTAATTGCTCTTCAAGATGTCGATAGGTTGAATGCAGAAGGTAAGGGGATGGCAATTCTTGTGTATTTGTATTGGTAATTTAGATTAGCATCTAGGAAGAAAGCTAAACAAATGACGGGTTGCTTAACTTTTTGCTTTTATTTTTTATATTTTAAATAATATAGCCATAGAAGTTACCATTAAATTATATGAAAAACAATAATATATCTGTTATTGTAGGCATGGATTTACGATTACTTTCCTTATATTGTATCAATCGAAGTTCCGATTTCGGAGTATGTTAATTCTCAACCAAGAATGTGTAGGTGGCAAACTACACAATGATGAGCCAAAGGTCAAAATTTGGGTGAGATGCTTGATGATCTAACCGATCATGATGTAAGTTCTTTTCATCTTACACAATTTTGAAGTTTAATTTTTATGTTTCCAGGCTAAATTAATGAAAACATATATAACTAGTTATATTCAATCCTTATAAATACGATAGAATTAATTATCCTCTTTATGAGTATTCTTTTTATAATTGGATTTTTATTTTCTTTGACGTAGCAGAACCTTATTATCCCGATCGTATATTACATCAATTTAGTCTTGTTCAATATATTCTGAAAGGTCCAATGAGGCTTAAATGGTATCGTAGAGGTGCAAGCCCAAGTCAATACAAGCTTGAATATGACAATGGTCATTGGTATGGATAGAATAGGAAAAACATGTGTCCTTAATTCTAAATTGAGATCAAAGATGGTGTTGAAGCCATGGGATTGTAGTCATGATTACAAGAGCTGGTATTTGAAAAAATCTCACCCAAATATTCAAAATCTAGAGTTTAAGAGAAGCAAAAGTGGAAAGAAAGAAATTACTTCTAATATTATGGTAATAAATTTGAATATAAAAAAAAATTAGTCGTTATTTAGTTTGATTTATATAACTATTCCATTTTCCATAGATTGAAGCTGAGGAGAATGCAACTGAATAATGATTGAAAGTTTGATTGATTCGGAAGAAAATGGTCCAAATGTTCTTAGAGGTATACCAGCTGAAGCAAAAGCATTATTAGTTAGAGGTTTGATTAATTGTGGATGCAGCTCATACATTAAAAGAAAGGAGGAGATGAGGACAAAGAAAAGAAATGAAAACCCGTCACTTGTTTCTCCAAATAGAAGAATTAAGAAGATCAACGAAACGAAGAAGAAGCAAGTGTACTGTGGTGTGTAGGGGATGTATTTCAACATGATAATGGGATGTATTTTGAGTATGCTATATGTTATATTATGACCTAGTTCATTTTGTAGTATGTGCTGATGTATATAGCTTATTTTAAAACTTTATAATCTAAGAATGTTGTATTTAAACTAGTTTGATGGTGTGGATGTGAACTAAATATGATATAGAATATAGTCATGCTAGTTCTTATTTTAGAATTTGTATACCATAGTCGGTTGTCTCCATGAATACAACTACCACTTATTACCATCCTTACATGTTATTTTGAATTTGTATAGTAATATAATATTTGTAATGATCTGTATTTTATGTATTGGAGAACATTAAATATTATTATTTAAATCATATGAGGTGGTATGACTCTAAAATTTTGGCAAATGACTACTAGGGACATTTTCCACCTTTAGAATTTTTATCGGATAGTTTGGACTTAGAAATTCTTATGAAGCCTATAACTATTGATAGGAGTTGAATTGGGTGATAAAACCACTTCCATTGGATCTGAATGATGGTTTCTCTTTCCGTAGAGTGGTCTGGGTAGCAAAATGAACTTACCATTTAGAACATATGGTTATTTTAAGTTTAAACTGCTATTGTCCAGATTAGTGGGTAATTAGTTAATCCCAAATATGTGTCCACTAAACTATTTTGGGATTTATGCCTAACTGGGACCGACGAGCCAGATCCAAATCATTTCCCACTTCCCAAAAACAAGTTTAAACCTCCATTAACCTAAATTCCATCAAAAAGCTCCTCTTTCTAAATCTAGCCTAAAACATCATTAGAAGGTAATTAGTAAAGGGGATTGCATATCTATTATTTTGGTTGCTTTGAAATCCAAATTATTTCTATCCACTTCAAACTTACGTATTAAGTTGGTAATTTTGGATATTAAGTGAGTGATTTATGATCTCTCACTACTCTATGCATGTCCGCATAGTTAAAAATAATGTTTTTGATACAATTTCTATACTAAAATGATTTAAGACTTTAATTAACCTTCATACACATTTATGGTCAAATTTAAAAAGATAGAAATGAATTTTAAATGATTTTACACCCTTTATTAATCTTGTTTTCATTTTGCATAGAACTAGATGTAGGAAATATAAGATTGTAAATTATGTTTAGGTGGATTGAATATATTGCTTGCCTGTTTATGTATGATGTTTACTTTTACATTTATTGCCTTGATGTGTTTGTTACTATTTTTACTATAGTTAGGATGTGGTTGTCGATTTAGGAAAAACGAGGTCAAATTGCTCAAAATCGAATGAGATTTGGACATGTTATTGAGGGGAGCTAGGGGAGCCTACATTTCTGGTCATATGTGATTTGGAGGAGATTTGGTTATCAAAATCAACTCGGTGGAGTTTTCAGTTGAGGTCGGCAAAGAGGTTGCTTTGGGACTTAGGATGTGAAATTTCAAGGGAGGCAAGGCAAGGAAGGAGTCCGGGTACTTAACTCCAAAATTTGGTGGAGTTCTACATATCGCTATCAAGCTCTTTTGATTGGTACCAATGCCTTTTTGGGAAAAAGGAATAGGCCAAAGGACTTATGGAGTTAAGGTATGGAAAGAAGGAGCTCAAAGAAAGCAAAAAAGGAAGTGATCGGGATGTGAGTACTTAGCCAAATTTCTAGCTAAGTTATTAATATCAACACCAACATAAATGGGTTCATGTCGATATCGATATGAATTGGAGTGGTTATTCTTGGACAAACTTCTAGGGGATGCTGAGAGGGTCTTGTAGGTCATGCTGAAGGTGTTCGTTCATTCGTTTGACGTTTGGTTTGTGATGTGGTAGCATGATAAAGGATAAAGATTAACAAATGAAGCAAGGTTGAGAGGCTTTGATGTAATGGCTTCAGAACTTTGAGGTGTTGATTCTATGACTGATGGGATGTTTAAAAGTGTTCTGAAGATGGCAACTCGATCGATGGGATCATGAGAACGATTATCTATATGGGTGGGTTCTAGGAAAGGTGATCCATGGATAGAACATTAAAAGGTTCTGTAGTGGAAGAAAGATCCTGGCTTTCGTGCTTTGGTGAGTACCATGATGTTTGTATATTTTATGATGATGATGATAGTAGAGTAGCATATTATAGTTATTAGGTGTTAACTCTTTGGATCCAGGGACAGGTCATGTATGACTCTTAAACCTTTGTTCCTTACTATATCGACTTATATAGTATTTTGAGATTTCCTACCGCTTGCACCAAACTGTTGTCCGACTCAAAGTTTTATGCTTTGCTTCTTATTATCTCGGGTACTCTTAAATGCGTAGGCTAGATAACAGGTTTAGGTGGTAAGCGACGATTGTGCAAATGATGGGCATGATGGTGCTTTCTTGTATTACACATGGACTTACAATTTCTTACTCCATTGTGCGACGACGTGGGGCTTAGATAGTGTTCGTTTATTTACTTAAAGACTATTTGTCTTTTGAGTTTATTATTAGTTGTATAAACTATATCACTATTTTGCATAACTTTGTAATATGTACTTTGATATTGTGGTTCATCTAGTTATTACTGTCTTGCCTATTTTGTATCTTTATTGTCTTGCCTATTTTGTATCTGTGATGTTTATTATTATATTTTATTCAATGTTGTGAGATATAAGACGGGTTTTGTGATTGTTTCTCTTCTTTTCACCATTGACAATCATCCTACATCGGCCGGGCACCGCAGCAGTGCACTCTTCAAACATATTGGTTGCAGTAGGTATGGAGCGATCGTTACATTTGGTATCAAAGCTTAGGTTGCATAGTTAACCTAAGTTGATACTGTGATCCAGTAGAGATAGGGAAGTAGTTATCAATCTAGACTGGATCGAGAAAAAGTGTGTGTACGAGAGAGATTGTACTTGTTATATATTTTAGTTTTCAAAACTATATAATAGTATGCAGTATATAAGTCGCATGCACACACAAGTACCATTGATGTAGTTTTCTTAATGGGAGACTGATCATTCTTACATATTAAGAATAAGCTAACATACAAGAAACTTCATATCTGGATTCGAGGAAGGAGCAGGCTCTAGGGCTGTTAACCTTGATTTGCAAGATATGTTCAATGCGATGATGGCGAATGTGCTATAAAATGCTTAAGCAGCTGCTCCTAATGTTACTATTGATGGCAATGCCCAAGCGTACGCACCCAAAGTCGATTTCGCTAAGCTGAATAAGGACTTTGCCAGTCTTGGTAGCAAACCATCCCAAAGAAAGGAATTGCTATGGATGTGATGGTGGACACCTACGAGAGGATTTTCAATGCTTAGAGTTAGATGATATGAAACAAGAAGGAGGTTGGCTTCTTGACAGCTTTAAGGGAGAGCCATGAACTGGTGGAATGCTATTATGGTTGCCACACCCAAGGACCACTTTACTTGGGACCAATTCAAAAATAGATTCGAGGAGAAGTTTATTTTGGCTGCTTAGATGTCGGTGTTTAAGTAATTTTCAGAAGTGAAGCAGGGGGACATGTCCGTCTCTGAGTATGTGGCCGAGTTTGACGCTTTGTCAAAGTATGAGATGTCTTTCGTTGACACTCCATTAAAGAAGAATGAGAAGCTTATTATGTGGTTGGATGACTACTTGGAAGAGAAGCTTGTTGGGCATGTTGATGAGCCACTCTTGAAGTTAGTTGAGAAAGGCCTCTGGCTTGAGAGTTTGTACCTTAAACCCAAGTACATTGTTGTTGTAAAGTGAGATCTAAAGATGCACCAAGGCAGTGGAGGCAAGAACAAGTGGAATGAGAAGAGGGTTTCAAGGGAAAAATACTCAGAATAAGACAAAGTAGAATCCTATCTGCTATGGTTGTGGGCACAAGGGCCACTTGATTAGGGATTGCAAGGCTAAAGGAAAGAAGTGTTATAACTGTGGTAAGTTCAGACATATGTAAAAGAGCTACCCTAAACCAGTGAGGTAGAAGTAGGAGATGGAAGCATATGCTTTGGATGATGTCCTGACTTTGTCGAGTGCTCCCTCGACGAAGGAGAATGGAAAGGTGTAACATCGCGTAAAATTAACAATAAATAATAAATAATTAATGAGGCTCCAAAAATGGAATTTGAGAAAATGTTGGAATTTGGTCATAAGGCTTGCACTATTGCGTCCACGATACTTTTCTGAGCAATTTTTATATTTGGAGTTTCGCGATCTGAGCTTAGACGATAAAATTATCAGCGTTTGAAGTTTTGAAAATGAAAATTATTAAAAACAAAAAAGGAAATAAACAAACATTAAATATGGGATTCCACTGGTCGACTCCCTTCTTAGGCTGGTCGACCGCTATAGGGGAGTGGTTAACCGGTCGCATAGCGCCGGCTTGGCTTTGAACCTTAGGCAATGGCCCAGATTTAATTACACTAATCTGATGGTTACGATTGATTCATGGGCCTATATATAAAGGCTTAACCCCTCGCTTCTCTTCTCATATTTTTCTATTCAAGCACCGAAGCTCTACTAATTTCCCTTCTCCGCTACTTCTATTTAAAATATTATATATGGACACACACACAAAAATCGAAGAAGGATGGAAAATAAAAGAGAAGATGAGAAGAAGCAAATCAATATTGTTAGAGAAGGTAAATTTCAATCAATATTCTCATTAACCTCTAATCTCTTCTCGGATCTGTTATTCTAATAATATGCATATACCTTGTTACACATATTCTTTTGGATTGTAATGGAAAATGGAGTCAAGTAAAGGGTTGAATTCAGATCTGGAGATTCAGAAAGCTTAAAAGGTGAGTGGAAAAATGTATGATCTATTTATAATATTGAAATATATCTCGTTGGATTTTTATTTAATTATTATGCCTAAATAAGGTATGATGACTTATAGGCTTAAAACAAACATATGAGATTAGATCCTACACATTCAAAAAGGTAATTGGAATAGAAATAGTATGTACAACCTGATCTGGAAATTTGAAATCAGTCCCAAATATTCATTTGTAGAATGTTAGTAAAGTTGTAAAATTATTCCAAATCTATAATTAGGTTGTAAATTGGTTGCCCTTAGAATGTGAATTTCTATGTTTTGATTTATTTAGAGCAGGTTCTATGTAATTTCCATAAGTTATCCAATTCTAAAATATGTATAAAAGCGCGTCTTTTGAATCAATATACCGAAAAGGAAAAGATACGTGTAAGATATGGATATTCTTTTCCATAGTTTACACTTTCTATTTTAATAAAAAAAGAAATAATTCCTTGTAATTTCAAATGAAAAAAAGACCTCGCTTATGGTTAATTTGTGGTAAATTATAATAGTAATCTGTTTTAGAAAGATAACTCTGATAAGTTACACTATGGAAAGGAATGTTCTAGTTTAGAAATTAATATATATATATATATATAATATATATATATAAACGTATAACCACACTTAGTGTTAAAAATAGAAATATATAAATAGCGTAATTTTTGACTATATACGTATTAGTTATTAATAGCATAATAATTAACGGAATAGGATTTATGGACATTAATTTCAAATTTAACAAGAAGTAAATTTGTAATTAATAGAGAGTCAAAAGATAAGTAAACGGGACTGATTAGAGAAATTAAATTGGCATTTATGGGAAATGAATAGACATAATAGGTTGATTTTAAGACTAGTCAATAAATGTCATTAGAAAGTTTAATATGGCAATTATGGGAAATTGAGTAGCCATAATAGGTAGACTTTGAAACAAGTAAATAGATTACAGAATTAAAAGAGGATTAATTAGAGGTTGTCCAATTTTGGCATTAATGACTAATTATTATGAGTGATAGACATTTATTAGATATTACAAGGAAATGAAAGCCTATGCATATAGATTAGGAATAATAACGTAGCAAATAAGTAAGTGTTAATATTATTAATTATACGTAAGTAGCAATATAATTTTCATAGTAGAAAATTATATAACTTAAATTATACGTTTGGGACAAAAGTCAATTATTGTCCTAGCCCTACGCTTAGGATTTGGGTGGCAGGTTTGGTTTAGTAGGTTGGGATGTGAGATCAGTGGAGTTACACAATAGAAGTCTACCCTTCATCTAGAGGCTATCAATAGTCGTGGATACTTACTACTAGTGTGGGATATCTCCAATTATAGGACCCGTGGGGAAGGGATATACATTGCAGATAAGTAGGGGAAAATATACCAAGGGTTCCCTCAGATTTGAAGTGTTAAATGGCCCAGTACCATTTGGGAAATAGGGTCTGCTTCAAATCTAATAAGAGGTAGTAAGTAACCGAAATGGGCATTTTCCTTGACTTACTTAGGTTAGTCTAAATGGGATGTCAGCTGTGGAGGGTCGAGGGGCTATGCCAGTTGCTGGTAATGGTATTTAGTAGTAGGTCTAGCATATATGCTTTGACCCCCAACAATCCCGAGCGGGCGATAGCAATGACTCAGGTTATGCCCAGATGAATTTCGCTTCCTACTAGTGTAGAATCTGTATGGGAGACGCATAGACCTCGAAGTAAATGGTTAGATGAAAAACTAGTTTAGTGGAGATGGGCTAGTTAACCCTTAGACCAGTCTTTGAATTGCATTAGTAGTATGACAATCAAATATTTTACAAAGTCGTATATAGGTCCATCAGTCTCTATAGCTAGAACCGATTTACTAGCATTGACTTGCGAAGGGCCCGCTTCAGGGACTTGAGGTAGTAAATGGTCGATGGGTCTGCCTCCTCCCTATTTAAGAAGTATTAAGTGGTCGGGGTTCTGGGTAGTGAAATGTTTAGGTAAATATAGATACAAATATACATACATACATATATAGATACACACACAAAATGATATCTTAAAGAAGGTTAGGTTAGGCATATGGTATGCGCACATATGAATTAACAGATTCGCCATAAATAATAGACATAACATTTAAGTGGAAATTGATGGGCATAAATTAATGGGATGGGTAAAGTATATAATTTTCAATCACCAAAACATTGTTTTGACCCCTTCCTTATAATAAACTATATGGTATGGTAGATGATGAAGTCTTTTTATTCATGTTTGGCACTAACAAGGCAATTAAATATATAAGAAATGATATTCCGAGGTAGTAGCCATAGTCAATACGTATGTTATGTTATTTTTTCAATTTCACTGTGAATCTATATTGATTTCACTCTAATATACTTGTGTTTATTACAGGTTATCAAAACCAATGATCTATACCCTAATGGACTTGGGTTTCGATTTAGTCGAAATTTGGATCCACTAAGGTGCGAGTTGTTATAGGTGTCATTATTCAAGGAATGCTTTCTACTTATGGTGTTTCCATACATGTTTTATTCGATACCAAGGCTTGACATTCCTTTATATCTAGTGACCTACTAGATAGATAGGGATTGAGACCAAAAATAGTTGATCGACCTTTAGTAGTGATGAATCTTGTTGTAGGCTCCATTAGTCTTTGTATGGTTTTTCATGGTTTGGCCTTATTGAGTCATCGATACTCTTTTATTTGTGATTTCTTTTTTTGTATTTCGTTGGATTTACGATTAACTTAGGGATGGACTGGATGAGGAATTATGCGGTAGTGGTAGATTGAGAGAAGTTGTTGGTGACAATTGGAACCGAGGGAAAAAGGTAGAGATTAGCTATCTGCCAAAGGATGAGGTTATGATTAGGTTTTTATATTTGTTAGATATCCCATATGTACCTATCATTGGAGAGTATCCAGGTATATTCGAGGAGGTGATCAGATTACTGCCCCATTGAGAAATTGAGTTTCGCATAGACTAAGCGAAGGATTTATACAAATAGCTATGCCTTTAAGGCATATGGTACACAGAGAGCAGAAGGATTTGGAGGTGCAAGTGAATGATCGGTTGAAGCAAGGGTTCATTCGCAGGAGTACATCTAAATGGGGTGCACCCATAGTATTCGCCACTAAGGCAGATGGCCCTATGAGGTTGTGTGTTGATTAATGTGAGCTGAACAAGATGATGAGGAAGAACAAGTACCCATTCCCGCGTATTGATGATTTGTTCAATCAGCTCCATGGTGTGGAGGTGTTCTCTTAGTTGGATCTTGCGATGGGATTTCACTAATTGAGAGTAGCAAAGGAGAGTGTGATGATCACTGCATTTCGTACATTGTTTGGTTTCTATGAGTGGTTGGGTATGCCGTTCGGGCGAACTAACGCTCTGACATACTTTATGGATATCATGAACCGTGTCTTCAGGGATCAGCAAAATAAGTTTGTGCTTATGTTCATGAATGAGATTCTGGTCTATTCTAGGATGGAGGAGGAACACAATACCCACTTAGGAATTGTGACTGAAGTGTCGAGGAAGCACAATTTGAAAGAGAAGTTTTCAAAGTGTCATTTTAGAGGAGGAAAGTGAGATTCTTTGGTCATATCATCTCTAAGCACCGCATTGCAGTAGGTTGTACCAAGGTGGTAGTGATTTAAGATTGGAACCAACCCAAGAACGCTACTAAAGTGAGGAGTTTCCCAGGATTGGCAGGATACTATAGCCATTTTATCAATGACTTCTCAAAGGTAGTAACACCGTTGAACAACTTGACGAAGAGGAATCACACTTTCATATAGTATGTCAAATGCAAGCATGCGTTCATAAGTCTAAAGGAGAGGTTAACAAGTGCACCAGTGTTGACCATTCCAAGCAAGAATGAGGAGATGAAAGTATATACTGATGTTTGAGGTATCAGATTGAGTGTGGTATGCAAGGACATAAGGTTGTTGCCTATGCTAGTCAATAGCTAAAACTGCATGAGAGGAAGTACCCAACTCATGATTTGGAGTTGACGGTGACAATTTTTGCTTTGAAGATATGGAGGCATTATCTACTTGGAGAAAGGTTCGAGTTGTTCACAGACCATAAATCCTTGAAATACCTTTTCTTCCAGAAGGACCTCAACCTTTGTCAACAGTAATGGTTAGAGCTCTTAGCCTCTTATGAATTTAGCATTATTATACGCTAAGTAAGGTAAATGCAGTCGTCGATGCTTTGAGTAGAAGACATGCCAGCTTGGGAGTGATGTTCTTAGAGTGGAAGCAGTTGGAGTTTATTGTTGGTTATTATTTTAGACCATGAAGTGAGCTAGAGCCGAAAATGTTGGCAAGCTTGACTATCGGACCTACTTTGATCGGGAGGATTGGTACTAGTCAGAGGCAAGATGCTGGACTAGCAGAGATCATAGCAAATATAGAAGTAGGAGTAGAGTGTTACGAGATGAGGCAGTATAGGCTCAACGGAGATGGTTGGCTTTGTAAGGATGGGAGTAGGATAAGGATGATAGAGTTCGGCGTATGTCCTATGGGCAATTATGTAGTTTGTTACAAATAACTAACTCAATAACCAATATTGTTCGAAATAAAATGTATTTTCTTTTAATTATATACTTGATATAATGTGTTATATTAATTAATTAATCAATTTAATTAAAAGTATGTTCAGTAGAAAATCTATAAATGGTATGTTTTTTGATAGTAGTTGTAACGACTCGCCCAATCGACCCTCAAATGTCGGTTCTAATACATCCACGATATTCACGTGTTGAGCACCCAACTGCCGAATTGTTAGGGTGAAATAAAAGAAAAAGAAAAGGAACAAGTAAGAAGGAACACAATATCATAATCTTATAATGGAACGATTATATAATATCAAAAGATGGTATAAACTGTCATTCTAAGATACAAAGTTTTTCAGAGTTACGGTAATCATCCTGGACAATAGTAGTGCAGTGGAGATAAATACTACGGTAGGTACTCATCCATCTCTTCTCCAGCTGCTCCAAAGAGTCCAAAGCTAAATCTGGAAACATACATGGGGATGACCCGAGCATTGAAAGAAAATAACTCCTGGATCAGTCTGATAAATCAGCATGAGAAACACAGATCAAATAGATTTATTATATCTTAAAACCCTTAAATATAAGGATATCTTGTAAGACCATGCCATCAATAAACATGGACGAGCTTTTACCTTACGATAAATAACTCGTTTATAGAGAATCCAATGAAATTATAATAATGCATAAGGTTCAAAATAAATATTAATCATAGTAGAAATGGTTACATTGATTACATTCCAGCATAATACAGGGTATAATCAAATTCGATAAAGCATGTTCGCATAATAGATTTTTCCACAGATATCTCTCCGAAAGAGCCAGATCCAATCTCCATGCACGAGAATCAAAACTACCTTTTGAGCGGCTTATATCTCTAGATAAAATATACCATAAAGTAAACATAAGAGGTCCAGTGTCCGAACATCAACACGAACAACGTGAACCAAATATCATCAACTCCCGCCGGCCAACAATCAATAGGTATCAATAGAAATGGAGTTGATAACATCTTAACATGGGTCGCAAAACCCCAGGTCGTGCAATCTACTCTGTCTTTAACCATTTCCGATGTCGAGTTTACGTTCATCGTCTTTCACACACGTCTTCATCACTAGAACAGAAAACGAATCCCCAAATGGATTCCATCATCTCTAATAGATCACGAATTCCCAAATGAATTCCCTATCTTGAACAGATCACAAATCACTACATGGATTCAAGCATCTTGAATAGATCTCGAAACTCTACATAGGTTCCCCCGCATTAGCCTTCTGATGAATGCTAACACCATCATCTCCGTTGGAGTACTCCTCAAGATAGATAGTCCCACACGACAGCATCGTTCGAAATGTTAACACTGACTTTTCCCTTGGACTTAACCTTAGGATAGATAGTTCAACTCTATAACATTCTACTTCACATCTGCTTTCAGAACATAGATCACATATTAGTTTTGAAGTGTATTCGAAATGTAGAATACTTACCGATCCCGGTCTCTTTAAAACTAATCGATGAATTTTCCGGTTAACTAAATCCTAGTTCTCTCAGAAGCAAGCGAAAGCTAGAGATCTTTCGTACCAATACTCCTCTAGGGGTGTTCTTATTAGTAGGAAATCGCGAAGCCTTTCGATAACTTCTTAAGTCATATTTGGTCAATTCGATAGTCGACTAATCGACTATCTCATTTACTTTCCATAAATGAATAAACACACAAAACACTATCATCATCCAAAAACACAATCAATCCACATAAAGTATGATTAAGTTACTTAAGTAACTCCTAATCCCTTCCATTTAACTAATCCTTTTTATTAATTAAAACTCTTTTATTAGTAAAATTCATTTATCTAATAAGCTTTTAATTTTTCTATCTTTTTCTAAAAGATTCCATTACTTATTATTTCCTTCAAAATATTCATTTTAAGGATCTAAGCACTTTCACAGATCCATTCAAAAGGTTTAAGACAAATGTTACTTAAACATTGTCACTACAAACCCAAAACAATTTTTCTTTAGCTTGTCTTCAAATCATTCTTTCAAAGATCTATTTACATTTCATAAGTATAATCAAAATGGGTTAAAGACAAATGTTACTAACACATTGTCATAACAAGCCTAAAACCAATCTCATACTTGTTATTGTCTTTACAAACATTTGTTTTAAAGATCTAAGTTCATATTCAGTCAACTTCAGTGTGGACTAGTTAACTATCAACTACTAAAGACGATTGCTTATGCAAATTACGATTCATACGCTTAAATCCTTTCCGACATTCCAACTTAACTATTCCTCATTCGAGAGTGAAGCTAGGTAAGTTTGGGCATTGATTACTCCAAGTCTTGCCTAGACACTTCAGTCTTGAATTTCATAGAGATATATGTTTACCTTGTCAGCTTTTAGTGTAAGGTATAATATTAATGATTTCCATAAACAACAAAAAATCAAAATGAATAACATGTTTTCGACATATTACACTTACCTATTCCTTTGTTAAGAGGGATGCCTAGTAGGTTAGAGCTCTATTGCTCCATCCCTACTCAACATCAATCTTAACTCTCACAAATTGATAAGATTACTTAGTCGACTTATTCATGTTAAGCATAGTTAATTACTTTCCTAATAAGTAATTAAATAACTTAACCATTTGGTGATTAAGAAATTACTAATGCCTTTTTAGACCTTTTTTTTATAATCTAAAATAAGATATTTATATAAGATATTTTCCAAGATATTTATATAAGATATTTTCTAAGATATTTATATAAGATATTTCCAAGATATATAAGATATTTCCAAGATATTTATATAAGATATTTTCCAAATATAAGATATTTATACTTCATAATACCTGTAATATATTTTAAAACACTCCTTTAAAATATCACTTGAAAATAACAAGTTCGGAAAATCAGTAGAAACTTGAAAATGACATGTTTTAACAAAATATCTCTCCTTTGAAAATTCACAACTAATTCTTATAAATTCATAAATATCTCAAACCACTTTTAGAATACTCTAAAAATAGTTAGTAACTACTTATAAAAAGAGTGAAACAAAATACTTATATCTAAATATCTTTTCAAACCTTCTAAGTCCAAAAATCAAGTCTAAACGGGGCAGTTTTGCACTAGTGATACTTTTGTCATTTTTGAGATGTCACTTAACTTTTTACCATTCAGTCTTTTAATAGAAACAAAATACATATATAAAAGTATAAATATGGCGAGAAATTCCTAAGGATCTCTCTACAAATTTCCATAACAATTGCAAAAAAGAAGGCAATTCACAATTGCGTCTATAACGACTATCGCTATAAGTGCACCTCTAAATCCGAGTCAAAACTAAACCAAAGTCCATTTATAACCTAAGTGCTTTGTTCAAGGTCTGATTAAATTCCATATAAGTCCATTCTAAGTTTGTTCAAATACATGTACATGGAACACATATGTCACTTACTTTTAAAGTAAGAAGTTGCAACCATTGTTTTCAACATGTGTCATTAACAATTCACACAACATAACCACATTCAAACACAACATATATGTGTTATATTTTCCATTAAAAGTGAGGTGTTAAATCACCTTATATCCCACTAAAACGAAGATCCAAAAACCAAAGTCTAACCCCACTTGCAACTACCATCCGCCTTCCTCCTTTCCTTGCTTTCACCTTGCTCCTTTGCCTCCAAACCCCATTTATAGCTCATCGCCTAACCATGTAGGATGAGCATGGCTTCACTACTTCAAGTTTTGGCATGGTAGAAGGGTTTTTAATATTATTCCAAGCCTTATGGCAAAGTCTGAAGTGATTTTGAGTTGATTTGCAACACTTTCTTTTTAGAACATAAGAGATGATGAAGAAGAGGATGCCATTGATTTTAGAACTTAAGCTTTGTAATTATTTGTGATTTATTCCTATGGGTGTACCCCTCCTTATACGGCCTTATTAATATGATGGGAAAAGACCAAAAACCCCTCAAGCTCTGATGATATTAATTACTTCTTATCATGACAACTTTATGTCACTTCTCCTTTATCATATGCTTAATATTTAAGCTATTTCCACTTATGCTCATTTCCTAAATATCTAAGATGACATCACCCATGACATACTCCATGAAATTTATTCCCATAAATGTCAAAATATGTTTATTTCATTAAACTGATTTCCTAAGCAAATAAGTGTATGTAAAAAAACCTGAACAACTTCTGACGGTTAAAAAAGCTGTTTGTCGATAAAACGATATTCGATCACATTATCGATATTTTTCCAAAGAATATATTTTTGTAAATAAATTTTCTAAAACAAGTTTACCACCATTACTTATGATTTAAAAGATGGTTAAAGAGCTTATTAAATTATTTTTAATAACACTTAATCAAAGGTTTAAATATTTAAATAATGCAGATATTTGAATATGAAGTGTCTGAAATTCTGGGTCGTTACATTCTCCCCCACTTAGAATATTTCATCCTCAAAATTCCAACACGAGCAACCAAAGAAACAACCATACATTGATACTTAACAGTATCCTAATCATTAGCAAATAAAGCTCATGGTTTACTCAAGTCCAAACCTTCTCATCGCACAAGAAGGTTAATTAATCTACTAAGCGTACCTTCCGCTCACCTGCCTCAGGTTATTACTTAAACGATTATTCACGCCACCCTAGAACAAATCGAAGAGCAATTTCTTAAACTCTCTCTAAGCCAACAAACATATTATACCAATATACTAATGCCCTTACGATGTACATGGACCAACCGTATGCAATATCAATTCCAATCACTTGCTCGGTCACATAGATTTCCTTTCCCAACTAGTATAGATCACTTGACCTCTCTAGTGCGGACTCCGATCTGGTTCCTTGATTTGAAACACCTATTCTCCTTACATAGCGATATACCATGATTGAAAACGGTAGGATCATATCAAGAATCTGTATCAAGTGTTCGCCGTGAAGAATCAGGTGAAAAATCCTTGTTCGAATAAATGTAAACCACCTCGAAATCATGTACTCGAACACTGGATCAAGAAGAATCATGCAAATAAAATGATCTATGTACAACTTGCGTATTTATCCTATTGGTTTCTTAAATACACCAATTCATTTTTAACCACATTCATTTAGTTAGTATATCTCTTCAATACTAAATTATTTATGCCTTATTTCATAAGTCATACTTCAATTTTATCAACATTTTACAACTTAAGTACATATTTATGTAGTACTCCATTACGTCCTAAGAGTATATACAACCATCAAATTTGTTAACAAGTATGTTTAACAAATTTTAAACTTGTCTAAACTTACTATCTTCTCAATTCTAATGTTATATAAACACAACTTTTATATTTTCACAAAACACTTACTTACAAGTTCTATAACAATTTGGAAGTTCCCGACTATCCAAAATCGTCGAAAATCTCATTTCATTTTGACAAATTAAAACTACCAACCAACATATCATATCACGATGCACATTCATGCTTTTCTAATGCATAATCTACATGTGTCCATGAAGTAACTCAACAAGAAAACCTTAGAACTAAACACCAGTTCTTATTTCAATTCATTTTGTAATAATATATACATATAACTTTTATATACCAAATCATACTTTGGGATTAAATCAAAATCTATTTTACAAAAACAACTTTGTAGCATCCCCAACTTAGAAATTCAAAAATGAATGCTAATGATGTTGAAGTCATCACTAGAATTATTTTCAAGTGACAGGAGTGAGTTCAGTACATCCAATTTATGCCTTTCGGTCTTAACCAAAAATCATTTCAAAACGGTATCAAATACTTCGTAAATGTTACTAAGTACCATGATCTCAATTTCATAAACCAATTTCCCAAATACTTACTTTCAAATAATATTATTATTGTTTTCTTTATAATCTTGAAAACCATTTTCAAAGATTTTCGGGATTTAAGTCCACAAATTCTCTATTTAAGTCCTTTTTGTTTATAAACTATGTTTTATGAAACATACTTATATAAAATCACATTCTTATATAAAGTTACTTCCTTATCAAAATCATTTCACAAATATATGTCCTTGTTTAGATTATAATAAACAACTCTTGTTAAAATTCAATCTTAACCCAAGATTATCATCGAACACCTTATAATCAAACCGTGAAAATGAATTCACAAGGTATTCATATCTAATGTTTCCATAAATTACTATCTACCTAACCTTTGTCGTAAGAAAGTAAATTTCTTATAAATTAACAAACTATAGTAAATTCTCATAAACCGGTCGAGCATAACTAATCAAACAATAAATGATAATAATAAAATATTATCATTTCCTAATAAACAACCATATCATAAATAACTATATCTATTTATGAAAATTATATATTTTTTGTAAAATATATTCCTAGGTAAAAGTATTTCATTTACCAATTTCGAAAACAATGCTGTGTTGGTTTGCCTTGTTCAAGTGTTTTGAAACCCCTATCGATAACGTTGGTTAGACGCATAGACCATAATTCATAAACTACTCAACAGACCAATTAACACAATATAAAACATTTTTTATAGTACTAAAAATACGCTCTCATATATATAATACTCTCAACTCATGTTAGGGCATTCGATCACCCTATCTCTTAATGAGTCATACCCACCAAAGTCAAGGTTCTCGCTTAACCTTCAGCTCTGATACCACATTAACGACTCACCTTTTCGACCCTCAAATGTCGATATTAATACATCCATGGTATTCACATGCCGAGCACCCAAGTGTCGGAAAGATGAATTGTTAAGGTGAAATAAAAGGAAATAGAACAAGGAAAAAGGAAAACAATATCAGAATCTCACAACATAATGATCATATATAATATCAAAAGGCAGTGTAACTATCATTCTAAGATATAAAGTTTTTTAGAATTACAGTAATCATCCTGGAAAGTTATAATAACCTGTCCTTACAAATGCTAAAGGTACAACAATAATGCAGTGGAAATAAATATTATGGTAGGTAATCACCCATCTCTTCTCCAGAAGCTCCAAAGAGTCCAAAGCTAAATCTGGAAACAAACACGGGGCTAACCCGAGCATTGAAAGAAATAACACCCGAGTCAGGCTAGTAAACCAGCATAAGAAACATAGATCAAATAGATTTATTATATCTTAAAACCTTTCAAAATAAGGGTATCTCATAAGATGATACCGCCAATAAACACGGACGGGTTTTAAACTTATGATAACAAAACCGTTTATAAAGAATCCAATGATATTACAATAATGTCTATGGTTCAAAATAAATATTAATCATAGCCGAAATGGTTACATTGATTACATTCCAGCATAATAGAGGTTCAAAAAAATTCGATAAGGCACGTTTGCATAATGGATTTTTCCATGGAGATCTCTCCGAAGGAGCCAGATCCAATTTCCATGTACAAGGATCAGAAACTACCTTGCGAGCATCGTATATCTTTAGGTAAAATATACCATAAGGTAAACACAAGAGGCCCAACGTCCGAACATAAACATGAATAGTGTGAACCAAATATCATCAACCCCCGCCGGCTAACAATCGATAGGTATTTCTAGAAATGGAGTTGATAACATCCTGAATTGGGTCGCTAAACCCCAATGCATGCATCCTACTCTTTCTTTAGCCATTTCTAATGTTGAGGTTATGTTTGGCATCTTTCACACAAGTCTTCATCACTTGAACCGAATACAAATCCCCAAATGGATTCCATCATCTCAAACAGTTCACGAATTCCCAAATGAATTCCCATATCTCGAACAGATCACGAATCACTACATGGATTTAAGATTCTTGAACAAACCTTGAACCTCCATATAGGTTTTCCTGCATAAGTCTTTTGATGAATACTAACGTTGTCCTCTCCCTTGGAGTACTTATTAAGATAGATAGTCCAATACGATAGCATCATCTGAAATGTACGCCGACCTTTCCCTGGGACTTAACCTTAGGATAGGTAGTTCAACTTTATAACATTCCACTTTACAACCTCTTCCAGAACATAGATCATGTATTAGTTTTGAAGTGGTATTCGGTAAGTAGAACACTTACCAAACCCGGTCTCTTTAATACCAATTGATGAATTTTTTGGTTAACTCAATCCAGGTTCTCTCAAAAGTAAGCGAAAGCTAGAGATCTTTCGTACGAATATTCCTTCTTGTGTGTTATTATTGGTAGGAAATCGTGAAGCCTTTCTATAACTTCTTAAGTCATATTTGGTCAATTTGATAGTTGACTAATCGACTATCTGGTACAAGATATATGTTTCTATATGGAAACTAAATTTCATTTACTTTCCATAAATGAATAAACACATAAAACATTATCATCGTCCAAATCACAATCATACCACACAAAGTATGATTAAGTTACTTAAGTAGCTCTTAATCCCTTCCATTTAATTAATCCTTTTTATTAGTTAAAACTCCTTTGTTAGTAACTTCATTTATCTAATAAACTTCTACTTTTTCTATCTTTTTCCAAAAGATTCCATTACATATTATTTCCTTCAAAATATTCATTTTAAGTATCTAAGTACTTTTACATATCCATTCAAAAGGTTTAAGACGAATGTTACTTAAACATTGTTGCTACAAACCCAAAACCATTTCAATTTTGCTTATCTTTAAATCAGTCTTTTAAAGGTTTATGTACATTTCATAAGTTTAATCAAAATGGATTAACGATGAATGTTACTAATAAATTGCCACAACAAACCCAAAATTCATTTTCATACTTGTTACTATCTTTACAAACATTTGTTTTAAAGATCTAAGTTCATAATCAGTCAAGTTCAGTATGGACTATAACTATCAAGTTCTAAAGACGATTGCTTATACAAATCATGATTCGTACGCTTAACTCGTTTTCGACATTCCAATTTAACTATTCCTCACTCAAAGGCGAAGCCAGGTAAGTTTGGGCACTGGTTGCTCCAAGCCTTGCCTAGACACTTCAGTTTTGAATCTCACAAATAAATAAGTCTACCTCGTCGGCATTTAGTGTTAAGTATAGCATTAATGATTTCCATCAATAATAAGAAATCAACATGATTAACACGTTTCCGACATTTTCCACTTACCTATTCCTCGGTTAGGAGAGAAGCCCGGTAGGTTAGAGCTTTATTACTCTGTCCCTACTCGACATCAATCTTAACTCTCACCAACATATAAGAGTACTTTGTCAGCTTATTAGTGTTAAGCATAGTTAATTATTTCCTAATAAGTAATTAAGGGTTCGTTTAGATTGACTTATATAAGTCGCTTTTTTGCTTTTTGGAAGCCAAAACCTATTCATTTTGGCTTCAAAAAGCCAAAAAATGAGTTATATAAATTGATCCCAATAAGGTGTAAATAACATAACCATTTGTTCATTAAACAATTACTAACCCATTTCTAAACCTTTTGTATTATAATCCAAAACAAGATATTTGTATAAGATATGTTCCAAGATATTTATATAAGATATTTCCAAGATATTTATATAAGATATTTTCTAAGATATTCATATAAGATATTTATACTTCTTAAAACTTATAATATATTTTAAAACACTCTTTTAAAATATCACTGGAAAATAACAAGCTTGAATAATCATTAGAAACTTGAAAATGACATGTTTTACAAAATATCTCTCATTTGAAAATTCACAACTAATTCTTATAAATTCATAAATATATCAAACCACTTTTAAAATAATCTAAAAATAGTTATTAACCACTTGTAAAAAGAATGAAATAAAATACTCAAATCTAAATATCTTTTCAAACCTTTTAAATCCAAAAATCAAGTCTAAACGGGGCTGTTTTGCACAGTGATGTTTTGGACGTTTTTGAGATGTTACTTAACTTTTTACTATTCAACCTTTTAATAGCAACAAACATGCATATATAAAAATATAAATATGGTGAGAAATCCCTAAGGATCTCTCTACAAAGTTCCATAACAATTGCCAAAAACAAGGCAATTCACAACTGCATCTATAGCGACTATCGCTATAAGTGCACCTCTAAATCCGAGTCAAAACTAAAATAAATTCCATCCATAACCTATGTGCTTTGTTCAATGTCTATTGACATGTCATATAAGTCCATTCAAGTCCATTTCAAGTTTTTTCAAGTCCATGTACATGGATCACATATGTTACTTACTTTTAAAGTAAGAAGTTACAACCATTGTTTTCAACATATGTCGTTAACAATTCATACAGCATAACCACAATCAAACAAAACATATATATTTTATATTTTCCATTCAAAGTGAGGTGTTAACTCACCTTTTATCCAACCACAACCAAGATCCAAGAACCAAAGCCTAACCTCACTTGCAACCACCTCCTTCCTTCCTTCTTTCCTTGCTTTCACCTTGCTCCTTTGCCTGCGGACCCCCTTTATAGCTCACAGCCTAGCCATGTTGGATGAGCATGGCTTCACTTCTTCAAGTTTTGGCATTATGGAAGGGTTTGTAATAATATAATAAGCATAGTGGCAAAGCTTAAAGTGATTTGAAGTTGATTTGCAACTCTTTATTTTTAGAACATAAGAGATGAAGAAGAAGAAGATGCCATTGATTTTAGAACTCAAGCTTTGTAATTATTGGTGATTTATTCCTAAGGGTGTACCCCTCCTTATATAGCCTTAGGAATGTGATGGAAAAAGACCAAAATCCACTCAAAACCCTAATGACATTAATTACTTCTTATCATAACAACTTTATGTCACTTCTCCTTTATCACATGCTTAACATTTAAGTTATTTCCACTTATGCTCATTTCATAAATATCTAAGATGACATCTCCCATGACATACTCTATAAATTTTATTTCCATAAATGGAAAAATATTTTTATTTCATTAAATTGATTTCCTAAGCAAATAATTATATGTAAAAAAATCTGAACAACTTCTAACGGTTAAAAAAACTGTTTATCGATAAAACGATTTTCGGTCACATTATCAATATTTTTTCAAAGAACATATTTTCATGAATATTTTTCTAAATTTTTTTTACCATCATTACTTATAATTAAAATGGGATTAAATAGCTTATTAAATCATTTTAATAACATTTAATGAAAGATTCAAATATTTAAATAATTCAGATATTTAAATTCAAAGTTTCCGAAATTTCAGGTTGTTAAAATAGCCAAAGTGTTGTAACCATGAGTAATTTATCACAATGAAAATAAACATATCATTTTAAGTATTCCTAGTCAAGATGTATCGAGACTAGATGTCGATACATCCACTGAGACTAGAGTACGTAACGCTCTCTAAATGTTGGGCAGTGTATTACTCATAACTGCTAGAGGCACTAAGGGGTTACATACTGATAGTTATTGGATAATTAAGGAATGACTCACTTGATAATTTCTGTTGGTTAATATTACTATGGTCAAACAGAAAATATCGGTGTGACAAAATTATACATTTCTCTTGATTTGAGAATAATGTGGATTTTCAATGTGCAAGCTTCGCTTTGATTATAGTTAAATTGTGCTATGACATCCTTCGAACGACTACAGTTACGTTGAGTGAAAGCATTAGAAGTGAAACACTATTCCAGAGAGGATTTGTCTCCTCGGTTATAAGAGATTAGTATTACAGTCAGTTGAAGTCAACTCAAAGTTAAAATATCCAGGTAGAGCATTTCTGTTAATAACAATTGTTAATATGAACTAAGGATTTTGTGTTTGGACATCAGAGTTGAATGTGGACGATATTAGAATTTTGACCATTACCAAATTCCATAGTTCCAAAGTAATATATCTGTATTAATAATCAGAATAGAAGCGCAATCTTTTGGTCCGACCGGAACTTCTTAAAATACCCTTTACTCATATATAATTTAATTATTATCTATTATTCCATATACAAGTACATAAAAATAATCGATAAAATCCTAATCAAATGCATATGATATTCATATTATTTTTAGCCTATTATTTCTAGGCTAGATTGAAAATATTCAAACTAAGTTAAAACATGAATGTTTCAATGAATATATTTTTAGGCGTGTTTACTGAAATGAGAGTAGGTCAAATACTACTATTGCATCGGATAATAAAAGAGTCTTCTAGATAATTCAACATATCTTTATTAATAGTTAGCTAGGAAGTGCAATCTTCTGGTCCGACCGCGAAGTTCCAAATTTTCTTTCTATATATAATTCTTTTAAAAAAATTCATTTGATATACACAACTTTAAAAAAATTCAATAAACCTTTATTTCAAAAAATAGGATCTATCCTAAAATTTAGATAGCAATAACTTCTAAATGCATGCGGAGAGGAGCTTCCATATTAAAGAATAGTACTCATTCTAAATGCATGAGCTGGCAATTGATTGGGTCCTTGAACCTAGAAATATTCAAACCTTCGCATCATATATTTAGCATTCTAGAAAATCCTATTGACCCCTTTAAATATAACTCTCTATCCTTTCACATTCATTCCATCTCTCTACACCACTCTTTGTTGTTCGCTATTACTCGTCATCCGTTGTTGGCCTCCGACATCATATAGCTTTTAAAGCTTCTGGTTTGTCTTCGTGCTTAGTTTTGTAAAGCTTTGTTGCATGAATATATATATATATATATATATATATATATTTCCATCAATATCATAATGTTTATTATCAACCCGTTTGTAATTCCTAACTACCGTTGATGACCCCCAGAGCACCTCTGACGTCTAATATGTTTTTTTACATACACACACAGCACACAAAAAATGAGTATAGACAACTAGCATATCAAACAACTAAAAGTAGATGAATGCAAACGGAAGCTTGCGTAGCCTATATTAAACATTATGCTTGACACTGTCGATCATGATTCAATGGTCCTAACTCAACATCATGCTTGACAGTGTTCGGCATTTACTTTTCCACGTTATTAAAACATTTAGTTCACCTTGCTATTAGAGATTTTTAATATAAAAAATGAATGATATTGTTAGCTGATGATGTGTAATTTATTTAAGCCAATCAAATGTGGGTTGTAAATGTTCTTAGTTAATATTAATGGAGTTTGTATATGTATAAACTACAAATGCAAAATACTTCAACATGTCTTTTTTGGAATCTAGGCTATGTGTTCTTTGATTCAAGTTAATATGCAGTTTCGGCTACTAGGTCCTACTTCTGCAAATCTATTAGTGCATATATCGTTCGATGAAATTCATATTTTTTCAAAACAAAAACATTATTCATCATTTGTTGCATGAATATATATATATATATATATATATATATATATATATATATTACATTCAGTATCATATATCTTGCATTTCTATAACTGTTATCCGCCATCTGTTATTAATTGCCATTTGTTATTAATTTATTTCCAAAAAAATAGCGTCTACATGAAAGGACCTGAAATATTATTAGCAAAAAAATAACATCTATATGAAAGGTCCTAAAATATTATTAGCAAAAAGATAGCATCTACATGAAAGGTCCTAAAATATTATTAGCAATAAATTCTAAATGCATTATGCATGCGGTATAGAAGCTGGCATAAAGAATCAGTTCACAAGCATACATGTTGAATAAGTCCATCCCTATTTTTAGGATTAACTTTCGATCATTGATTAGATAACCAATAAATATTCAAAGATTTATACCACATATTTTCATCACTTAATTTCAAATTATATAGCCACTACATATGCAAATTTCTTTCAGTTAATGGCACAGCTGTAAAACCATTAGTAGGATCTGCACTGCAAAAAAAATAGTATCTTTCTGCATTCTTAAAGCAACAATGTAAGTAAATAGAAATAAATATAATAATTCCATGATAATTGATGATATTATATGCTGAATAAGATGATTGTATTTTGAATAGTTATATAAGGATCATAGGGTTTATATAGAAGAATGACGAGTAACATACTAAATAGTTATTTGTATGCTTACATTTTATATCACGTTGTTATAATAAAATATAGGTTAAATTACATGGTAGTATATGTTCTCTTACAAACTCTTTTCTCTATGATGTGAAAAGGAAGTAGTTCGCAAACTTAATATCAAAGTTTAGCATATAATATTTTTTGATATACTTTCTTTAATGTTGGTATATCAAAAGGACATGTATGATTTTTTTATCAATAATAATATATTATAATTTACTGTATTATACATGGAAAAACCCCACTGAGAATTAAATCATCAAAATATGTCATAAGCAAGATTTATTTGTATGGGCGGTGCTTACTTATTATATATTGGTAAATAATTACACGCTTCTTGCAATTTAATCATTTTTCTTTAGTACTTTAATGTCCCTCCATCTCGATTCCATGTAATTTTTTTCATCAACTTGGCCATAGACTCCACATTTGAAATAAAATTTATCTTTTCCATTTCCCTCAATTTCCAACTTCTGAACCCCATCAACAAATACAGTTATTTTATTAGCATCAACATCATGTATCACATTTACTCTCATCCACCTATTGTAGATGTTCGCTTCTACTACTGTACCATGATAAAATTTCAACTGGCCATCAACAACATCCAATATTAACATAGTTACTGGTGTTGATTCCGGTAAAATATTGTATTCAAATATAGTACTATATTTTTTAGTGGTTAATTAACATGAAAATATATTATGTTAATTCAACACAATTTATCTGGCAAATGATGGATGCTAAACACTGTGATAAGCAAAAGTCGAGTCAAAACGATGACATATCTTCAAAAGCATCTTCAATAAGGATAGTGCACATGTCGAACAACCAACAAATGCTGATAAAAAGTCTCTCTCAACAGATGACTTTTGGAATGATAAATTTACTTCTGTAGTGGTAAGTGATATATCGATCAAGAAATTTGAAAAAATAATATAATTAAATTTTATTGTCTTACCAGTTTTCTCTTCATGTTTTCGTAGGTAAAATTTATGGATAAAATGGATTGTGATAATTATGCAATAAATTTGAATAAAAAGTCACTTTGTAGGATAAAAAAATTAACATTTATTAGTAGTAATTTTTAGATGTTGGAGCCCGTATTATTAATAAGAAAATCACTATATATTCTCTACTTTTATGTTTTCCAATTTTGAAACAAAATTCTAATTTATATTAATATTTGCAAATAGTATAATTACCTTATCTTTTATGTGGTGTTGGAATTCAGTTTCATTCTAACAATTTTACTGCTATAGTTATCGTTACCTTAACAAGTACCATCAAATGATATGTGAAAGAAAGTATTTAAGATTAAAAAACTAATAACCTAACCATATTTATTTTCTAGCCGGCTATATATCAAAGATGAATAGTCAACGAAGACAAAATAGAATAACAAATTTTTTAAGTGATAAACAAAGAGAAATGCGTCGTATGAGAGATAGAGAACGAAGGAGAGCTATGAGTCAAGAACAAAGAGAAAATTATCTAGCTTGGCATCGTGAAATGTATCGACAAAGAAGAGAAAGATCCCAAATGCATTTTTAGGAAGAAATATAAATATTATAAGCAATAAATCTCATAATTACCAATAAGACAGAAATCCAAGAATATAAAGAGAACAAACAAAAACCACATCTATTGAGGAAAGAGAACATATTATAAATGACATGTCACAATCTAACCAAGAGCAGAGACAATCATATCAAAATAATAATCAACTGTAAAGGCATTAAAATGTGCGAATAAATGTTAGAACTCGTAATGATGCAAAAATTTCAAAAATCATACTGGATTTCAAAAGCATTTATTAAAACAACCAATATTTTGTCAACATTGTTTGGGAAAATTATTTCAACATGAGAGTACATCATTGTGTTGTTCAAATGGAAGAACCATACTCCCTCCAGTACATTCACCAAATGAGCTCTTGGAGCTTTACAAGGATACAGGTGCTGATGGTATATATTTCAAAAGAAATATTCGATCATATAATAATGTATTTTCCTTCACTTCAATGGGAGTGCATGTCGATGAAAACCTAACAAGTGGAAGAACTGGTATTTACACTTTCCGTGCTCAAGGATGTATATATCACAATATTGGAATCCTACTTCCTAAAGAAGGAGATAGACCCAGATTTCTACAACTTATATATATATATATATATATGATAATGATCATGAAATTAAAAATCGAATGATTGAAAATGAAGACTTGAATAGAGGAATACTAAAAAGGATACAACATATATTGGATGAGAATAATGATTTTGCTCAGTACTTTGTCGAGTTTCTCAACTTTCGGAGATCCATAATTATAAATGTATAATTAAAGAAAAACCATTGCACCAACAATATGTGCTACCAACACCTTCATAAGTTTTCGCAATGATAGTTGGTCAGGATGAGTCAAGTCTTATAAATGGTAGGGATATTGTTCTACATACGACGACGAGTCAGCTTATGAGAATTCCAGAAACACATGGTTGTTATGACCCTCTATAGTATCCTCCCCTACTACCTTATGGAAGTTATGATTGGGAACTTAACTGCCATAATATAAATGGAACTCCTCTTACATGTCGTGAGTACTATGCTTATATTTTGCAGGTACCAAGTAGTTTTACATTCATAAAATTATAAATTTATAGCTAGCACCATCACATTATAAAAATTGATTAATCATTAGGCATAAATTTAAACACAATTGATGACATAATGGATTTCATTCTTTTGATTCACACAAGCAGTCGAACATAAATATAATAGGCATCAAGATCTAGCAGTCTTAATCAACTTAAGTAATTATTATATAGATATAATATATACATATACATATATATATATATATGTATGTATGTGTATATGTATATTCCATTTGCTATTTCTAATCAACTTAAAATTTAGAATCGACGTGAAGATACTTCTCTCTTTTTATATGGAGGACGTTTATTACAACAATATATCGTGGATAATTATGTGAAAATTGAAAGTGGTAGAATGAGATGGTTTCGTCAACAACAAAATCATATTAGATCGAAATTGTATGTGGGACTTCAAGATGCATTGAAGGCTGGAGAAAATAATGCAAGTATGACACTTTTCCCTTCTCTTTGGTATATTTATACAATATACACACACATACACACATATATATACATATGTTAATAAGAGTTCTTGTCAACACCCCAAAATTATGCTAAGAAAAGTGAATTGTCCTTTATTCCAATAATGCAGGAGAGAAGATGTGAATCCTCTTAGAATTGCCTTTCAATTAGGCCTTGACAGGTAGGAATTGTCCAGACAGACCTTTCGACTACATCGAAAGGGTTAGATTCCATGTTTAGTGACCTTTCGATTCAATTAAGATGGATTGATCCTCTTTTTGAAGGCCCTCCTCTCGGATTGATAGAAGTACCCTAGAAAGTTTTTCCTTGAAAGGTTTCGACCCTATCGGAAGCCTTGTGGGTTGTGTAACTAGGACTTTTCCCAAGAATCTGATATTAAGTCCGACCTTGTTGGAAGCGTGATAATCTTGATGATAAAACTTGTCCGACCTTGTCGAGAACTTTTGGGATTTAGAATAGTTTAGGCTTTGGATTTGGATCCTAAGTGGGGGTTTCAATCTGGTCGAACATTGTGGATATAACCTCCTTGGGTTCGAATCAGTAATTTCAGGCTTCAATGTTTAGAGGATGGGCTTCAACCTTGTTGAAAGCTTTAGCTCAGAGAAAAGATTGCTCTTAATTGGTTACATAAGTTATTAGAATTCATAGGGGTTTCGACAATGTCGATAGTAGCCTTTCGATGAAGGTAAAACCTTAAATACAAAGGTGAATCCAACAAAAATTTAATGGAACAGTAAAGTAGATTAAAGTATTCGAAACTTCCCTTTATTCAACTAAAAAGACTTTGTTTCTTCATACTCCCAAATTGATTTACAAATTAGGGTTACAAAACTTCCCTTTGAGTCTTATTTATAGATGCGGCTTGGCACCTTTCAACCCTGATGCTTTCAATTGGGTCGGAAGGTGGCTGCTGAGAGACTTGAGCATGTTGCCGCCTTTGTCGAAAGGTGTGGTGACGCTTCTCTTCTTCGAGTTTTCTTGTGAGTGCTTCCGACTCTGTCGTTAGCCTTTTTTCATTGGTTTCGATGATGTTGGTTACATCCATGCTTTTGTTTCTGATCTAATGCGGAACCCTTCCAGGACAACACCGGTTTTGATCTATTCGAAAGGCTTACTATAGCTTTCGAAGAGGTTGACCCAGATAATACTTACTTTCTAGCAGTTTGAATAAAGGGGAAGTCATTGGTTTCGAATGGCTTAGTGTATGCTCAAAGTTCTATTCTTCATTGTCTTCGGAAGATGTGGTTTCACATTAATCGAAAGGTCTTTAACTAGTCGAAGGGTTGTTAATGAGCGCGGAATGGTGCTTTCAACTCCTTCATCTTCTTCGAAAGGAAAGAACTCTCTGGATATTGATAGGAGAACCCTTTCGACGCCTTCGAAAGGTCTTGAAGCTTCCAAACTTTGATGGCAGCATCCCTTCGACTCCTTCGAAAGGTTTGACTGGAGCTCTTCTCTCTTGCTCTTTGCTTAAAGAGGTCTCGACTTGATCGAAAGGTGAATATTTTTAGTAAAATTTGCCCCCTCCTGTGAAGGAATGCTCTTGACTTTCCAAGTCAACTTTGCCGAAACCTAAAAACTTCCAGCCTCTTAGTCATCCCACGTGAATTTGGACCGTCCGTTCAAATCTGATCCAGCGGTTGATAATCTGGGTGACTTTTCTTATAAAGTACGCCTTTCTTCTTCCTCCTCTTTTACTTTTTCTACAATCAAAATTCTAAGTGCGAGTAAAATAGTTTCAAAAATCCTCAAATTTCCAGTTTACTTTCAGAAACCCAAGCAATCATCAAATCTCATTCGTAAGTTTAAATTTAACTTTATTTTGATTGTTTCAATCGAACTTCACTTTTCCAGATTTCAAAATTGAAATTCAATTTCTAAAATATTCGAATCTCGATTTTTCTGATGGTAGATTTCGATTGATTTACTGAGAAGCTTCTTTTACTTCTTTTCAGGGATTTTTAGAATTTATTTTTCATTTATGATCATGAATTTGACAGTGGATGATATTAGGATCCATCTCCTTATAAGGTTTGGATTATAATTCCAAAATTTGCTATTTTTGTTCATCATTAATAAATCTTGGTTTTAAGTTTGATAATTATTTTTAATACTTTCGAAATCAAGAAAGATCGATTTTTGTTTGAATTCATTTCCTTAAAATATTGGATTTTCTTATTCCTTAAGAAATCTTTGAAAACCTGGATTTGCAATCGGGTTTGGGGGATAATAGAACTTGATTCCTTTACCCAAAAGTTTCACATGTACGGATGAAAAATTGGCACCACGCAATGACTTTTCTGCCCCTTCGAAAGAGATTAAGGCGGGAACATTGGTTTTGCTTCCTTAGCCTCTTTCGATGGGGTCGAAAGGTGTTGTAACACCGACTAGATCATTCTTGTCGAAAGGTTATGCTACTAAGTAGAGAATAGGAACTCCTTCGATAGCAAAACGTTTCGACTTAGTCGAAACCCTTGGTTTCGATTGCAATCCATTTTCCTTAATTAATTCTTAGAGTTATTAGACCCCTTCGACCCCTTCGACCCCACCTTTACCTACTAGGTCGAAATCCCCTAGACCCATTTTTTTCCAGCTTTGTCAAACATCCTAAGTGCATATGAGTTTAACTTAGAACCTTTCGACTTCAATGAATATGTTAGGTTTCGACAACATCAGTATCTTTCTCCGGAAACCTAAGTTATTGGTTTCGATAGTGTCGAAAGGTCTTGTTACTCAGTTTATGGAATGTATGTAGTGTATATTTTTGTTTAAGTTTTTAGGTCGATCGTAGCTATCTTTCCTTAGCAATTAGGTTCTTGTAGAGCTTTCAACACTGTTGGAAAGTGCAAGTTAAACAAATATTTTGACTCATCCTTTCGACCTTGTCAATAGCTCAGGGAACACACTACATAGGCCTTCGTCAATGTCGAGATGTACTTGTTAAATGTTGATGTCCCTTTCTTATCGACCTTGTTGGAAGCCAATGTCTTTGATTTCTACTTAAACTTTTTTCACAAATTTGAAGTTTCATATTCGGTTTTTGTTTAAGTTATTTGAATCAGTTCTCTGTTTAATTCCTAAAAGAATGTTATATCCATATCAAACTTAAAAATCTTAACTGAAACATTTTTACCTGGAAGAGTTATGAGTTCCCCAAAGAAGGCTGAAGCCGTCTCTGTAACGAACTGGATTTTTCACGCTCGAAAATCGACATCCATACTTTACATCGTACTCGAATGCCATAGATTCGACCGTTCAAATCCGAGTCGCCGGAGCTTATAACACAGTTAAGTAAATAACACAGCGGAAGAAAAAGAATAATACATTGATATACAATATCTGATACAATATCTGATACAACAGAGTAATACAATGAATATCAATATACATCAGAGATATGATACAAGAAATAGCAGCGGAAAAGAAAATAGATAACACCAGCAGCGGATAATCTCCATCTTCAAAACACCAATCCAAAAATAGCTTGAACTCCCAATAACGATGCACCAAGATAAGCAAGTGCAGTCCATATCCAAAGACTAAACTAGCTCCAGAAAATCTACTAATTCTGACTATTTGAAAAACCCAACTCTAGACTGCCCGTGTAGAAAATTTTGAGCACCCAGAGTTTAGGAAAGAAACAATAAACTCCGGATCAGTCATGGGACTGGTGTGAGCAACAAAAACAGTTTATCTTTAAAAACAAATAGCAAGAGAATTTTTAAAGTCAATTCGGAATTCGCAATGCTTTTGGAAAAGGAAACTACCATAAGGCCTCCCGCACACACACACAATGCAAGCGCAGAATCGGAGGAGATTTCTCCTTATGATAGTCAAAGATGCTTACTACGCAAAAATCAAATCACTGGATATTATTATTAGCACATAGTGGAAAACATTTCGAAAGTATAATATTAATCTTAGCCAACATAGGCATTTCACACTATGCCTACTATAGCTACCATCTAAACAGTGGGGCGCCACCATAAGTAAATGGCAGGTTCTACAACTAAAACCGTACAAGGCTCGTATTATTTCTTTGGATTTCCAACAAATGGTCAGGCTAAGGAACTTCCTATGCCACGAAGGAACGCCTCTAGCTGGACGCTCCGAGAGACAACCTGCTCTCTGCCAACACAAGGCCGGCTACCCCCCTTCCCGAGGAATAAAACCTCAGATATGCCACCCCCGGTCCTTTGGGACCTTTAAACGAGGATCCTCTACACCAACATCACACAGTAATAATAAATATAACACAGTGCCCACATGAGTAAGTATCTGGGCTCCATATCATGATACTACCCTTTTCCAGAAGGAATGGCCATACCCTAGGGAAGCTACCCCTGAAACCTTGCTGCATCATTCCTGTTTCGACCATTACCGGGTTGTGAGGTTCGATGAAGTCTTGTCCACAAAGCTACGCTTTGGCACAAAGCCATGCTTTGGGTCAACAAATGATCAAAGTAATGATCACAAAGATAAATGATCAAACAAATGATCATATCACAAATGATCAAACAATGATCATCACACAGCAACACACAGCATGTCACATTACCAAATTGGGAATATATCGCTGATAACCTTCAACTACATAACCTCTGAGCTCGTACGTCTCAGAGAAGGGTGTTAAGCTAAGAGAATAAATTCTCCGCCACCAACAGAAATGTATTTGAAAGAAATCTGCTTTATATCTCAAAATGTAATGTCAGACACGTAACCATACAAGTCTGTTCTGGGTTTGAACAGAACCGAAGGCACTTCCAAAGAAGCCCTTGCAATCCGGGTATTCACAATCCCGATCGGGCATCACATCACTTAGGAAATCTCTATACCGGGCGCTACTCGGTGCAGAGACAATCGATAGGTCATCCTATCGCTCTCGCAAATACCCGGTCTTCACCACCGGTCTTCGATTGTTATCCATATATGACGTATCACTTATTCGAAATGGGTTGTGCGACACAAAGGTCCTCTCCCGGCTAATCCGAATAGTGAGCGCAATATTAAAAACATAGGGATAATGGGTTTCAATTAAGTCACAACTGATTACCCAAAACTTTCTTTCAAATGGTTTAACAAATTACCATTTTCAAATCTTTAAACAAAAAGATTCATATTAACAACCTTCAATGGTTTAAACAATTTCCATACTTTAATCTTTTAAACAAAAGATTCATTCACAGATTCTCCAAATTTATTCCCATTTCAATTGGATTAACTCGTTAAATCAAGATTTAATCTATAGCTTTCAAAACAATTCCATTTCAAATGGTTTAAACAAATCATCATTTTAAATCTATTTAAAAATAACAGATTCAATTCATAGCTTTCAAAAACATTTCAATTTCATTTTAAATTTGAAACCTTTCAACACAAATTGGAAGTTCACTTCTTATATGAAAGCTTTTATTATTTGAAAACAAATAGTTTTCGTTTCAGAAAAATCCCATTATATTTGCACGAGTTAAAGCCCTTGAATTTTATTCACATTCCAAAATCAATACTTTTAAAATAGTTTAACCCTTATATAACTGGTATAACATCTTTAATCCCTAGTTTCAAATCATAGAATTCAATTTCAAATCTTGAATTTAAGTTTAAATCGAATTATTTAAACTTCATACTTTATCAAGTTATTCAAAATAAATTTCATCTTTGAAATTCCATTTCAAAAGCTTTTCACTTTAAACCCAATCCATTTCCAAAACATTTGGTTTTAAATATTCAACTTTTAAACTATTTCAAAATCTATGACTTAATCGATTTCCCCATCAAATCCATATTTGTGTGTGTATAAGTATGGTCCAAGGGTTTCACACAGTAGTGCACAACATCAATCATCACAGATATATTAATATCGATAAGCGGGATAATTCGGAACGCTTATCTTCATTCACAGTTTCACAGATAAATAATATAAATCTATCACAGACAAATACATTACATTCATCACAGATCACACCGAAACAATTCATAGCACAAGCATAACATATCAGAAATATTAAATAGTTCGCTAATCAATAGAGTTCAAACATCCATAGGTAAGCTCAATTAATTATCTGATTTATTTAAATCAGATGGGTCATCAATCATGGTTAATTAACATTAATTAATTTCAAATCATTTGATTAATTGTCCTTTAACTATTTATTAATTTATAATCAACTTTTGAATTATCAAATAATTTCTCAGTTATCCTTTAATTCATTTCCCTTAATTTATTCATTAATAAATTAATAAATCCTCAATTAATTACCATTTAATTAATTAATCTCAATTAATTACAATAAGTGATTATTCCTAATCACTTAATCAATCTTAATTAATTATTATTTTTTTATCAATAAATAATTGACCTTTATTAACATTTATTTAATTACTTTTCTAAATAATTAACTTACACTAATCATTATTAATTACAAGTTTGATTTAACTATTAATAATTCATTAATTAATAAAAATCCAATCTATGGTTCTAAATTACCTATTAATTACTTAATTCATTTTTTAAACTTTAATTAATACATTTAAACTTATAATTACTAATTTAATTAATATAAATTATCAATTATCTATTCTGATTTGTCTTAATGGTTAATGAATATAAATCTTAAATCTTCATTTCTTAAAGTAAACTTTTTATTATTATTGATTAAATTTTTACTTTCAATATGTCTGGAAACATTTATTTCCAATTTCTTTTCTTACTTAATTACTAATGTCTTTAAACAAATTTAAGTTTAAAACAAACTTTATTTTATAAAAATCCAAATGTACAATCTAACTTGAATTTATATATTTAAACTTTTATTTAGACTCAGTTTAACCTTGATTTAAATTAAAAACTAAAAAATTTAAAACTGTTTAACTGGGAACAGGTTAAACTCTTAACACAAACTACCCGAGCCTCCCTCATTCTTTACTTCGAGCAAAACACCAAAAGTCTTCGGGAAAAACATGAATCAACCCAAGTAAATCCCGAGTGCTCTTCCTACCCAAACCCAAAACTCATCAGGGTATCAAAATGCACGGTGCACGTGCACCATGGCTCTGGCCATCTACGGCAACCACCCTGGCCTTCAACACATCGCTGATCACCCTCACGCATGATCACCATTTCCAGAATCCACCATAGAAGCTTCAATCCAAAATCGAGTTCTAAATCCAAACCTGGAAACTCGAGACAGATTTTACCCCAAACCTGTCAACGCACTGTACCTCAAATTCCGACCACCCGAGTACAACCACCTCCGGCCACGAACGCATCATCCACCCAGCCACCATTACCCGAAGGCACGAGCAACTCGATCGACTATGGATGTCGAACGAATCGAAATACATACGCTCGTCCAAACTAGGTTTACGAAGAGAAAATGCTTGCCCCCGTCGCCACCACCGTTATTACCACCTCCGACCATTTTTCCAAAGCACCTTCGTAGCCTCCTCCATCTCCACGATAAAACCCAACACCCAATGCTCCACCCATCGCTAGAGTTTGGTACAAATCCATTTTCAGTTCATTTATAAACCACTCTAAGTATGCTCGATTAAAAATCATCATTTCTATCTTAAAAATCCAATTTTCTAATAGTGATTCAAGTTATATAAATGAATTGATAATTCTTGACATTCGAATTTTTCATATATTTGGATTTTATCTGTAATTTCACACTTTTAAATTATTTACTAATATTTTATAGTTGAGATTATTTTTAAAATTTGAATATGAGTATCTCTAACAATTTTGCTTTACAGAGTATAACTCAAAACTACTTTTATTTTTGAGATTTGAAACTAAATGGTTTACTTTGTAAACCTAGAACAAAACCTATATGCCTGTAACAAAAACATGCACGCTATCTTTGCCACGAATCATATATACAACAGGCATACTCAAACACTTAACAATCATTACAGACACAAAAATCAAAAGAACTAGTTTAAAATTTATGTTTGCTCACAGTGATTTTTCTAGAGGAAATGAACAGAGTTGTTTCCATCTTGAAACAGACTTGAATTTCCAGATGAATTACTCAGTATTACTACTTGTTTTTATTTTTAAAAATAACATTACCCCATTAAATTTTTTTTCAAGAATCATAATCTGATAATGTTTATTTAAGAAGGTATAGACTTTTTTCTTCTACTGTCCTTTACTTATGAATATTTAACAGAGGTACAGATGCCTGTAAACAATCTGTATACAATATATATAGATATATATAGATATATTCATACACACAAACATACAAGCATCCCAACATCCATACAAACAATA
The DNA here is from genome assembly GCA_030737815.1 of Allium fistulosum. Classification (NCBI taxonomy): domain Eukaryota; kingdom Viridiplantae; phylum Streptophyta; class Magnoliopsida; order Asparagales; family Amaryllidaceae; genus Allium; species Allium fistulosum. The sequence goes on along the minus strand of CM060902.1, from coordinate 211,065,517 downwards.
GCATCAAAATATTATAACTATTTCAAGGTTAGTTACTCACCGTACTTCCAGGAGAAAGAACAAAGGCTCGTGTTTATGAACAGACTGTGACATTGCAAGCTGAAGACTTCTTCTTTGATTCTTTGGTTTGACTTTATTTGTTTTGATGTTTTAAATTGAAGTTTTGTTTAAGTTTTAGTTGATATTCACTTCAGATGCTACTCGAAACTGAGATGAAGTAAATATAAACAAAGAAGTGTGCAGGGTTGTTATCATTTCTATGTAAGGTGATATATAGGAAAAGTGTACAGGTTGATTATATTGTTTTGTATATAGGGTATGGCTGAAGATAATCTTGCATTAGAAAACAATTCGAATTTGACAAAAGATGTTGCCAGCATTTAATGCCTGTCCTTCATTTGCTAGCTTAGACTTATGCTTGCCTACATTTTTTTTTTAGCTCGGCTGAAATCTTGCATGTTGCATTAATTGTTAGAGGTATGTTACTGCAAAGATATGTTGAGGCTTGCATTAATTACTTGTACCATATATACTTTCTTCCTATACTCTATTTCAGCTGTACAAAGCATGGAGATAGTTTGCTGTCCTGTTTTGGTTTCACACTTGTTTCTTTTCTTTTCCAGGTTGTAGCTTGATGTTATATATTTTGTTTTGCAATTCATACTTATTTTTGCCCGCACATGGATTTTTATATATATACTTACATTTTTGTTTGTTTGTTCTATTTTTATATTGGTTTATAAATATGTAATTAGGATTTAAATTGGTATAAAACTATATATATATAGATAAAATTTATTTATTAATATAGATGAATTTCCATATTTTTATTTTGTTGTTAAATTATTTTACTTTACTACTAACTATCTTGTATTTCTTTATATATATATTTTATAAATTCAAATTATCATAAATTCTAAATTTTAAATCTTTTATTTTCATATGACTTAATATAGATTCTATTTGAATCGGGGAAACTCGCTTCCATTTATAATAAATTATACAATTTTAATTTAAAAATTCAATAAATTATTAATTTAAATTAAATTAAAATCTAGGGTCGTTACAGTCTCCAAGCACTCTCTCATTTCAACCCAAGATGAATTCGATGCCATCCTTAACGACTTCGGCATCACTGCTATCGAAGTCATTCCCTCTAAGGAGGCTGACACCATCAACAACCCTCCTGAAGGGTTTTTTGCCTATACTACCATCCACATATGGCATGGTGGATTCTTGCCCTTCCTAGATTTATAATCTACATTTCTCTCACATGTCGAAAATGCTCCAATCCAGTTGTCAGCAAATATCTATACTTACCTCCTGTCTCTAGAAATGATGGCACTGGAACCCGACCTTCCAACTCTCAATGCTGAAGTATTGGATTACTTGACCCGATTGGTCAACTTGAGCAATCTTATTAATCAGATATACAGAGCCAACCCTGAGAAAAAGTTGATTTCAGACAGGGTTAATAAATTCAGGGACTAGGAAAATCAGTTCTTCTTCGTCAAGTGCTCTTCTGACATCCATGAGACTTTCGCTTCTCCTTGCAAGTCTTGATTTTTGTTGCTTTTCCTTACTCGATGTTTTATATCACCTAATCTCTGCTTTTATCAGGCGTGCCTACTAAAGAACTTAACGATGACGATAAGAAAGCAATCAACTCTCTAATTGCAGCTTCAAGACAAGTCGGGTGTTAACTCCACCAATCTACGAAAACACTCTCTTTTGCTAGCAGGCCAGAAGATTTTAGGAACTCCTCCATCTATCCAACACACTTCTTGTGGCAAATGCTTTCTCTCCATTGGAGACTCATCAACTTTTCCTCCTATGTCACCCATTCGAGCTGATCACTTTGGTATGTTATAGGTCAAGTATTTGCTTTCCATCCCTAGCATTCTCTGAATTATTTGGCTGACTTTTTAATCTGTTTTGAACTTGTTTCAGCTTCTACTCAATTCACAGTGTCTGCTAGCGGTGCTGCCCCTCTTCCTCCAACTTGCAGAGTGTCTTCGATCATCGAATCTCTCGCCAAATCCAAGGTCTTTCAAAAGGAAGTTGGTGGAATCATCCAACACCGAGCCACCTAAAAAAGTTGCTTAAGTTGTTGTTGTGGAGGAGGAGGAATGTCTATCTCTTGAAAAGGTTCTAAAGAGCCCAATTATGGAGGCTCCCAATAATAAGCTAGTGCAAACCCCAACTGTAGTTGATCCTATTACTTGTATTTCTGTTTCAGATTCGCCAGCTGCTCTTGCCCAAATGCAGCTGGCCTTGAATATGCCTCCTACCCTAAGGCACACTTCTTCTCTGCTGGAATCTTCTTCTCCTTCCACCGTCAATTTTGAAGAGATGTTTGAGTTCATCCTTCACTCAGAATCTTTCATTTCTGTTCATCCACCTTCTTCTGCTCCAGATTTGGCGAGGCATTGTCGCTCTTTAATGGAGCAACAACTTTTGGTAAGCTCTTCTTCAATTGACCTTATCACCATTGGTTTTCTCTTAAATCACTAACTTGTGTTACATTTTTCTTTCATATTTCTAAGAGTTAGTTAGCTTTGAATGAACATGTTTCAAAGTCCTCTACTGAATCCTCCAAACTTCAGGAGGAAAATTCTTAGCTCAAAAATCAAGGGTCTTCTCTGTCTGCTGCTAAAAATGTTGCTTCCATAGAATTCGAATGAGTGAAAATTTCTCTTGCCTAAGCTGAGAATGATTTAGAAATAGAGAGGCGGGCACGTCAACTCCTTACCGATGAGAAACATGCCCTGGAGCTCACTTTAAAAGATTCTGAAGACGAGAAGGCTCGCTTGGTCGCAAAGAACATCTCCCTGAAGGAAAAATTCAAGAAGACCAGAGCTTCATTAAAACTTGCTGTCCATTACCGATGTCAAGCAGCAAGTTTCAAAATTCATCGGCGCCACTCTAGGGAAAATGATGCCGAAGACTTATGAAGATGCTCTTATGCTTGCAAATGCCGAAAACTATCAGAAATGTCCAGACTTTGGCTTTCCTTCACTTGATTCTGCCTTAGTCGATAGGGTGATGGGCAAAATTAATCAGATAAAGAAGGGGATTGTGCCTGCAGATGAAGAAGAAATTAATGCTTCTGATATTCTTTCTTTTGATGTCAAATATGACGAGGAGGGTGAAAAAGATGACGCCGTTGAAGAAAAAGGCAATGATGATGGCGATGGTAGTGATGATGATAATGATGACAACGATGATGATAACCTTGCTGGAAACCAAGGTTTTGACGGAGATAAAGGAGGTCCTTCTAGAAATTTTGATAAGGATGGTGGTGACAATGCTGAGCCTCCTGAAAAAGAGCCATCTCCTCAGAAGGATGTTCCATCTGCATCCTCTGGACCTTCTGCTGCTCTAGAGGATGAGCATGCTCCTGTTTACACTGAAGATCCAAAAGGAAAAAGGCAGGCCTTCCAAGGTTCTATCCCAGTTTCTCAGGTATGGGATTCTCTGTTTAAATATCTTTTACTTTGAAAATAATAATTAGTGCAAAATCATTTATCTTAGATGAGGAAGAAGTCCACCCTTCCCTACAGGACAAAACTTGAAAGAAAACAAGTCAAAATTAACAAGTTATATAGGGAATTAGACAAACAAATAAAGGAGCATAATGTACTCTCCGAAAAGTATAATAATCTCGACAGGAGTGCCTTGGTACTGGCGTCTTTTAAACGTCAAAGGGTCGCCCCCTTATTAAAGAGAGCGCGCCTTCGATACGACACTCTTTTAAAGGAGAACCGAGAGTTACTTACTTTATTTTCGATGTTGACTGAAGAGAGAGACATCTTAGTTAACTTTTTGTATAAAGGTTATTATAGACATTCGATTATTGACTTTTCGTACTTAGGTGAATTTAGCGGGGGTCTCCTTAGACGTTTCCATAAAAGATACTTAGATGAATTCAGATCTAACCCGCATCCTGGAGCTTGTTTGAATTTACGATGGGTCAGGTCGATTCCTCAAAATCTCCCCGTTGAAAAGCTTAAGTACTACAAAGATAAATTTATATCAGAATTATTTTCTATATATGTATTGTATGAACCAGACGAATAGTTGTAAAGAAATGTTATGATGTATCGATTTACAAATGTTTGCTTTAGTCTTACCTTTTATGCTTAGCTCCACTTTATTAATTCAGAGTGACTGTTCTAGATCGCCTTGTCTCTAGAGACTATTTAAGTCAATATGTCAAATTGTGATGATTTTATCTCGAAAAGGCGTCGATTATAAAATCTTTAAAATTAGCAAGATACCGCTTCCTCTGATATCTACAAAAACTTTACTTGGAGTATCCTCGACTCCCATTTGATTTTCATGGTGATGAGAAAGAGATTTCCTAAAAGAAATTAGGACATTTGACACAAAATTAATTTGTAACCGTAATAGTCCTCCAGTTGGGAAGTGGGACTATAGCAAATGTCCACCGGTGTTAACCCCGGAGGGACTAAATATTCCTTTAGATTCTATATTTAATCTTTCTACTAATTTGCTAAACAAAGTTAGAAATGTAGTTTCTAAACTTTATATGTCAATCGATTGTCTATTGTATTTTTTGGCTTCATTATCGTTTGAATTGTAATCCTTTGTTGCAATAATAAAGAAATTTTCAGTTCTGGTTTTGACTCTGATTTCCTTCTTTTGCTAAAATGGAAGCAACAACTATACACAATTTCACTTCCCTTTAATTTATCGTCATGCATCGATGCTTTTAGGGAGAAATTGTTGAAATCAAGCGTGGGAATTGTGCTTAGCGACGACATCTTATTAGAACGCTTTGGTGGCAATATCGAAGCTTTGAAATGGCACAAGAGATATTTTGCATACAAAGCCATGGCTAGTAATTTAAAAGACCAAGTTGCTTATCTCGAGGGTGAAATTAAAAGTAAAGATGAAACGATCATCGCACTTAAGCGACAATTTAAGACAAATCCCTCAATTGACTTTGATCATAAGATGTCTGAACTTATTCAGCAAATAATTGACTTGGAGCTGAAATTAAAGGATAGTCAGGCACAGTGTGCTTCTTTGGAATTCATTATGAGGGACAAAATTTCAAGTATTGATTTTTCGGTCCCTCATTCTACTCCTACGGCTACTAAACCCACAAGGTCGAAGCTTCTTGCGACCCAAAGATTCCCTACGATGCTCAACCCTCCCCTGGGCTTAGACGAGAACGCCGTGGGAAACTGGTGCAGAACATTCAAGTTTGAAATAGCCAAATATTTTGATGAGCAACAGAAAGTCAAATATTCCCAGACCATCAATGATTATGCTGCTAAAAATCAAGAGCTTGAACGTGATAAATATTCCCTTCTGAAGAGCGTCGCAGTGTTAGAAAGGGATAACAAAACTCTTATGCTACGAACAGAGCTTTTAACCGTGCTCTGAAGACTAACATTGACGCGATCGATGCCAAAAACAGAGCTTGGAAGAAAGAAAAGAAACTCAAAGAGGTTTATTCAGCGCTGCGATTCGCCATGTAGTGGATCCTCCAACCGTTGAGACTCTTGACAAGGCTGCTAAAGATTTGTAATTTATTTGTATATTTGATTTGAATAAACTTATTTTGTATAAAGATGTGATTATCTTCATAGTTTTGTAAATTATCTCATGACTTATGTGAATTATATAAATTTGGAAAATATCACCTGATTTACAATCCTTTTCTACGATGTTACTTCTAAATGCTTTTTGATAGATCTCCTTCGTTACTTCCATATTTGCTGAATCTTTTATTTCTCTTTGATGTGCTGATTTCCTTGAAAAGTATGAAGCAAACAATATTTCTTATTGTCAGCTTGAAATTAACATACCAACCTATGTATTATTTGCTTAAATTAACAACTCATCTTGTTAATTGCATGAGAGATAATATATATCAAACATTTAAATCCCGTCTTCAACAGTGATGAGAAATGCTTGAGAATTTAACTTCAACCATTTGCTGGAATATCTGAAATTCGCTAATAAAAAATCCTGCCTTATCACAATGGAATAAATGTTGGAATGTAACCTTTAAGATATATTTAATAAAGAACTAAATTCAGAAACCGCCATCTGAATTTCGGAAGTGGAAATCCTTCGACTCATTCCTTGACATTAATGGGATTTGGTAAATTAGAAATCCAAAACTCAGATCCTGAAACTCTTTACAGTGTTCCTCATGACAATATTCCTTGGCCTAGATTCGAGCATTGTGATAGAAAATTAGAATTCCATTATTGAAATTTCACACCCAAATTAGGTTTCAAATAAGTAATTGTCTCGATACCCAGATTCAGGTATATTAAGATAATAAGTGATCGATTGGGACTCGAAACCCAGATTCGGGTATTAATAAATGACATTTAGAAATGAAAGACCTGAAACACAGATTCGGGTATGAATAGATGAATTTCTAGTATGAGAGACCCGAGACCTAGATTTGGGTATTAGCAGATGATGTTTATAAATGAAAATCCCGAAACCCAGATTCGGGTATTTATAAGTGGAGCTCTGTTCTACTCCTTTGATGTGTGAACCCCTCAAGTCTTGCATAGAAGTAATTTGTCTAGTTGCCTCTTGATCTTGGACGTCTTAGTCCATGATCTGATGAGCCTCTTATCGGGCTTATACATTTAGCCTATTACTGAATGTGCCTCCTCTTAGGCCTGGACATCTTAGTCCGTTGTTGTCCGGTGCTCTTGGTTAGCTCCTCTTAGAGACTGGAACCAAGGACTTACCTGACCTCCCTCCAAGAGGCACCCTGCCCTAGCCCTTTTGCGGCGCGGACAAGTGTTTGTGTGGTGCTTTACCATGGCCATCTTATGGCGTAGATAAAGGCTTACTCCGTCCTCTCTTTAGCAGGTGCCTTACCCTGGCCCATTTGCAGCGCGGATAAGGGCTTGTTCGGTGCTTTAACTTGGCCATCTTATGGCGCGTCTAAAGGCTTACATCGTCCTTCCTCCAGGACGTACCTTGAACTAACCAGAGGTACGGCCAAGGGCTTGTTTGGTGCTTTAACCTGGCCATCTCATGGCTCGGCTAATGGCTTACCTGCCCTCCCTCCAGAAGGTTCTCTGCCCTGGCAATCTTGGCACGGACAGAGGCTTTTCTACCATCTTTGGTAGACTACCATCTTAGGTAGTATCCAAATATAAGGAGCATTTCACTCCCATCCATGTAGATTTCTCTTAGAAAAGTATCTCTTTATTGATTTTTCCTCAAATTTTCTTTACATATTCTTTGATCTCTCCTTGTCGAAAGAAATTTATGATCATCCCCTCCAGAGCTCTACAATGGTTAGTCTTATGACCATTCATTAAATGATAATGACAATAGGATCCCCTCTGATTTCTCTCATGTTTTGGCCTCTTTTTACGTGATGGCTAGAAGCTCATCCTTTGTAAGCGAATAGACATTCTCTATGGAAGTTATCAAGTTGTACTCTTTTGGAAGTCTAGACTTGAAACTTGATTCTTGCGGATGGCCTTTTGACTTTTTATTTCTTGGCCTTGTTATTTCACACTCTTAGATTGCTTTTCTTTTGACCACCATTTGAATTTCTTGAGTTGGAAGTACTCTTGCTATAGTCGATTGCCATTTATATGCAAAGGTATTGTAACCATCCATTATTTCTTGCTCAAAGATGGTGCCTTTGGAGTAGTGTTAGATGGTCTTTCTCATTTGATGAAATATATTGTCACTTCCATTTGTTCTTTTTCCAAATGCAAAGATAGGGGTGGGGCCAACATGAAAAGGATTCAAGCTCCATATCTCAGGATCATAAGATTCCGCTTTCTTCTTGTTTATAATTCTAAATGCTTCTAGCCTCGGTCTTTGCTCTTCATCTTTATTGGAATTATTGATTAACCCTGAAGGGAACTTTATCTCGTGGGGCTCAAAGGATCCTTGTTTCGATCTTATGATTCTTTTAGTCATGATATACCAAAGTAGATAAACTTGGTGTAGGATTAAAATAAGTAGGGTTAGAGAATAGTAATGTTGGGGGTTTATCCAAGTCGGAGGTTCAAGCCCTCCTTCTAGCACCAAAAATGTTAACAAGGTTTCTTGTCAACACCCCAAAATTATGCTAAGACAAGTGAATTATCGTTTATTCTAATAATGCAGGAGAGAAGATGTGAATCCTCTTAGAATTGCCTTTCAATTAGGCCTTGACATGTATGAATTGTCCAGACAGACCTTTCGACCGCGTCGAAAGGGTTAGATTTCGTGTTTAGTGACCTTTCGACTAATTTGGGATGGATTGAACCTCCTTTTGAAGGTCTTCCTCTTGGATTGACAGAAGTACCCTAGAACGTTTTTCCTTGAAAGTTTTTGACCCTATCGGAAGCCTTGTGGGTTGTGTAACTAGGACTTTTCCTAAGAATCCGATATTAAGGTTCCGACCCTATCGGAAGTGTGATAACCCTGATGATAAAACTTAAATCAGGAAAATTGACCTGGGCTCCGACCTTGTCGAGAACTTTTGGGATTTAGAGTAGTTTAGGCTTTGAATTGGAATCCTAGATGGGGATTTCGATCTGGTCGAAAGCTATGGATATAACCTCCTTGGGTTCGAATCACTAATTTCAAGCTTCGGTGTTTAGAGGATGGGCTTCGAACTTTTAGAAAGCTTTAGCTCAAAGAAAAGATTGCTCTGAATTGACTACAGAAGTTATTAGAACTCATAGGGGTTTCGACTATGTCGATAGTAGCCTTTCGATGAAGGTAAAACCTGAAATACAAAGGTGAATCCAATAAAATCTTTAATGGCACAGTAAGGTAGATTAAATTATTCGAAACTTCCCTTTATTCAGCTAAAAAGAATTTATTTCTTCATACTCCCAAATTTATTTACAAATTAGGGTTATAAGACTTTACTTAAGAGTCTACAGGTTGAGAATGAAAGGAATCGGATCCCGAAAGCATGACCACTTAGGTCTTATTTATAGATGCGGCTTGGCACCTTTCGACCCTGATGCATTCGACTGGGTCGGAAGGTGGCTGCTGAGAGACTTGAGCATTTTGCCGCCTTTGTCGAAAGGTGTGGTGACGCTCCTCTTCTTCGAGTTGTCTTGTGAGTGCTTCCGACTCTGTCGTTAGCCTTTCGAAGAGGTTGCTCTTGTTTCTTATCTGATGCGGAACCCTTCCTGGACAACACTGGTTTTGATTGATTCAAAAGGCTTACTATAGCTTTCGAAGAGGTTACTCCAGATAATACTTACTTTCTAGCAATTTGAATGAAGGGGAAGCCATTGGTTTCGAATGGCTTGGCGTATGCTCAAAGAGCTATTCTTCATTATCTTCGAAAGGTGTGGCTTCACCTTAATCGAATGGTCTTTAACTAGTCGAAGGGTTGTTAATGGGGGCGAAAGGGTGCTTTCGACTCCTTCAACTTCTTCGAAAGGAAAGAACTCTCTGGATATTGATAGGAGAAACCTTCGACACCTTCGGAAGGTCTTAAAGCTTCCAAACTTTGATGGCAGCATCCCTTCGACTCCTTCGAAAGGTTTGACTGGAGCTCTCCTCTCTTGCTCTTTGCTTAAAGAGGTCTCGACTTGATCGAATGGTAAATATTTGGAGTAACAACATATATATAATTTTATATCAAATTAATTTTTTTGACATAGGTAACATAGGCAGAAGAGTAATTTTACCCTCTTCTTTCAATGGAAGTCCATGTAATATGTACCAACGTTATCAAGATGTAATGGCTTTAGTACAAAATTTTGGAAAGCCTGATTTGTTTATTACAATGACATGCAATCCTACATGGGACAAAATCACATCAGAACTATCATATGGACAAACTTCGCAAGGTCTCCTAGATCTTACTGCTAGAATTTTTCGTGCCAAATATGAAGAATTAAAGCATGATATCTACGACAAAAAAGTTCTTGGATTGGTTGCAGCACATGTTCATGTCATCGAATTTAAAAATGAGGACTACCCCATGCTCATATGCTTATTATTCTAGACAATGAAGATAAATTAAATAGCCTAGATGATTATGATGTTGTTGTAAGAGCTAAAATCATGAATCGTGATGAAGAACCAGAGTTGTACAATGCTGTCATTAAATGGATGCTTCATGGGCCATGTGGAAGACAACGACCAAAATGCTCCATTCATGAAAGACAGAAATTGCAAAAAATAATATCCTAAGCAATTTTCATCATGTACTATTCAAGGTAATGATTCATACCCTATTTATCGAAGGCCGCATAATGGTATAAACATCGAACTAGGCAATGATGGTGATATTATAATGGATAATCGTTGGGTTGTTCCATATAGCCCATGACTGCTAAAAAAGTATGATTGTCATATAATGTTGAAGTTTGTAGTAGTATCAAATTTGTCAAATATTTATACAAATATGTATACAAAGGTCCAGATCGTGTGATAGTGGAAATTCATCCAACATCTGAAAATGATGAGATTCAAAAGTTTTTAGACGCAGGATGGATATGTCCCCAAGAGGCCTTTTGGACAAAATTTTGAATTCTCCTTGCATACAATATATCCTTCAGTTCAACGTCTACAGATACACCTTCCAAGCAGGCAACAAGTGACTTATCATGCTAACCAAACCGTGTCTAATGTTTTATTGGATGATAACCTCTCTACATCAATGTTAATTGAATTCTTCAACACAAACTCACAAGATTCAGAAGCAAGGAATTTTTTATGCCGTGAATTTCAAGAGAAATATACCTGAATATCAGATATTAAAAAGTGGCGACGAAGAGCATCACATAAAAAGGTCATAGGACGAATTTACAATGTTTCTCCATCAGAAGGAGAATGTTACTTCTTGAGAATTCTTTAAATCATGTAAAAGGGCCATCATCATTTGACTATCTTCTAACCATCAATATCAAATACCCAACGTTTCAGCAAGTAGCGGAAAAGATAGGATTACTTGAAGAAAACCAATGTATAAGGGCATGTTTGATTGAAGCATCAAACACGCAAATGTCGTCATCTTTAAGAAGATTATTTGTAACAATCTTAATTTATTGTACACCACCGGGAGTGAGAAAATTATGGGAAGAATTTTTCTATCATATGGTTGGATATTATCCAAGTTCAAGTGCAATGGCTTGACCTATACTTGAAAATCGTCTTCTTACGTGACCTTACTGGACTATTAACGAACCATTATAAACTAATATCTGATTTTGATCTTCCAAGTATTAGGAATGATATAGATGATAATTCCCTCGCTTCAAAATTGATAGAGGAACAATATTCTATTGTAACACCTAAAGAGGACTTTACATTAAACGAAAAGTTAAATGAATGTCAAAAATATGCATATACTGCAATTACTAATGTTGTTTATCATAAGAAGAGAAAAATCAATTTCATAGATAGCCCTGGTGGGACAGGAAAGACCTTTCTTTATCGAGCAATACTTGCAAAACTTAGGCAAGATGGTTTAATTTCACTTGCAACAACTACATCGTGGATAGCCGCAACAATCTTACCAGGTGGTCGAACATGACATTCACGGTTTAAAATCCCAATCAATCTAACTTCAACATCAATGTGTACGATACCTAAACAGTCTGAAGTGGCTGAAATTATGAGATTAGCGGTCGTTTTATTTGGGATGAAGCAAAAATAACCCATAGATATTGACGCAGCGGATTAAACAAAACAATCTTCAATCGGTGAAAGTAGCAATCGATGGATTGATGGATACTGAAATGCCCAAATTCGTTGATCCGAAGATACCGAATTCTAGCTATCCCGAACTCGTTGATCGCGCACGATACCGGGTTCAAAGATCTTCAATTCTTCAAGCGTTGATCAAGCGCACTTGATTCCGCGAATCGGCTTCTACAATCGTTGAATCGAGCGCACTCGATTAACCGAAAGAGGAGATAGGAGATTACACTCAACTACCAATTTAGATGAAAGCACACAGCAATCAAAAGAGAATTTTATTCAAAAATCAACAACCTTTACAAATGATTCACACGGCCTATTTATAGGCGTTTTACAACTCACGCAAAGAAAACACAAAATTACAACAACTCCTAAGTCGGCACCGACCTAACAACCTCCGACTTACGACTCATAAAAGTTGCGACCTACGAGTTAACAGTATTACAAGGTACACGACTCCACTTAGGTCGGTAACGACCTAGCTACATTATTCCATCGACTTACAAACAGGTTACACGACTCAACCAGTAGCGCCTCTAAAGCAGACGACCTAAAACATGCGAGTTACGACATAAGAACCAGACGACTTATCATTCTACGGCTCAGATTAAAGCGGCATAGAAATCCACGGCCTCAGTCTTCAGCGACTTAACTTAGGTTGGTAACGACCTAAAAACAAACAAGTAACGACTTAAGAAATCAACAGTTGAGATTAAGTCGGCAAACAAGATCTACGGTTCCAGTCTTCAGCGACCTATCTCTTGACTCGTTAGGTCGTTCACGACCTAACACTTCACCAAATTGCTCTGTTTTTTCCCTGTGTGACTCGATAGGTCGTTCAGGTGACTTAACTAAGTCGTAACTCGGTTCCGACTTATCATTTGACTTGTTAAGTCGTTTACGACCTATCACTTCAACAGTTTTCTTTGCTTTCTCACTGAGTAACTCGGTAGGTCTTCCTGGTGACTTAAGATCTTTGATAATGCGCACCTTTCCACGAGTTAGGTCTTCCACTCTCTTAAGTCGGTCACGACTTAAGTCTCCCAACATGTTAAGTTGATCACGACTTACGCTTATGTCTTCTGCTTCCTTGAGTCGGTCACAACTCATAGCTCCTTCCATAAGTCGCGTACGACTTATGCCTTCATCCCTGGCCTGAGCTACATCATCCTCCCCAGGTTGAGAGAAATTCGACCTCGAATTTGTAAATTCTTCCACATCAGTTCGTCCATCCCCATGATATGGTACAAGATGTTTAACATTGAATACATCGGACGTGTACACTCCCTCTGGCAGCTCCAATTTATAAGCATTTTCATTGATCCTCTTTAAAATTTCCACTGGACCAATCTTTCGTGCTTTCAATTTATTGTACGTTCCCACCGGAAAACGATCTTTTGTTAACACTGCATAAACCAAATCACCTTCATGAAATTCAACATTCCTTCGTTTCGAGTCTGCAGCTCGTTTGTACTTCTCATTCGCTTTCTCCAATCGTTCCTGAACGATTTTATGACATTCCGTCAACCCTTCAACAAAATCAGCAGCTTTCTTAACTGTCTTCTTTGATTGAGGCACTATTGTTAAATCCAACGGTCCCTTCGGTAAACATGAATATACTATCTGAAATGGACTGAACCCAGTACTTCGATTTACAGCATGATTATGGGCAAACTCTGCCTGGCATAACTTCACATCCCAACTCTTCAGATTGTCTTGCACAAGACACCTCAACAAATTTCCCAACGATCGATTAACCACCTCCGTTTGTCCATCAGTTTGCGGATGATAAGCACTACTAAATTTCAGCTTCGTTCCCACCATTTTCCACAAACTTAACCAAAAGTGACTCAGAAATCGAGTATCTCTATCCAACACAGTAGATTCTGGCAATCCATGAAGTCGATAGATCTCCTTGAAAAACAATTGAGCAACATGAACAGCATGCGCCGTCTTCTTACAAGCAATAAAATGTGCTATTTTCGAAAATCGATTAACCACCACATAAATGGAATCGTTACCACGCTGTGTCCTCGGTAATCCCAACACGAAGTCCATACTCACATCAACCCATGGTTTAATTGGTACAGGTAACGGCATATATAAACCAGCATTAGTCGCAGTTCCTTTCGAAACCTGACAAATATGACAACGCTCCACAAACCTTTCCACCTCTTTCCTCATTGATGGCCAAAAGTAAGATTGTGAAATCAACTGTAATGTACGGTCTCTCCCAACATGTCCTTCTTCATGTAGCTCTTTTACAATCTTCATTCTCAAACTACAATCAGGTATACACAATCGATTTCCTTTGAACAGAAAACCATCTACCATCACGAACTCATCCGTCTCTCCCTTCTTGACTTTATCAACAAACTTTGCAAAGTAAGGATCATCGGTAAATAATTCTGGTAGTACATCAAACCCTGTCACCTCAACTTTCATTGTAGTCAACAAAAGACTCCTCCTACTTAAAGCATCAGCCACTCGATTCGTCACCCCTGACTTGTGTTTAACAACGAAAGTAAACTGTTGTAGATATGCAATCCACGATGCATGTCTCGCTGAAATCTTGTCTTGTCCTTGTAAATGTTTCAATGCCTCATGATCAGTGTAAAGAACAAACTCCTTCTGAAATAGATAGTGTCTCCAGTGTTTAATAGCTTGCACAACAGCATAAAACTCCACATCATATGTACTGTATCTCATTTTTGCTCCTGATAATTTCTCGCTAAAGTATGCAATAGGACGCCCCCTCTGACTCAACACTCCTCCAATTCCAACCTTGGATGCATCAGTATGTAGTTCAAACACTAACTGAAAATGTGGTAATATTAGAATTGGTGCTGACGTCAAGAGTTCTTTGATTCGCTCAAAAGCAACCCCAGCTTCCTCCGTCCATGCAAACTGTTTACCCTTCATGCAATCCGTAACAGGTGCCATCACACTACTAAAGTGTGGAATAAACCTCCGATAAAATGAAGCCAACCCGTGAAAACTACGAACTTCCGTTATCGTCTTGGGCTGTGGCCAATCTCTAATCGCTTCGACTTTACTTTGGTCAACCTGTATTCCTTCCGACACAACATACCCCAGAAATAGAACACTCCTCGCCATAAAAACACACTTCTTTGTAGCAGCATAGAATTGTTCTTCACGTAGAATAATTAACACTTTCTTCAAATGCTGAACATGCTCTTCTTTACTAGCACTGTAGATTAGAATATCATCAAAGTAAACCACAACGAATTTTCCAATGTACGGTCTGAAAATTTGATTCATCCCCTCGTAAATGTACTTGGTGCATTCGATAGACCAAATGGCATTACCAGCCATTCATACAAGCCTTCCCTCGTCTTGAATGTTGTCTTCCATTCGTCCCCTGGTCTAATGCGAATCTGATGATAACCGCTCTTCAAGTCAATCTTAGAAAAGATTACGGACCCACTGATTTGATCCAATAAATCATCCAGCCTCGGCATCGGAAATCTATATCTCACAGTAATCTTATTCAATGCTCGACTGTCAGTGCACATCCTCCACGTCCCATCCTTCTTGGGTACCAATAAAGCTGGTACAGCACAAGGACTTAAACTCTCCTGCACACGCCCCTGTTCAAGCAATTCCTCTACCTACCTCCGTAACTCTTCATGTTCCTTCGGACTCATTCGATAATGTGGTCTGTGTGGCAACACAGCACCTGGAACAAGAACTATCTGATGTTGAATATCCCTCAACGGTGGCAACTCCGTTGGTAACTCCTCTGGAAATACATCGTCAAATTCTTTCAAAACTGGTTTAACTTCTTCTGGAATTTCAACTTCTTCACTGCTCTCACGCCCAATTAACTAGAATACTTCCGACTCTTCTTCAACCTCCATAACAAACTCCTTCAAAGATAACAAAGTTTTGAGCTCTTCAATCTCCTCCAACTTGTTTTCCTCCTGTTGTCGCTTCTTTGGAACTAGAGTAATCTTAGTGCCTTCAAACATGAAACTGTAACTGTTGGTACGCCCATCATGTTGCACCGCCCTATCATACTGCCACGGTCTCCCCAGCAACAAATGACAGGCATCCATATCTACCACATCGCACCAGATTTCTTCTTTGTATTTCTTTCCAATTGAAAACTTCACACGAGCCCTTCGTCCAACCTTCACCTCCCCGCCTTTCCTCAACCAAGCTAGCTTGTATGGCTTTGGATGTTTCTCAGTCTTCAATGCCAACTTCCTCACAGCTTCAGAAGAAATTATATTATCACAGCTTCCAGCATCAATAACAAATTTGCAAACTTTCCCCAGAATAGTACATGTTGACTGAAAAATATTGCTCCTCAACCAACTACAATCCTCCTCTTGCTTTGGTGTTAAATAGGACCTCTTCATCATGAGATTATAACCTTCGTCTCCCGACACTTCTTCTTCCTCCTCATCAGGTGGTGAATTGGAACATTCAGCTTCTTCATCCTCATCCTCAACCTCTGCTATCATAGCTCTCTTCTTCAGCTTTGGACATTCGCTACTTTTGTGACCAAATTCCTGACAATTGTAACATTTGAAACCGTTGTTAACCTTTGTCTTCTCAGCCTCCTTCACTACTGGTCTACTGATAGGTTTAGAAACATTAGAACTCCCACTAACTCCCTTCACTGGATTGTTGGAATTTGTAAACACACCTCCTCCTCGTCTTCCCTGTTTCTCCCAAGCCAACGCTTTCTGGTGTGCTTCCGCTACAGATCTGGGATCAAACATATTAACCATATTCTGAATCTGCATTCGCAATCCTCCAACAAATCTGGCTGTTAACTGTTCTTCTGTTTCCATAATATCGTTCCTTGCAATCAGTTGATAAAATTCATCAGCATAGTCATTCACAGATTTCGTTCCTTGTCTCAAGTTCTGCAACCTCTGATACATAAGCGATTGATAATTATAAGGTAAGAATGTCGCTTTCATCAATTTCTTCATCTTTTCCCAAGATTCAACCTTTGACTTCCCCATCCGCTCACGTGTAAGTTTGGTTTGCTGCCACCATGCCAAAGCTCTACCCCTCAGCCTTGTAGCAACCAACTTCACTCTACGATGTTCTGGAACTTCTTTGAAGTCAAAAATCTCCTCAACATTAGCTACCCAATCTAGTCCTCTGCTTGCATACCACCTTTGAATTCAGGAATTTCAGTCTTCATCCCCGTCTCCCACTTGTGATCATAGTCAGAGTAATTTCTTCCTTGTCCTCGTCCTTGTCCTCGAACACTACCACCATCATACTCCTCTTCAAAATCAGATGTATATCGTTGTCTATCTCGTCCACCCACATCTCTACTACCATTACGTCTTCCACCATCATCCCTTCTATCTATATTCCTCCGTTCACGATCATTCACGTTCCTCCCACGCCCTTGATCATTGTCAACACTTCTTTCTCGATTGGATTGTGGCGAGACTCTACTACCCCCATGGTTAGATTCAGGTGAAACCCTTCTTCGATTTTGATTCATCTCCGTCATAAGCTTTTCTAACCGGCCAATTCCTTCGTTAAGCTTTTCACTAAAGTTTTCATTGATTCTTTGTTCCATCTCATCAGCTTCTTCTCTTCGATACAAAGCTTCTACGTTTTGGTGACGATTTGCTCTTCTCGGTGGCATGATTGTAAATTGTACAAACTTCAACAAACTCAACTTCAAAAATTCAAATCTCTCCTTTGGCGCGCGCAAGCTTCACGGCCCAAATTCAAACAATTCTCGAACTTAGATCCAAACTAGAATGGATCAAACTCCCACTCGTGTTACTACTTGATGATGAACTCGACGAACACAACTCTCGGTCTCTAACACAAGTCTCCCAACATGTTAAGTCGGTCACGACTTACGCTTATGTCTTCTGCTTCCTTGAGTCGGTCACAACTCATAGCTCCTTCCATAAGTCGCGTACGACTTATGCCTTCATCCCTAGCCTGAGCTACATCAGATATGCTTCTGAAGCACTAGATAGAACTTTAAAAGACATATTGGGAAATGATATGCCATTTGGAGGTAAAGTTATAATCATCGGAGGGGATTTTAGACAAGTTTTACCAGTTGTACAAAATCGTATAATATTGGAAATTATTGATGCGTGCATTGTTAAATCGTCATTATGGAAACATGTAGAAGTGATCCATCTCACTCAAAATATGAGGGCAAAAAAAGTACCATTTTATGCGGATTTCCTACTATGAGTTGGTAATGGAAATGAGCCACATATATTTGAGAACATGATAAGACTCCAGGACGAAATGGTTATACCATGGGAAGATGAAAAATCAATAAGTACTCTAATAAATTCAACTTTTCCAAACTTATACGTTAATGCATTCAATACAAAATGTATGATTACAAGTCTTTGATCACCCCACTTAATGAAAATGCGGATATGTTAAACGAACAAGTTATAAATCTTTTTCCTGGTGATCACCATGTCTACTACCTTTTCAATTCTGTGGAAGATGATATAAGAAATCTATACCAGCTTGAATATTTGAATTCAAGAAATTTGAGTGGTTTAACCCCATATAAATTGGTCTTGAAGAAAGGTGCATTAATTATGTTACTAAGGAACCTCGATCCAAAAAATGGATTATGCAATGGTACGCGACTTATATGCCGTGAACTTCATAGAAACATCATAGATGCAGAGATTGTCATCAGTCATTTTGCTGGAACTCGGGTTTTCTTACCAAGAATACCTATGAAGCCCTCTGAAGATATCTGTTTACCATTTACTTTATTACGTAAATAGTTCCCTATAAGACTAAGTTTTGCTTTAACTATTAACAAAGCTCAAGGGCAAACAATTCCAAATGTTGGAATTTACTTACCCCAAGATGTATTCAGCTATGATCAACTTTATGTTGCATTATCAAGAGGAGTTTCAATGAAAAACATCAAAGTTTTAGTAAAAAACGGTGAGGGCAATCCGAAACCTACACAAGAAATGTTGTGTACAAGGATGTGCTAATATCTTCAAAAGGACAAATTTGATATCTTTTTTCATTAGTTATTTCTTTTTGTGATGTTTGACACATAATTCACAAATTCTATTTTTAGTTCTTTTTTTAAATAATACAAGCTTATAGAATAATAATCATCGGTAATGAAATAAATCTTCATTTTATTGATTATTTTATATTTAAAGTACGCTTTCGTGCATGTCATTTGTATGTCAACTTGCACTTGCAAATCATGTATTTTTCTGTTACATATATATTCTTGCATTTCTGAAACTTATGCCGTTTGTACTATTTAAATGTACACGCCGTGCCAATATGACTTAAATATAATAGCCTTGATGTAATACATTTTCATTACCAGCGTGAACTTCCTTAAACGTTTCTCTATAGATATTACCAAATGTTAATATCACTTAAAAATAGAATCTAGCAATTTTTTTTTACAAATTCAAAACGTTCTCTTACATATATTACCGAATTTAATATCAGTTAAAAATAGGATCTAAAAATTTAATATCACGCAAAAACGTACCTAAATATTTATGAAAATCGTTTCTCTTGAATATGTTAAATACATATGATTTGTAAAAAAATCAATTTACCCGCGAAGTGTGCGTTATTATCACGTGTGAAACGCGTACCGTAACACTCGTTTTTTATAAAGAGAATTGGTGTAATTAATGGTTATAATACAAGTATTTTTAACGTATAGCACATGTTTGGACGCTAACTACAGTTTTCTATAACGTAGATATTGACATCAGAACAAAACGTTGTATTAACATCTCTATCCAGTAAATTAGTAAAGCTAGCAAAAGTTCACTTTGTTATTTTCATTTACAGCTTGAATCATTTACCCCTTCCACCCGTGATAACCTCCTAAATCTGAAATCATCCATTCCTACATCTCTAAACCTAAATCCACGATGCTTCTCCTATTCAAATCCCTGAAAACGATGCCTCCATATTACACTCGACGCCATCATGAAAGAGATTCTCGTGATTGCTTCGCTATGCTCTGATGCTTGCATTGAAGAGTTGGCATCCACTGGGTCAATCGCCCTACTCGGGCTATAACAGACAACTTGGGCTCAAATCCTTTTATAAAATTAGAACCTTGAATTGATGACCTAAACTTTTGGGAAGCTTCAACTTTTCACAGGTTAGAGTTCCTTCCCTGATAAAAATTTTAATCTGGAATTTTTAGCTTTTGGAGACCATGTTGTTTTTGCTTCAAGTAATTTTTATCAGCTAACTTACACATGCATTTTGTTATTCTTTCAATGATCGAGTTGTGGATATAAGTGAATAGATCAAAAAATAGGCAAAAATTAATTAAGATAAACATGAATATATACAACAAACATTTTTTTACTATGTATAGGAGAGCATGGATATAGACTATCGTCTCCTCTAAATAAACATAAGTGAATAGATTCAGTAATATATATTGTTTTTTGGTTGAAATATTTAATTTCTTTGAACTTACATAAGCCAATGCATTGAGAAGATTTCCTTTCAATATGAAGTGTACTAGATCAACTTACGGAAAACTAAAAAGTTTCCAAAGATGATTTCATATTGACTTTACCTAAATGAAAGATGATCTTGTAAGGAAATTTGACCATTTTGTAAGGAAATTAATGTGAAACGTTTCCTTCTTCATTATGTGGTACATTAATGGACAGTTTCCTTCCTTAAACGTTTCCTTCCTCATTATGTGGTCAATAGAATCTAAAGGGTTTTCCTATTAATATGCTAATAAATAAAACAGTTATAATCTAGAGCGTTAATTTCTCTCATCTTGATCTTGATGGACGATCAAGATTAAGTCTACAAATTTGGAAATTTGGTCCTCTCTCTGCCTATAAATATTAACCTTGCCTATCACAAAGGAAATAGAAAGACACATAAAGAAAGATATAGGAAAAGAGAGAGAAACCATTTCCTTTCTCCATTGAAATAACTTTCGACAACTACCATTGCGGATTCATATACAAGATGTCTGGAGGTATGTTTTATTGATTCATTACATATGTGATAATCATGTAATTCTAGATCTTAGGGTTTATGTTATTTGCAAGATAAAGATTACATGTGGTATCAGAGCCTATTTTAGAATTCATGATTATCCATCAATATATAAAACGAAACTACCATAGATCTATGATATGATGTTTGTAATTTTACTATGATAATGATAATGATTATTAATATTAATATGATTCAAGTTTAATATTCATATTATTTAAGTTCCTACAGTAATCATGATTATCAATATTGTTCTATTTACTGTATTCTTAGATCTGGATCCGGAAAGTTCATATTTCCGCAAAAGTTAATTTTCTACTTTAATATTTGACCTACTGTATAATATGGAACAACTTATTGTATGCGAATACTTTTCAGAAAGTATACATATTGAAAACAATTGTTTTCTAGTTTGACATTAAATTCATGACTTGGAACTTGCAAGATAATTGTCTATATATGATTTGCAAAATAATTGTTTATATGTTAAATTCATGTATGAAATTTACTTGGAGTTACTAGACATTTATTATCCTTGCTGTGGATTACTTGAAAGAATGGAAAATGTTTATGCGGGGAAAAAAATACTTCCGCGCTTAATTTCCTTGTTTCCTCTGGTCCGATGCACGCATTCTCGTCCACAGGCGGCTGCTGCTTGCACAATAACGCATGAAACATTAACATTTATCATTCTTCCATGAGTATGGTTCTACTGCCTACCCACAGGAGGCGTTAAACCTAACCTCTTATTATGACATGTGTTTTATTCTAATAAAGAAGCCTACATTTCTTTTATATCTGCATTTGCAATACCCTCAAACCTTAATTCGCACGCCACATCTATCATCAGACTCAATGGAACCAACTACTCAGAATGGAGAGAGCAAGTTGAGTTTTCTTTGGGCATACTTGAACTGGACATGGCTCTCCTTAAGGAAAAGCCAACCCCACTTACTAACACAAGTACGCCTGAGGAAAACAAACTCCATGATGATTGGGAACGATCTAATAGGCTCAGCATGATGTTTATGCAAATGGCGATTGATACCAACATCAAAAACTCTCTACCGAAAACTGAAAGCGCAAAAGAATATTTGCAATCCATTGAAAATTGATTCAAGACTGCAGACAAATCCCTTGTTGGGAAACTTATAGCAGATCTTGTAACCATGAAGTTTGATGGTTCTCGCTCAATGAGCGCTCATGTCATTGAAATGATTAACCTTGCTGCCAAACTTAAGAACTTGGGATTGGTTATGGACGATGCTTTTCTCGCCCAATTCATTCTCACTAGCTTACCTCCTCAGTATGAACCATTCAAAATTCATTACAACACTATTATGGAAAAGTGGAGTCTAAATGAATTGACTAACAAACTGGTTCAAGAGGAGTCTAGGCAAGGCTCGCAAGGCATTAAAGTTGCTTATTTCACTCAAGGGGTTGGAAAACAAGCTGGCAAAAAGAATAACTCACAGCATAAAAGAGCACCACCCAAATCTGATGACGCCACTCAACCATCCAAGAAGAAAAAGAAGGATGACGTCTGCAAATTCTACAAGAAACCTGGACACTTCCAGGCAGATTTCATTTAGTGCAAAGCATGGTTCGAAAAGAAAGGTAACCCAATGGGTTTCGTAAGTCATTTCGAATCAAATCTTACTAATGTACCTTCTTTTACTTGGTGGATTGATACTGCTGCTAACGTTCATGTTTCGAATTCTATGCAGGGATTCATTACGATCCAAACCACAAACCGAAGTGAGAATTTCATTTTCATGGGGAATAAAGATAAAGCTCCAGTTGAAGCTATTGGAACTTTTTGTCTTATTTTAGATAGCGGTTATCAGTTAGATTTATGTCAAACTCTTTATGTTCCGTCTATTTCCCGTAATTTGATTTCTGTAAGTGTACTTGATAAATTTGGATATTCTTTTGAAGTTGGAAATGGAAATTTTAGTTTATTTAAAAATTCTAGTCTTATTGGTTCTGGAATATTAATTGATGGACTTTATAAACTTCATCTTAAACAAAATGCTGAAATCCAACTCACCCTACATGGAAAAGATACTAAAAGAAAGTCATCCAAGAATGACTCTTACTTCTTGTGGCATAAAAAACTGGGTCATATATCCAGTGAAAGAATCAAGAGGTTAGTGAAAGATGGTGTCCTACCGGACCTAGACTTAGCTAACATTACAGCATGTGTTGATTGTATTAAAGGAAAAACAACAAAAAACACAAAGAAAGGAGCCACAAGAAGTACACAACTTCTTGAAATAATACATACAGATATTTGTGGACCTTTTGATGTTCCAACTTTTGGAGGAGAGAAATACTTCATCACTTTTATCGATGATTTTTCACGTTATTGCTATCTTTATCTGTTGCATGAAAAATCTCAGTCAGTGGATGCTGTACAAGTGTTCATTACTGAAGTCGAAAGGCAATTAGAAAGAAAAGTAAAAATCATTAGGTCAGACAGGGGTGGTGAATTCTATGGAAGGTATGATGAAACGGAACAACATCCTGGACCTTTTGCTAGACTTCTTCAAAAACTTGGAATTGTTGCACAATACACAATGCCTGGATCTCCATGGCAGAATGGTGTAGCTGAAAGGCGAAATCGTACATACATGGAAATGGTTAGATCCATGATGAGTCATGCAAATTTACCTATATCATTATGGATGGATGCATTACGAACAACTGTCTACATCTTAAATAGAGTTCCAAGTAAGGTCATTCCAAAGACTACTTTTGAACTTTGGAAAGGATGGAAACCTAGTTTAAGACATCTCAAAATTTGGGGTTGCCCAGCTGAAGCTAGACTGTACAATCCAAATGAAAAGAAATTGGATTTTAAGACATTCAGTGGTTACTTTATAGGTTGCCCAAAAAAATCTAAAGGATATAGATTTTATTATCCTAACCATAGTACAAGAATTGTTGAAACCGGCAATGCCAAATTCTATGAAAATGGTGAAATCAGTGGGAGTACAAAACAACAAGAAGTGGTCATTCATGAAATAAGGGTACCCATTATCTTACCCTCTATTTCGAAAGGTATTGGTAATCATCCCATTGTTGAACCTGTTCACAATGAGGGAAACCCAATAAATGATCAACAACTCCATAATGAAATTATCACCAATCATAATGTTGATGAAGTACCACAGAAACTAGTATTAAGAAGATCTCAAAGACAAAGAAGATCAGCTATTCATAATGATTATATGCTTTATCTAATAGAATCTGAAGGAACTACGGACCCACTTTCTTATTCACAAGCCATTAAGGATGTTAACTCTCTTAAATGGATTGATGCCATGAAAGATGAACTGAAATCTATGGATAATAATCAAGTTTGGGAAATCGTTCAATTCCCGCAAGGACATAAAGCAGTCGGTTGTAAGTGGGTCTTCAAGACCAAACGTGACTGCAATGGTAAAATTGAACGATATAAAGCCAGACTTGTTTTTAAAGGTTTTAATCAGAAAGAAGGCATTGACTATAATGAAACTTTTGCTCTTGTTTCCAGGAAAGATTCTCTTAGAATTATCATGGCATTAGTAGCTCATTATGATCTCAAGTTACATCAAATGGATGTGAAAACAGCCTTTCTAAATGGAGACTTGGAAGAAGAAGTCTACATGCGTCAACCTGAAGGCTTCATAATTGAAGGACAGGAAGACATGGTCTGCAAACTTAAGAAATCAATATATGGACTGAAACAAGCTTCTAGACAATGGTATCTAAAGTTTCATGAAATCATTACCACTTTCGATTTCACAGAAAACATAGTTGACCCTTGTATATACCTCAAGTTCAGTGGGAGCAAGTTCATATTTTTGATTCTGTATGTTGATGACATATTATTAGCTAGCAGCGACCTTGGTTTATTACGTGAAACTAAGAATTATCTCTCAACGAATTTTGAAATGAAAGATATGGGTGAGGCTTCCTATGTGATAGGAATAGAAATATTTCGTGATAGATCACAAGGAATTCTAGGATTGTCACAAAAAGCATATATTGACAAAATTCTTGAGAGATTTGGCATGACGAATTGTTCCTCTAGTCCTGTCCCACTGCAGAAAGGAGACAAACTTGTTCTTGTGTAGTGCCCAAAGACTCCTATGGAACGAGAAGAAATGACCAAATATCCTTATGCATCTCTTGTAGAGAGTTTGATGTATTCACAGGTCTGTACAAGACCTGATATCAGTCATGCAGTTGGTATGCTGGGTAGATTTCAATGTAACCCAGGAATCGCTCATTGGAAAGCTGCAAAGAAGGTACTGAGATACCTAATGGGAACAAGGAATTACATGCTCACCTATAGAAAATCAAGTTACCTACAGGTAACTGGTTATTCTGATTCAGACCTTGCTGGATGTCCTGACACTAGGATCTGCACTCTTGGCTATGTGTACCTCTTATGTGAAGGTGCAATATCATGGAGAAGCCAGAAATCTGAGATGCTTTTCGGATCCACCATGATGGCTGAATACGTAGCATGTTATGAGGCTTCAATTCAGGGAACATGGCTGCGTAATTTTGTCTCACAATTTGGCACTTTAAGTTTTATCTCTAAGCCACTAACTGTCTACTGTGAAAATGAAGCTGCAACCTTTTTCTCCAAGCATGATAGGATAACCAAAGGTTCCAAACACATGGACCTTAAATACCTACTATTGAAGCAAGATGTTAAACTAAAGTTAATTATTGTTGAATCGATAAGTACAGACTTACAAGTGGCAGACATATTCACGAAAGGACTACCTCTAAAGACCTTTCAGAGACATACTGATAGCATGGGTCTTGCAGATAGTTCCTAATTATCTTCTTATTATGCCATTTATTTTGTACTTATCTAGACATAACAATTATTGAGCTCTTAATAATTTAGACATCTTTTATTTCTGTTTTATAATGTGTACACATTTACATTTAGATAAATGATAACAGAAACAGTCTTTTGCTTCAAGACATTATGTGACCATTAAGTTGTGCTCATTTACGGTCTAGTTATGAAAGTTTTCAATGTCATAGTACATGGAAGTAAGCATGTTGCAAAATAACGTGTACACGTCATGACTTCCATTGACCACTAGATTAGCCAAGACACTTATGATAACTGACTAAAGAAAAGTTTAGCATATCATGCACGCCTTATGACCTTAATACGAAAACATTAATGGATTTTATTATTGACCAAGTGGGAGACTGTAAGGAAATTTGACCGTTTTGTAAGGAAATTAATGCGAAACGTTTCCTTCTTCATTATGTGGTACATTAATGGACCGTTTCCTTCCTCAAACGTTTCCTTCCTCATTATGTGGTCAATAGAATCTAAAGGGTTTTCCTATTAATATGCTAATAAATAAAATGGTTATAATCTAGAGCGTTAATTTCTCTCATCTTGATCTTGATGGACGATCAAGATTAAGTCTACAAATCTGGAAATTTGGTCCTCTCTCTGCTTATAAATATTAACCTTTGCCCATCACAAAGGAAATAGAAAAACACATAAAGAAAGATATAGGAAAAGAGAGAGAAACCATTTCCTTTCTCCATTGAAATAACTTTCGACAACAACCATTGCTGATTCATATACAAGATGTTTGGAGGTATGTTTTATTGATTCATTACATATGTGGTAATCATGTAATTCTAGATCTTAGGGTTTATGTTATTTGCAAGATAAAGATTACAGATCTAGGTGAAAGAGTAATGCAAGAAAAAAGTTAAGGTACATTGGAGGAACAGTGGTTAGTTTTTCAAAAGTAAATACTTCTCTAGCTTGTGGTGCTCTATTAGTACTTAGTGCATGTAGCGTCGAATTTGTTTATGAAGGTTATAACGTTGTTCATTTGGATGTATTCCTTATATTCCCTTTCTTTCTTTCTTTTAGAAATCTCTGTTTTTTTTCTTATTTATTTATATTATGTCCTATTTTCTTTCTTTGGCTTAGCTCATGTCCTTGAATCAACAACATGATAAATTTTGTAACCTTTCACCCTATGATAGGTTTTGGCTAACAAAATGAAAATTCCTATGTCAATTTTCTTTACTAACTTGAAATAAGCATGTAAAAGAATCCACATGATTAGCTATATACTATTATGCTTTTAGAACAAATATACACATGCTTTTGGAACAAATATATACACGATTTTGGAGTAAATATATACTTGCTTATGAATAAACTTTTGTGCATTATGATAATGACGTTTGTTAAATAATTCTATGATAGATTTTAAAGATACCATGAAGATAGACTTGATCTCATAGACCATAATGGTTGCTGCCTAGGAATGAATAGGCAAGGAAAAGAAGCAATGGAAGCTTTTAAAGAGATGAAAAGTGAAGGAACTGTACCAAGTCCATCTTTCATTTTGCTACTGTATTCCTGTAGCCATTCTGGTTTAGTTGATGAAGGATGGAGATACTTTAATATAATGCAGCATGAATATAAAAGTTAGCCTACTTTAGAGCACTATACTTGTATGGTTGATCTACTTTCATAAGCTGGTCAGTTAAAGAGATCTTATAAGCTAATAACATCAGTGCCGGTGAAGTAGAATTCTAGCATTTGGGGTGTATTGCTTAGTGGGTGCAAAATTCATCGGGATGTGAAGCTTGCTGAGAAAGTTGTGGATCATTTAGTTGAATTAGAGCCTGAGAATACTAGCAACTTTGTACTGCTTGCAAGCATGTATGAAGAATTGGAGAAACAGAAGCCTAATAAGATAAGGAGAATCAAGATTTACAGCTATGCATAGATAGAGATCACATTTCAGTCAAAAATTTTGAAGTGAAGCTTGAGAAGTAGGATTTCAGACATGGTCATAAACTCAAATTTGCTTAAGGTGACCCATTTGCGTTGTTGTTTGTATGAATGCCACTTAATGCTTCACAGTAGATTTTTTTTCAAGATATGTATGATTACAGTATAAATATAAATATGTTCGGATATAATTGGGTAGAGTAATGCTGTATAATGTTATGAGCATGTTGTGTACAGTATGTATACACTAGACTAGGATGATAACTTTTTTAAATGTAATACTTACACTTAGGCCTGAGTCAAGCTCCAAATATGGCATCAGGGACAAAAGTCTTAAGAGATGATTGAGTTTCATTTGTGTCTATGCATTAAGATTGTCAGTAGAAATACTTAGTCAAGTAAACAATGGGTATCTAGAAATATTTGTCATCTTATGCCATAGTAAGCATCTTGGAAAAAAATAGCAAAGGATGGATGGCTGTTAAAAAGAAACCACCTAAAATACATTGCTTATTAGTTTTCTATTGTATCTGAAGATTCAAAACCATTGAATCTTTATTGTATATAGTCCATACTGGCACTATTCAATGTAAATGGTTCCCATGTA
The DNA here is from genome assembly GCA_030737815.1 of Allium fistulosum. NCBI lineage: Eukaryota > Viridiplantae > Streptophyta > Magnoliopsida > Asparagales > Amaryllidaceae > Allium > Allium fistulosum. Next base: position 211,037,417 of record CM060902.1, on the reverse strand, counting down.
CCGCTATTTATAAATGTTAAACACTAATGATTCCGTTGCATATATTCATGGTACAAACAATAGGATATCTTGTAATGCTTTGGCCCATAAGTAGTTACTTTGGACAACATGTAGTAGGGATGTAATTTACATGATCATCGTACGCATGATCAGGTTAATAGATTAGTGTACGATGTGGCATTAGCTATATGAGTTATTGACATATATATGAGATATTGAATGTTAAGGTGTGATTTCCATTGTCTAAGACGCCATGGTGATCTTTTTTTTATGTGTTTTCCATTGTCTAAGAAGCATCTATTTTTTTTTCAAAGATATCGTATGAATATTGTAACGACCAGCCTTTTCGACCATCGAAAGTCGACACCGAATACTACCACTGTGTTCAAATGTCGAGCATCCAATCGACAAAAGGGCTGATTATTAGGGTAAATAAAAAGAAAAGACAGAGACCAGAGAAAATCAGAATCTCACAGCGGAATCGACAACATATAATATAATAAGGACAGTATAAACTGTCACTCCAAAAAATACAGAGTATATCAGAGTTAAAAATAAATCTTATCAGCTGGACTATTATTAAATCATAACCATTTTAAGGTGACGGTACACCAAAATCTAGATGAGATGTGAAAATAACCTAATGGGAGCAACCCCACATAACTTAGCCCCCAAAAACACGCGTTTTGGTTTAGTCATTTCCGACAAAGGATAACAAAGCTCAAAGAGCAGTAAATCGTTTTTAAGGTGATGATACACCATGAAGAAAGCTGAATTCGATAACTAATAAATCAACTATCGTGGATAATTAAAATGATCGTATATGAAAATTAAATATTGTATATTTAACACTATTCGTCGATTCCAAACAAGTGCTATCTTTTGATTGAAAATGAAGTCAGGCAAGTTGAGGTAGTGTTACCTCTAGGCATCGCCTTGGCGACATTTTTAACCTTCGATATAGAAACGAGTCCAAGCCTCAACGTTTAGCGTTAAAGTATGACTAAATCCTTTCCATATAAGCGATGTTGTTTATGGAATTGCTTTTCCATAACCGAATCGAACTTTACTTTTTAAAACTAAATTTGTGCTTGATTTCCATATTACAAATACTGGTAAAAACACTTTGGAAATACTTTTTTTTTAATTATTCTTTTAAAAGACAAACTTATAATACTATGTGTATCAAAAAAAGGGTCAAAAACAAATGTCATTAAAACATTATTTACTATAAACCCAAAACAATGTACACTTAGCTTTATTTATAGATAATTCCTCTTTAAGGGATTTTCTCATTTAACCATCATTTGTAAATTTAAAACAATATTTGTTAGGGGTTTTTAGGCTTAAGGAAAAAGTTGGAGAAAAATTTAGTTTTAGGGACAAGAAGTTTGCTTTTTAGGCTGAAGGATACTTTTTAGTGTAAATCACAGAATGATAGTTGTAACTATCATTTTCAGTATACACTAAAAAGTGTCATTCAAACTAAAAAGCAAACTTGTTGTCCCCGAGACTAATTTTTTTTGCAACTTCTTCCTTGTGTCTATTTTCCTTTATTTATTATCCCAAAGGAAAATAAAACAATTTAAATAACCTTATAAATTTAAAACAATATTGGTTATCCTGAAAGATAATTAATCCGTTATCTTTAATAATATAGTTAATTATTTTCAATACTTTTATATCATTAGTAACTTTAAATCTTTATTAAATTAGTTTATTAATTTTTAAAATACTAAATCAGTTAATTAACTTAAAATACTTTTATTATATTAGTTAATTTACTTTAATCACTTTTTATTAAATCAATTAATTAAATTTAAATATCATTTATTAAAAAGATTTATTTAATTCAAATAATCATTAATCAAAACGAATAATTAATCTTAAACATCATTAATTAAGATGATTAAATAATTTTAAATGCCATTATTTAAAACAATTAATTAAGTTCAAATAAACATCAATTAAATGATTAATTAAATTTCAAAAATCATTAGTTAAAACAATTAATTAAATTTAAAACAATAATTAATTAAAATGATTAATTAAATTTAAAAATCATTAATTAAAATGACTTAAATTAAATCCTAATCTCATTAATCAAATAGATTAATAAATTTCAAACATCATTAATTAAAATGATTAATTACATTCAAATATCAGAAATTAGGCTGATTAATTAAAATCAAATATCATTAATTAAACTGATTAATTGCTTTTAAATATCTTTAATTAAAATGATTATTAATTTCAAATATCATTAATTAAAATAAATAATTAAACTCCATTATCACTAACTAAAATAATTAATTAAACTGAAATAATCATTCGTTACAATGATTAAACTAATTCAATCTCATTTAAATCAAAAGATAAACCAATTTTAAACATCATTAATTAAATCGGTAAATTACTTTCACAATCATTAGTTAAAATGATTAATTACTTTAAATTATCATTAATAAAAAATGATTAATGAATTTTAAAACTCTGTTTAGTGAAAACATAAGCTCAAGTTCAAAAAACATATGGTAGGATTTTGGGGATGAAAGTCAATAAACGACGGTATAACGAAAATCGATATAACGACATTTAAATAATTTAAATGGAATATCAAGATTTATTTTAATTAAACATCAATATAACAGCATAATGATGTAAATAAATCATTATTGGCAAGAAACCCATCAGGGTCTCTCTACAAATTTTCCTTGCAAAACAATGGTTACGGATAATATGTATAATCATACGGGTTCATAACAATTAAATTAATATGTCATCCATTTTCCAAACGAAAATTCAACCAAACAATCAATCAAAAAATTTAACCAACATCCAAGCAATCAATAATAGTTTATAGCATCGCAGATATGATATAGTAAAATGGAATGTGAATTAAACTCACATTGATTCCATTTTTCGCCGAAGCGTTCCGGTTTTTGAACTAAAACCGAACGGGAGTTCGATTTTAGTCAAAAAATTCCACTAGCTCCAAATCCAACCATACCAACTCCATTGCGTAGCTATCGTATCGCTACAAGTGCAACGCAACGAACGTTCGAATCCGACCTCGTATGCAAAAATTATTCAATTTATAAGTTATCAATTAAATTAAATTAATAAATAACTTAACTAATCCAACATTACCCTTAATTAAAAAAACTAATCCTTCGTCCTCTCCTCCTGATACTAGTGCACAACAAGGACGTGCATGCTAAAACTATGACACAGAGCTACACTCGTCGATTCTTCAATCTGACCACGCCGTTGTACCCCTCTCCGCGACCTCCACCTAGCCGACACCAACATCTCACGCCCGCCGTCTCTAAACTTGATGCGACCTGACAACCCCACAGAGACCGTACAAAGGTCTCGTTCTTCAATGGAAGGCCAAGCTCCACCAAAACGCGACCGTAGCTGCACCTCGACACCACCAATCCCAGACCAAGCTCCGATTCAACTCTCAATGCCTCAAACTCCAACTCCATTTAGCCTTAGTTCGGCCATTGAAGATTGAACTCCACCCAAGGATGCTAAACACTACGAACAACACACAGAAATGAAGCCTAGGCCTAAACGATCACCAAGCTTCTTGTTTTAGATTTTATTATGGAGTATATAATTTTATTTTAATTTTTGAAATTTGTTTTTTAAAGGGTAAGCTCTGTTTCTTGTTTGCAGGCCATACTTATAAGGGAGAGGGGTATGGAATAGGCATAGAACCAAGGTGGGGTTATGGACTTGAAAAGTAGGGTATGGGCTAGATTAAAAAAAAGATTTGATTTTCTATTATTTTATTCGAAAATATTCGACATTACATATCCAAAAATCTCGAACTCCAATCGAAGCGTGCCGATTGGCGTTTTATATTAAAGACCCATATTTCGAACACAATGGAACTATTTTCGAGATCCAATTCCAAAGTATACGGAAGTTAGCTTTTTAATCAAATTATATTTAAATTAATTGCTGAGCGTTTCGATTCCGCACAACCAAATGCCACGTCTGATCGTTACGAAACTCGACGGCATACAACAATTTATTATTCCGGATCTAATGACACTAGTTTCGTCAAAATCCGAGACAGTGACCCGGAATGGTAATTTCATAAAATTAAATATCGTTTTATGTTTTCGATCCAATTATTGATATTTATCCGATCTATTTTGTATATAACTTTACAAATTGAATTCATCAATATTGTTTATTAATTAAAATGAGTTTAATAATATTATTAAATCCATTTAATTAATATTTAATTTAAAATTCAAATATTTAAATGATTAATCATATTTGAGTTCAAATTATTTCCAAAAATCCTGCAATTTAAACATTTAAAATTAAATAAACATTTAAAATTAAATGACCAAAATTCTGGGATGTAACATCTCCTCCCCTTAAAAGAATTTCGTCCCCGAAATTCTCAAGGAAGAAAATGTTTCCAAACTCTTAAGTTTAAAACTATTAACTAAAATGAGTTATTAAACTTATTAGTTAAATCTCAAAATTTTATGGAAAATTTTGGCAGCGTCTCCGTTGCGCGACTCGATCATAACAACTATAAATTGCCTCTACAGACTCTAAACCAACCAAAGAAAACAAAAGCCAAGTGGCTTTCGATAATTGGAGCATAAAGTCATTAACCAATTTAAATTTATTACGTACCTTTTTACATTTGTTTTATATTTTTGGAAGCTGTTTATATTTTGATGCAAATGCAGATGCGCAAGAAACCAAGTGGAAATCTCTTGCTTACCTGTACTTACATAATTCAAAAGAGAAATCAGGCTGACAAAAACAATACGATGTAATTCTACATGCAAAAACTAGCATGATGTAAATCTGCATGTAACTCTATTATAAAATAAAGCTACATGCAACTAACAACAACATCACAATCATAGGTGACAAAATACAGAGAATATTTTGTAATGAATATTATGCATCCAATAATTTCAAATGATAAATTTAGATCTAAATGTCTGGATTTTTAAATTCAAAAAACTTATTTTCAAATTTCTCAAACGGGAATTAAATCAAAGATCAATAACCAAAATGACAAGGAATGGACTCTTCCTAATAAAGTATGGTGAAACTCTAGAATCAAAACATCATGGAGCATCCAGTGGTATTCCGGTTTCTTCAAAAACATCAACTAGAGTGAATAAATATTATTTCTTTCCCAAAATCTTCAAAATCTTTTTTTCAAAATCATCGGAATTTAGGTCCTAATAACAACAATTCAAAATTCTTTGTCTATAAATTTAAACTTTATAAACAATGGTATACAAAATCACACAATCAGTCAATCAAATTTAGTCAAATCAAATCAAATTCCATATAGGAATAAACCAACACTATCAGTCAATCAATCAAATCTCATATGGAAAATCTAACACTTAACATTATTTATAATGCCAAATGATTTACAAACAAATCTTAGCTTAGGTTCAAAACTTTATCCATATCCAAAATTATAGATAATTATCTAAGCGTACCATTTTGCTCATTAGCCTTTGGTTATTGCTTAAAAGATTATCCAAACTCACTCAAACAAAATGGAAAGTTATACTCTAAATTTATTAGTGTCTTAACTACATCAAATTTTTTTTCTAAATGACTTATATTTCCTCTTAGTATTTTATTCAATACTTAAATTATTTATGAATTACTTCATAAATTTTCACCCAAGTTTAATAATATTTTATAAAACCATTTCTTTATAAAACATCAAATAATAACTTATTCCACTTTATTTACTTGTATAATACTCTTTTATATCCTAATAGTACATACTTAGAATTTAGGTGAAGATCAAATCAAAATTTGGGTCTTTAAAACTGAGTCAACTTCTCGACCTCTTTAACTTAGAGTGTGAAAATGGAAGGATATTTATGGGTTGACCCAATCAACAAATGTTTACACTACTTAGATGTTTTAAACAATTATATGCTTTTAAATAAAACATTATTTATCAAAACCTTCCTATCCAATTTATTCCTATTTAAATCAGTGTTAAATTATCCCTATTTATCTAAAGGTAAAATCTCATTTATCAAAATAATCATACGTTTTATTTTGAAACCAATTCCCTTTAAGGGAACTTAAAAATTAAACATTTGGTTTTAAATTTCAAAGCTCATTTTGAAAGCATACTACATATATTTTTATATATAATAATTTCAAACGATTTGTTTATTTTAAAACTCACTTTGGGTTCGTTCGGATTTGAACTCATTTCGATCGCACAATGATAAAGGGAATAATTTACTAAGTACTCCACAATGTTCGCCTAAGTAAACATCTGGTCGTTACTTAGAAGATTATTCAAATTACCACAAATCTAATCGAGATGTTTTCCTCCAAGTTATCCCAAAGAAAATGCATTCCATTTAAAATTTTACTTCCCAAAATATTTTACTTTCAATTACTTCAAAAAATACTACTATTTCATTTCTCAGAATTCCTTTGAAATTATTTCAAAAATAAAGGGATTTAAATCCAAAAATCCTTTTTAAAACACATTTTATAAACTAAATTTATATAAAATTTCTCTTATATAAAATCATCTTATATTATAATAACTTTTCTTTATTACAATAGAATTTTCTCAGATATTTATCCTCTTAATGTCTTATCCTACCATTTAGATTATATTAAACAACGTTTCATTAAAGTTTAATTCTTAACTCATCATTATTAAAAGGTGAATTTCAACTTAACATTTTCTTTCGAACACCATATAGCCAAATTGTGAAACTTAATTCATAAGGGGTTCATTTTAAATCAAAGCAATAAATGCTTCTAAATAAAACGAGCACAATTTAACAACTAACAAACAACAGTCAATGCTTCTAATTTGATTAAGCATAACTGAACAAACGCTAGTGATAATAAATAGACATTATCACATTCAAACAAACACACTCTATAACTATATAAAGTTTTGAAAAGTATTCCTTTATATATATATATATAATATAATACTAGGCAAAATATTTAATTTGTCAAATTTTCAAAAATTTCAATACCATGTCCATTGGCCTTGTTCGAGTGTTTAGAAATTCCTATCGATACCGTGGCATCCCACGTCTCGAACAGAATTCATAAAAACTCAATAGACCAATTAACATAATACATTTTTATAACATTAACAAATACACTCTTCAATATATAATACTCTCAAACCATTCTAGGGTGCCGCTTACCCTATCTCTAATGAGCCAGACCCTACCAAAGTCAAGGTTCTCGCTTAACCTTACACTCTAATACCATGTTGTAAAGATCTAGGCTTTTTAACCATCAACAATGGGTACAACCCCACCGTAGCTTATAGTGGTACCTCACATTTGCTTTTACGACCAGCCTCTCGATTGTAAACCCATCTGGTCAACCAATCCGGAGGACATGTAGTGGTAAGAGTCATTTTTTCGCTACCTAACAAGAAGCGAGAACCCCCTATCATGTCGCACCATTTGTGCCTAAGAAAATAAGATGTGAAAATACCCTAGTGGGAGCAATCCCATATAACTTGACCCCCAAAAACACGCGCTTTGGTTTAGTCATTTCCGACAAAGGATAACGAAGCTCAAAGAGCAGAAAATCTTTTTTAAGATGATGAAGAAAGCTGAATCCGATAACTAACAAATCAACTATCAGAGATAATTAAAACGATCGTATATGAAAATTAAATATCATATATTTAACACTACTCATCGATTCCAAACAAGTGCTATCTCTCGGTTGAAAATGAAGTCAGACTAGTTGAGATAGTGTTACTTCTAGACATCGTCTTGCTGACATTTTTAACCTTCGATATAGAATGAATCTAAGTCTTAACGTTTAGCGTTAAAATTATGACTAGATCCTTTCCATATAAACGATATCGTTTACGGAATTACTTTTCCATAACCGAATTGAACTTTAATTTTTAAACTAAACTTGTGTTTGATTTTCATATTACAAATACTGGTAAAAACACTTTGGAAATACTTTTTTCTTAAAATTATTCTTTTAAAGACAAATTTATAATACTAAGTGTATTTAAACAAGGGTTAAAAATAAATGTCATTAAACATTGTTTACTATAAACCCAAAATAATGTACACTTAGCTTTATTTATAAATAATTCCTCTTTAAAGGATGTTCTCATTTAACCATCATTTGTAAATTTAAAACAATATTTATTATCCAAAGAAAAATAAAACAATTTAAATACCCTTATAAATTTAAAACAATATTGATTATCCTGAAAGATAATTAATCACATTTACAATCTCTTTTAAATTAACAAATCCGTTATCTTTAATAAAATAGTTAATTATTTTCAGATACTTTTATATCATCAGTAAATTAACTTTAATTTTTTTATTAAATCGGTTTATTAACTTTAAAAACACTAAATCAGTTAATTAACTTAAAATACTTATATTATATTAGTTAATTTACTTTAATCACTTTTTATTAAATCAATTAATTAACTTTAAATATCATTAATTAAAAAGGTTTATTAAATTCAAATAATCATTAATCAAAACGAATAATTAATCTCAAACATCATTAATTAAGATGATTAAATAATTTTAAATGCCATTAATTAAAACAATTAATTAAGTTCAAATAATCATCAGTTAAATAATTAATTAAATTTCAAAAATCATTAGTTAAAACAATTAAATAAATTTAAAACAATCATTAATTAAAATGATTAATTTAAGTCAAAAATCATTAATTAAAATGACTTAAATTAAATCCAAATCTCACTAATCAAATAGATTAATAAATTTCAAATCATTAATTAAAATGATTAATTACATTCAAATATCATAAATTAGGCTGATTAATTAAAATCAAATATCATTAATTAAAATGATTAATTACTTTGAAATATCATTAATTAAAATGATTATTAATTTCAAAGATCATTAACAAAAATGACTAATTAAACTCCATTATCACTAATTAAAATAATTAATTAAACTCAAATAATCATCAGTTACAATGATTAATTATATCCAATCATATTTAAATCAAAAGATAAACCAATTTTAAACATCATTAATTAAATTGGTTAATTAATTTCAAAATCATTAGTTAAAATAATTCATTACTTTAAATTATCATTAATCGAAAATGGTTAATGAATTTTAAAATTCTGTTTAGTGAAAATACAAGCTCAAGTTCAAAAAACATACGACAGGGTTTTGGGGATGAAAGTCAATAAACGATGGTATAGCAAAAATCGTTATAACGACATTTAAACAATTTAAATGGAATATCAAGATTTATTTCAAGTAAACATCAATAAAACAGCATAATGATGTAAATAAATAATCATTGGCAAAACCCTTTAGGGTCTCTCTATAAATCTTTCCTCCAAAATAATGGTTACGGAAAATATGTATAATCATATGGGTTCATAACAATCAAATTAATATGTCATTCATTTTCCAAATGAAAATTCAACCAAACAATCAATCATACAATTTAATTAATATCCAAGTAATCGATAATAATTTATAGCATCACATATATGATATAGTAAATGGAATGTGAGTTCCAGTTTTCGCCGAAGTGTTCTGGTTTTTGAACGAAAACCGAACGGTCGTTTAATTTTAACCAAAAATTCCACTAGCTCCAAATCCAATCAAACCAACTCCATTGCATAGCCATTGTCACTACGAGTGCAATGCAAAGAACGGTGTTCGAATCCGACCTCATATGCAAAAGTTATTCGATTTATAAGTTATCGATTAAATTAAATTAATAAATAACTTAACTAATCCATCATTACCCTTAATTAATAAAACTAATCCATCATCCTGCCCAAATCAACAAAGTCCTCTCCTTCTGATACTAGTGCACAGCAAGGACGTGCATGCTAAAACTATGACACGGAACTACACTCATCGATTCTTCAATCCGACCACGCCGTTGTACCCCTCTCTGCGACCTCCACATAGCCGACACCATCATCTCACGCCCGCCGTCCCCAAACGTGACGTGACCTGACAACCCCACAGCGACCATACAAAAGTCACGTTCGTCGATGGAAGGCCAAACTCCACCAAAATGCGGTCGTAGCTGCCCCTCAACATCACCAATCCAAGACCAAATTCTGATTCTCCTCTCGATGCCTCAAATTCCAACTCCATCCAGCAGCCTAGTTTGGCAATTGAATATCGAACTCCACCCAAGGACGTCGAACACTACAAACAACACACAGAAAAGAAGCCTAGGCCTAAACAATCACCAAGCTTCTTGTTTTAGATTTTGTTATGAGTATATAATTTTATTTTAATTTTTGAAATTTGATTTTTAAAAACTAGGCTCTGTTTTTTGTTTGTAGGCCATACTTATAAAGGAGAGGGTTATAGGGATAGGGGTGGGACTGAGGTGGACGAGCATGTTGAGGGGTATGGACTTGAAAAGTAGGGTATAGGCTAGATTAAAAAAAAAGATTTGATTTTCTTTTATTTTATTCGAAAATATTTGACATTACATATTCAAAAATGTCGAATTTCAATCGAAGCGTGCCGACTGACGTTCTATACTAAATACCCATATTCCGAACACAATGGAATTATTTTCGAGACCCAATTTCAAAGTATACGGAAGTTAGCTTTTTAAATCAAATTATATTTAAATCAATTGTTAAGCGTTTCGAGTCCGCACGACCAAATGGTACGTCTGATTGTTACGAAAATTGACGGCGTAGAACAATTTATTATTCCAGATCTAATGGCACTGGTTTCGTCAATACCCGAGACAGTGCCCTGGAATGATAATTTCATAAAATGAAATATCATTTTATATTTTTGATCCAATTATCGATATTTATCCAATCTATTTTGTATATAAATTTACAGATTGAATTCATCAATATTATTTATTAATTAAAATGGATTTAATAATATTATTAAATTCATTTAATTAATATTTAATTTACAATTTAAATATTTAAATGATTAATCATATTTGAATTCAAATTATTAAATTCCAAAAATCCTACAATTTAAACATTTAAAATTAAATGACCAAAATTCTGGGATGTTACAAATATTATAGTGAAATATATGTTTGGTTTTTTTATAAGGTCTTACATAACAGCAAATATAATAAATACCATATTTTCCATTAATATATTTTGATTAATTGAACTATGTTTATTTTGATTCTAGGACGTTAGTCTTAAATATGGTCTATCTATTGGCATAAAAGCTAGCTTAGTCATAGGGAGAGCTTACCAAAGCTCGTGAAAAATGCAGCAGAACAGAAGTCCTTTCTTTCTTCCAGTATTATGCGCTTAGCTGGATTTTCAAATTTCCATCGGTGCTAATCCCAATGGTGTTGCATGCTTTCAATGCTTATGTATCATAAGCAATATCCCACTATTTGTCCTAGGTAACTACTATAAGTAATTAAATATTCAGTATTATGTCTTTACTTGGAATGAATTGGCTTTTTAAAACTCGAAAGTAATTCTTTTTACTTCTTTTCCTTTTTCATTGTTAACATGAATACATAATCTTGTCGCCTACGTGGATACTGTGAATATCACTGCTAGGATAACTATGCAATGTTAACTTTGAATAATTCCTCATATATCACTGCTAGAATAACTATGCAATTGTGCATCGTCAAGTAATATTGTTATTCCACTTTTTTGCAGGTCAACTTTTAGCATTGTCTTGGTCAATTAATATCATATTCACTACTTCAGGTTAGCTCTTTCTTCTCACCAGCATTTATAGGATGCAGTAAAATCATTTACAAGTAAGATATTTGGTATATTCATACTTCTTTATTTATTCAATTTTAAAACAAACATCACTGTTAAGTTAACTCACTGCAAGAAAAATGAACCTAGCATGGCTGCCATAGCTGCTGCTATAGTTGCAGCTGCATGGTGGGCTACAAAAGTATTATTACCACTTTATCCCCCTGTGAATACTGGATTGGCATATGCTCCACCTCCCGTTACTGTTGAGGCTCACATATCCCTAGTTAGCATTGGCAAAGAAAGTTAATAATCTAGAGCAATCTGAGGCTCATATGTGCCTATTTTTTTAATGTATAAATCATAAATTGAGGGAAACTTCTAATGTAGAGTATGATGCTTGAAACGTAAGGCGTAATTTTGGTGTTTGTTGATAGCTAATTAAGTTTTAGGTATGATTCAATGACAACTTGTGAGAAAACATGCTTGTCTGTGATATTAGTTTAGTCTGTTATTTATCTAGGGCCGTTTTTGGAAATGTGGGGTTTGATCATACCTTGTAGTCTTATCGGTCTTTTATATTGGTTTACAGATTAGTATTTTGGAGTCTCTCATTCATGAATTTTAATTTTAATAAAGTCCTAGTCTATTTCGATTCAACTTTATGTTATCATGTATTTTGATGAAATTATTTATCTTGGTTTAGTTTTCGTTTTTATTTTTACATTTACTTAAAATCTAATCTCAGGTTTCCAACCAATTAAATTTGCATCTTTGATAGTTAGCTAGTAGAACTTTGCATAATTGTGTTATTAGAAATTGAAACAGTGTAGAGATTTTGTAATAAAGGAATTCTTATTATTAACTTGTATTTGAATACATAGTAAACTGAATTACACGATATACATATTTATACAATCTTTTGATAAGTGGGCTAGGCCCAACCAGGCTGGCAATCCGCAACACTAACTTGATCAATTATCAGCCGAAGGATCTTTATAGATCTGAAGGTCAGGAAGTAATGACTGAAGAGATATTAAAACTGTGTTACTTCTAATTGCCTCCCACATTTCGATCTAGGGTTTCATTTTCTTCCTTCTTTATCTCAGATCTGCTTCCAGCATCTTCAATCATTAAATTGGCTTTGAATCTTTCAAAGTTATGTTTTGAAAGAGCTTTTGTCATAATATCAGCGATCTGATGGCTTGCAGGAATGTGATTAATAGCGAGTTCATTTTTGATAACCTTTTCTCGAACGAAATACAAGTCGATTTCGATGTGTTTCGTTCGAGAATGAAGGACTGGATTTGCTGAGATAGAAACAGCTCCAGAGTTGTCGCACCATATTACTGGTTGATTAGATGAGACGATTTTGATTTCCTTGAGAAGAGATCTGAGCCAAGTGATTTCAGCTGTAGTGCTTGCCACGCTACGATATTCAGCTTCAGTGCTGGAGCGAGACACGGTGGGTTGCTTTTTGGAACTCCATGATACTGGGTTGCTTCCAAGGTAGATGCAGTAACCTGAGGTAGATCTTCTATCATCAGAATCTGAAGCCCAATCGGCGTCAGCAAACCCTTTGATAGATAAGTCTTTACATGCTCTTAACTTTAGACCTTGATTGATAGATCCTTTTAAGTACCTTAGAATATGCTTAACTGCCTTCCAGTGAGGATCTAATGGTTTCTGCATAAATTGGCAAACTTTATTTACAGAAAATGATAGTTCAGGTCTGGTAATAGTGATATACTGCAAAGCCCCTACGATACTTCTGTAAAGTTTTTCATTATCAAAGGTTTCTCCTTTGTTTTTAGATAAATGTAGATTACTTGACATTGGGGTAGGCATGGGCTTTGCAGCACTCATTTTGGCTCTGTTTAGAACTTCAGATATGTATTTTCTTTGACACAGAATAAGTTCATGTTCAGATTTTCTTATGACTTCAATGCCTAGGAAATATTTTAAGTCTCCTAAGTCTTTCAGGGAGAATTTGTTGTTTAAGTAATCAGTAACATACCTGATTTCTTTTATGCAGTTTCCTGTAATTATGATATCATCCACATAAACAAGTATGAATACACTGATATTGTTATAATTTTTGACATATAAAGAGTTGTCAGACTAAGTGGGATGATAGTTGAGATTAATAAGAGTAGATTTAAGCTTTTCATACCAGACACGTGGAGCTTGTTTGAGCCCATAAATGGCTTTGTCAAGTTTTCATACCCAGTTCTTCTTGTTACTCTGAATGTATCCTGATGGTTGTTGCATATAAACTTCCTCATGAAGTTCACCATTTAGGAAGGCATTATTGACATCTAGTTGTTTTATTTGACATTTATTGTGAAGAGCAATGGTGAGAATAACTCTTATAGTAGTGGGTTTTATGACTGGTGAAAAAGTTTCACAGAAGTCTATCCCATATTGTTGTGAGTAGCCCTTGGCCACAAGCCTGGCTTTATATTTGTCAATGCAGCCATCAGAGTTTCTCTTGATCTTGTATGTCCATCTACATCCAATAATGTTTTTATTCTTTGGTGCAGGAACAAGGGTCCAGGTTTTATTTTTGATGAGGGCATTATACTCATCATTCATAGCAGCTTTCCATTTCTCATCCTGTATGGCTTCATTGAAGCAAACAGGCTCAGATAAGTTGCTGATGACATGATATGCTTTGGGCTTGAATATTCCATGCTTTGATCTGGTTATCATGTGATGACCTGTTTCCTCCTTATTAAGATCATCTTGATGAGGAGTGTCGTTGCTTTGATCTTCTGGAGCAAGAATAGTCTCTGTGCTAGACTCATTATTGTTGTTCCAGTCATTACTGGAACCACTTGAATCTTGACCTGATCCTTCACCTGATACTGTGAGTTGAGGTTCAAGCTGATTCTGATGAGCAGTTTCATCTATTTTATTGCTAGAGAGGATGGGTATTTCAGGTATAACATTTTTTGTGTTATACACTTTTTCAGTTGTTTTGATTTCTGTACCAGCAAATGGAAATATAGATTCATTAAATCCAACATGTTGAGATATTATAATTTTTCCATTACTAGTTAAGCATTTGTAACCTTTCTGATTAGAAGAGTAACCAATAAAGGTACAAGATGTAGATCTGTTACTTAATTTATGAGAATTATATGGTCTCATATAGGGAAAGCATAAGCAACCATATGTTTTTAGGCTATTGTAATCTGGTACAATATTAAATAGTAATTCTAAAGGAGTTTTATTTTGTAGTACCTTTGTTGGCATTCTGTTGATTAGATGAACAGCTGTGTTGAATGCATCTGGCCAGAACTTGAGTGGCATAGAAGCATGTGCCAATAGAGTGATACCAGTATCAACTATATGCCTATATTTCCTCTCTGCTAACCCATTTTTCTCAGAAGTATAGGGGCAGGTAGTTCTATGTATTATTCCTTTTTCTAAGAAATAATTTTTTAATGGTTTGAATTCTGCTCCTCCATCAGTTTAAATGATATTAAGTTGATGATTTAGTTGCCTTTCTACTTGAGTAATAAACTGAATGGCTGCTCTATGTGTTTCTGCTTTGGTTTTTAGAAAATATATCCAAGTATGTCTTGAAAAAGAATCAACAAAAGATATATAGTATTTGAAACCAAAGTCTGAATTTATTGGGGCAGGACCCCATAAGTCTGTAGCAACCATTTCTAATGGTTTGGTATATTTAGTTGATGAATTAATAAAGGGTAATTTGTGATTCTTTCCTATTTGACATGCAGAGCATATATAGGGTAGAGATATATCATCAATGGCAATTTTATTACTCTTCAACACAGTTTTTACAGTATTAATACTGGGATGACCCAATTTACAATGCCAAAGATCAAAGATTTTGCTATTTTTGATATTATTTTCAACATTGTTGCACCATTTTCCTGAATTGGATACCCTATTATGCTGCCTCAGATTGAATGAGTATAGACCATTTTGCACATTACCCTGCAGTAAAATTTCTCTAGTTGATGCATCTCTAACTAAACAGAGTTTTGGATAAAATTCAAAGTATACTTGATTATCTTTGGCAAATTGAGAAACACTTATGAGATTCTTCTTTATTTGAGGAACTCTAAGTAAATTATTTAAGTGTAATTCTCTTTTGCCAAAGATTTTAGCATTCCCAGTGTGTGTAATTCTTATAGATTTACCATTACCTAAAAGAATAGATTGTGTACCTTTGTATTCTTTGTTTCCTAAATTCAGATTTTCCAGACTGTTGGTGATATGATTTGTAGCTCCTGAATCTGGGTACCATTCTTCATATGTTGCATCTTCATTCTTTGAGTGTTGTGCAGAGTTTTGATTGCTGGTATCCACTTCTGTATGTGCCATGTTAACAGTTGGATTGATTGATCTCTGACTGTTGTTGTTATTGTTGCTGAGAGAGTAGTTCTGATCAAATCTGAAGTAGCATTTTGATGCTGTATGTCCCATCCTTTCACAAATCTGACACTTTGGTCTATTAGAATTGTTCCATCTGCCTCTTCCTCTACCTCTGTTATTTTGATTTCCTCCTCTGAAATTTCCAGATTGATTTATGTTTGAGTTTTGAGAGGTGTCTTGATTTTTCTTTTTATTGACAGAAGCATAATTGATAGAGTAGTCAGAGTTTTGAGTTTTCTTTTGATCAATTCTCCCTTCGTGTGCTAGAAGGGTTGCATGTACATATTGAATGTTGGGTAGTTTCTTTTTAGCTGAGATGACAGCCACTATAGATTCTTAGTCCTCATCTACACTCAAGATTGTGAGAATCTATTCTGTTTCAGATACTTTGTATCCTGCTGTACTGAGGAGATCACAGTAATTTTTGGCCTTTGTTAGATATTCCCTGACTTCAATGCCTAGGAAATATTTTAAGTCTCCTAAGTCTTAGAAATTGAAACAGTGTAGAGATTTTGTAATAAAGGAATTCTTATTATTAACTTGTATTTGAATACATAGTAAACTGAATTACACGGTATACATATTTATACAATCTTTTGATAAGTGGGCTAGGCCCAGCCAGGCTGGCAATCCGCAACACTAACTTGATCAATTATCAGCCGAAGGATCTTTATAGATCTGAAGGTCAGGAAGTAATGAATGAAGAGATATTAAAACTGTGTTACTTCTAATTTGTGTCTTGTATCATGTGGTTCACATGTACGAAACAGATTATCCTAAATATCGTAGATACTATGACTCTTTTAACTACTTGAAGTATGAAAATGTCTTACTTCGTGCAGTAGAACTATTCCGCCCTAAGTAATTTTATGGGTTACTTTGTTTCATATGGGAAGGAAGTGTTGTCATGTAGGCAACAATCCAGAGTTCAAATATAACATAGTTGAAGGGATGAGTATGATGTCTTTGTAAGATGAATTGATGTGTTACCGCTCATCATTTGTGTATAGATCACAACCTTTTGGAGTAATGTATTAGTTAAGGAAAGTTTATTTTTATTTTGCGTTATATCTTTATTCATGACCCTCTTGCATGTTTAATTTTGGACGGAAGTCATCAATGCATATCATGGTTACCAAAATATCAAGTCCAGCAAGGCAAATCCTAACCTTTCCCTGCTTTCTATTCTTTAGCTTCTGTTGCACATATGCTTTCTAATGCCATTTGTCATTTTATTAAAAAGAAAGAAAAACACTACATGGATAATTCTGTTTAGCGTCGGCCTATAGCCGACTGCGGCCGACTCCGGTCGACTCGAGCCGTCGCTAAAGGTCGACGCTAAATAGGTCGTCGCTAAGTGAAATGGTGACGGCAAAGGGGACGGGTCCGTCCCCTAATTTAGCGTCGGCTAGAGTCGGCTAACCGACTTTGGCCGACGCTAAACGTAGTCCACGTGTAAAAAAAATAAGTGACCAATCGGCCGACGTTAGTCGATTCTAATCTGGGTAAAATTTTTCTGTATTTTCAGCACTCTTTTTTGCCATCCATCCACACAATCATATTTATTCCACAAATATACTTCACCAAACAACAATATACATCAAAAATATGTCCAACTAGGAACCACAAAACATCAATATACATCTTCAAACATCCATACATCTCCAACGTTCATCATCACAAATATCCATAATATTTACAAAATTCAACCAAAAGTTCATCAAAAAACATATATAAAAACATGCTACCACTCACCCCAACCATCATCAGCGCCAGATCCTTGTGATGGCGGCTTTTTCGTCCCGTGCTCTGCCATGTAAGCAGCAATCGCCTCGTCTTGTTGCTGCTTCAATCTAGTCTTCCTCCAATCGTTCAACTCGGCGACTTGTGCTTGCGGGGCCGCTATTGTTAATACATAAGTTAATACAAAATATAGTTTATATACATACATACATACATATATTTTGTAACTATATATAAGTTAATACACACACACATATAAACATACATTTGGATAATATGTCGGTATACTATATAAGCTAATATTCCCATTGCGGTGTAAATCCCAACATCTATACACAGACATGTTATACCTTGCACGTATTGATATGTTATCTAGGAACATACATATATATATATATGTATATATGATACACGTATATATACAATATAATATATTGATTAAATTATATAATATCATTTTATAAATTAAATAAAATACTGATTTTATTTAAAAGAAATGTAGAAATGTTCTAAATAAATTAAACTTCTAGGCCCAATAACGACCCAAAATCGGTTTTTTTTAAATTCACTCATTACTTCCTTTATAGGCTGGCCCAGTTTCAGTGATAATATTAGAGCCCAATAGCCTATGTGTTCTAAATTGGTCATGTTATCGTTAACTAATTAAGCTCGCAGCCCAGTTAGTAGGGTGTTTAGAAAGGTAGTGTCTAAGATTGAGTTTGGGTAATCTAGTACTATCCCTACCTGGCTATGGACTGACTCGACCAGATATGTGAGCCCGAAGGTTGTCCCTAGTAGAAAAGACCCAATTTGAATTGGGTTTTGGGCTAATTTTCAAAATTGCTTAAAAATAAAAAATATAAGATGTTAAATGTAATAGTTAAATTTAAAATAAAAAATGTATATACATATATTATAATAGTTATAATATAATAAAAATTTCAAAATGTTTGAAAAATAATATAAATTAATTTTGAAATGTTAAATTTATTAAAATATTAATATAATTAATTAATTAATTAATTAAGTTAATTAATGAAATATATACATATATTATATATTTTTGATTGGTGTTATGATATTTTAAAATGTTTAAGATATCATAAGCACGTATGTATGTATGTATTATGTTTTTTTGAAATAAATAAAATTTAATTAAAATTGTTTGATTAAATTAATTAATTAAAGGTTTATTAAATAAAACAAAGCTTGATTAATTAAACAAATTAATTAAAGATTGATTAATTAAATAAAAATACACATATATGAGATATATGTGTTATACTATAAAGGTTAATTATAGTATATAATAATTGTCAAATATAATTGTTATATTAAATTAGTATAAAATTAATTAAGTAAGATTTATTTAATATAATTTTATACATAAGACTATTATATAAGTAACATAAAATATAAAAGTTATATAATAATAAAACTTGTATAATAGAATGTGTAAACTAAAGGTGGAACATAAAAAAAAAAACCAAATAGACTTAAGGGATAAATACATATGTTTTGTACGTATATTGTGATTTCAAATGTGTTTAATACTTGAATCACGAGAGTATTTCATAAGAAATACATTATTTTATAAGTTGATATCACTCAATATAGTATTTTGAAGATTATAAATCTTCAATATAATGTTGTCCTATACTATATGTGTGTGTGTGTATTAATAACTTACTTGCATACTCCTTAGTTGTTGAGCAAAATCAAGCTAGGGATGTTATGTATAGTATTATTAATATAATGGATAAACGAGGTAAGGTAACTATAAATATTTGTTGAACTCAAGGTACATATATTATACTTGGGCCATCACGATATGGTAGGTATGAGTGAATAATTTCATTTAGATTTTTTCAGCAAACTCAAGGTCGGAGTGAAATTAGGACAACGTACCATGAGTTAGGAGTTGTATATGATACAACCGATAAGGAGTTATCCATCATCTATAGAGCTATATTGGGCAAACTTAGCAGAATTTCAAGCTGGATGAGTCCTAACACCCACTAGTGAAGTCAAAGGACTTCTATGTTTCGACTTAAGCTTTGGTGAAACATAAAAGGCTATTAGGAGCCTTATTAGAAAAATAACATGATAACATTTAACTTTTTTAATATTGCAAGAACTATATAATGTTATAATAATCTACATTGATAAATTCATGCATTTAATATGATTGATAAAATGTTTATCAATTAAGATATACAATGAACTGAATTGAAGATTAACAAATATAAATATAACATATACTTACTAATAAATGCTTATTGCATGTTAATATTTCAACATCCATGCAAGCGTCTGATTCTATAACTACTAAATACATTCGTAATTTGGGGGCTTGCGTATTTATTTGATTTTGATCGTATATTGCATTCTATAAGTTTTGAACTCAAAATCAATACAATACTATGGACATTTAATCCATATACAATCAAATAAACGTTATATGGTGAATTGTTGTAGTTTGTAATGAACAATATTTCAATGAAATTAGTTTATTCGAAATAAGCAAATAAACCATAATGCGAGATCCGAGTATTCAATTTGATTGATTACAACAAAAGATCATATTGTGTTAAATGTAACACAAGACCAAAACTATAATATAGATCTAAGAACTCGATCACTGAAATGTAAGTTTGATCAGTTTACATTAGATACATCATATCTGGTGTCCTTAAATGTTAAGGATAATTAAATGTATTTTTGTAAAGAGTACGGTATGTTTAATGAATAATCTATTTTAAGTGAATGATGTACCTCCGAATTCAGTATGCTATTATAGTAATGACAAAAATAGTGGGAGCATGCCACATAGCACTTATTGAATGCGTTAAGTTACAGAAAATTGTTTTCATTAAACATACCGAACATTATTTATGAAATAATGACTATTTTTCGGTGTTGACTGAAAAATAGACATAGTTGTATTTCAATGTGAATATTATGAATAGTTGTTATGAAATAAAACTATAATGTAGTATTTGTTTTCACAACAAAAGTGATGCATTGGAAAATACTGAAGTATGTATAATTATTTATAAATATTTTAGAATTATAGACTAAGCCACAACTTTGAGAAATAAATTTTGTTATATGATTATGAATCATATGATATTGATTAATTATATCTCAAACAATTAAGTGTTATGCATTGATTTAGTGGGAGCATTATAAGAGTTGATGAACTCTTCGGATTGATACATATAGATGTATGCAATCGTATGTCTATTAATACCAAAACGGTTCCACGTACTTCCTCATATTCACCGATGAGTTATCATAGACATGAACATGTGTATTTGATACGCATGTATACGTCTTTAATAAACTCATAGAATATAAAACGAAAGTAAATAATATAACATGCGACATAAGTGATTCGATATGATCGAATGGGTGAGTATATTGGAAATAGTTCTGTATGTACCTAATATGAATAAAGATTCGATCTCAAACGTCACTCCTTCCTGTAATATATAATGATGTATTGATAAGGAGGAATCGAACTTTGTTAGACAAAGCATGATTAGTGATAAGTGAAGTTCAGTTAAAATCTTTCTATAAGGTGTGTACTTAAGAGTAGCACATAAGGTTAAAATTAATAAATTAATATCATCCAAAGAATATTATACAAAACCATACGAGATAAGGGTTTATAAGAAACCCATATACATCATAGGCCAAAAGTTAGCAGGTTGTGCTAGTTGAAAGAGTATTCTCATGTATTTATGAAATACTAGAGAATTGTTTACAGAAACAATGAACTTCATGTAACGACCCAGAATTTTGAACAAATTAAATTGAAAATATTTAATTAATTTTAAATATTTGAACGATGATTTAGTTTGAATCCCCGATAAGACTTTGAATTTGGCGATTAAATTATATAATTTAATCTATTGAACTGGATAAAAATTTAAATCTTCAGTTTTATGCTGAAGAAAAATATTCCAAAAGCTTTTAAAATTCGTATTTATAATACTGAAAATAATAGAAGTTTCAGAATCAAATTTTGGAGTGAATTGTTTAGTTTTGAAATTATATCATTTAAATCAATATTTAAGAATAGCCGTTCGAGGCACAGTCTCGGAATTCGACGAAACCAGTTCCATTGGGTCCGTAATATTGTATTATTACCGGATTTCAAATTTCGTATTTTTCGGAGTTGATATGTGACCGTACGGTGGGTAAACGCATTGAAAATTTAACCAAATTCAATTTAAAATTTTATTATTTAAATCTTGCCGACATTAGGAAGTAAGGCAGCACGATACTCTCCCTTTAATCACGCCTAATATCGCGCCAGAGAAACTTGAAAGCATGCTTCTTCCCATTTCTAAATACTCCTCCCCTCTTTCTTTCCAATTCAAATCGTTCAAAGAAAAAAAAAACTGTCTCGCGTTCAAAGAAAAGAAAATGGCCGAACTCTTCTCTCGTTCTCGTCCTCGGTGCATTTATTCGAAATCATTTACAAAAGAAAGTCAATCGCGCTCAAAATTTTCGCGTTCCTCTTCCTTCGATTTAAAATCAAATCGCGACTGCAGTTAGGAAATTGGCGAGCTTGAGGGAGTCAGGGATTGAACTCGCGGTTCGAGTTCGAGCGACTCACGCACGCGTAGGCACGGGAAGATGGAGGGGCGACGAATCGCGTGGCGACGAGGGTCGCTGGAGGGTTTATCAGTTCGTGAGGCGGTAGTAGTCGAGCTCGAATCCGAAGCTTTGAGTTCGAAACATGATGGTGGGTGGCTGCGAGTTTCGAAACAGTGGAGGAACTTTCAAATGAGGGTCGCGTCGTGGCTTCAAGTGCGACCAGGCCAGGTGAATATCTTACCGAAGCATTGTCAGCTTTGGTAGGGGAAACTCGTTGTCCAGATGACGATGGGAATGCGAGGCTTTGGGTGTCGGCAATATGAAGTCGAGGCTGAGGTTGCGTTCGATTTTCTCAGTAAGGTATAAATTTTAGGTTTTTATTTTCGAAATAATTTGTTGAGTAGAAATAATAATGATTTTTATTATCAGAGAAATATGTTTAAACAAACAGGAAAGTAAAACTATTTCTTCTTAGTTCATTTCTGTTTTAATTTAAATCTGTACCAATCGTAAAAATGTGTATAATAGAATTGTTACAGTAAAGAAAGTTTGTTTAAAGTATTGTTTAAATTGATTTATCTAAAACTATTAGGATTACTAGAGAAAAATTTATATAAAGGGGGTTTATTTTTAAATATAAAATTTTGAGTTAAATAAATTTATTTATAAAGAAATTGGTTTAAAAATAAATCATTCGATAAAATTAAATTTTTGGTTTAAATAAATTAACAGATGATAATTCATTGTCAATTGATTCAAAATATTAATAGAATTGTATAAATTGTTATACAAGGTTAAGCCTTGAAGAAATGATCAAAAATGGAAATGGGATTGCAAATTAAAAGCTAAGGTGAGATTTTTCTCACTCAAAATATATTTGGTATTGCAGTTATTTATTGATTGATATGATTGCTATGTGGATGTGATATTAGATATAGTAGGATATATCTATATATATATAGCAATATATACATATTGGCATATGTATATATTGGATTGATTGATTTCCCGCCTCGTATAGCGGATGAGACCCTATTGCGCCGTTAGTAAGCGGATATATTTATAAAACCCATATACCGCGATATTCCACCTCGAAGTGGAATTGGTATTGTGCTAACGTCTGTGGATGCAGGGAAATAGGTTGGAGGGATCCAACTGGATTCCTCACCAATATTATTATTTACAGATATTTGATATATATCCTGTTATCATATGATGATATATGATGTTTGATGTTGTGATGGACTAATTGATGCGTTGCATCATCGGGTTCAGTTTTTGAAGTTTAAAAATAACGACTTTTACTTTAAAAGGATTTTAAAGTGACTTTTGAAAGTAGACGTTTTATTGAATTGTTGAATTGATTTATTTTAAATAAATAAACGTTGAAACTTTAAAGTTATAAAAGTTAAGATTTGTGAATTATAACCAAAAGGTAATTTCTTTTGAAAAAAATAGTTAAGAAACTTATAAAATGGTTTTAATTGGAATTTTTGAATTATTAAAAACAATGTATGTAAAAGATGTACAAAATTGATATTTATAACTTTAAAAGATTGGGATTATAAAACGAGTTTTTATAAGTGTTAAAATGAATTTTTAAAAGAATTTATAAGTGAATGAAATTTATAAATTGTGAATTTATAAATGGAAAATGATTTTGTAGAATAAATGAAATTATAAGTATTTAACTTATAATATGGATTGTGGTATAAAAAATTGAATTGTGAATTGAATTGGTAAATAAAGAAGATTTATAAATTGAAGTTTTTATAGAAATAGAATTTATAAACGTTGTTTTATAAATTCAAAATCAATTGAATTTGATAAATTAAATATAGAAGATTATCAAAGAAGTTATATTTTCGTTTTGGATAGCGAATTTTTATTGAAATAAAATGTGTAGAGATTATTGAAAATGTGGTTAGTGAAGTATATTCACGATTTTGGACAGTGAATATATTATTGAGTAAAATGGATTCATTTTTGAAGAAGTGATATTAAAAAAATGAAGTTAAACATTTTAAAGATGTTTTAAAATGTGTTAAATATCGAAATCATAGATTTCAACATTTATTGTTGAAATAGACGTTTTCGAGAAATAAGGAAATGGTGGACTATAACACTGTTGTAAATGATTTCCGAAAGGAAATGTTTTATATAGTATTGAGATTTATATATCTATCTAAATTTCGAATCCCAATACTAGTGATTTTGAGTCGTCGTAACGATGTTTTACGTAACATTCGTTTTGACTCAAATAAATGTTGTCAAAGTAAATGATTTCCTTAACGAATGAAATATATACTTAATATTGATTTAAGTATATCGAATATTTTCAAATGTTGAAAATAAATAGATTTGTGAATTACTTATTATTAAATAAGTATGGAAATGTTTTCCAAAATGAAATGAAATGTTTTTGAGAATTTATCTTCTGAAAGATAAATTGAAATTGAATATTGAAATCGATTTGAGAATCATATATCAGTAGATATTTTGAAAATATAAATTCACTATGGAATTTATAAAGGAAAGGGAAACTGTTTAAAAAAAAATAAACGTTGATTTATTTTTGAAGTGTGGAAATTTTATATCTAGTAAAAGATATTTTGGAAGATGAAATAATTTGGAAAATTATTTGGAATCTGATGATGTTGCGCATCTTTATTGATAGTTAAATAACCGACTATCAATAATTACCTTGAATAGGTATTTGTTGTGAATTGGATGAATTTGAATGCCACACTTGTTTTTAAATAAACGCTCACTATTCGGGTTAGCCGGGAAAGGACCATGGGGTCGTATAACCCATTCCGAATATGTGATACGTCGTTATGAATTGCATTCTAAGACCGGTGTTGAAGACCGGATATTTTTGAAAACGGAAGGATTACCGTCGAGTTACTCTACATCGGCTGATCTCCGATTTAGAGGTTTTATCACCCTTAGTGACGGGAAGTCCAGACGTGATTAGAAAATTATCCGGATGTGCAAGGGCTTCGTGAGAAGTGCCTTCGGTTCTGTTCGATCCCGGAACAGACTTGTATGGATTGTGTGTCTGACATTACAATTTGAGATATAAAGCTGATTTCTTTCAAATACATTTCTGTTGGTGGCGGAGAATTTATTCTCTTAGCTTAACACCCTTCTCTGAGACGTACGAGCTCAGAGGTTATGTAGTTGAAATTTATCAGCAATATACTCCCAATTTGGTAACGTGGCATACTAAGTGTTGCTGTGAAATGGTCAGTGTTTGATCATTTGTGATATGATCATTTGTTTGATCTTATATCTTTGTGATCATAGGTTGATCATTTGTTTGACCCGAAGCATGGCTTTGTAGAAAGCGTAGCTTTGTGGACGAGACTTCGTCGAGCCTCACACCCCGGAAATGGTCAAAACAGGAAGGATGCAGCAAGGTTCTAGGGAGTAGCGCCCCTTAGTGTATGTCATTCCTTCTGGATAGAGGTGATATCATGGTATGGAGCCCAGATACTTAACCTATGTGGTTGCTGCATTATTATCTATGTGGTTTGTTGGAAATCGGGGATCCTCGGGAAGATCGGTTACGATCGGGGGATGGCATACGCGTGTCAGTAGTTACCTATTTTTGCAGAGGTAACCCGGCCTTGTGTTGGTAGAGATCCGGTTAGGTTCTCGGGTCGTCTATTCCAGGGACGTACCCATCGTGGAAAAGGAAGTTCCTTAGCCTGACCATTTGTTGGAAATCCAAAGAAACAATACGAGCCTTGTACGGTATTAGTTGTAGAACCTATCATTCACTTATGGTGGCGCCCCACTGTTTGGATGGTAGCTATAGTAGGCATACGATACTGGTCGTATGTCGGCTAAGATTTATATTCTACTTTCGAAATGTTTTCTACACTATGCACTAATAATAATATCAAAAATGATTTGATTTTGTGTAGTAAGCATCTTTGACTATCATAAGAAGAAATCTCCTCCAATTCTGCGTTTGCATTGTGTGTGTGGTGGGAGGTCTTATGGTAGTTTCATTTTCCAAAAGCATTGCGAATTTGTTTTATTTTCTTTGTGAAAAATAACTGTTTTACGATCTCACACCAGTCACCATGACTGACTCGGAGTTTATTGTTTCCTTCTAAACTCTGGGTGCCCACCAATTTCCACACGGGCAGTCTAGAGTTAGATTATCAGGATATTCTGGATATTCTGGAGCTTTGGAAGCAAGCTGGATGGCGAGACGTAGTATTTGTATCTGATAGTATTTATTCCGCTGTGTATTCTGTATGAGGACAAGTTATATAACTGTCCATTGTTGTATTGAGTTGAATATTGACTCTGATGATTGATGTATGTATAAACTGATATAGTTCTTTGTTTTAAAAGACTAGTGTTTATTTATTATATATTGTTCCGCTGCGATGTGTAAGATTCTGATATTGTTTTCTGTTCTGATGTTGTTCTCTGTCTTTCTTCCCTTTTTCTTCTATCTTCTTCTTCTTCTGCCTTTTTCTTCTTCTTAAAACCCTCACTATTGGAGTTTCCGGCACTCGATTGCTCGGCAGTCGATAAAGTGAGTATCGATGTCGAATTTTCGAAAGTCGAAAATTTCGGTACGTGACAGCGTGGTATCAGAGCATATGGTTAAGCGACAACCCTGCTCTGTTGGGTGTTACTCATTAGAGATAGAGTCAGTAGTACTCTAGAATGAGTTGAGTGTAATAATAGATACGAGTGCGTATTTGTTAGTAAATATGGAAATTGTTTTGTATTGTGTTGACTTATCGGTTGATTGTTTATGGATTCTGGTCGGTACAGTCTAGCTAACTGTGTTGATAGGAGTTTCTAAACTCTAAACAAGATAAACCGACACAGTATTGATTTTAAAATGGGGTAAATGAAATAATTTTGCCCAAAACTATTTTTGTATATAAAGGAAATAATTTTCTATGAATTATCATAGTATATGGATGTTTGGTTGTTATAAAATAATAACATTGAATTATTATCATTGTTATATGAAATGGAATGAGAAATTAAAATAATAACCAAAGATTTGGAAATAAATCCATTTAACAAATGAAATTTATAAATGTGAATTGAAAGATAAAGAGATAAAAGCTCTAAACTCTTTTCGGTCGCTGGAAAATAACTTCGGTAATGACTGCAGCATCATCGATGTTCATTTTCGGGTTTCCAAAAGAGAAATTGCTGCCAAATTGTTTTAAATGGAAGTTGTTTGGAAAATTTGAGTTTTGTTTTGAAAATTCAAGGGATAAATTGAATTGTTTTCAAAAAAAAGGATTTTTGAATGTTGGTAAGACTCTGGAATGCTATATAAAAATATTTATGAGAATAATAAATGAGTTGATAACTTATACAATTTGTTGTGAATTTAGATTGAATAAATTTAACTCAAGGAATTTTAAGTTGAATTAAAGCAAGTATAAGTGAATCAATAAAAATCCAAGTGGTAATTTTTGAATATAAGTTATATAACTTATAAAATGAGAAAAAATAGAAGTGAAACGAATTGTTAAAAAGTGGTTAAACAATTTTATTAAGCAAAATAAAATGTGATTTTGATTAAGTGATGAAATTTGACCTTGGTAAAGTTAAATTAAATTGAGAATCTAAATTGGATTGATAAATGAATTAAGCTATTGAACTAATTGAATGTTGAATCAGTCTAATGTAAATGAATTAATGAATGGAAGATAATTGATAAATTCAATATTCAAAAGTAAACTGAATTTAAATAAGATTGAAATTGTGAATTAAATTCAAATGAGATTAGAAATGTAAAATTGAATGAAATAGAATATGTAACTTCAACAGTAAACTAAAAATGTATAAACAGTTTATATTGAAAATTTTGTAATCGAATTTGCAAAATAGTTTGAATGTTGTAACTAGATATAATGGCTAGTAGGATATACAGGTATATGAAAGGAATTGGATTTGATTTCAAAGATGAATTTGAATTGCTCGAAAAAGGTATGTATTTAAATTTGAATATGAGTTTTTGATGATTTCTTGTCTAGCCGCTTGGCTTTTCTTTTTCTTTTTGAAATCTGAGAGTCCGTATGGACGTTTTGTAGTCGTACCGTATTAGCCGCGCAAAGGAGACGCTGGCGAAATTTTTCAAAAATTTCGAGTGTTAGAAAATTTTTGAGAAAATTTTGAAAGTTAAAATTTGAATTTGAATTTAAATTTGAATTGTTAAGTAAACAATGTTGTTTGAAACTTATAATTGAAGTTGGAAATTTAGTTGAAAAAAAAATAACGAATCTTTAGTAGAAAGATTAGTTTTGAAAATTTGATGAAACTATTTGAATTTGAGAAAATAGTAGACGAGTTAAGGACCATTTTTCCTGACTTGTAATTTCGGGACGAAATTCTTTTAAGGGGGGAAGTCTGTAACGACCCAGAATTTTGAACAAATTAAATTGAAAATATTTAACTAATTTTAAATATTTGAACGATGATTTAATTTGAATCCCCGATAAGACTTTGAATTTGGCGATTAAATTATATAATTTAATCTATTGAACTGGATAAAAATTTAAATCTTCAGTTTTAAGCTGAAGAAAAATATTCCAAAAGCTTTTAAAATTTGTATTTATAATACTGAAAATAATAGAAGTTTCAGAATCAAATTTTGGAGTGAATTGTTTAGTTTTGAAATTATATCGTTTAAATCAATATTTAAGAATAGCCGTTCGAGGCACAATCTCGGAATTCGACGAAACCAGTTCCATTGGGTCCGTAATATTGTATTATTACCGGATTTCAAATTTCGTATTTTTCGGAGTTGATATGTGACCGTACGGTGGGTAAACGCATTGAAAATTTAACCAAATTCAATTTAAAATTTTATTATTTAAATCTTGCCGACATCAGGAAGTAAGGCAGCACGATACTCTCCCTTTAATCACGCCTAATATCACGCCAGAGAAACTTGAAAGCATGTTTCTTCCCATTTCTAAATACTCCTCCCCTCTTTCTTTACAATTCAAATCGTTCAAAGAAAAAAAAAAGAAAAGAAAAAAAAAACTGTCTCGCGTTCAAAGAAAAGAAAATGGCCGAACTCTTCTCTCGTTCTCGTCCTCGGTGCATTTATTCGAAATCATTTACAAAAGAAAGTCAATCGCGCTCAAAATTTTCGCGTTCCTCTTCCTTCGATTTAAAATCAAATCGCGACTGCAGTTAGGAAATTGGCAAGCTTGAGGGAGTCAGGGATTGAACTCGCGGTTCGAGTTCGAGCGACTCACGCACGCGTAGGCACGGGAAGATGGAGGGGCGACGAATCGCGTGGCAACGAGGGTCGCTGGAGGGTTTATCAGTTCGTGAGGCGGTAGTAGTCGAGCTCGAACCCGAAGCTTTGAGTTCGAAACATGATGGTGGGTGGCTGCGAGTTTCGAAACAGTGGAGGAACTTTCAGATGAGGGTCGCGTCGTGGCTTCAAGTGCGACCAGGCCAGGTGAATATCTTACCGAAGCATTGTCAGCTTTGGTAGGGGAAACTCGTTGTCCAGATGACGATGGGAATGCGAGGCTTTGGGTGTCGGCAATATGAAGTCGAGGCTGAGGTTGCGTTCGATTTTCTCAGTAAGGTATAAATTTTAGGTTTTTATTTTCGAAATAATTTGTTGAGTAGAAATAATAATGATTTTTATTATCAGAGAAATATGTTTAAACAAACAGGAAAGTAAAACTATTTCTTCTTAGTTCATTTCTGTTTTAATTTAAATCTGTACCAATCGTAAAAATGTGTATAATAGAATTGTTACAGTAAAGAAAGTTTGTTTAAAGTATTGTTTAAATTGATTTATCTAAAACTATTAGGATTACTAGAGAAAAATTTATATAAAGGGGGTTTATTTTTAAATATAAAATTTTGAGTTAAATAGATTTATTTATAAAGAAATTGGTTTAAAAATAAATCATTCGATAAAATTAAATTTTTGGTTTAAATAAATTAACAGATGATAATTCATTGTCAATTGATTCAAAATATTAATAGAATTGTATAAATTGTTATACAAGGTTAAGCCGTGAAGAAATGATCAAAAATGGAAATGGGATTGCAAATTAAAAGCTAAGGTGAGATTTTTCTCACTCAAAATATATTTGGTATTGCAGTTATTTATTGATTGATATGATTGCTATGTGGATGTGATATTAGATATAGTAGGATATATCTATATATATATAACAATATATACATATTGGCATATGTATATATTGGATTGATTGATTTCCCGCCTCGTATAGCGGATGAGACCCTATTGCGCCGTTAGTAAGCGGATATATTTATAAAACCCATATACCGCGATATTCCACCTCGAAGCGGAATTGGTATTGTGCTAACGTCTGTGGATGCAGGGAAACAGGTTGGAGGGATCCAACTGGATTCCTCACCAATATTATTATTTGCAGATATTTGATATATATCCTGTTATCATATGATGATATATGATGTTTGATGTTGTGATGGACTAATTGATGCGTTGCATCATCGGATTCAGTTTTTGAAGTTTAAAAATAACGACTTTTACTTTAAAAGGATTTTAAAGTGACTTTTGAAAGTAGACGTTTTATTGAATTGTTGAATTGATTTATTTTAAATAAATAAACGTTGAAACTTTAAAGTTATAAAAGTTAAGATTTGTGAATTATAACCAAAAGGTAATTTCTTTTGAAAAAAATAGTTAAGAAACTTATAAAATGGTTTTAATTGGAATTTTTGAATTATTAAAAACAATGTATGTAAAAGATGTACAAAATTGATATTTATAACTTTAAAAGATTGGGATTATAAAACGAGTTTTTATAAGTGTTAAAATGAATTTTTAAAAGAATTTATAAGTGAATGAAATTTATAAATTGTGAATTTATAAATGGAAAATGATTTTGTAGAATAAATGAAATTATAAGTATTTAACTTATAATATGGATTGTGGTATAAAAAATTGAATTGTGAATTGAATTGGTAAATAAAGAAGATTTATAAATTGAAGTTTTTATAGAAATAGAATTTATAAACGTTGTTTTATAAATTCAAAATCAATTGAATTTGATAAATTAAATATAGAAGATTATCAAAGAAGTTATATTCGCGTTTTGGATAGCGAATTTTTATTGAAATAAAATGTGTGGAGATTATTGAAAATGTGGTTAGTGAAGTATATTCACGATTTTGGACAGTGAATATATTATTGAGTAAAATGGATTCATTTTTGAAGAAGTGATATTAAAAAAATGAAGTTAAACATTTTAAAGATGTTTTAAAATGTGTTAAATATCGAAATCATAGATTTCAACATTTATTGTTGAAATAGACGTTTTCGAGAAATAAGGAAATGGTGGACTATAACACTGTTGTTATAGTAAATGATTTCCGAAAGGAAATGTTTTATATAGTATTGAGATTTATATATCTATCTAAATTTCGAATCCCAATACTAGTGATTTTGAGTCGTCGTAACGATGTTTTACGTAACATTCATTTTGAGTCAAATAAATGTTGTCAAAGTAAATGATTTCCTTAACGAATGAAATATATACTTAATATTGATTTAAGTATATCGAATATTTTCAAATGTTGAAAATAAATAGATTTGTGAATTACTTATTATTAAATAAGTATGGAAATGTTTTCCAAAATGAAATGAAATGTTTTTGAGAATTTATCTTCTTAAAGATAAATTGAAATTGAATATTGAAATCGATTTGAGAATCATATATCAGTAGATATTTTGAAAATATAAATTCACTATGGAATTTATAAAGGAAAGGGAAACTGTTTAAAAAAAATAAACGTTGATTTATTTTTGAAGTGTGGAAATTTTATATCTAGTAAAAGATATTTTGGAAGATGAAATAATTTGGAAAATTATTTGGAATCTGATGATGTTGCGCATCTTTATTGATAGTTAAATAACCGACTATCAATAATTACCTTGAATAGGTATTTGTTGTGAATTGGATGAATTTGAATGCCACACTTGTTTTTAAATAAACGCTCACTATTCGGGTTAGCCGGGAAAGGACCATGGGGTCGTATAACCCATTCCGAATATGTGATACGTCGTTATGAATTGCATTCGAAGACCGGTGTTGAAGACCGGATATTTTTGAAAACGGAAGGATTACCGTCGAGTTACTCTACATCGGCTGATCTCCGATTTAGAGGTTTTATCACCCTTAGTGACGGGAAGTCCGGACGTGATTAGAAAATTATCCGGATGTGCAAGGGCTTCGTGAGAAGTGCCTTCGGTTCTGTTCGATCCCGGAACAGACTTGTATGGATTTTGTGTCTGACGTTACAATTTGAGATATAAAGCTGATTTCTTTCAAATACATTTCTGTTGGTGGCGGAGAATTTATTCTCTTAGCTTAACACCCTTCTCTGAGACGTACGAGCTCAGAGGTTATGTAGTTGAAATTTATCAGCGATATACTCCCAATTTGGTAACGTGGCATACTAAGTGTTGCTGTGAAATGGTCAGTGTTTGATCATTTGTGATATGATCATTTGTTTGATCTTATATCTTTGTGATCATAGGTTGATCATTTGTTTGACCCGAAGCATGGCTTTGTAGAAAGCGTAGCTTTGTGGACGAGACTTCGTCGAGCCTCACACCCCGGAAATGGTCAAAACAGGAAGGATGCAGCAAGGTTCTAGGGAGTAGCGCCCCTTAGTGTATGTAATTCCTTCTGGATAGAGGTGGTATCATGGTATGGAGCCCAGATACTTAACCTATGTGGTTGCTGCATTATTATCTATGTGGTTTGTTGGAAATCGGGGATCCTCGGGAAGATCGGTTACGATCGGGGGATGGCATACGCGTGTCAGTAGTTACCTATTTTTGCAGAGGTAACCCGGCCTTGTGTTGGCAGAGATCCGGTTAGGTTCTCGGGTCTTCTATTCCAGGGACGTACCCATCGTGGAAAAGGAAGTTCCTTAGCCTGACCATTTGTTGGAAATCCAAAGAAACAATACGAGCCTTGTACGGTATTAGTTGTAGAACCTATCATTCACTTATGGTGGCGCCCCACTGTTTGGATGGTAGCTATAGTAGGCATACGATACTGGTCGTATGTCGGCTAAGATTTATATTCTACTTTCGAAATGTTTTCTACACTATGCACTAATAATAATATCAAAAATGATTTGATTTTGCGTAGTAAGCATCTTTGACTATCATAAGAAGAAATCTCCTCCAATTCTGCGTTTGCATTGTGTGTGTGGTGGGAGGTCTTATGGTAGTTTCATTTTCCAAAAGCATTGCGAATTTGTTTTATTTTCTTTGTGAAAAATAACTGTTTTACGATCTCACACCAGTCACCATGACTG
This sequence comes from Allium fistulosum, assembly GCA_030737815.1. Lineage (NCBI taxonomy): Eukaryota > Viridiplantae > Streptophyta > Magnoliopsida > Asparagales > Amaryllidaceae > Allium > Allium fistulosum. The sequence goes on along the minus strand of CM060902.1, from coordinate 211,003,588 downwards.
ACTCGGAGTTTATTGTTTCCTTCTAAACTCTGGGTGCCCACCAATTTCCACACGGGCAGTCTAGAGTTAGATTATCAGGATATTCTGGATATTCTGGAGCTTTGGAAGCAAGCTGGATGGCGAGACGTAGTATTTGTATCTGATAGTATTTATTCCGCTGTGTATTCTGTATGAGGACAAGTTATATAACTGTCCATTGTTGTATTGAGTTGAATATTGACTCTGATGATTGATGTATGTATAAACTGATATAGTTCTTTGTTTTAAAAGACTAGTGTTTATTTATTATATATTGTTCCGCTGCGATGTGTAAGATTCTGATATTGTTTTCTGTTCTGATGTTGTTCTCTGTCTTTCTTCCCTTTTTCTTCTATCTTCTTCTTCTTCTGCCTTTTTCTTCTTCTTAAAACCCTCACTATTGGAGTTTCCGGCACTCGATTGCTCGGCAGTCGATAAAGTGAGTATCGATGTCGAATTTTCGAAAGTCGAAAATTTCGGTACGTGACACTCCATATTAAAGAGTGTCAGACTCAAACTTGACCAGTGATATTGAGTATAATGTGTCGATAATAAATTCAAGTTAAGAATCTTTAAGTTGGAAATGTTTATAATGAAAGACCGTGACTGATTCAATGAAAAAGACTAAGTACATCGCCTTAAATAACGCCGCAAAAAAAGTAATGTGTACAAATATAAATGCATAATTTTATAACTGAGCTAAGGGTGATTCCAAATATTGAGAATCCGGTAACATTATTATATGATGATAACAATGTCACGATATAGTTTGCAACAGAACTTAGAGTTAACTTGAAGCTGAGAGACATACTTCAAATTGTTCCACATGATAAAATAGTTTATCAGCATCGGGAAGAGTTGATTGACATAGTAGATAATTAAAACATTATAGCATACCCGTTCACCGAGGGACTGACCCAATTGGTTTTTAGGAAACCAATTGGAGATGTTGGAATAAGATTTCATAATTGACCCCCAGTGCAAGTGGGAGATTGATAGAGTTAAGGGTATGTCGTAGGTGAAATTATGTAATTTGTTACATATATCTAAATCTATAACCAATCTTGTGTTAAATAAAAGGTGTTTTCTTTCTGATATACACTTGATATAATGCGTTATATTGATTAATTAATTTAATTAAAAATATATTTAATAGAAAATCCATAAATCGTATGTTTTGTGATTGTAGTTACAATATGTTATAACTGTGAGTAATTTATCACAATGAAAATAAATATATCATTTTAAATATTCCCAGTTCAGATGTATTAAGACTGGATATTGATACATCCGTTGAGACTAGAATACGTAATGCTCTTCAAATGTTTGACAATGTATTACTCATGGCTGCTGGAGGCACCAAGATGTTATGTACTGATAGTTATTGGATAACTATGGAATGACTCATTCGATAGTTTTCTATTGGTTAATATAAGTAAGGTCAAATGGAAAATACCAATGTGATAAAATTACGCCGTTCTCTTGACTTGAGAATACCGTTGATCTTCAATGTAGGAGCTATGCTTTGATTATAGTTAAATCGTGGTACGATGTCAATCGAACGATTATAGTTTTGTCGAGTGGAAGCATTGGAAGTGAAACACTATTTAAGAGAGGATTCGCCTTCTCAGTTATATGAAATTAGTATTACGGTCAATTAAAGTCAACTAAAAGTCAAAGTCTCTAGTCAAAGCATTTCGATTAATAATAATTGCTATTATTGAAAGGACTTTATGTTTGGACTTTAGAGTTGAATGTGGACGATAATGGAATTTAACCATTACCAAATTTTATAAGTCCAACGTGATATAGTTTTGACGAAGAGAATTGGTGTAAATAATAGCCACAATCGGGTAACGCTTAACAAAGAAAAATTAGATTTTACCAAAACTAAATAAGCGATAAATTTAGTCAAATGTCACACCCCTGCTAAGTGACGTGTGAACGTTATTATTCAAATAGTGCTGTAACGACCCGAGAATTTTAACTATTTTTATAACGTAATTAACTAAAAAAATTCTTGAAAAATAAACAATAAAATTTTGCAATGAAAATTGATATTTGAGATACGTCTATTTAAATGTAGCAAGTGTTAGATTTTCATTGGAAAATATAAAAGTTTGTTCTGTTGTGTAATTTCAATCTTAAATTTAAAATCAATAATTGGTTGAAAATAATTTTTTTTTGAAACCTGAATATTTTTATATAATAAAAATGTAAATCATTTTCTGAGTGAGATGTCATATTTCGTTTCGCCAAATTTGGAGTGCTCTAGCTCCGTTTATCTTATTTTCGACGGCTTAGCAGCAGTTTGGCAACGAATATCGACTTTTGATAGGATGATCATATCACTGATATCTATGTACCATTCTGTTCGTCTTGTCGTGCAGATATCTGCAGTATATTCATTTGTGTATTTCGGCGTCCGGTATGCGACGAAATCTGCGAATCAGTTAGCGGTATCGGTACCGACCGTTTTGAGCCTTTTTGGTTTCTATTTGTCTTTCCATTGTCCACCGTATAATACCAATAGCCACTTGCCATAATTATTTTTAGAACTCAACTGGCATGACTTTTGGTAGTTCCTTGTTTCACTATATTAATTATGGTTCGTCTCTTTCCTTTGTTTTGGTTCTGTACTTTGCTTTAAAAAAATTATATATATAATATTATTAAGAAAGCATGCATATATTTGTTTCTGAGAAGATTGCCCATCTTCTTTCCGCATAACCTGCTAGTGCCTTTTTCCCCTTCCTTTTTTCCCCAGCCACACCTTCACGGAACACCCTCCACGTCCGCATCAACTCATCTCCCTGTTGAAACCCGAGCCTCATCTCCCATTGACTCACAGCCTGAACTCCACCAACATCCGAAACCCACAACTTGGCTCTACTTCCCCGACCACAAGCAGCTGTTGCTTGTTTTCCCACTAAATCACCTTGACCGATCACTTTCCCTTCACCAGATCTGCTCCTCCCCCTGACAGCGCTTGCCACATCCGAAGCCACCACAAACAAAACCCTCCGCCATATGTTTCCAGCCCATGTCTGCCCGTACGCCCCTCGCTACCCTCAGATCCACATTACCATGGCTACAGCTCGCCGAACATCCAAGCCTCTCTCCACCATCGGCCTCTCCGCCTTCTCCTGCCATGGTGCAACGTAGCCACCTCCTTAGCCGACCCACACCACACTCCTCCGCCTCAGCCATCTAACTACCACCGAACATACCCAATGACAAACTAGATCTGCCTCCCTGACTTCATAGCCTGCCGATCAGATTCCACCCAAGCACCTGACCACTCGTTCCTCCGGTAGCCGAGTCTCTGTTCTTCTCTACCCTTCTATTATTTTTATAATAAATAAATAAATATATAGTATGTATATATATAAAACCTTTTGATAAGTTTGCATGTTAATTATTTTGACTGCTCATTTTCTTTCATCCCGTTCTTGCTTTTGGAAAGTATATATTTTATAATTTAAGTTTCCATATCAAAGAATAAAATATAAAGTCTATATTTATATTGATTTTTAAAATTTAATATATTTATTTTAAATATGTGTTTTGAATTGAATATTGGTTTTAAATATATAATATAAAGATTAAAAGAGGGCAGTGTTTGTGTCCATGTCCGTATCCGTGTAGGCGTCGTATTCGTTTCCGCTGTTCTCTAGCCTCGAAAGGTGAGCAATCACTCACGATCAACATTCTTATGTTTAGTGAATTGATTTTACATGAAATGACGATTGAAATATGTTGTTAAACTTGAACTTGTTAGTAGTTTAAATCATTGAGCTTGTTATGTTATTATTTAAAATTGATCACCTATGTTAATTGACAATATGGACACCAATAACCTATTATATATATGTATGTATGTATATATATATATATTTAAATCGTTAATTATGATATATGCTGTAATTGATATGTTATGCTATTTCATGATATTATTCTATTGTTCTCTCTGCAAGTTCCCTGATAGTTAGGAATTCCCTATGGGTTGAAATGATACATACCCGAACAATCTTATAGATTAAGAAAAATTGTTATGGGTTGAAATGATAAACCCAAGCAATTTTATTGATTTGGAAATTTTGGGATAGCGGGTTGAAATGATATATACCCGTAAGTATTAAATTATTGCGGATGGAAATGATAAATATCTGTATCACTTGACCATAGGATATAAAATTATATACGGACACTGTTGGTCTATTTGAAAATGATTTCCAAACTTTTGAAAGGAAATATATCGGTTTTAATTAATATTGATTTTTAAAAATAATATATAGATTTTATTTTTATATATGAGAAAAATGTAGATTTTAAATTATATGTTTGGAAATTTTTAATTTATATGTTAAGTTTGAAAATATAAATTTTAAGATTTTACTTATAACTTTATTACTTTTAAATATATAATTAAGATTTAAAATAGATTTAATAATAGAATTTAATATGATAAATTTTATAAAAAAAATAATTTAACAATCTATATAATATGTTTAAATATTTATTTAAATTTAAATTAATATTTTTAAATAGATTTTGTAATAACTTTGATAAATTAAGATTGGAAAGATAAATTTAAATTGATTTGTAATTTAATTGGTTTGAGAATTTAATATAAGTAAGAATTGATTGGAAACTTATTGATTTTGAGATTTTAAAGATATGATTTTTATAACTTGATAATTTAATTATGATTAAAGGTGAATGAATATTTTGAAATTTAAATAAAATTGAAACTGAATATTTAATATTGATGTAAATTTGTAGTTTGAGATTTTATTTGAATGTTATAAAAAAATGATTAAGTGAATATTTTCAAATTTTAAATAAAACTAAAGTTGAATTTTTAAATATAAATGAAATTTATCAAATTGAGTTATTGTAAATGTTTGAATATTTAAATTCTGAAACCTATTGAATTTGAAGTGGTTTAAATTTATAGTTCAAACTTGGATCTGAAATCGATATAGATTAATAATGGTTTTATTGAGAATTAGAATTGAATTTGAAATTGTTGAACTGAGATTGATTTAAATTGAATTTTGGAACTAAAGTTGATTTGAATTGATTTGTGAATTTGGAAGAAAACAATTCTTGTATAAACTATTTTTAATATATAAACTATTTTTAATATATAAACTATTTTAATATATAAACTATTTTAATCTATATCCTATTTTTAAATATAAACTATTTTAATTTATAACTATTTCAATATATACAAACTATTTCAATATTTAAACTGTTTAAATTAGAACTGTTATGATTTAGATCTAATGGATTTAAATGCGAATGTTTTGATATGATGGTTTAACCTATTTTGTGATTACGATTTTGGAAATGAATATAATTTAAAGTGATATGATTTCGAAAGTGAATATAATTTCGAAAGTGATAGGATTTCGAAAATGAATATAATTTAAAGTGATATGATTTCAAAAATGAATATGATTTCGAAAGTGATATGATTTTGAAATGAATATGATATTTTGATATGAAATGTTTGAAATGGTTGAAATGGTTTTATAAAATGACCATGGTGTGAAATAAGCGTTTGGTTGTTAAAGAGACCTCGTCATACTCTCTGCCAATACCGAAAATCACTTTAACAATTGTGCACGTAGTGGAGGTTCCAGAACGAAGTAGGATGATTTGGCGACGATTCTATATGAGGTATTAACGAAGCCCTGGCTCCCGCGAGTCAGCTTGATGTGGCTAAAACAGGAGCTACACCGAACCAAGTGAGGTTGCACCTCCAATCGAGCATGCTTCTTCGATACCATTCTATTACTTTGTGATTTGACTAGGTGCACCTTTGATTTGGGAGTGTGTCTCAAGGTGGGCGGTAGTAGCTGCTATGCGTTACCACCGGTCCGGGAGTGCAAACGGTAGAATCCTACCCTGGCATTGCCTCGCGTGCCTTGTCACATGCCTTATCGCGCCCTCTACGAGTTTGGTTTGTACCGTACCTATGGAGTGCCCTCTGATAGCCCTCCAGTTTACGGAGGAATTACAGTACTGTATAGACTACATGAATATATAAAATGTGTTAAGGGGGATATGGGTAATGCCTTAACGCTATTTTAATATTTTACTTTGCTGTAGACATTATCTATGTAGCATATTGTACTATGTATGTAGGTAGTTTAACGGATCCTTAGAGGATGGGAGTCCCAAACATCCTCTAAGTTATACTGCATTTCATTTGGACATTTCACTTGAGTTAATTTACTGGCATAAGAATGTTAATCCTGACTCGAGTGTTTTGTGTTTTGCTTTATGCTCCGGTCGGACTGAGTGTCACAGCATTTGAGACTCGCCTATGAAGCTTGGAGCTTTGCTTGAAGATCCATCTCTATCTATTCAGCTTCAGTTATTCCTGTTGTTCTAGTTGTTTTGTGCAGACTTGTCATTTTCTTTTGTATTGACACTTCTATGTACTAGATATCTGTTGTATTTTATTTAAGACTCTGTTGTTTATTGTAGTAGCTTCATGAACTACTATTTATCTATTCCGCTGCTTATTGTTGTATTACTCTGTGATTCTGTGATTGATTTGTTTATTGTATATGCTGAGTTTTGCCAAATAAAATTAACAATATGTTGTTTTGAGCAATTCAAGTCTGACATAAGTGGATGATTATCGATTTGAATCGTTTGAAATGCCAGGTTGTTACAAGTGCGATATTAATCGCTGACCAAATTTACATTTGACGGGTCATATAACTGAAACAACGTATACTCCCTGGGCAAGATTTAATTAATTTGTAATTGCTATAAATTAACTTAATTAATTAATATTTATGAAATATTAATTACAAAAAATTATTTTGATTTGATGAACAAATATTATTAAATATATTTATTATAGTTATAGTATATTAATCGTTATACGCTATTGATGTACGTTAAATTGGATTTCATTGCGAAATATTTTGTTTGGACTTTAAATGGGTTTGAAGCATATATGGTTGACTGAATAGTTCGGATATAATGGAGCATAGGGGCGGCTAAATGATGGGCTGGATAGGCTAGGTTAAGTGGATAAGAGGAAAGTAAGTGTAAAAGAGAAACATGGATCTTGATCCTAACTTCTCTCATTTCTCTTATAACCATCTCAACCCACTCACTTTTGACACTTTTGAAGCCTCCATCTTGCCTTATTTCTGGCTGAACTCTCCACCTCCATCTCACCAATTTTATAAGTTCAAATCAAATCAAGATTTATTCGATAGTTCGTGGTCAACGATTCATGGACTAACACTCTTTTGGATTGGAAATCAGTTCGTGGATCGGATCTCTTTATTTCAAGGCGACTTATATGGCTATAAGGTATTTTCCTAACATGTTTATAGATATGAGTCTATATACAACGTTTATTTCATATATATTATATTGTTAGTTAGGTGACGATTCCAGCATATAAATTTACTGTCATAATTTTGATTGGTTATATATATATATATAGACACACACATATTCGTGGGTGTTTTGTACTAAAAAAATTTCATGTATATACTCCTATGTGCAATATGGCTCAACATTAAAATAAATTATTATTTCAAGTAATATAATATAAAATACTTATATATATATATATGTAGTCTATAATTTATATACTACATCATACTTATTTAAAATATCAAAATTTAATTCATACATAAATTTTATTAGGATATAATTAATTTGACAGGAACAAAATAATTTTTATATATTTATATATTATCTTTAATAATATTTAAATCAATTAATTATATAACTAATTATATCAATACATATATGTATTATAAATAGTGTTTTATGTTTTATAAAATTAGACTAATACACATTCTACTCTACTCTCAGTAGGAATAATTTTTTTAAATATTTAAATGTAAGCCGAAAGTTAAAAATTGATTTCTAAATTGTTTTAAATTATAAAATTATATAATAAGATTTCAAAATACAAAATTATCATTTACAATTTTATTTGAAAATTAAAATTCAAATTTAGTTTCGAAAAATATTTTTTCATTAAGTTTTAATAATTTCTTTACGGTTATTTACTATAAAATATATTTTAAAATTAAAAATTAAAAAAATTCTACTGTGTGCATAACCTGGTATATATGTACATTTAAAATATATATTTTATAAAGTTTTAAGTTATTAATATATACATATATTTTTTATTATAATATTTTTTATGCATAAATATATAATAATTTAATATATATGTATATATATATATGTTAAAAAATCATATATATATATATATAATTTTTGGTTTTTAATGTAATTTTTTAAATTACATTTAATGTAATTTGTAAATAATGTAAATATCATATTTTTATATACATATACATATATATATATATATTATATGAAATTATTTATACTATATATAGGTTATATACATATATATACATATATATACATGTATATATTTGTAATATTTTGCAAATATATATAAATTAATATATATATATATATGTATACATACATACATATATATATATATACACACATATATATAAGCATACATTTGGACAATATATTGGTATATTGGATGAGCTAACATATCTATTGCGGTGTAAATCCCAACATTTATATACACATATGTTATATCTTGTATGGATTACCATGTTACACATGCACACACACGTATATGTGTATATGATACACGTATATATAATGTAATATTAATTAAATGATATAATATAATTTTATGAATAAAATAAAATAATTATTTTATTTAAATTTTTTTTAGAAATGTTCTAAATAAATTATACTTCATTAGCCCAATGAAGATCCAAAATGAATTTTTTTTTGAAATCTACCCATTACTTCCGTTGCGGACTGGGCCAGATTCAATAAAGGCGTTACGAGAGTGCCATCATTATAGATTGACTATACATCCCGACGATAGTAAGATGTACTATGATATGAAACAGACATATTATTGGAAGGGAATGAAGGTACCGAACATTTATATCGAAATGTATGAACTACTAGTTGGTAAATGCAGAGTAGAAGAAGCCAAGTGAGTTAATGCAACCACTAGAAGTTCCTAAGTGGAAGTAAGAACAAGTATCGATGGACTATATCTATAGATTACAAAGGATCTAAGGAGGGTACATAACATCTGGGTCATAATCGATAGATTGACGAAGAGTGCTCGATTTATACCCGTAAAATCTTGTAAAACAACACCCAAATTAGCCGAGTTGTATGTGAAATGGGTGGTGAAATTCCATGGTGCGTCGAAGAGCATTATAAGTAACCGAGACCTTTTATTCACTAATGGGTTTTTGAAGATATTACAAGAGGCATTAGGGATGGAGCTGCATCTTAGTACAACTTATCACCCCAAACAAATGGACAGGCTGAGAGAATGAATCGTATATTGAAGGATCTCTTCCGAGCTTGCACACTCGATTTTGAGGCTTGTTGGACGATCATTTGCATTTGGTGGAGTTTGCATACAATAATAGTTATTGGTCTAGTATCAGTATGGCACCATTCGAAACATTATATGGCTGACCATGTTCCTTCATGTTGGTGGGTAGCGGGCAAGAAACAGATACCTGGGCTATATATGATTCGAGAGACCTTGGAGAAGATTGAGATCATTCGACAACGAATGAAGGCTTCTCAGGATAGGTAGAAAAGCTACACTAATAAGAAAAGTAAAGATTTAGAGTTCTCTATCGATGATATAGTGTTTGTGAAAATTTCTCCACTGAAGAATGTTGTTCGATTCAGTAGTAAGGGGAAGTTGGGGTCGAGATTCATAGGTCCTTTTTTGATAGTAGAGAGGATTGGGAACCTAGCATATAAACGACTTAACTCAGAAGATGGCAAGCGTGCATAATGTATTCCACGTCTCTCACTTATGGAAATTTATGCATGACTTAGGCGTGACAATTACACCAATTCAATTTAATGATATCGAGATTGGAGCAGAAGTTTCGAGACCTCATAGGTCAGTTCGTACTATCTAATGTGATACAAAACAACCTAGGAGCAAGATGGCGGAGTTAGTGAAGTTTCAGTGTGGCGAAAGTGAAGACAATTGCACATGGAAAACTGATGAAAGCACGAGAGCTGCTTATCCATAGCACTTTGTGTGGTAAGGCCTATTTTTTATCATATTTACTTTTAGTTTTGATATCATATTGGATAGTTCAGTATCTCGCATGCTATGTTAGCTCTATCTATATTATTGATTGGATGGATACCTATTTGGTATTTTTGATGGGTGCATATGACTGTTAAGCATGCGGGGTAACTATGCTTGACTATTCCTTGATTTATTTAGGGATTTTAGGGATGAAATTCATGTGGGGGAAGAGTGTAACGACCTGTATTTTACACGTCGGAGGATCATAAAAAATTGTTATTTAAATTATATGAGGTCGTATGACTCTAAAATTTTAGGAAATGACTATAGGGAAAATTTTCGACCTTTAAAATTTTAATCGGACAGTTTTGACCTAGAAATTCTTATAAAGCCTAAAACCTTTGATAGGAGTTAAATTGGGTCTAAACCCACTCCCAATAGAGCAGGATGATGGTTCTCATTTCGTAGAGCCGTCATAATAAGAAAATGGACTTGCCGTTTAAGAGATGCGGCCATTTTAAGTTTAGAATACTACCTACCAAATTACTGGGTAATTAGTTAAGCACAAACTTGAGCCAACTAACCCGCTTTGAGTGATGGGACATATCCAAATTATTTTTCACTTCCCAAAAAAAAGTCTAAACCTCCATTAATCTAAATTTCATCAAAAAGCTCCTCTTTTTCATACTAAATTTAACCTAAACCATCATTAGAAGGGTAACTAGCAAAGGGGATTGTAGATCTATAATTCTGGTCGCTTTGGAATCTGAATTCTTACCATCCACTTCAGGTTTGGGGATTAAATTGGTAATTTTGGGTATTAGGTGAGTGGTTTATGATCTCTCACTATTCTATGCATGTCCATATAGTTAAAAATGATGTTTTTGATATGGTTTGCATGTTAAAATGATTCTACACTTTAATTCAACATTCATGCATGTATTTGGCCGAATTTAAAAAGATAGAAAAGGATTTTAAGTGGTTTTAATCCCCTTTATGAGTCATATTGTCATTTTGCATAAAAATGGATCTAGGAAATTATATGATTGCAAATTATGTTAGGATGGATTGAATATGTTACTTTTATGTTTATGTACGATGTTTACCTTTGCATGTTTATGTACGATGTTTACCTTTGCATGCATTGCCTTGATGTATTTGTTACTCCTTTTAATATAGTTAGGATGCGGTTGTCAATTTGGGAAAAACGAGGTCAAACTTGCTCAAAATCGAACAAGATTTGGATATGTTGTTGAGGGGAGCTTGGGGAGCCTACATTCTTAGTCATAGGTGATTTGGAGGAGATTTGGCTTGTCAAAATCAGGTCGATGGAGTTTTTGGTTCAAGCCGGCTAAAGAGGTTGATTTGGGATTTAGGTTGTGAAACTACGAGGGAGGCTTCTTGATAAGGCAAGGAAGGAGTCTGGGGACTTAACCCTAAAATTTGGTGTTCTACAGATCGATACCAAGCTCTTTTGATTGGTATCAAATTTTTTAGGCAAAAGGCATAGGCTAAAGGACTTATGGAGCTAAGATATGGAAAGAAGGAACTCCAAACAAGCGAAAGAGGAAGCGATCTGGGTGTGAAGTACTTAGCTAAATTTCTAGCAGCATCGATATGAATGGGTTCATGTCTGCGCCGATACGAATTGGAGTGGTCATTCTTGGTCAAACTTCTAAGGGATGCTGAGGGTGTCTTGTAGGTCCTACTGAAGTGTTCGTTCGTTTGATTTTTGATTGTGATGTGGTAGCACTATGAAGGTTGAAGATTAATGTAACGACCCAGAATTTTGAACAAATTAAATTGAGAATATTTAATTAATTTTAAATATTTGAACGGTAATTTAATTTGAATCCCCGATATAACTCTGAATTTTGCGATTAAACTTTAAAAATTTAATCTATTGAATTGAATAAAAATTTATATCTTCGATTTTAAGTTGAAGAAAAATATTTCGAAAGCTTTTAAAATTCGTATTGATAATACTGAAGATAACAGAAGCTTCAGAATTGAGTTTAAAACTGTTTTATTCAGTTTTGAATTTATATCATTTCAACCGATATTTAAAAATAGCATTCCGGGGCACAGTCTCGGAATCCGACGAAACAGGTTCCATTGGCTCCGTAATGTTGAATTATTACCGGATTTCAAATTTCGTATCGAACAGAGTTGTTATGTGACCGTACGGTGAATAAACGCATTGGAATTAAATCAAATTCAATTTAAATTTAAATTTTAAAATTTGTCAACGCAGCAGAGATTCTTTCTCCAGCCTGCCTTCTTTCAACATCGATGCTTTTTCTCTGCAATGTCGCGTACCTTTGTCTCCCATTTCTTCTCTGATAAATCACGTTCCTCCTTTCTATTCAAAATCAGAAACAATGAAAATAAAATGGCATTCATTCCAAATTCTCGTTCGAACGAAAATTCAAAATGAAATCAAAATTTATGGCCACGAAATCATGGCCGCTACCTCTCGTTCCAGTTCAAATTAATTCAAAACCCCTCCCCTTTCGTTCACAAGCAATCGAACGCAAACCAAATCAAATTAAAATGGCCGAAGCCCTCTCAGATTCAAAAAAAAAGAGAAAGAGAGTTCGAATGGGCGCCGAGTTCAATCGCGAGGCAGCTGGGGAGTTCGTCGTGACCTGGGAGACGCGCTTGCACACGTGTACGTGGGATTGGTCGAAGGATGTGGTGGGTTTCTCGTTCGCAATGGAATCGCGGCAGTTCTCGAATTCGTGGGTTGAGGTGGCTCGAGCAAGCACTGGAGGAAGGTCGATTCGACCTGGAGGGCTAAGTTCGAGGTGCGGCGTCTTCAGTTCGTCGTTCAGTGGCGACGTGGAGATCTGGGCAACGTGATGGCGAAGTTCTGGCATGAACGCAAGGCAAGTCGAGGCATTTCGAGAGTCTCGACCTTCGGCGGTGACACTCGCCAGTCTGGGTCGCGACGAGCTAGGGCATTCGCAAGTTCGATGGTGGCTCTACCGAGCGCAAGCGAGAGGAGGTGAAGTTGATTCGTGGGCACGACAATTCTGGTCGAAGTTTAAGGATTTTGGGAAGCTTCGATGTCGAAATTGATTTTGGGCGAAGGTTCTGTAGTCGAGATCGATGTATATTGCAGTAAGGTATACATTTCTTTTCCTTTAAATTTAAGTGTAATTAACATGTTTTTATACAGTAAAGAGACTATGGTTTTATAAGAGAAAAACAACATATATCAATATTTAACTGACTGTAAAATTTTAATCAATATTGAGGTGTTTAATTTGCGTAATCAATGTATTTAACAAATTTTAGAATTTGCTAAGAAGAAAGTTAGAAAGAAGAAAAAAAATGTTACTGTAATAATTTTTTGTTAATAGGCAAAAGTATTTAAAGTAAATAAATATATACATATGTGTACAGATTGAAAAATATAAGGTTTGACAGTAAAGAAAATTATTAGTTAGGGAAGTTTACTTGTTAGTTAAATTAAGTTTATAAAATGGAAATCAATTTATTTAACTTATGAAATTTTTGGAAACTAGAAAATATATGTTAAAAGAGATTTGTCAAAACTTTAAAGGTATTTATTTAGAATAAAAATAAATTACGGGTAAATTGAATTATCAATTGAAATTTAATTAGTCAATTTATTCGAATATTAATATATTGTATAAATTGTTATACAAGGTTAGAAACTGTGAAGAAAACAATCTGGAACGAAAACGGGATTGCAAATAAATAGCTAAGGTGAGATCTTTCTCACTCAAAATAAAATTTGAATTTACAGTTATTGATTGATGATTGCTATTGGATGTGATATTAGATATAGTAGGATATATCTATATATATAGCAATATATACATATTGGCATATGTATATATTGGATTGATTGATTTCCCGCCTCGTATAGCGGATGAGACCCTATTGCGCCGTTAGTAAGCGGATGATTTTTATAAAACCCATATACCGCGATATTCCACCTCGAAGTGGAATTGGTATTGTGCTAACATCTGTGGATGCAGGGAAACAGGTTGGAGGGATCCAACTAGATTCCTCACCAGTATTTATTTATTTACAGATATTGATGTATATTCTGTTATCATATTGATATATGATGTTTGTTGTTGTGATTGACTAATTGGTGCTGTTGCATCATCGGATTCAAGTTTTGAAGTTTAAAAATAACGACTTTTACTTTAAAAGGATTTTAAAGTGATTTTTGAAAGTAGACGTTTTATTGAATTTTTGAATTGATTTATTTCAAATAAATAAACGTCTAAAATTTTAAAGTTATAAAAGTTAAGATTTTTGTGGAATAAAATCAAAGTGTGATTTTTGAAATAAAAGTTAAGAAATTTATGAAATGGTTTAAATTGGGATTTCTAAAGTATTATAAACGGTTTATTTAAAAGATGTACAAAATTGATATTTATAACTTTAAAATGTTGGTATTTTAAAATGAGTTTATAAGTGTTAAAAAATGAAATTTTTAGAATTATAAATCGTGAAGATATGGAATTTAAAGATTTATAAATCGAAGTTATTATAAAATGGAAATAGAATTTATAAACATTGTTTTTATAAATTCGAAACTAAATCAAATTTGATTGATTTTAAATATAGAGATTATTAAGGGAATTTTATCCACGATTTTGGATAGTGGATAATTCTTGAAAATATAAAGGTGTAGAAAAGATTGAAATGTGGTTAGTGAAGTATATTCACGATTTTGGGACAGTGAATATATTATTAAGTAAAATGAATATGTTTTGGGAAAGTGATATTGGAATAGAATGAAAACGATTTAACGATGTTTTAAAATATGTTAAATATCGAAATCATAGATTTCAACATTCATTGTTGAAATAGACGTTTTCGAGAAATATCAGGAAATGGTGGACTATAAAACTGTTGTTATAGTAAATGATTTCTGAAAGGGAATGTTTTATATAGTATTGGGATTTATACATCTATCTTAATTCTGAATCCCTATACTAGTGATTTTGGGTCGTAGTAACGATGTTTTACGCAACATTCGTTTTGACCCAAATAAATGTGTTAAAAGAATGATTTCCTTAAAGAATGAAATATATACTTAACCTTGATTTAAGTATATCGAATATTTTCAAATGTGGAAAATAAATAGGTTTGTGAATTACTTATAATTAAATAAATATGGAAATGGTTTTCCAATATGAAACGAAGGGTTTGAAATTTTATCTTTTGAAGATAAATTGAAAGGTGAATACTTGAAATTTGTTTTCAAACGGTTAAGTGTGGAAATTATATATCTAGTAAAGATATTTTGGAAAATAAATAATTTGGAAAATTATTTGGAATCTGATGATGTTGCGCATCTTTATTGATAGTTAAATAACCGACTATCAATAATTACCTTGAATAGGTATTTGTTGTGAATTGGATGAATTTGAATGCCACACTTATTTTTGAATAAACGCTCACTATTCGGGTTAGCCGGGAAAGGACCATGGGGTCGTATAACCCATTCTGAATATGTGATACGTCGTTATGAATCGCATTTGATGACCGGTGTTAAAGACCGGATATTTTTGAAAACGGAAGGATTACCGTCGAGTTACTCTACATCGGCTGATCTCCGATTTAGAGGTTTTTATCACCCTTAGTGACGGGAAGTCTGGACGTGATTAGAAAATTATCCGGAATTGCAAGGGCTTCGTGAGAAGTGCCTTCGGTTCTGTTCGATCCCGGAACAGACTTGTATGGATTGTATGTCTGACGTTACAAATTGAGATATAAAGCTGATTTCTTTCAAATACATTTCTGTTGGTGGCGGAGAATTTATTCTCTTAGCTTAACACCCTTCTCTGAGACGTACGAGCTCAGAGGTTATGTAGTTGAAATTTATCAGCGATATATTCCCAATTTGGTAACGTGGCATACTGAGTGTTGCTATGAAATGATCAGTGTTTGATCATTTGCGATATGATCATTTGTTTGATCTTATATCTTTGTGATCATAGGTTGATCATTTGTTTGACCCGAAGCATGGCTTTGTAGAAAGCGTAGCTTTGTGGACGAGACTTCGTCGAGCCTCACACCCTGGAAATGGTCAAAACAGGAAGGATGCAGCAAGGTTCTAGGGAGTAGCGCCCCTTATTGTATGTCATTCCTTCTGGATAGAGGTGGTATCATGGTATGGAGCCCAGATACTTAACCTATGTTGATACTGCTTATTATGTGGTTTGTTGCGAATCGGGGATCCTCGGGAAGATCGGTTACGATCGGGGGATGGCATACGCGTGTCAGTAGTTACCTATTTTTGCAGAGGTAACCCGGCCTTGTGTTGGCAGAGATCCGGTTAGGTTCTCGGGACGTCATTCCAGAGGCATTCCTTCGTGGCATAGGAAGTTCCTTGGCCTGACCATTTGTTGGAAATCCAAAGAAACAATACGAGCCTTGTACGGTTTTAGTTGTAGAACCTATCATTCACTTATGGTGGCGCCCCACTGTTTGGATGGTAGCTATAGTAGGCATAGTTCGAAATGTCTATGCTGGCTAAGATTTATATTCTACTTTCGAAATGTTTTCTACACTATGCACTAATAATAATATCAAAAAGGATTTGATTTTGCGTAGTAAGCATCTTTGACTATCATAAGAAGAAATCTCCTCCAATTCTGCGTTTGGATTGTGTGTGTGGTGGGAGGTCTTATGGTAGTTTCATTTTCCAAAAGCATTGCGAATCTATTTTATTTTCCTTATGAAAAATAACTGTTTTACGATCTCACACCAGTCACCATGACTGACTCGGAGTTTATTGTTTCCCTTCTAAACTCTGGGTGCCCACCAATTTCCACACGGGCAGTCTAGAGTTAGGTTATCAGGATATTCTGGATATTCTGGAGCTTGGAGATAAGCTGGATGACGAGACGTAGTATTTGTATCTGATAGTATTTATTCCGCTGTGTATTCTATATGAGGACAAGTTTATATAACTGTCCATTGTTGTATATTGACTCTGATTGATGTATGTATAAAAACTGATATAGTTCTTTGTTTTAAAAGGCTAGTGATTATCTATTATATATTGTTCCGCTGCGATATGTGAGATTCTGATATTGTTTCTGTTCTGATGTTGTTCTGTTGTTCTTCTCTTCTTCTCTTCTTTCTTCTTTTCTTTTTCTTCTATTTTTCTTCTTCTTCTCCCTTTCCTTGTTCTTAAAACCCCTCAGGGTTCGTATTTCCATGCCCCTTGAGTTAATCAATGGAGATTAGTGTTTAATCAAGGAGTACGGATTTTCGGGCCTTGACAACATGGTATCAGAGCATATGGTTAAGCGACAACCCTGCTCTGTTGGGTGTTACTCATTAGAGATAGAGTCAGTAGTACTCTAGAATGAGTTGAGTGTAATAATAGATACGAGCGCGTATTTGTTAGTGAATATAAAATTGTTTTATATTGTGATGATTGGTTTGTTGAGTGGCATATGAACCTTCGTCGGCACAGTCTGCAAAACTGTATCGAAGGGGTTTCTAAACACTTGAATAGAACAATTCGGCATAGTATTGTTTTTGAATAGGGTGAATGAGATAATTTTGCCCAAAACTATTTTTGTATAAAAAAAGAAATGGTTTTCTATGAATTATCATAGTATATGGATGGTTGGTTGTTATAAAGTAATAATATTAAATTATTATCATTAAAATTGAATAAGAAATAAATCCATATACAAATGAAATTTAAGAATGTAAATTATAAATGTGATTTGTAATTTGAAACAGAATTCCAGAGAAGTTTTTTTGAAATGTTTTGAAAAGAATTTGAAAATTTTGAAGATTTGGAAATTTTAAATCTTTTTGGCTTGGAAATGAATTTCAAAGGTTTTGAAAAGTATTTTGAAAGAATGAAAAGCTCTAAACTTTTTTCGGTCGCTGGAAAATAATTCCGATGGTGATCGCGACACTATCGGTGTTCATTTTCGGGTTTCCAAAAGAGGAATTGCTGCCAAATTGTTTTAAATGGAAGTTGTTTGGAAAATTTGGGTTTTGTTTTGGAAATTCAAAAGATAATTTGATTTGTTTTCAAAAATGATTTTTGAAATGTTGGTAAGACTCTGGAATACTATATAAAAATATTTATGAAATATTATTAAGTTGATAACCTATACAAATTGAATTTTGATAGAATAAATCTAACTTAAAAGATGGAGTTAAATAAATGTAAGTATAAGTGAATCAATTAAATGAAAGTGAAATTGAAAAGTGAGATTCATTTTGAAGTTGTAAGCAATAGAATTGAATTGAATAATTATAAATGTGAATTGAAAGATGAATTAAAATTCGTATGGAATTTGAAATCCAGTTTAAAGGTAAGTAGATTTAACCGAAGTGGTAAATTGAAAATAAATATAATGTGTATATGGAATATTTATAATGAACCTAAGAAATGAAGAGTGAAATTCTTAAGTAAAATTTGATATTGAAATTATTCTAAGTTGATGATTGAATGAAGATAAAACTGGAATGGAAACTGAATGTTGAAAACAAATTTGAATTTGTAAGTGAATTAGAATTTGTAATGAATTAGTAATTGGAACTAATTTAAAATAGTGCAGTTATGAATGAAAGACAATTGATAAATTCAATATTCAGAAGTAAACTGAATCTAAATTAGATTGGAATTGTGAATTGAATTCGAATGGAATTTGAAATGTAAAATTGAATGAAAAGAATATATAACTTCAATAGTGAAGTAGAGATGATATAAGAAGTATATATTGAAAATTTTGTAATAGAATTTGCAGAATGGTTTGAATATGTAACTAGATATTATGGCTAGTAGGATATACAGGTATGTAAAGAAATGGGAAATTTTGATTTCAAAGATAAATTTGAATTGCTCGACAAAAGGTAAGTATTTCAATTTCAATATGAAATTTGCTGATTTCTTCTCTAGCCGCTTGGCATTTTTCTTTTCTTTTTGAAATCTGAGAGTCCGTAGGGACGTTTTGTAGTCGTACTGTATTAGCCGCGCAAAGGAGACGCTGGCGAAATTTTTCAAAAATTTCGAGTGTTAGAAAATTTTTGAGAAAATTTTGAAGTTAAAATTTGAATTTAAATTTGAATTGAGAAGTTAAACAATGTTGTTTGGAACTTATAGTTGAAGTTGAAAATTTAGTGGAATGATAAAGAATCTTTAGTAGAAAGATGGTTTTTGAAAATTTGATAAAACTATTGGATTGTGAAAAATAGTAGACGAGTTAAGGACCATTTTTCCTAACTTGTAATTTCGAGGACGAAATTCTTTTAAGGGGGGAAGTTTGTAACGACCCAGAATTTTGAACAAACTAAATTGAGAATATTTAATTAATTTTAAATATTTGAACGGTAATTTAATTTGAATCCCCGATATAACTCTGAATTTTGCGATTAAACTTTAAAAATTTAATCTATTGAATTGAATAAAAATTTATATCTTCGATTTTAAGTTGAAGAAAAATATTTCGAAAGCTTTTAAAATTCGTATTGATAATACTGAAGATAACAGAAGCTTCAGAATTGAGTTTGAAACTGTTTTATTCAGTTTTGAATTTATATCGTTTCAACCGATATTTAAAAATAGCATTCCGGGGCACAGTCTCGGAATCCGACGAAACCAGTTCCATTGGGTCCGTAATGTTGAATTATTACCGGATTTCAAATTTCATATCGAACAGAGTTGTTATGTGACCGTACGGTAAATAAACGCATTGGAATTAAATCAAATTCAATTTAAATTTAAATTTTAAAATATGTCAATGCAGCAGAGATTCTTTCTCCAGCCTGCCTTCTTTCAACATCGATGCTTTTTCTCTGCAATGTCGCGTACCTTTGTCTCCCATTTCTTCTCTGATAAATCACGTTCCTCCTTTCTATTCAAAATCAGAAACAAAGAAAATAAAATGGCGTTCATTCCAAATTCTCGTTCGAATGAAAATTCAAAATGAAATCAAAATTTATGGCCACGAAATCATGGCCGCTACCTCTCGTTCCAGTTCAAATTAATTCAAAACCCCTCCCCTTTCGTTCACAAGCAATCGAACGCAAACCAAATCAAATTAAAATGGCCGAAGCCCTCTCAGATTCAAAAAAAAAAGAGAACGAGAGTTCGAATGGGCGCCGAGTTCAATCGCGAGGCAGCTGGGGAGTTCGTCGTGACCTAGGAGATGCGCTCGCACACGTGTACGTGGGATTGGTCGAAGGATGTGGTGGGTTTCTCGTTCGCAATGGAATCGCGGCAGTTCTCGAATTCGTGGGTTGAGGTGGCTCGAGCAAGCACTGGAGGAAGGTCGATTCGACCTGGAGGGCTAAGTTCGGGTGCGGCGTCTTCAGTTCGTCGTTCAGTGGCGACGTGGAGATCTGGGCAACGTGATGGCGAAGTTTTGGCATGAACGCAAGGCAAGTCGAGGCATTTCGAGAGTCTCGACCTTCGGCGGTGACACTCGCCAGTCTGGGTCGCGACGAGCTAGGGCATTCGCGAGTTCGATGGTGGCTCTACTGAGCGCAGGCGAGAGGAGGTGAAGTTGATTCGTGGGCACGACAGTTCTGGTCGAAGTTTAAGGATTTTGGGAAGCTTCGATGTCGAAATTGATTTTGGGCGAAGGTTCTGTAGTCGAGATCGATGTATATTGCAGTAAGGTATACATTTCTTTTCCTTTAAATTTAAGTGTAATTAACATGTTTTTATACAGTAAAGAGACTATGGTTTTATAAGAGAAAAACAATATATATCAATATTTAACTGACTGTAAAATTTTAATCAATATTGAGGTGTTTAATTTGCGTAATCAATGTATTTAACAAATTTTAGAATTTGCTAAGAAGAAAGTTAGAAAGAAGAAAAAAAAATGTTACTGTAATAATTTTTTGTTAATAGGCAAAAGTATTTAAAGTAAATAAATATATACATATGTGTACAGATTGAAAAATACAAGGTTTGACAGTAAAGAAAAATATTAGTTAGGGAAGTTTACTTGTTAGTTAAATTAAGTTTATAAAATGGAAATCAATTTATTTAACTTATGAAATTTTTGGTAACTAGAAAATATATGTTAAAAGAGATTTGTCAAAACTTTAAAGGTATTTATTTACAATAAAAATAAATTACGGGTAAATTGAATTATTAATTGAAATTTAATTAGTCAATTTATTCGAATATTAATATATTGTATAAATTGTTATACAAGGTTAGAAACTGTGAAGAAAACAATCTGGAACGAAAACGGGATTGCAAATAAATAGCTAAGGTGAGATCTTTCTCACTCAAAATAAAATTTGAATTTACAGTTATTGATTGATGATTGCTATTGGATGTGATATTAGATATAGTAGGATATATCTATATATATATATAGCAATATATACATATTGGCATATGTATATATTGGATTGATTGATTTCCCGCCTCGTATAGCGGATGAGACCCTATTGCGCCGTTAGTAAGCGGATGATTTTTATAAAACCCATATACCGCGATATTCCACCTTGAAGTGGAATTGGTATTGTGCTAACATCTGTGGATGCAGGGAAACAGGTTGGAGGGATCCAACTGGATTCCTCACCAGTATTTATTTATTTACAGATATTGATGTATATTCTGTTATCATATTGATATATGATGTTTGTTGTTGTGATTGACTAATTGGTGCTGTTGCATCATCGGATTCAAGTTTTGAAGTTTAAAAATAACGACTTTTACTTTAAAAGGATTTTAAAGTGATTTTTGAAAGTAGACGTTTTATTGAATTTTTGAATTGATTTATTTCAAATAAATAAACGTCTAAAATTTTAAAGTTATAAAAGTTAATATTTTTGTGGAATAAAATCAAAGTGTGATTTTTGAAATAAAAGTTAAGAAATTTATGAAATGGTTTAAATTGGGATTTCTAAAGTATTATAAACGGTTTATTTAAAAGATGTACAAAATTGATATTTATAACTTTAAAATGTTGGTATTTTAAAACGAGTTTATAAGTGTTAAAAATGAAATTTTTAGAATTATAAATCGTGAAGATATGGAATTTAAAGATTTATAAATCGAAGTTATTATAAAATGGAAATAGAATTTATAAACGTTGTTTTTATAAATTTGAAAATAAATCAAATTTGATTGATTTTAAATATAGAGATTATTAAGGGAATTTTATCCACGATTTTGGATAGTGGATAATTCTTGAAAATATAAAGGTGTAGAAAAGATTGAAATGTGGTTAGTGAAGTATATTCACGATTTTGGGACAGTGAATATATTATTAAGTAAAATGAATATGTTTTGGGAAAGTGATATTGGAATAGAATGAAAACGATTTAACGATGTTTTAAAATATGTTAAATATCGAAATCATAGATTTCAACATTCATTGTTGAAATAGACGTTTTCGAGAAATATCAGGAAATGGTGGACTATAACACTGTTGTTATAGTAAATGATTTCTGAAAGGGAATGTTTTATATAGTATTGGGATTTATACATCTATCTTAATTCTGAATCCCTATACTAGTGATTTTGGGTCGTAGTAACGATGTTTTACGCAACATTCGTTTTGACCCAAATAAATGTGTTAAAAGAATGATTTCCTTAAAGAATGAAATATATACTTAACCTTGATTTAAGTATATCGAATATTTTCAAATGTTGAAAATAAATAGGTTTGTGAATTACTTATAATTAAATAAATATGGAAATGGTTTTCCAATATGAAATGAAGGGTTTGAAATTTTATCTTTTGAAGATAAATTGAAAGGTAAATACTTGAAATTTGTTTTCAAACGGTTAAGTGTGGAAATTATACATCTAGTAAAGATATTTTGGAAAATAAATAATTTGGAAAATTATTTGGAATCTGATGATGTTGCGCATCTTTATTAATAGTTAAATAACCGACTATCAATAATTACCTTGAATAGGTATTTGTTGTGAATTGGATGAATTTGAATGCCACACTTATTTTTGAATAAACGCTCACTATTCGGGTTAGCCGGGAAAGGACCATGGGGTCGTATAACCCATTTTGAATATGTGATACGTCGTTATGAATCGCATTTGATGACTGGTGTTGAAGATCGGATATTTTTGAAAACGGAAGGATTACCGTCGAGTTACTCTACATCGGCTGATCTCCGATTTAGAGGTTTTTATCACCCTTAGTGATGGGAAGTCTGGACGTGATTAGAAAATTATCCGGAATTGCAAGGGCTTCGTGAGAAGTGCCTTCGGTTCTGTTCTATCCCGGAACAGACTTGTATGGATTATATGTCTGACGTTACAAATTGAGATATAAAGCTGATTTCTTTCAAATACATTTCTGTTGGTGGCGGAGAATTTATTCTCTTAGCTTAACACCCTTCTCTGAGACGTACGAGCTCAGAGGTTATGTAGTTGAAATTTATCAGCGATATATTCCCAATTTGGTAACGTGGCATACTGAGTGTTGCTGTGAAATGATCAGTGTTTGATCATTTGCGATATGATCATTTGTTTGATCTTATATCTTTGTGATCATAGGTTGATCATTTGTTTGACCCGAAGCATGGCTTTGTAGAAAGCGTAGCTTTGTGGACGAGACTTCGTTGAGCCTCACACCCCGGAAATGATCAAAACAGGAAGGATGCAGCAAGGTTCTAGGGAGTAGCGCCCCTTAGTGTATGCCATTCCTTCTGGATAGAGGTGGTATCATGGTATGGAGCCCAGATACTTAACCTATGTTGATACTGCTTATTATGTGGTTTGTTGCGAATCGGGGATCCTCGGGAAGATCGGTTACGATCGGGGGATGGCATACGCGTGTCAGTAGTTACCTATTTTTGCAGAGGTAACCCGGCCTTGTGTTGGCAGAGATCCGGTTAGGTTCTCGGGACGTTATTCCAGAGGCGTTCCTTCGTGGCATAGGAAGTTCCTTGGCCTGACCATTTGTTGGAAATCCAAAGAAACAATACGAGCCTTGTACGGTTTTAGTTGTAGAACCTATCATTCACTTATGGTGGCGCCCCACTGTTTGGATGGTAGCTATAGTAGGCATAGTTCGAAATGTCTATGCTGGCTAAGATTTATATTCTACTTTCGAAATGTTTTCTACACTATGCACTAATAATAATATCAAAAAGGATTTGATTTTGCGTAGTAAGCATCTTTGACTATCATAAGAAGAAATCTCCTCCAATTCTGCGTTTGCATTGTGTGTGTGGTGGGAGGTCTTATGGTAGTTTCATTTTCCAAAACCATTGCGAATCTATTTTATTTTCCTTATGAAAAATAACTGTTTTACGATCTCACACCAGTCACCATGACTGACTCGGAGTTTATTGTTTCCCTTCTAAACTCTGGGTGCCCACCAATTTCCACACGGGCAGTCTAGAGTTAGGTTATCAGGATATTCTGGATATTCTGGAGCTTGGAGATAAGCTGGATGACGAGACGTAGTATTTGTATCTGATAGTATTTATTCCGCTGTGTATTCTGTATGAGGACAAGTTTATATAACTGTCCATTGTTGTATATTGACTCTGATTGATGTATGTATAAAAACTGATATAGTTCTTTGTTTTAAAAGGCTAGTGATTATCTATTATATATTGTTCCGCTGCGATATGTGAGATTCTGATATTGTTTCTGTTCTGATGTTGTTCTGTTGTTCTTCTCTTCTTCTCTTCTTTCTTCTTTTCTTTTTCTTCTATTTTTCTTCTTCTTCTCCCTTTCCTTGTTCTTAAAACCCCTCAGGGTTCGTATTTCCATGCCCCTTGAGTTAATCAATGGAGATTAGTGTTTAATCAAGGAGTAGGATTTTCGGGCCTTGACAATTAATAAATGAAGGAAGGTTGAGATGATTAATGTGAGGACTTTGGGACTTTGTGGTGTTAATTCTATGACTGGTGGTTGTGCGAACTGGACCAGCCCATAGTGGAAGAAATATGTGAATTTCAATTTTTTTACCATTTTGGATCTTTATTGGGCTTATGAAGTCTAATTCATTTAGAAATTTTCTAAATTTATATTAAATAAAATCGTTAGTTTATTTAATTTTATAAATAAAGTTTTATTTTATATTGTTTTGTATTATTTTTGAATATGTGTAACACATACACATATGTGTGTGCATGCAACATAATAAAGTAAGCATGGTTTGGCATGCCCATGTATATGTGTTGGGATTTACACTACAATAGACATATTAGTCCCTTTAGTATTCTATGTGCTGTCTAAATGAATATATACATTTATATACATACACACACACACATATCTATATGTGTGCATCAAATGTTATATATTTATATACATAAAATTATACATTTATAAATGATAATCGTATATATATACATAAATGTGAAAATAATAATTGCAATAATTTATATAAAATATTTAAGATGCATCAATACAAATGTTCATTTATATTAAATAAAAAGACCATTTAGCAAGTAATATAAAATAATTCTAAAATTTTTTAAAGCTACTGCAAACTCGAAAACAAAATTAATTTTTTTATTTAATTGATAAATAATTATAAGTATACAAACATATGTGCATATATATGTACACACACATTTATATATATATATATATATATACACACACACACACATTTATATCTACTACTAATAATGGAAATTCAGTGAACTAATTTCAACCGTGTCTTTTGGAACTTCACATAATGCCCTTCTACGTCCCTTCATGTAACGACCACGACTTTCTCTCCACAGAAAGTCGCATCGTTAATAAGAAAGAAAGGGGTAGAAAATAGAAAAGAAGAGAAGAAAGAAAGAAACAACAACAACGATCTCACAGCGGAACGAATAAATTATATTAATAACATAAACTATTACAAAGTATACAACACTTATCAGAGTTTACACAACTATACAACACATACTAGACAGTTATAAACATCTGTCTAGATATTACAACTCAAATACAATACAAGACTCTAACACAGATATCAACACAGCGGAATACTATATCTACGAACGCCGAAGCCTCCTGCTCCATTGCTCCTCCACAATTCGTCAAAGCTAAACCTGAATCCCTTGGCTACTCGTAAAAATTTGAGTACCCAAGAGTTTATAAAACAGAAATAAACAACTTGGGTCAGACATGGGTCTGGTGTGAGTAACAGGTTAAACTTGTTTAACTTTGAAAACCATTTGGAAAGAAAAGGTATCTCGTAAGACTTCCCGCACATAAACACGGAAAAGTTTTTACCTTACGATAACCAAAACATTTGATAGGAAATTCGATTGTATTATAATAGGGTCTAGGGTTTTCAAATAAATATGAAATAGCCGAAATTGTTACATTATTAAATTCCAGCATACATAAGTATACAATCAAGTCCGTTATCACTTATTGGAATTTTGGATTCCATACAATGGCAGGGCTACCGGGGTACCGCCCGTCACAGTACGGGGCCTAGATCACCGTACCGAGGATCACTCCCAATCCCCTGCAACACAAAGCCGGAACCATCCCTTACTGGATAATTCCGAATAAAATCACCCCACAGATGGCCGTCGCCAACTGCACCACTAAGCCGAAATAAAAGAAGGAACTCTCTAGACAGGGATGACCTTACTCTCAGTGGGTGCTACCCACGAAGCCTTGCTGCACCTCCCCTGTTTTAGCCATTCCCGGTTGATGAGGCTTGAGGCTACGATTTACCTTTAAATCAGAACACATCACTTAGAATGCTCATCGCCCTCCTGACGATGTGTTGAAAGCATTCAATCCATACAAGTTCGTTCCGGGTTCGAACGAAACCGAAGGCATTATCTCGTTACACTCATATTGGAATCACCCTCAGAGTTAACGACAATAACCCTTGCACTCTGAATCTTCATCTTCACTTGAGATTCACGACCTAACGTTAATTTGGATCGATGTGGTATTCGGGTCTCCAGACCTGGAATTCCGGTATACGGAAACCCGATCCCGGTCTCATCGAAATCCAAAACGTATCTTTTAAGGGCCAAGTTGTTTTAAGGTTAAAACAATTCAATTCTTATCTATATACACAAAGATAGATAATTCAACAGATAATCTACATTATCATCACAACAGATAATTCATATTATCATTAATTCAACCAAACATCTATATCACAGATTAATCATATCTCATCAGAGATATCAAACCATGCAAAGCATTCAATATCATTCATCATCCTTAAGTAATGATTTATATCATCTCTAGTCAATTTAAAGTGAATTAAATTAATTACTTCATCTTATAAATCCTGCTTACTTAATTATTAATTAAACCAATTAATTAATCATACTCTAAGTATCTATTTAATTAATCATTCCTGATTAATTACCCTTTAATTACTTCAAGTAATTAATCCTTAATTAATTCCACAAATTAATTATCTTAATCCATTACAGTAATTAATCCTTAATTACTTCATTAATTAATTAACTATATTTAATTACATTAATCCTTAATTACATCATTAAAATTCTTAATTACATCATTAATTATATTAATTAATGATCCTTAATTATTCTTAATTAATTATCTTATTTAAATTAATAATTAATTAGTCACATTTATTAATCACCTTTGATTAATCTCATTTAGTAATTAACTACTCTTAATTACTACACTTCATAAATTAATTACTCCTTAATTAATTATCCTTTAATTAATCCCTTGATTAATTATTAAAAGTACTAAACTCAAATTACTTTTATTAAACCACCTTTAGTTAATTATATCCACTAATTAACTTTAATTACTTTTCTAAGTAATTTATACTTTCACTAATTACCTTTAAGTAATTATCTAATCACCCAGTGATTTTCTTAAATTAATTAAATAAATTAATTTAAACTTATCAAATTTATTTAATTAATTACCTTAAGTAATTTATTTCTTTAATTACTTTTATTAAGTAATTTATACTTAACCAATTTTACAAATGATTATCATTTGTTAATAATCTACACTTATCTAATTAAATTTCTTAATTTCAAATTAATTAACTCTCAACTAATTAACTTAAAATCTTAATTAATTAATTAATTAACATTAAACCATTAATTAATTAAATTACCAAATTACTCCTTAATTACCTTATTAATTTAATGACTCCTATATCATTAAATCTCTAAATTAAAGTATAAACATTAATAACTACTTTAATTATCATTTACAAAAAGGCTTTGAAATTCTTTTACTTTTAAATCTTCCTTTTATTCATTTCAAATTAAGGATTTAAAATAAATTTCAAATTTAACTTAACCAAATTTAAATCAAATTATAACCCAATGTTAAAGAACCACTTAACATTAAAGATTTTAAACTAATTTATTTAAATTCAATTTTGATTTAAAATTATACTTCCAATATTTAACTTTGTCTAAACATTATAAATTGTATAAACTTTATTTATTTCAAACTATAATTCAAATTAGATTTGAAACCATACTTTAAATTTGATTTAAAACTTTGTTTAAATCTTCTTTCAAACTTTTTAAACTCATTTTAAATTTTAAAACTCCTGTCAGATTTTAAAACTGCAACATCACAGATTACCCGAGCCAAACATCATATTACCCGAGAAAATTTACAGAAATCACGAGACCAGCTTCGAGTTTTCTCTTCCCTTTCCTTTTATACTTTATTTTATTAAAAATTTAAAACTGTTAAACCCACGCGAGTCTCCCCTGAAAACAACTCAAGCCAGAGCCTTAATTTCTCGAGTATGACTTCGAGTCAAATTCCATTTCCTCCAGTACGTCTTCTTCTTCCTCTAATCCAACTTCTTCCAGAT
This sequence comes from Allium fistulosum, assembly GCA_030737815.1. Lineage (NCBI taxonomy): Eukaryota > Viridiplantae > Streptophyta > Magnoliopsida > Asparagales > Amaryllidaceae > Allium > Allium fistulosum. The sequence continues at coordinate 210,974,677 of CM060902.1, read as the reverse complement.
GTACGAAATGTACATGTGCACGTGCACAGGTGAAACACTCACCTCAGGCCATCGGTACCATCACCAGCATGTCGACTTCGACCATCATCCACGATTGCGACCTCCAGAACCTCGAACAACCACCACCATCGAATTCGAGCAATTCTCGACCAAATCCCGGAACCAAACTGAAACCATTTTTCCATAACCTGAAATCACTTCGATCTCACACCTCCGACCATCAAAGACTTGGAAACTTCGTCCAACCCTCCTTCAACATCCAAGCTACGACCTCCTTGAATATCAGAGAACTCGATCACTCATAGGTACGATGTCGATCAAATTGCCAGAGCACACCTAAAACTAGGTTTACGAACTACAAAATCATGCCGCCTTCGCCTCGATGATCGAGATCATCTCCGTCCATTTTTCCCTGCATTCTCGTAAGCCCCTCCACCTCTACGCGAAACCACAAAACTTCTCTACCCTTAGATCGCCAGAGATTGCCACAAATACATTCTCCAGTCTAACCCAAAATACAACCTCAATGCATTATTAAAAATTTAGATTTTAGTTTTAAAAATCTTAATTTTCTAAATAGATTCAAGTTATAACTATGAGACAACGAATTAAAACATTTGATTTAATCATGATGTTTGAATGGTTACTGTATTTCTTGATTTTTCAGAGGATTTCCAATCATAAGATACTTGAACTATTTTTAATACCTAGATTATGATTAACTAATCTATTTTGTTTTGAATCCAAGTCCTAATAGTGATTTTATAAAAATCTTAAATTTCTAAATTGTCACTTAACTCTGGAACAAAGAACAGAGAAACACTTATATGAACAAATGAATCACATATGTACTCAGGTTTTAAATCATTCACATATTCATATATTCAGATTAAAACAACATGCATACATATCTCCAAACATACCTCATGAGTTTACTTCAAACACTTAGCATATGCATCAAATTTAAAGATGTTTTATGCTCACAGTTTAAAAGGGCATAGGTCTAAACTTAAGAACAGAAATGATAAAATCAACTAAAATACTCACAGGCTTACATATATATAGATATGCAAAGAAATCATCACATGGTAATTCACACGAAACATATATTTGTTACTTAAGTTTTTAATCTAAAAGTTTACTCATCTAATTTGATAAACAGAGAATAAAGTTATTTTAGAAAAATGTTACTCACCAGATAAAATGAAGGACAGAGCATCTCTTTTGAAACTGCCTTTGAAACTTTTTAAAACTGGAATTGTTGTTAATAAATCTTGCATGCATGTTAACTTGTTTGTTTTGATGTGTTGCTTTAGACTCCAGGTTTGATTTTTCTTTGATCTTGCTTTAAAACAGGTTTACTTGTTTCCAGATTGAAGAAATGCAGGCTTTCAGATTTGAAGAGGAAACAGACTTTGCCTTTGATTTTTGAATAATGGATTACAGGGTTTACACTTGCAGGCTTTGTTTTGAGATTGAAGAAATGCATTACAGGGATTGAAGAAGAAGTTTTACAGGGATTGAAGAAGAAGCTTTTTAGAGGATTGATTACATGTTGTTTTTGGGATTAAGGAATTTGATTACAGATATATTTTGAGAGATTGTTTGTTTCAGATTTTGGTTTTAGAAAATAGGCTGAAGTCTTTTGTCTTTTGAATTGAAGAAGATAGAAAAGAAAAAATGAGTATAAGAGATAGATGTATATATAAGTAAAAATGATTTATTTTAAACTAAAAAGGAAAATTAAAAACAACAATGACACTTGTCTTTCTCATATTCTAATTTTACAACACATGTTAAAATGGTTACTTAATAATTTAACACTTGTCTTTTTATTTAGTTTTATTTATTTTAAATGTAAATAAATCTTTTTCTTTATTTATAAAACACTTATTACTTATCTATTTATATATATAATACTTTTAAAGAAATAAAACTAATTATATATATATATATAAAGCTTATACATATATTTATAAAATCAAAAACTATTTAAAACCTTACCTCTTTTGAATTTCAAAATTAAATCTAAATTCAAATTCAAATTATATTTTTAAAATCCAATTTAAAGTAAATTTAAAACAACATATTGAATATAACAATCCTATTTTATTAAAGTTTATTTATATCTATATATATAAAACAATATATTAATAATATTGTTTAACATAATAATTTATTAATATTAAAACAATTTATAAAAGAGATTACCTTATTATTAATCTTATTTAAAACCATATAGATATTAATTTTAAATAACTTTGAAAAGCTAATATTAAATAAATCCAAATCTCCAAACTATAAATATATATATATTAGAAATTTAAAACAAGATTTCATTTATTATTTAAATTTCAAATCCAAGCTTATCTATTTACAATATATACATATATATATATATATATACATTATAAATAGAAATCATTTTATTAGTTTTTAAAGGATAGAATTCACTAATTAAATATTCATTTAATTAGATTTTTAAACCAATTCAAATATTTTTATCAAAGATTAACAAATCAATTTAATTATTTAAACATATTATTAAATTGATATTGCCCTAAATTTCCGGGATATTACATTCCTCCCCCCTTAAAATAATTTCGTCCCCGAAATTTAAAACAAAGGTAATTTAATAATCCATTTAAATCACAAGCATATATTATCATCCATATGCTAACAACCATAGCAAACAATTCATCCAAACAAACAATTTTAATTATCCAGACAAAATTCTGAATAAAATTTCCTCGAGTTTCCCCAAGTATGTATATACCGGGATACTCGCTCTACAGAATCCAAACAATCAATACAACTAAGCTATAGAGCTTCTACTCATCTAGATCTACAGAACTAAACAAGATATCAGACTACAGACGAGTCTGACTCAACAACCAAATCCTCCAGAACTGCTGGTTCCAAAACCCGAGATAGATCAAACACGTACTCCCTCAGAGATACGTAAAACACAATGAATTCCAGTTATCCAAACTGACAATTCAATCCAGTAGATCAAAGCACTTATCCAAATTAGATCACAGAAAAGATCCAAAACAATTCGGAGCTGACTTTCCAGACTTACCAAATCTTATTGCTCCCTTTAACCAGAGAAAAACTTCACAACCACGAAGTCTCCAATTTCGAATTTCAAATTCTATCGTCTCTTATCCACAAAATCCTTCAGACGATCCTGAGCTGTCTACAGATCTTTCCTGATCAACTCAACCTTCGCTGATGCTTCTAGCAATAACTGGACCAGAAATAACCCAATCAACAATGATCCTCTCAAGATCTACCAATAATCCAAAACACAACTCTACTTCACCATATCAGTAGACGAACTAACTTCTCCTATCTGGAAAAGATAAACAGGAGCACTTGCCAAACTGCTCCCGCTGCACCACTCTGATCTGGAGTAGAAATGAAAATGCTGATGATGAACACAAGCACAGACTTGACAACACATTCCAGAAAATATCGGATAACTCAAAAGAATACTCAAACTATCGCAAGTCACTTTTGCGATCCACCCAGCCAAATAAAACTGTTCTCTCTTTACCAATCAGAACAGTTCACACTTGACTATCCAATCCATCGAAGAAATGGATTCTCTCTGCTGCTTCTGAACTTCACCTTCAGAAAAACTTCTGCTGAAAACAGAACACTCCGAGCTGCACTACTGCCACAGATGCCACAGACTTCTCAATCCAAAGTTCTTCGAGAAATTCGGACTTCAAACAGAACAAAAACATCTTGCTGAACTCAGCCTCGACACCGAAGCAGACACACTTCATTAACTTGTTCCAAAGAAAACATCTTCGGGAACATCCATAGTCACTGCATCTCATCACGCAGCTACTTCTTCCAGAAGTATCAAGATACCATCACTCGCTTCTGTCCAACCGACAGCTCCAACTTTACTCATCCAAACTACAAAGATAAACTCCGAACCATAACAGTTTCCTTCGGAGATCGATGAAATTCTTTACCACAGTAAAGTTTACTCGAGACGGTATTAGGTTTACAGTCTCGACAAATATACTTCCAACCTCAACACTCAGACTCCTAATCTTAGATGATAAATTATTATCATCTCAACCAATCATTATAAATACCATATACTTTTAAAATGATACTTTTTATATATAGAAAATATATCTGGGTAAAATTATTTCACCTTCCCTTTTTAAAACAATATTGTGTCCGTTGGCCTGGTCCAAGTGTTTAGAGATCCCTATCAATAACGGTAGCTACTCGTATTGACCAGAATCCATATACCACTTAACCGATCAATTAACACAATATAAAACCATTTTATATAACTAACAAATACGCACTCTCGTATATATATACACTCGGACTCAAACAGGTTGCTATAGATCCTAATTGAACAACCCTTCCGAACCTAGGTATTCACTCAACCTAGTGTTCTGATATTCACTTAACTAATAGCTTAGGTATTCGCTCAACCTAAGCTCTGATACCACTGTAACGACCACGACTTTCTCTCCACAGAAAGTCGCATCGTTAATAAGAAAGAAAGGGGTAGAAAATAGAAAAGAAGAGAAGAAAGAAAGAAACAACAACAACGATCTCACAGCGGAACGAATAAATTATATTAATAACATAAACTATTACAAAGTATACAACACTTATCAGAGTTTACACAACTATACAACACATACTAGACAGTTATAAACATCTGTCTAGATATTACAACTCAAATACAATACAAGACTCTAACACAGATATCAACACAGCGGAATACTATATCTACGAACGCCGAAGCCTCCTGCTCCATTGCTCCTCCACAATTCGTCAAAGCTAAACCTGAATCCCTTGGCTACTCGTAAAAATTTGAGTACCCAAGAGTTTATAAAACAGAAATAAACAACTTGGGTCAGACATGGGTCTGGTGTGAGTAACAGGTTAAACTTGTTTAACTTTGAAAACCATTTGGAAAGAAAAGGTATCTCGTAAGACTTCCCGCACATAAACACGGAAAAGTTTTTACCTTACGATAACCAAAACATTTGATAGGAAATTCGATTGTATTATAATAGGGTCTAGGGTTTTCAAATAAATATGAAATAGCCGAAATTGTTACATTATTAAATTCCAGCATACATAAGTATACAATCAAGTCCGTTATCACTTATTGGAATTTTGGATTCCATACAATGGCAGGGCTACCGGGGTACCGCCCGTCACAGTACGGGGCCTAGATCACCGTACCGAGGATCACTCCCAATCCCCTGCAACACAAAGCCGGAACCATCCCTTACTGGATAATTCCGAATAAAATCACCCCACAGATGGCCGTCGCCAACTGCACCACTAAGCCGAAATAAAAGAAGGAACTCTCTAGACAGGGATGACCTTACTCTCAGTGGGTGCTACCCACGAAGCCTTGCTGCACCTCCCCTGTTTTAGCCATTCCCGGTTGATGAGGCTTGAGGCTACGATTTACCTTTAAATCAGAACACATCACTTAGAATGCTCATCGCCCTCCTGACGATGTGTTGAAAGCATTCAATCCATACAAGTTCGTTCCGGGTTCGAACGAAACCGAAGGCATTATCTCGTTACACTCATATTGGAATCACCCTTAGAGTTAACGACAATAACCCTTGCACTCTGAATCTTCATCTTCACTTGAGATTCACGACCTAACGTTAATTTGGATCGATGTGGTATTCGGGTCTCCAGACCTGGAATTCCGGTATACGGAAACCCGATCCCGGTCTCATCGAAATCCAAAACGTATCTTTTAAGGGCCAAGTTGTTTTAAGGTTAAAACAATTCAATTCTTATCTATATACACAAAGATAGATAATTCAACAGATAATCTACATTATCATCACAACAGATAATTCATATTATCATTAATTCAACCAAACATCTATATCACAGATTAATCATATCTCATCAGAGATATCAAACCATGCAAAGCATTCAATATCATTCATCATCCTTAAGTAATGATTTATATCATCTCTAGTCAATTTAAAGTGAATTAAATTAATTACTTCATCTTATAAATCCTGCTTACTTAATTATTAATTAAACCAATTAATTAATCATACTCTAAGTATCTATTTAATTAATCATTCCTGATTAATTACCCTTTAATTACTTCAAGTAATTAATCCTTAATTAATTCCACAAATTAATTATCTTAATCCATTACAGTAATTAATCCTTAATTACTTCATTAATTAATTAACTATATTTAATTACATTAATCCTTAATTACATCATTAAAATTCTTAATTACATCATTAATTATATTAATTAATGATCCTTAATTATTCTTAATTAATTATCTTATTTAAATTAATAATTAATTAGTCACATTTATTAATCACCTTTGATTAATCTCATTTAGTAATTAACTACTCTTAATTACTACACTTCATAAATTAATTACTCCTTAATTAATTATCCTTTAATTAATCCCTTGATTAATTATTAAAAGTACTAAACTCAAATTACTTTTATTAAACCACCTTTAGTTAATTATATCCACTAATTAACTTTAATTACTTTTCTAAGTAATTTATACTTTCACTAATTACCTTTAAGTAATTATCTAATCACCCAGTGATTTTCTTAAATTAATTAAATAAATTAATTTAAACTTATCAAATTTATTTAATTAATTACCTTAAGTAATTTATTTCTTTAATTACTTTTATTAAGTAATTTATACTTAACCAATTTTACAAATGATTATCATTTGTTAATAATCTACACTTATCTAATTAAATTTCTTAATTTCAAATTAATTAACTCTCAACTAATTAACTTAAAATCTTAATTAATTAATTAATTAACATTAAACCATTAATTAATTAAATTACCAAATTACTCCTTAATTACCTTATTAATTTAATGACTCCTATATCATTAAATCTCTAAATTAAAGTATAAACATTAATAACTACTTTAATTATCATTTACAAAAAGGCTTTGAAATTCTTTTACTTTTAAATCTTCCTTTTATTCATTTCAAATTAAGGATTTAAAATAAATTTCAAATTTAACTTAACCAAATTTAAATCAAATTATAACCCAATGTTAAAGAACCACTTAACATTAAAGATTTTAAACTAATTTATTTAAATTCAATTTTGATTTAAAATTATACTTCCAATATTTAACTTTGTCTAAACATTATAAATTTTATAAACTTTATTTATTTCAAACTATAATTCAAATTAGATTTGAAACCATACTTTAAATTTGATTTAAAACTTTGTTTAAATCTTCTTTCAAACTTTTTAAACTCATTTTAAATTTTAAAACTCCTGTCAGATTTTAAAACTGCAACATCACAGATTACCCGAGCCAAACATCATATTACCCGAGAAAATTTACAGAAATCACGAGACCAGCTTCGAGTTTTCTCTTCCCTTTTCTTTTATACTTTATTTTATTAAAAATTTAAAACTGTTAAACCCACGCGAGTCTCCCCTGAAAACAACTCGAGCCAGAGCCTTAATTTCTCGAGTATGACTTCGAGTCAAATTCCATTTCCTCCAGTACGTCTTCTTCTTCCTCTAATCCAACTTCTTCCAGATGTACGAAATGTACATGTGCACGTGCACAGGTGAAACACTCACCTCAGGCCATCGGTACCATCACCAGCATGTCGACTTCGACCATCATCCACGATTGCGACCTCCAGAACCTCGAACAACCACCACCATCGAATTCGAGCAATTCTCGACCAAATCCTGGAACCAAACTGAAACCATTTTTCCATAACCTGAAATCACTTCGATCTCACACCTCCGACCATCAAAGACTTGGAAACTTCGTCCAACCCTCCTTCAACATCCAAGCTACGACCTCCTTGAATATCAGAGAACTCGATCACTCATAGGTACGATGTCGATCAAATTGCCAGAGCACACCTAAAACTAGGTTTACGAACTACAAAATCATGCCGCCTTCGCCTCGATGATCGAGATCATCTCCGTCCATTTTTCCCTGCATTCTCGTAAGCCCCTCCACCTCTACGCGAAACCACAAAACTTCTCTACCCTTAGATCGCCAGAGATTGCCACAAATACATTCTCCAGTCTAACCCAAAATACAACCTCAATGCATTATTAAAAATTTAGATTTTAGTTTTAAAAATCTTAATTTTCTAAATAGATTCAAGTTATAACTATGAGACAACGAATTAAAACATTTGATTTAATCATGATGTTTGAATGGTTACTGTATTTCTTGATTTTTCAGAGGATTTCCAATCATAAGATACTTGAACTATTTTTAATACCTAGATTATGATTAACTAATCTATTTTGTTTTGAATCCAAGTCCTAATAGTGATTTTATAAAAATCTTAAATTTCTAAATTGTCACTTAACTCTGGAACAAAGAACAGAGAAACACTTATATGAACAAATGAATCACATATGTACTTAGGTTTTAAATCATTCACATATTCATATATTCAGATTAAAACAACATGCATACATATCTCCAAACATACCTCATGAGTTTACTTCAAACACTTAGCATATGCATCAAATTTAAAGATGTTTTATGCTCACAGTTTAAAAGGGCATAGGTCTAAACTTAAGAACAGAAATGATAAAATCAACTAAAATACTCACAGGCTTACATATATATAGATATGCAAAGAAATCATCACATGGTAATTCACACGAAACATATATTTGTTACTTAAGTTTTTAATCTAAAAGTTTACTCATCTAATTTGATAAACAGAGAATAAAGTTATTTTAGAAAAATGTTACTCACCAGATAAAATGAAGGACAGAGCATCTCTTTTGAAACTGCCTTTGAAACTTTTTAAAACTGGAATTGTTGTTAATAAATCTTGCATGCATGTTAACTTGTTTGTTTTGATGTGTTGCTTTAGACTCCAGGTTTGATTTTTCTTTGATCTTGCTTTAAAACAGGTTTACTTGTTTCCAGATTGAAGAAATGCAGGCTTTCAGATTTGAAGAGGAAACAGACTTTGCCTTTGATTTTTGAATAATGGATTACAGGGTTTACACTTGCAGGCTTTGTTTTGAGATTGAAGAAATGCATTACAGGGATTGAAGAAGAAGTTTTACAGGGATTGAAGAAGAAGCTTTTTAGAGGATTGATTACATGTTGTTTTTGGGATTAAGGAATTTGATTACAGATATATTTTGAGAGATTGTTTGTTTCAGATTTTGGTTTTAGAAAATAGGCTGAAGTCTTTTGTCTTTTGAATTGAAGAAGATAGAAAAGAAAAAATGAGTATAAGAGATAGATGTATATATAAGTAAAAATGATTTATTTTAAACTAAAAAGAAAAATTAAAAACAACAATGACACTTGTCTTTCTCATATTCTAATTTTACAACACATGTTAAAATGGTTACTTAATAATTTAACACTTGTCTTTTTATTTAGTTTTATTTATTTTAAATGTAAATAAATCTTTTTCTTTATTTATAAAACACTTATTACTTATCTATTTATATATATAATACTTTTAAAGAAATAAAACTAATTATATATATATATATAAAGCTTATACATATATTTATAAAATCAAAAACTATTTAAAACCTTACCTCTTTTGAATTTCAAAATTAAATCTAAATTCAAATTCAAATTATATTTTTAAAATCCAATTTAAAGTAAATTTAAAACAACATATTGAATATAACAATCCTATTTTATTAAAGTTTATTTATATCTATATATATAAAACAATATATTAATAATATTGTTTAACATAATAATTTATTAATATTAAAACAATTTATAAAAGAGATTACCTTATTATTAATCTTATTTAAAACCATATAGATATTAATTTTAAATAACTTTGAAAAGCTAATATTAAATAAATCCAAATCTCCAAACTATAAATATATATATATTAGAAATTTAAAACAAGATTTCATTTATTATTTAAATTTCAAATCCAAGCTTATCTATTTACAATATATACATATATATATATATATATACATTATAAATAGAAATCATTTTATTAGTTTTTAAAGGATAGAATTCACTAATTAAATATTCATTTAATTAGATTTTTAAACCAATTCAAATATTTTTATCAAAGATTAACAAATCAATTTAATTATTTAAACATATTATTAAATTGATATTGCCCTAAATTTCCGGGATATTACACTTCATTTGCTTCTGCTTCATCTGTTTCATCTCATTCCACCACAATAGAGAAACCCTAACCAGATTAAATCGCGACTTCCAACTAAAGCAAAAGGGAAGGAGTAAGCAAATGACGAAGAAAATTTCCAAAATGAAACAAAATGAGTTGCGCGATTAGGTGGATTAAGCAGAGTCGAAACAATAAGCGGATTAAGAAGAAGCGAGACGATGGTAAACTTGGGCGATTTACAAGTAATGGTACAACCGAATCAAGGAAATCGAAACTTGCAGCACAGGTTTGAAGTGTGAAATCGAAACGCCTATGGGAGATTCGTGACGGACTTTCATCTGATAAAGAAGCCTATGGTTGTTGACGATGAGATGCGAGATGCGGTTCAGGGTCACATGTAGGGTTGAGGAAGAAGTAGGGTCACATGTGTGAAAGTGGCAGTTGTTTATTCCCTTTTGGCTACTGATAATCATGTTAATGGGCTGTTACCCAATAAATTGGTAAATAAAATGTTTGAAGAAATTATTCGAAGGCAAAGAATGAAAAGAAGTATTTCCCTATTTGGAATAAATAAAGAACCCATTTACAAAAAAAAGAAAATTGTCTAGACTTGGAAATTGGTACATTCTAAAAAATATCGGAGGCACGGTGTGAATATGTGATGTAGTTAAAGATGTCAAGCTCTTAATCTTTTAATACAACTATTATGATAATGGTAGTCGCTATCAAAGCTCAAAAAACTGTTGCACTTCTAACGTAGTTGGTATTTTAGTGCTACCATTTGGTTTATAAATTTATGTGATATAAATCTACTGGTTGAAAGATTGAATTCACTTGATGTTTTGTTCAAATATCATCTTTAATATGCACAAAAATGAAGTTGATCTAGCAAGCTTCTAAAGAAAATTTGAAGAAATAGCAAAAATGATCACTACACTGATTTTATTATCTTTGTATTGTAGTAGCTACACTATAAACATATGGTTCAATGATCAAATGCAGGTCCATTTGGACGTGCATATACACTAGTATATATAATATAAATTTGATGTTAGCTAACGAGCTCACGGCACAAAAAAATAATATTTTTTGGACTTATAAAATAATTTTTAAATAAAAAATTATGAAATTTTGATACCGATCAAAATTAATTATTAAAAAATAATATCCGAAATTTGAAGATTATGTAATGTTATTAAATAAAACTTTATAGTTAATTTCAAATTATATTAATACATATATAATCAATTTCTAGTGAAATAAATAGTTATATTAATATTTAAATATATAATAAATATAAATATATATTAAAATAAAGTAAAATTTGCTGTCGAATTATTATTGTGCAAAGCAAAATTTGAAAATATTATTATATGATTTAAATCTTTACGATATAATTTATTAATTAATAAAATCATATATAGTTTTATTTAATTGAAAATTATTTTTTATTATTTTATTTTTGGGCCATGAGTTTATTACCAGTAAACTTACAAAATATATTTTTAATATGTAGATGCACCAATATATTCAGTCATCCAATATGTGACAAAACATCGGTACTCTAGATTCGTAATATAATCTATTAACCTACAATATAATACAATATAGATAATAATATTGAATGAATCAAAAAACAAGTTGAATACCTTTGACCAAGGCTTAGAGATCTGGCTCTTCAAATCAAATTCCAAGTTCTAGAGTTGCTGGCTCCATAACTGCTTTACCACCGACGATCGAATCGAAGAATTTTGATGTGATTTGAGCTTGAATTTCTTTTGGGTTTAAATGAGGGTTCGTTGGTCGAAATTTATAGGAGGAAGGAGAGCAAAAAGTCTCAAAATAAATGGTGTAGTGGGTGCCATATAATTAAGAAGTCAAATGGAGAGAAAAGTGGATCACATCTTTACCTCCCTCTCTTACCAATTTCACTCTTTTAAACCATTCAAAAGCGTCCTTCTTTTATCAACATTTGGCTGCCTGTCCAAGCTATTTAGGCCGAAATTTGCATACCCGAATGGGCCTCAAAACCAATTCCATCCTAAACAATATCCGTTGCATTCAAATCTAAATTTAAACGTGTACCGATATTGTATATCAACTATAAATACATTATTTAACATTGTTCAATACATTTAAATTTTTTTGCAGTTAATATATCATAAATTTAGTTAATTTATAGTAACTAAAAATTAATTAGATCATGTGATAAACGTAGAATTCATTGTTTTGGTTGTGTGACTCTTAGATGTAAATTTAGTCAGCGATTAATATCAAACAATTCGAATATTAACGTTCACACGTCACTTAGAGGTGGTGTGACATTGTGACTAAATTTATCACTTATTTGATTTTGGTAAAATCCTATTTTACTTTATTAAGTGTTACCTGCCCGTGACAATTATTTACACTAATTATCTTCAACAAAACTATATCGTTTTGGACTTATGGAATTTGGTAATAGTCAAAATTTCAATAGCATCCATATTCAATAGTCCAAATACAAAATCCTCTTCAATATAACAATTATTATTAACCGAACAGCTTCGGCCAGAGACTTTAACTTTGAGTGGTCATCAATTGACCGTGATACTAACCTCATATAACTTAGGAGACGAATCCTCTCTTCTAATCCTTCCACTTGATCCAACTATAGTCGTTCCATAGACATCGTTCCACGATTTAATATAATCAAAGTGGATTTTCTACATTGAAGCTTGACTGTATTCTCAAGTTGAGAGAATTGTGTAATATTTTTACATCGATATTTTTTATTTGACCTTAGTTATATTAACCAACAAAAAACTATTGAATGAGTCATTTCATAATTATCCAATTACTATCAATACGTAACTTCATGATGTCCCTAATATTCATGAGTAACACGCTGTCCAATATTTGAAGAGCGTACGTACTCTAATCTCAATGGATGCATCAATATCCAGTCTCGATACATCTTGAATAGAAATATTTAAAATGGTATGTTTATTTTATTATGATAAATAACTCATGGTTAAAATGCATTGTAACCACTATCACCAAACATACAATATATGGATTTTTTATTAAATATACTTTTAGTTAAATTAATTAATTAATGTAACATATTATATCAATTATATAATAGAAAGAAAATTCATTTTATTTCCAACAAGATTGATTATCGAGTTAGATATATGTAGTGTAACGACCTGGAAATTTTAACGATTTTCATAACATAATTAACTGAAATTTTGCTTGAAAATGAAACAATTAAATTTGTCAATGAAAATTTGATATTTGGTATGCATCTATTTAAACATAGCAAATGGCGAATTTTCATTGGTAAATATGAAAGTTAATTCTGTTGTGAAATTTTCAATGTCAATTTAAAATTAGTTAAATTGATGGAAATAAAATATTTTTGAAATTTAAATATTTTTATATAAGAAAAATATAAATCATTTTCTGAATGAGACGTCATATTTTGTTTCGCCAAATTTGGACTTCTCTAGCCCCGTTCATCTTATTTTCGACGAAATTGCTGCAGTTTGACAGCGAAATATCGAATTTTGATAAGATGGTCGTATCGTTGATATATGTATACCAGTTTGTTCGTCTTGTCGTGCTGATCTCCGCAGTATATTCATTTGTGTGTTTCAGTGGTACGCGGCGAAAACCGTGAAACGATCAGCCATATCGGTACTCGTTTTTGAATATTTGCTGTTCCTTTTGTCCTTTCGTGTATCCAACGTAAAAAATTGAATAGCCACTTACATTTATTATTCCCTAAATTCGACTAGTGACTATTACTATTCCACATTCCAATTTATATACTCTGGTTCATTCATTTCGTATTCTTCTATTTTCTTTCACGTCTGTTCTTATAAAAAAATTAAAATTATATCTATATTACTTTGCATGTCAACCTGCTCGTATTCCCTTTCATCTACATCTCACCAGAGCCCGCGTTCCAACACCGATCATCGCCACTCCGATGGTCTCTCTCCCCACCCTTCACGACCTTCCACCACGTACCTCCCATCGCCGAAAGCTACTGCACCTGCTTCGTCCACGTCTCCGCCCTGTCAACACGTCACAACTCCACCTTGGATCTGATCCGCCCATCACAGTGCCACACATGAATCGGCCTCTCCACCTCCACGAGCAACCTCCATTCGACCAGACCCATGTCCCCCTCGACCATCACATGCCCAGACCACATCCTACACAGCAACACCCCATGCCGAGATCCCCTCCTCCACATCATAGCCACTACCCTGAAACCCTCCACCTCACCACGTTTGCTCAACAACCAGCGCATATCCTCTTTCCACTCCATGCGCATATGACAGCATGCTTCCTCCACCATTTCAAAACCCATGCATGCAACCCTATAGCCCTATCTCCTCTCCTCCTCCTTTTCTCTGTCAACTTCTGAGACTTCCGCCATCCGCCTTTGACCATTGCTTCGGCCATCTGTCCCTCCGTGCCACCTTAGCCCGAGTGCAGATGGCCTCCACTGCTTTCCCTTGTTCAAGCAGCAGACTTCTAGCCTATTCTTTCCTCTTAGTTTATAAAAAAAATACAAGCTCATGTACTTAGAGAAATCTACTTGTCCTCTGTTCTTTTGAAGCCTTGGCCATGCATTCTCCTGTGCCACCATCCACCACTCCTCCTCTTCCCTTCTCTGTTTTTCCTTGCCTCAAATAGTGCGCAGCCTACACTCAAAGCCCGCCCTCCTCCTGGACGCCTAAACCCAAATGCGGGTGCCACCAACCGAGAACAGTCAGCCTTCATCTAGGTTTGCTCAACTCTGATTGTTATATATAATACATATATTATGTAATATGCTTGAATCCTTGCTCTGATCTGATATATATATATATATATATATATATATATCACACATATATATTGTGTAATATATTTGAATCTTTGCTCACTGACAACTTCAATTTGCCATCTTCTGTAGTAGTATATGGGACTGCTCTACATTTGTGTGGTTCTCTTGATTTCAAGAGCAAATATGGATCTGGGAGCGTATATATAAAGCAGATTTGTAACTTGTTTTAAATATTATTATTTAAAGATATGGATGTTTTCATGTAATTAGATGTGTTTTAAATTAAGTATTGATTTTATTTTATATATGTGTTTTAAATTTAATATTTATTTTCAAATATATATATATATATATAAGATTTTATTTCTAAATACGTGTTTAAAGTTTTAGAATTTAAAAATATATAGCTATATATATTTGTTTCATCAGATCCACCGAGTTCAAGATCGTGCCACCTTCGCTTCGCTTGGCTTTGGATTTGTTGTAGAGTTCGTGATTCAAAAAAAATTCGTAGCTTGTCGTATTGTCAAATTTCTCTAGTCTCGAAAGGTGAGCAATCACTCACGATTAACATTCTTATATTTAGTAAATTTAATTTACATGAAATGACGATTGAAATATGCTATTAAATTTGAATTGTTAATTGCGAAATATGATATGTCGTTATCTGTCATTGTTTACCTATGACATATGACACCATCACCTGTTGTATATATTATATTTAAATTTGTTACTGATGATATATACCTGTTGTTGATATGTTATATTATTATCATATTTGTTATCACTTTGCAAGTTCCCTGTTAGTTTAGAAATTTCTATGGGTTGAAATGATACATACCCGAACGATATTTTAGAATAGGGGAAAATTGTTATGGTTTGAAATGATAAACCCAAGCGATTTTCATTGATTTTGAAATTTTGGGATTGCGGGTTGAAATGCTACATACCGGTAAATATTAATTATTGCGGATTGAAATGAAAAATATCTGTATCACTTGACCATAGGATAGAGAATTATATACGGACACCGTTGGTCTATTTTGAAAATGATTTCCGAAGTTCAAAAGGAAATATATGGATTTTACTAAATATTGATTTTTAAATATAATATAAAGATTTTATTTTAATATATGTGAAAATTTAGATTTTTAAAAAATATATATGTTTGGAAATTTTAAATTTATAAGTTAAGTTTTGAAAAATGTAAATTTTTAGATTTTAATTATAATTTTATTATTTTAAAAAAAATAAAAATAAGATTTTATACAATATATTTAGTAAAATAAGATTTAATTTAATAATAATTAATCTAATAAAATTTAATAAGAATTTAATTTAACTAATATATATAATATGTTTTAAATATTTATTTACAATTTATATAAATATTTTTAAAATAGATTTGGTAATAACATTAATAATAGAGGTTGGAAAGATAAACTAAAGTTGACTTGAAATTTAAATTTGTTAAGAATTGAGTTGAAATAAGAATTGATTTATAATTAAAAAAATTTAGAATTGAATTTAAATAAGGTTTGATTTGTACATTGATTTTGAGACTTTGAAGGTATGATTTTATAACTCGATTTGATAAAAAGTGATTAGATGAATATTTTCGACTTTAAATAAAATTTAAATTGAATTTTGAATATTGAATTAAATTATAATATGAGATTTTATTTAAATATTATTAAAGATGATTAAGTGAACATTTTGAAAATTTAAAAAGGATTAAAGTTGAATTTTGAAATATAAATGAAATTTATCAAATTGAGTTATTGTAAATTGTTTGAATACTGAAACGTATTGAATTGGAAGTGGTTTAAATTTGTAATTCAAACTTGGATTTGAAATCGATATAAAATGGTTTTTAAATGAGAATTTGAATTGAACCCTTAACCTTTTAATTTGAAAATTGTCGTACTGAGATTTTTTTTAAATTGAATTTTGGAACTAAAGTTGATTTGAATTGATTTATGAAATTGGAAGAAACAATTCTAATTGTAAACTATTTTTGATATATATACTATTTTAATATATGAACTATTTTAATCTATAATATATTTTTAAATATATAAACTAATTTTAATTTATAACTATTTCAATATATATAAACTATTTTCAATATTTAAACTATTTAAGTTGGAATTGTTATGATTTAGATTTAATGGATTTAAATGCGAATATTTTGATATAATGATTTAAACAATTTGTGTTATGATTTTTGAAGTGAATATGATTTCGAAAGTGATATGATTTCGAAAGTGAATATGATTTCGAAAGTAATATGATTTTGAAGTGAATTTGATATTTTGATATGAATATGGACTATTTGAAATGAATTGACCACGGTGTGAAATAAGTGTTTGGTTGTTAAAGGGACCAGGATCTGATATTGTCATACTCTCTACCAATACCGAAAACCACTTTAAACTGTGTACATGGTGGAGATTATAGAATGAAGTAGGATGGTTTGGTGGCGTCTATATAAGGTGTGAACGTAGCCCTGACTTCCGCGAGTTAGCTTGATGTGGCTAAAACAGGAGCCATGCCGGGCCAAGTGAGGTTTCTCCTCCTATCGGGCACATTTCTTCGATATCATTCTATTACTTTGTGATTTGATTGGGTGCACCTTTAATTTGGGAGTGTGTCTCGAGGTGGGCGGAAGTAGCTGCTATGCGTTACCACCAGTCCGGATCCGCAAAACGGTAGAATCCTACCCTGGGCATTGCCTTGCGTGCCTTGTCACATGCCTTATCGCACCTTCTACGACTTTGGTTTGTACCGTACCTATGGAGTGCTCCCTGAGTATCCCATCAGTTTGGTGGGGCTTATAGTAACTATATAGACTACAGGATAAAAACGTGTTAAGGGGGATATGGGTAACACCTTAATGCTATTTTAATAGTTTACTTTACTATAGACATTATATATGTAGCGTATTGTACTATGTATGTAGATAGTTTAACGGATACTTAGAGGATGGGAATCCCAAACATTCTTTAAGTTATTTTGTATTTCAATTGACATTTTCACTTGAGTTGAATTTACTGGTATAAGAATGTTAATCCTGACTCGAGTGTTTTGTGTTTCGCTTTATGCTCGGGTCTGACAGAGTGTCACGGCATTTGAGACTCACCTTTCGAGCTTTGGAGCTTTGCTTGGAGATCTAGCTTCATCTACTCAACTATTCTATTATTTCAGTTTATTCTAGTTGTTTATGTTCAGGCTTGTCATCTGCTTTTGTATTCGAGACTACATTGTATTTGAGATTTCTATTGTATCTTGTTTTAGACTCTGATGTTTATAAAGTAGCTTCATGAACTACTATTTATCTATTCCGCTGCTTTAATGTTGTATTATTTTGTGTATGTGATTCTGTGATTGATATATTGACTGTATATGCTAAGTTTTACCAAATATAAATTAACAATCTGTGGTTTTGAGAAATTCAAGTTTGACATTAGTAGATGATTGTCGATTTGAAGGGTTCAAAATACTAGGTCGTTACATGTAACAAATTACATAATTGCCTCTAAGACATATCAATAACTCTATCAATCTCCCACTTGCACTTAAGGTCAATTATGGAATCTCTATGGCATCCTTTCAATCAGTTTGATGAGAATTAATTGAGCTAGACCCTTTATGGATGGATCTTCTATGTTGGTTTAATTAAATACTCTATCAATCAACTCTCTCCGTTGTTGATAAATACCTTTATCATGAGAACTATTCGGAGTATGTTTCTCGACTTCTAGTGAGCTCTTTTTATTATATTATTATCATATGACAATGACGTAGTATTCTTATTGCTTCGAATCACCTCTAGCTTAGTTATAAATTTGTGCATTTATATTTATATTTCCTTTATTGCGGCACTATTTAAGGCGATGCACTTAGCCTTTCGTTGAATCATCCACAACCTTTCATTTGAAACATTTACAACTTAAAGCTTCTTAATTAAGGTTCAAACATGAATCTGGAATCGACATATTATACTTGATAACACTTATGAAGTTTGTATCTGAACACTCTTTCATAAAGAGTTCATTGTTTCTCTAAACAATTGTTTAGTAATTCATAAATACTCGAGAAAACTCTAAATTACCATTTAGAGATCTTAATTCAAATTTGATATTTGCTTTATGCATTAAATACATAAGAAAATTACGATATTGTAGACAATTCAACAAGTATGATAATTCGTACTATCAATATATAAGAAATCAACCTTACATGTTCCATATTAAATATTTTATTATGGTATCTTTGCATATCATTTAGGACATTTCCAACATCCTTTATACTTGCTATAAAAGATAAAATTTACAGAGCCAATATTGAGTTTAAACAACCAAATTATTACTGATTTTAACACAAGTACATCAATAACAATCAGTATTACATTATTTACTTATAGTCTACAAATATATATGTATCATTTAGTGGTTCTTTCTTATTGACACACGCTTCCTCTGCATTTTGACTAGAAATCAAACTATTCTAATTTCTATCAAAATACTTATTCAATTTCGATGCTTATAAAATGATACTTTTATATTATTTTTTGGATCATATCCAAAAAATCCACAAACTCAATATTGCTCCCACTGGCTTCGAGACACTTTGGTTACTATGTGCAACAGTCTATTCTAAATCATTATTTAGAATTTTTCATTTCAACACGTGTACAAAAACAAAGTCATATTAAGCGATAAATTTATGAATAAATCTGAAATAACTGAAGCACGTTCAATAATGAATCTACTACGCGAATTTCAACAATTGAACTTTACGATGTTACTCTTATCAATGTTGCTCATTGTATTCCAACTGCATTTATATTGCTATTGAAAACACATTCGCGGATGATAGATTATATCTCTTCAGTATAAATATCAAAATCATATTTTGATAATGTATTTGAAATCCTTTTTGGATTTGTGCATCATACCATATCGTAGAGTCAATACTTTAATGGTTCAATTAACAACCAAGGATTATCTATTCTCGATATTATAAGAAACTCGTAGTCACTATTCAATGTGTGAGAATACTTATTAGACATTCTAATGTGTTGTGTTTATTCATGTTTGATTAGTTTCACTATCAATAATTTCTAAAAGTAATTACTTCACTATAAAGTTGATATTTCTTGAAGCAACAATTGTTTCTCAGTTCAATGGAACGAGTATTCGTAAACATCTTATGAATTTTCTTATATACAAAACAGATTTGGTTTAACTGTACAATATTTAATGTTCAATACATAAATTGATAATTCAATGACAATCATTCCCAAACTCCTTTTGGGGCGATTCATACAAGATCCCTCATGAACAATTATTGCATGCAGTCTTTCGATTCGCACAACCTACCAACTCCTTGGCCTAGGATATGTTGGGTTTCTCATAAACCCTTATCTTGCATGATTTTTAAACCATTCTTTACATGAAATTAATTTTAACCTTATGTGGTACTCTTAAGTACATGACCTTATAGAAAGAAGTTAACTCAACTTCACTCATAATTAATCGTACTTTGTTTAACAAAGTTTAATTACACCTTATCGATACATCATTATGTATCATAGGGAGGAGTGGCTTTTGAGATTGAATCTTTATTCATGTTTAGGTACGTTGGGAACTCTTTTTCAACATGCTCACATATTCGACCAAATCGAATCAATTTTATTTTCTATTGCACGTTATTTTATTTACTTCGATTTTACACTTAACGAGCTTATCATAGACATACTACATGTGTATCAAATACACATGTCCATATTGGTAATAACTCATTGATGAATATAACAAAGTATATGGAACCATTTTGGTATTAATAGACTTGTGTTGCATACACACACACACGTATCAATCTAAAGAATTCATCAACTCTTATCACACTCCCACTTAATGGGTGTTTTGCCTTTAATTGTTTGAGGTATAATTAACTAGTATCATATGATTCATAATTATATAATCTAAGAATTATTTCTCCAAGCTGTGGCTTAGTCTATAATTCCAAAATAACTGCAACTAAATTTAGATACCGATATATTTTCCAATCCATCTCAAATACTACTATTATTGTTTATTTTATAGTGAATATTCATATTGAGACAAACTATGTCTATTTTTCAGTTAACACTGAAAAAAGGTCATTATTTCATAAATTATGTTTGGTATGTTTTATGAAAACAATTTTCATAATTTGATGTGATCAATAAGTGTTATATGGCATGCTCCCTCTATTTCTGCCATTACTATAATAGCGTATGAAATACAAAGCTCCATGCAACAACTTAATATAAGTTATTTATTTCATTTACCGTAACTGGTCTACCATCGAAAAATTTAAGATCGATTATCTTAAATTCAAAGAAATAAATCTCATAGAAAATAATTTTCTATTTGAAAATACAATTTGGAATAGAAATCATATTTCTCATTCCAATGTTAAACATAAACTACTATTTTACAATTCTCGTTTTCAATGTTTCTTTATGAAACATACGTGACCATTCACTCTCTTCTTCCTAACTATGCCTTAAGTTATATGTAATATCTATCTTTCTTACACCTAAAGACGATACTTAATACATTGTGACGACCGCCCATGACCCCTGCACCGAATCTAGAGATAGTGCGCTGTAAAGTGTGCCAGGCGACCATGGACGATTGTCAGGGTAGATTAAAACAACAGAATCTATCGTATTACTCACAGCGCATGGACAAAATACAATAGAACATATGTATAGTGAAGCTTTACAGAACAAAATGACATCATATAAAAACTCCATAATAGTTGAATACAAGCATCCAAATAGCCAATACATCAAGCCTCACTACATAACACTCAGAGAATACAAAACAGCGGAACATCCAGTACATATAATAAGAAGATAATATGCAACCCTCCAGCTCGTCTTCGATATCAGCATCGTGAGAAGAGAACAGCACCTGTCACCTGCTACCTAGTCTGCCCGTCCCAAAAATGGACGAACAGCCCAAGGCAATAAGAATTAAACATAAAGCCTTGAGTCAGACAACAGTCTTAGTGAGCAGTAAATTAACTAATCAACATACCAAAAGAGCATAAAGGAAAAGGAATAGGAATACAGCCCTCCCACTCCAACCTCATTCTACAGTGATAGCCCCCAGACACACTAAGCAGAAGCAACATAGCAGAGCATACAATTTAAAGTAAAGTAATAATCATTCGAGTCAAGGGCGATGTTTTCCAAGTACCAAGGCCTAAATCAGATAAGCACCCAGAAAAACACTGCTCTTGAGACCGAATGACGATACAGCCAAACATCCATGACTCTGGCTATCACTGTTATCGTTGCTTCGATATCACCGTTAATTGAATGACCGGCACATTCTTTCAGCCGTCCGTCAAGGGCTAATGGAAACCCCGGTTCTAGACATAACTCCCGCACGTCGTCGCAGCCCGTGCCTAGGACTATCGAATCTGCACAGAGTACTCGACCATCAACAGTTGGCCGTTGGGACTATCGAATCTGCCCAAACGTACTCTTGCTTAGAGCATGCTAGAACCTTCAACAACGATGCTATCCAAGCCTCCTAGTCATCCTCCTCGACGACTATTCTCATATCCATTCATTATCTTCAACTCGAATCATATCACCAAGTTATCAACATGCTTGGAATGATCCCGTCTGGATTAGACCATGTCTTCATCACATGATTGCCTTGCTTCATTACATCCTCGCAAAGCCTCATCTCAACATCACATCATCAAATCTACGCATAAGAGCTTCCTCATCCTGCTACATATGCCACGAGCAGCTTTCCCAATTCAAGAGCCTTTCCCTTAGCTTTTGAATCATCTTCGATCTAAATCTAATCATCAATCATCTAGTTCATAACAATCAATCAAATCAAACATCAATCCAAGCAATCAAGCATTCAAATATGATCTAAGTAGACAATTATAACAATAATGGCATTTTCGTAATTAAAGAGTTGAAAGTCCAATAAGCATGAAAACATGAATTATATCTCTACAAACTTGATGAATGAACTTGCATAGGTTAACATATGATAAAATGGATGTAACATCATCATGAACAATGGATCTATATGGATCTACACTTAGGATGAAGAACATGCATGGAAATCACTATTTTAACACCAAATCGAGCCAACAATCCGATATACTCCTTTGGATCCGTGTGAGAGATAATCACCATTCACCAAATCACCTAAACAACCACAAATATACACGCTTCAGATCTGGACAGCGAAGGATCAAGCTTGATCTATCACGAATCCGCTTCAAACGAAGAAATCTCTCTTAAAAAGATGAAGATCTTCAATCTAAGCTCTTGAATCTTCAATCTTGATCTTCGATTTGGATGGATGGAAGCACTAGATTAGAGTGGAGAAAAGAAGTGAAGAAGTGTAGAAGTCGAGCTCTCAAAATGGCAGCACTTCGTCGCTTCGAAATCCGGATCCCAAAAATGAAGCCAACCCCCCTCTATTTATAGCTGAAAACTGCCCCTAGGTCGCTCATCTCCATAGGTCGTCCACGACCAAACTGCTACAACCTACGACCTATAACCAACCGACCTAAAGACTTGCCCAAACCATACCACTTAACACATGGCCAAACCCAGCGACTTATCGCACGCGCGACCTAACAACTTACGCGCTTAGCGACCTAACAAAGCTCTCCATCCTACGACCTAACGAGGTTATGACCTAACACTTAACAAAACCCAGCGACCTAACAACTCACGCGACCTACCAACCCAGGGACTTACCAGTGTTACGACCTAACACTTAGACCCACGCGACCTAACACTTAAACTATCCTAGCGACCTAACAACTCACGCGACCTACCAACCCATGCGACCTAACTCCTTAGGTCGCCTAACGACCTAACTATGCTAACAAGCTATCCACTAGGTCGCAACATACTGGGTTGTTAACTCGCTAACCCTTAGGTCGCGTACAACTATAGGTCGCTCCCTGCTTATCCTCCTTAGGTCGCTGCCCCTATAAGTCGTCTACGACTTACCACTTAACTTCCCTAAGTCGTATACTCCTTAAGTCGCTAACCTATAGGTCATACCAAGATACTAGGTCGCAACACAGCTCTCCAAACTTCTTAGGTCGTTGCCGACCTAACAATGCTAACTCGGAACCAATAGGTCGCCCATCCCTAGGTCGTTAACTACTGGGTTTAACTTGCTACTCCCATAGGTCGCTCCAAACTGTCCACGACCTAAACCACCTCGCGACTTATCACCTGAACGACTTAACACTTAGGTGCGACTCAAGACAGTGCGACCTACCACTTAATCTGGCTACGACCTAACTCTTAACTCGCCTATCCCCTTAGGTCGCAGACCTTCTCTAAGTCGCTCACGACTTATCTCCTAAGTCGCCAACAACATTTAACTAACCTCTAGGTCGCGTACGACCTAGGACTTAGGCAAATTTCAACCAAAATCTGAAACAACTAGGAAATGCTGAAAATCCCAGATTTTGACAAACTTTTCGATCCGTAAAATACGGGTCGTTACATTCTCTCCCCCTTAGGAATTTCGCCCCCGAAATTCCATACAATCATAGCAATCAAAAACTATTATGTACGCCTACCATCCATAACAATCAACAAACCATGCATCCAATTCTAGCTTAGCGTACAGAATTCTAAAACTAGAACAAGTTACAATATCGCGAGATGACAGGACACCTTAGGGCCATACCTTGAAGAGTTCAGGATGAGCTGCCTTCATCCTCTCTTCCACCTCCCACGTGCAGTCGTTATCATCATCACTCCATTGTATCTTGAGCAACTGAACTACCTTCCTCCTAAGCTGTTTCGTGTCGGTTTCCGCAACACGAAGCGGCTTACGAGGTCTTCTATCGATTGGATCAACTTCGAAATCTTCATAGCTATCAGCAGAAACCACCATATCCGAGTCGTGCACATACTTCCGTAGATATGATACATGAAAAACATTGTGCACACCCGACATCTTCTCTGGCAACTCCAATCTGTAGGCGAGCTTTCCAATTCGCTCGATGATCGGGAATGGTCCAACAAATCTCGGAGTCAATTTTCCTTTCTTCCCGAATCTAATAACATTCTTCAGTGGAGAAATCTTCACAAAAACCATATTACCAACGTCGAATTCCAAATTCTTTCGACGCTTATCGGTATAACTCTTCTGACGGTCTTGGGCTGCCTTCATTCGTTGCCGAATGATCTCTATACAATCTGAAGTCTGCCGGATCATCTCTGGCCCAAGTAACGGCTTTTCTCCAGTTTCCAACCAACATGTCGGAGAGTTACACGGTCTTCCATACAATGCCTCATACGGTGCCATACCAATGCTTGACTGGTAACTGTTGTTGTACGCAAACTCCTCCAAATGAAGGTGATCTTCCCATGATCCTCCGAAATCCAAAACACAAGCTCTGAGGAGATCTTCCAAAACTCGGTTGACTCTCTCGGTCTGACCATCTGTTTGAGGGTGATAAGCTGTACTCAAACACAACTCGGTTCCCAAAACTTCCTGGAAGCTCTTCCAAAATCCACTAGTGAACAATGGATCTCGATCGCTCACTATACTCTTCGGAATACCATGGAATCGAACTATCCACTTAACATACAACTCAGCCAACTTTGATGCAGTCCTAGTCGATCGAATAGGAATGAATCTTGCACTCTTAGTCAGATGATCTACAATGACCCAAATCCCTTCATTTCCCATTCTGGTTCTAGGCAATCCATCAATAAAATCCATCGATACCTGCTCCCACTTCCATGTAGGAACTTCTAATGGCTGTAGTAATCCACTTGGCTTTTTCTGTTCAGCCTTTACCAACTGGCAGTTCATACACTTGGAAATAATATTTCCAACATCCTTCTTCATACCTTCCCAGTAGTAGGTTCTCTTCATATCTCGATACATCTTATTTCCACCTGGATGAATTATCAACTTCGAGTGATGACTTTCCTTCAGGACTTCACTCCTCAATTCATCTATATCGGGAACAACTAGTCGTCCTTGCTTTCGAAGCCAACCCTCTCGATTGACCTCGAATCCTTTATCCTTTTCTGGATCCAATCCAGATTCCAATTCACGGATAATCTTGACAAGCTTATCGTCTCGCTTTTGGCTCTCACCAATCCTTTCCACAAGAGAAGGTCTTATCGATAAGTTTGCCAACATCTCAGGTTCCAATTCACATCTAGGCCTGAAGTTAAATCCAGCTAAATACTCGAGACTCTTCCATTCTGAAAACATGGCTCCCAATCCTGCATGTCTTCGACTTAACGCATCTGCCACTGCGTTACCTTTTCCCGGAGTATAAGCTATACCAAAATCATATGATGCTAAAAACTCTAGCCAACGTTGCTGCCGAAGATTCAAATCCTTTTGGGAGAAAAGATACTTCAACGACTTATGATCCGTAAACAACTCGAATCGAACTCCCAATAGATAATGTCTCCACATCTTCAGAGCAAATACAATCGCCGCTAACTCCAAATCATGAGTCGGGTAATTCCTTTCATGCGGCTTCAGTTGTCGACTTGCATACGCAACAACTTTATCCCTCTGCATCAGCACTGCTCCAAGTCCAGTACCACATGTGTCGGTGTAAACCACCATCTCATCATTCCCACTTGGAATAGTCAAAACAGGAGCACTTGTCAATCTCTCTTTCAGGATTCCGAAAGCTTGCTCACACTTAGCATCCCAACTGAACACTTGGTTCTTCTTGGTTAATCCTGTTAACGGTGCAGCTACCTTGGAGAAGTCTTTGATAAACCGTCGATAATATCCTGCTAATCCAAGAAAACTTCTCACATCAGAGGCATTCTTTGGTCTAACCCAATCCTGGATTGCTGCCACCTTAGCGGGATCAACCGCTATCCCATTTCCAGAAATCACATGGCCTAAGAACCTCACTTCACTCTTCCAGAAGTGACACTTCGAAAACTTAGCCTTCAGCTGATGTTTCCGCAAGATTTCCAAAACAATACGCAAGTGAGTCTTGTGCTCCTCTTCCGTTCTGGAATAAATCAGAATATCATCCACGAACACAAGTACGAACTTGTTCAACTGATCTCTGAACACTCTATTCATAAGATCCACAAAATATGCTGGCGCGTTAGTCAATCCAAACGGCATTACTAGCCACTCAAAGAAACCAGATGGTGTCCGAAAAGCAGTCTTTGGCACACTATCCTTAGCCACTCTCAACTGGTGAAATCCCGTTGCCAAATCCATCTGAGAAAACACCTTAGCTTCGTGAAGCTGATCAAACAAGTCATCTATTCTCGGCAATGGATACTTGTTCTTCTTAGTCACCTTATTCAGCTCACGATAATCCACACACAATCTCAACGACCCATCTGCCTTGGTTGCAAACACAACTGGTGCACCCCACTCGGACACACTACGCCGAATGAATCCTTTCTGCAAAAGATCATCAACTTGCACCCTCAACTCCTGCTGTTCCCTAGGCGCCATCCGCCTAAGAGGCATCACAACAGGTCTGGCTCCTTCAACTAGATCTATACGAAACTCGATCTCTCTATGCGGCGGCAACCCTTTGACTTCGTCAAAGACATCCTCGAATCCATTAGCGATTGGCACCGATGACAGTCCATCCCGTGGAACAACCAGCGAATACATGAAGCTCATGAAGACGCCTTCCTCATGCTTACATCGTATTACAACCTTTCGCCCCTCCACATTCTCGACTGTCACTTCCAACCTCTCGCAATCAACCTTTGCCGCATACTTCCTAAGCCAGTCCATACCCAAAATAATTCCGAACCCCGCGAAGTTTAGAACAAAGTAATCACAAACAAAAGAGCAACCATGACTCGATACAACTAGACCACGGCATAACATACACAAACAAGACGAACCCCCAACTGGATTAGTCACAACCAATGGCCTATCAACAATATCCGGCTTCAAATCTAACCGGCCTACGAGTTCATTACAAACAAACGAATGCAACGCTCCAGTATCGAACAAAACTCTAACTGGAACACCACATAGGAAAAGAGTACCTTGAACAACCACACTCTTTCCTTTCTCTTCAGCAGTAGGAGCTTTCGAAGACGACGGAACAGCTCCCAAAGCATAAGCTTGCACAATCTGCTTGTCCCTCCTCGGTTTTGGACAATTCTTCCTGAAATGTCCCGGCTTGTCACAGTTGTGACACTTCATTGGCACCTTCGGATTCTTACAATCCTTAGAGAAATGGCCCTTCTGCTGACAATTGTAGCAAGTCACCTCGCCTTTCGGCTTCTTCTGGCCATCCTTACCCTTCTGCTGCTGCTGCTTCCTCTTCTTGTTTCCACCCTGCTGGGGTTTAGACTCTTCCCTGGTCACAGCAACAACAGATCCTTCCTAAGGAAACAGACTCTCATGCCTGAGAGCTTTCTCCACAAGCTTCTCAAATGAATTGTCCAAATGATCCACCAACTGTCTCCCAAGATAACTGTCCAAGCCTGTCACAAACTTCTCATTCTTCTGATAAGCAGACTCAATATATGGCCGGGCATACTTGGACAACGCTTCAAACTCAGAAACATACTCAAGAACTGATCTCCCTCCTTGCTTGAGCTCCACAAACTTCTTGAACAGAACAGACTTCTGAGCTGTAGAAATGAACTTAGCTTCAAATCTGACTTGGAATTGCTCCCAAGTAATCTCTTCCTCCACAGTATTGATGGTAATAGAGTTCCACCAATCAGAGGCTCTCCCTTGAAGCTGCCTTGATGCCAACTTCCTCTTAGTTGCATCATCAATTTCCAAATCACCAAAGATCCTTCTACAAGCATCGATCCATCTCTGGACTTCGATAGTTGATTTTGTTCCCAAGAAAACCTTCCCTCCAAGAGCAGTATAATCCTTGCACAACTTAGCAAAATCCACTGGTTTCGGAGTTTGGACTTGAACTCCAACATCTACTGCTGCCCCTGGAACTGGTATCCTTCTCATGATCGAAGTCATCATAGCTTCGAACATAGCTGCATAATCAGCAGTCCCTTCAGTAGCTCGGCCTTCCCTAGCAGCTGGTCTCCCTCTTCGACTCATTCTCAATATCTATAAAAAGGAATGATTAGAACATCTAGAGAAACAACTGCATAAAGGACTCAAACTCTACTAAGCTACTATATTATATATAATATTCATCCATCAAAATACAATTACGTCTCTCATACGTAGTTACGTCAGCGAGCGTTGGGTAAAATCGATTAACCAAGGCTCTGATACCAAATGTGACGACCGCCCATGACCCCTGCACCGAATCTAGAGATAGTGCGTTGTAAAGTGTGCCAGGCGACCATGGACGATTGTCAGGGTAGATTAAAACAACAGAATCTATCGTATTACTCACAGCGCATGGACAAAATACAATAGAACATATGTATAGTGAAGCTTTACAGAACAAAATGACATCATATAAAAACTCCATAATAGTTGAATACAAGCATCCAAATAGCCAATACATCAAGCCTCACTACATAACACTCAGAGAATACAAAACAGCGGAACATCCAGTACATATAATAAGAAGATAATATGCAACCCTCCAGCTCGTCTTCGATATCAGCATCGTGAGAAGAGAACAGCACCTGTCACCTGCTACCTAGTCTGCCCGTCCCAAAAATGGACGAACAGCCCAAGGCAATAAGAATTAAACATAAAGCCTTGAGTCAGACAACAGTCTTAGTGAGTAGTAAATTAACTAATCAACATACCAAAAGAGCATAAAGGAAAAGGAATAGGAATACAGCCCTCCCACTCCAACCTCATTCTACAGTGATAGCCCCCAGACACACTAAGCAGAAGCAACATAGCAGAGCTGCCAGAGCATACAATTTAAAGTAAAGTAATAATCATTCGAGTCAAGGGCGATGTTTTCCAAGTACCAAGGCCTAAATCAGATAAGCACCCAGAAAAACACTGCTCTTGAGACCGAATGACGATACAGCCAAACATCCATGACTCTGGCTATCACTGTTATTGTTGCTTCGATATCACCGTTAATTGAATGACCGGCACATTCTTTCAGCCGTCCGTCAAGGGCTAATGGAAACCCCGGTTCTAGACATAACTCCCGCACGTCGTCGCAGCCCGTGCCTAGGACTATCGAATCTGCCTAGAGTACTCGACCATCAACAGTTGGCCGTTGGGACTATCGAATCTGCCCAAACGTACTCTTGCTTAGAGCATGCTAGAACCTTCAACAACGATGCTATCCAAGCTTCCTAGTCATCCTCCTCGATGACTATTCTCATATCCATTCATTATCTTCAACTCGAATCATATCACCGAGTTATCAACATGCTTGGAATGATCCCGTCTGGATTAGACCAAGTCTTCATCACATGATTGCCTTGCTTCATTACATCCTCGCAAAGCCTCATCTCAACATCACATCATCAAATCTACGCATAAGAGCTTCCTCATCCTGCTACATATGCCACGAGCAGCTTTCCCAATTCAAGAGCCTTTCCCTTAGCTTTTGAATCATCTTCGATCTAAATCTAATCATCAATCATCTAGTTCATAACAATCAATCAAATCAAACATCAATCCAAGCAATCAAGCATTCAAATATGATCTAAGTAGACAATTATAACAATAATGGCATTTTCGTAATTAAAGAGTTGAAAGTCCAATAAGCATGAAAACATGAATTATATCTCTACAAACTTGATGAATGAACTTGCATAGGTTAACATATGATAAAATGGATGTAACATCATCATGAACAATGGATCTATATGGATCTACACTTAGGATGAAGAACATGCATGGAAATCACTATTTTAACACCAAATCGAGCCAACAATCCGATATACTCCTTTGGATCCGTGTGAGAGATAATCACCACTCACCAAATCACCTAAACAACCACAAATATACACGCTTCAGATCTGGACAGCGAAGGATCAAGCTTGATCTATCACGAATCCGCTTCAAACGAAGAAATCTCTCTTGAAAAGATGAAGATCTTCAATCTAAGCTCTTGAATCTTCAATCTTGATCTTCGATTTGGATGGATGGAAGCACTAGATTAGAGTGGAGAAAAGAAGTGAAGAAGTGTAGAAGTCGAGCTCTCAAAATGGCAGCACTTCGTCGCTTCGAAATCCGGATCCCAAAAATGAAGCCAACCCCCCTCTATTTATAACTGAAAACTACCCCTAGGTCGCTCATCTCCATAGGTCGTCCACGACCTAACTGCTACGACCTACGACCTATAACCAACCGACCTAAAGACTTGCCCAAACCTTACGACTTAACACATGGCCAAAGCCAGTGACTTATCGCACGCGCGACCTAACAACTTACGCGCTTAGCGACCTAACAAAGCTCTCCATCCTACGACCTAACGAGGTTACGACCTAACACTTAACAAAACCCAGCGACCTAACAACTCACGCGACCTACCAACCCAGGGACTTACCAGTGTTACGACCTAACACTTAGACTCACGCGACCTAACACTTAAACTATCCTAGCGACCTAACAACTCACGCGACCTACCAACCCATGCGACCTAACAACTTATGCGACCTAACTCCTTAGGTCGCCTAACGACCTTAACTATGCTAACAAGCTATCCACTAGGTCGCAACATACTGGGTTGTTAACTCGCTAACCCTTAGGTCGCGTACAACTATAGGTCGCTCCCTGCTTATCCTCCTTAGGTCGCTGCCCCTATAAGTC
Organism: Allium fistulosum; assembly: GCA_030737815.1. Classification (NCBI taxonomy): domain Eukaryota; kingdom Viridiplantae; phylum Streptophyta; class Magnoliopsida; order Asparagales; family Amaryllidaceae; genus Allium; species Allium fistulosum. The sequence continues at coordinate 210,942,945 of CM060902.1, read as the reverse complement.
GTCTACGACTTACCACTTAACTTCCCTAAGTCGTATACTCCTTAAGTCGCTAACCTATAGGTCATACCAAGATACTAGGTCGCAACACAGCTCTCCAAACTTCTTAGGTCGTTGCCGACCTAACAATGCTAACTCGGAACCACTAGGTCGCCCATCCCTAGGTCGTTAACTACTGGGTTTAACTTGCTACTCCCATAGGTCGCTCCAAACTGTCCACGACCTAAACCACCTCGCGACTTATCACCTGAACGACTTAACACTTAGGTGCGACTCAAGACAGTGCGACCTACCACTTAATCTGGCTACGACCTAACTCTTAACTCGCCTATCCCCTTAGGTCGCAGACCTTCTCTAAGTCGCTCACGACTTATCTCCTAAGTCGCCAACAACATTTAACTAACCTCTAGGTCGCGTACGACCTAGGACTTAGGCAAATTTCAACCAAAATCTGAAACAACTAGGAAATGCTGAAAATCCCAGATTTTGACAAACTTTTCGATCCGTAAAATACGGGTCGTTACATACATCCTCGATATTCATATGTCGATCATCTAAGTGTCTGAAAGACAGGTCATTTGGGGTGAAGAAGGAAAAAGATAGAACAGAATCTCACAACGTGACGAGCAATCTATAACGTAACAATGATCTTTATGAAATAAAAACTGAACTTTATTATACATATCAATCAGAGTCAACTAATCAATCAACGACATGGATAGTTATAATAATCCGTCCTCACAATTGGTAATAAATATAAACAACCAATGCAGCGGAAAACAAAATATAAGTGAATACGACTTGGAGGAATCTAGCTCGTCTCCTGAAGCTCCAAGTATCCAAACTGAATCTGGAAATGTGCCCGGTCTGACCGAGCATTATAATAAAATAACACTCGGACCAATCTGGTAAACCGACATGAGAAAACATACCTCAAATAGATTTTAATGTTATGAAACCTTTAAAAGGAAGGTATCTCGTCAGGTCATGTCTTACATAAACATGGATGAGTTTTTACCTTATGATAGCCAAAATATTTCAATAGAAAATCCTTTGATATTGTAATAATATCTATGATTTAAATTAAATATTGAATCATAACCAAAACTGTTAAATTAATTAAATTCCAGCATAATAAGTATACAATCAAGTCCGAAGGCTCATCTTCGAAAAAGAAATCCAACTATGAAAGGGTAAGGGTCTAATTACTAAATCGGTACACCTCTAGATAAAATGTACCGGAGGCTACAACAAGTTGCGCCTCTGCTACTCAGAACCAACCCTACTCCTTACTAGATAGCGCCGAATATAATCACCCCTAGGTTGCGATCAAACAACCACAATGAGCCCCGAAGCATATATAGATATCGAATTTAGATAAGGCGATGATCATACCCTAATGGGAGCGACCCACTTAGATGTATTGCATGTCCCTGCTTTAATCATTTACTAGGTGTGAAGCCTGAGGTAGTGCTTTACCATTTTGAATTGCAAACCTACTTGAAATGCTACCACTGCTCTCAAAGCGGCAATGCAATGCCAGCATTCATCCATACAAGTTCGTTCTGGTTCTGAATGAAACCGAAGGATCTACTTCTACAACATCCATTTTGGAATCACCCTTAGGATTAGTAGCAAGTAGCCCTTGCACTTCAAAAGCTTCATCTTCAATCATCTTCAAGATGTTCAAATTCGAACTGTTATGCTTGTTCGAAGTGGTTTTCGGATAATATATCTGATCCCGATCTCTCCGAACCGATAACGATAATTTAAAACTAGCCAAGTTTGGTGGTCGGTTATTTAACTATCAAATTAACAATAATCACATCAGGGATTTAATTCCATATGGAAAACCAGCATTGGTTAAGCACATAAGCAACAATTAACCACTTTAATTAACCCTTTTCTAATTAAAATCACATCGTGAATACTTGTATCAAATTTTTTACAAAATTATACTCACAAATGCTTTTTACCCCTTTCAATACTTGGAAGAATATTCATATACTTATCTCAACGGTATAAGTATATTCACAAAAACCGAGAAAGATTTCCTAATTGATATTGAACATGAAGAGATGTTTCCGTATCATCATAATTATTTAAAGGTCTTTTTTGGAAATCAATCTCCTCTTTGCTTGTAAACTCCTTTTATATACAACTCTAAAATCATTTATAAATCTCTAAAATTATTTATAAAACTCTTTTATAAAAATCCTTTTGAAAAATCCTTTATAATGCCTTTATAAAAATTTCTTATAAATCCAAAACTCCATTTTCATTTATAAACTCTTTAATATATCTCTTTTATTAAATAAGATTCCTTTTATAAATCAATTTTTTATTTATAAAAGCCATTAACCAAATAAATTAATTTACTTTAAATATCCTAAATAAATAATAAATTAACTTTACAACATCATTAATGAAATAATTTATTAACTCCAAACTATTATTATATAATAATAAGTAATCTTCAAACATTATTATAATAAATAATAATTAACTTCCAAAACACTATTAATAAATAAATATTTTTAATTCCAAAACATCATTAATAAATAATAATTATTAATTCCAAAAAATTATTAATATGATAATTATTAATCACAAAATATTATTAATAAAAGTAATTATTAACTTTAAAACATTACTAACTAAAGTAATTGTTAACTTTAAAACATTATAATATAATAATAATTATTAACTTCAAAACATTATTAATAAATAATAATTATTAACTTCAAAATATTATAAATATAATAATTAATAATTATTATCATAGAATATTATTAATAAAAAATAATTTTTAATTTCAGACTTTGTTAATAAATAAAAATTATTAACTTTCAAAACATTACTAATAAAGAAATAGTTATTATCACAAAACATTTTTAATAAATAATTATTATTATCTTCGAAAAATATTCACCATTTAAATAAATAACTTTTCACAATATTAAAATATTGATAAATAACTTTAAGACAATATTAAATATAGATAAACAACTTTCAAACATTATTAAACAATAGTTAAACAACTTTAAAACATGTCTAAATGATTTAGAAAAGACAAATAAAAAGGTTGGGTAAAATAGAGAAGTTCAAAATCTGCTTAAATAAAAATATTACAGAAAAACCAAAGATTAGATTTGAAACCATTCTCGAAATCAAAAACCAATTTCAAGCTAAAACGGCAGTTAACTGTATTTCAAAATACTAAAATGAAGCCAACAACCACCAAAGCACTTAACCAATTTTATTATTTACTTTTATCACTATAAGACTAAGTTTTAACACATAACAATGTCATAGCCAATATGGCCAAACAATTAGTTTTTGATATCCAATAATTCATACAACAGGAATATGATTGAAAATAAATCAACAATGGCGAGGAATCCCGTTGGATCCCTCTACAAATTCCCTACATGTCAGATAAATTCCCTGTAAATGATTTCATGTATACCATTTTCAAAAATGACAATTCATCAAAACTAACAATCAACCAATTAAAACATCCAAGCATATGACCAATATTTTAAACCAGCACAACCAGTAAAATTTATCTACTATATATCCTACCAGTAAACCAAAAAGGTGAGTTAAACTCACCAAAATTCCAGTTATTGCTGGAGCATTTTGGTTCCATCTAAAATCGAACAACATTCGATTTTAGCTGAAATTTCTACAAGCTCCAAATTCCATGATTCCAATTTCTAGGTAGCTGTCGTCGATACGAGTGCAGCGCGACTGATTGAGTTTGAATCCGACCTTGTATGAGCAAGTTATTTAGTTTACAAGAATTTAAATTAATTAAAATAATTAATTTCTTAATCACAGTCATTAACCCACCTAATCAACATCATTATACCCAATCATGATTTGCTAATCACAGCCGCAAACGAAATCTCGATCGCGATAAAACATTCCAGCCATCGATTTTTAATCGCACATCACTGCCGTCGCGAACCTCCTGATGCTGCCGCACTACACCCACGAGTAGCCCCACCGAGACGCTTCCATCGACATTGACCTTGCTGTAGTTCATCACCTGACCGCCGCGAAATCCCGAAAAGAAACGAATGTCGTTGAACAAAAATTATCGCCGCTATGCTCCGCCAATCTCCAATCCAACCGTCCATCTTACTCACCTCATCATCCCGAACAATATTGTAGTTGACACTTTCACCTGAAAATGCCTATAGCGGCTCCGATGAACAAGAGCCGTTGGATGTGGAGGAAATCTCAAATATGGCTACTTGGGTTCCTTCTCAGGTTTTGGCAAATGAAAGGGGTTTGAGGTCCTTATATAGGATTCTCTCTGATACTATCTTTCCTCTGAACACATGAACTTCAAACGAGGCGTGCTCACTAGCGTTCTTAGCTAAATACCCCCATTTCAAACTTAATGAAACTATTATTGAAAACTAATTCTATCATATACAGAAGTTAGATTTTAAAATCAAATTATATTATAATTAATTCCTAAAACTAATCGCTACGCGTTTCAAGCTCACACGACCATACAGTACGTCTGATCGCCACGAAACTCATCGGCGTACAACAATTTATTACTCCTGATCTAATAACATTTGTTTCGTCAAAATCTGAGACAGTACCCCAGAATGATAATTTCACACGTTAATTAAAACAAGTTATTTTTAAAACGAATTCAATCGCTTTTAATTCTAAATTAAAAGTTTACTATTATCATTCTTATTTATACAGAATTTAAATAAGCTTTCGAAATCAATTTATTCAAATTAAATTCAAGATTCAATTATTTAAATAACTCTGATTTTTAAATCACTATTCTAATATTAGGATCAAAATTCACATATTCAAATAAATCCCTATATTTGAATTTTAGTTATTTGACTCATAAAACTAATATTCCAATATTTAAAATTAATTAATATTTCAAAATAAAACGACTAAAATTCCGAATCATTATATTCTTCCCTCGTTAAAAGAATTTCGTCCCTGAAATTTCAGAAAAATGCTTCTAAACCCGTTAACTTTCCAAAATCAATTAGTTGAAAAGGATTATTAAATTCTCGAAGTCGTTTAAAGTTACAAAAATTTTTGGCAGCATCTCCTTTGCACAGCTCGATCGGAAAAACTACAAATAATCACTACGGGCCCAAACCAACAAAAGGAAACAAAAGCCAAGTGGCCTCCCATATCTGAGGCATGAAATCATCAAACCAAACAAAAAATAAACATGTACCTATTAGTCGGGCAACTAAAGTTTACTCATGAAACCAAAAGCAGTAAACTAGCATTTGCTTCCGTGTACCTAAAACTCACTTATATATTCCAAAAGAGAGTTAAACACTATAATGAAACAATACTTTAACTCAATCACTATATCATGATCCTAAGCATGCTAAATCATACATAGCAACCATCTCAAACCAACATGCCATATCAAATCATGTAACTTACATTTCTAATGACAAAAGCGTACCATTACATTAATGCTCGTACGATGTACACATATCATCTGTACGCAATATCAAATCCGATCGCTCGCTCAATCACATAAATTTTCACTTCCGAATTAGTATTGCTCACTCGACTTCTCTAGTGCGGACTCTGATCCAGTTTCTTGATTAGAAATTGTCGTTCTCCTTGCACAGCCATATACTATGATAGAGAACTTCAGGATTGTATCAAAAATCTGTATCGAGTGTTCGCCGTCAAGAATCGATTGAAAAATCCTTGTTCGGACCGATGTAAATCACCTCAAATTCATGTGCCCGAATCTGGATCAAGAACAGTTACGCTAATAAAATAACCTACATACATTCTACATATTTATCTCATTGGTTTCTTAATTACACTAAATTCTTTTTATTTACATTCATTTTTAAATCACAATTAATTTACACCAATAGTATTTCCTTTAATAATCATTTATGAACCATTTCATAAAACTTAAGTTTATAAACATTTTTAAAACAAAACTTAGGTTTTATCAACACTTTTAAAACTTAAGTTCATATTCTAAAGTAATATCGGGATTTATTTTTCTGAGCCATTTCATAACATATTACTCTAAACCTACAAAAACTTTGTAAAAACTTATCTCATTAATAAAACATTTTATAAGATTATAATTATCTTTAAGAAATCATTATTTTACTAAAGAAACATTACTTAAGTCTATTAACATTCTAAAACTCAAGTTCATATTTGCAAAATACTCTTCTACTTCCTAAGAGTGTATACAATATCAGATTTTTTTTACTTTACCAGAACATTCAATAAATTTAAAACTTATCTTAACAAACTATCTTCTCAAATTTATAAGTTACCAAAAATTATCTCCTTATAATTTCAACAAAAACACTTAGCTTAAATTTCAATATCCATTCGGAAGTTTTCGACTATCCAAAATCATCGAAAATTCCTTTTTTCAGTAAATGAAGATTACCAAACAATATCTCAAAATGAGATGCACCAACCAACCTATCCAATCGATATGATACACGAGTCCATATAACAACTTGGCTGCAAATTTTAGAACTAAACACCCGGGTTTTTATTTCAAATCATTCAAATTAATAATATACATACCTCCTTTGTATATCAAATAATACTTTGGAATTTTCAAGTTAAGATCTATTTTACCAAAACCATTCTAAACACATTTATCATGGTAGCAATACTCCACTCAGAAACTAAAAAATGAAAACCAATGGTATTGTAGTCATCATCAGAATTATTTTATAACGACAGAAATGAGTTCAGTGCTTACTATCTTCTTGAAAATCTTTTAAAAATATTACCATTCCAAAATACTTCAAAATAGTACTATTATTTTTCCTTCTTCCAAAACTTGGAACACTTCCAAAAACACCGGGATTTGAATTCTTAAATTCTCAGTTTAAATTCTTTTTATTTATAAACCATATTTATATAATTTCACTTTATTATATAAAACCATTTCACAAATGTTATTTTGTTTAGATTATAATAAACAACTTCTATTAAGATTAAATTTTAACCCAACATTATCATTGAATGCCTTATAGTCAAACTGTGAAACTAAATTCACAAGGTGTTCATTTCAATGTTCCTACAACTACTAATCTATCCAACCCATGCAGTGGAAAGGATAAAACTACTCCTAATCAAACACAATAGTCAATGCCCATAAACTGATCGGGCACAACTACTTAATCAACAAATAATAGACAATGCCCCTAACTGGATGAGCATGATAAATCAAATAATAAATGATAATAATTGAATATTATCGTTCCCTAACAAAAAACACAACATTAATAACTATACTTATTTTATGTAAATCATTCCTTTATATAAAAAAATATAAAATCTCGGTGAAATTATTCCATTTACCAAATTTTGAAACAATACTGTGTCGGTTTGCTTTGTTCAAGTGTTTAGAAAACCCAATTAATACCGTAGCATCCCACGTCTCGATCAGAATTTATAAGCTACCCAACGAATAAGTCAATACAATATAAAACATTTTATAACACTAAAATATATGCACTCTGTATATAATACACTTAAACTCATCTTAGGGTCTCACTTACCCTATCTCAAATGAGTAATCCCCACCAAAGCCTAGGTGTTCACTCAACCTAAGCTCTGATACCACATGTAATGATCTGCCTATCTTAAACCTAAAGACGAAACTTAATACATCCCCGGTATTCGTGTGCCGATAATTTAAGTGTCCAAATAACAAATTATTTAGGGTGAAGAAAGAAAAGACAGAATAGAATCTCACAACGTGACAAGCAATCTATAATATAACAATGATCTTTACAAAAGAAAAACTGAACTTTATGATACATATATCAATCAGATTCAACTAATCAATTAACAGCCTGGACAGTTATAAAAACCTATCCTCATAATTATTGATAAATATAAACAACCAATATAGCGGAAAATAGAATATATGTGAATATGACTTGGAGGCATCTAGCTCATCTCCTGAAGCTTCAAGTGTCAAAACTGAACCTGTAAATACGCTCGGTTTGACCTGAGCATTATAATAAAATAACACTCAAATCAATCTGGTAAGCTAGCATGAGAAAACACACCTCAAATGGATTTTAATGTAATAAAACCTTTAAAAGAAAGGTATCTCGTAAGACCATGCCGCACATAAATACAGATGAGTTTTTACCTTACGATACCAAAATATTTCCATAGAAAATCCTCTGATATTATAATAATGTCTATGGTTTAAAATAATTATTAAATCATAGCCGAAATTGTAACATTAATTAAATTTCAGCATAATAGGTATACAATCAAGTCTGAAGGTTCGTATTGGAAAATGGATTCCAACTATGAAAGGGTAAGGGTTTACCCACCGAGTTGGTACACCACTGGACAAAATGTACTGGAGGCTACAACATGTTGCGCCTCTACTACTCGGGACCGGCCCTACCCCTTACTAAATAGCGCCAAATATGATCACCTTTAGGTTGCAATCAAACAACCATAATGGCCCCGAAGCATACATAGATATTGAATCTAGATACAACGATGATCATACCCTAATGGGTGCAACCCACTCAGCCCTGCTGCATGTCCCTGCTTTAGTCATTTACCGTGTGTGAAGTCTAAGGTTGCGCTTTACCTTTTTGAATAGCAAACCCACTAGGAATGCTAACACTGCCCTCTAGGCAGCAGTACAATGCCAGCATTCATTCATACAAGTTCGTTCTGGGTCTGAACGAAACTGAAGACACTGCTTCTACTAAATCCATTTTTGGAATCACCCTCGGGATTAGTAGCTAGTAACCCATGTACTTCAAAAGATTCGTCTTCAATTATCTTCAGGATGTTCAAATTCGAACGCTTATGCCGGTTCGAAGTGGTTTTCGGATAATATATCTGATCCCGGTCTCTTTGAACCGACAACGAAAATTTAAAACTGGTCAAGTTTGATAGTCGGTAGTTAAACTATCAAATAAACAACAATCACATCAGGGACTTAATTTCATAAGGAAAACTAACATTGGTCAAATACATAAGCAACCACTAACCTCTTTAATTAATCCTTTCATTAATTAAAATCAAATTGTAAATACTTGTATCAATATACTTATACAAAGGTATACTCACAAATTCTTTTTACTCCTTTCAGTACTTGGAAGAATATTCATATACTTATCTCATTGGTATAAGTATATTCACAAAAATTGAGAAAGATTTCCTAATTAGTATTGAGTATGGAGAGATGTTTTCATACCACCATAATTATTTAAAGATCATTTTTGGAAATCAATCTCATCTTCATTTATAAATTCCATTTTTATATAACTCTAAAATCATTTATATAACTCCTTTTATAAATCTCTAAAAATCATTTATAAAACTCTTTTATAAAAATCCTTTAAGAGAATCCTTTATAAAGCCTTTATCAAAATATCTTATAAATCCAAAATTCCATTTTGATTTATAAACTCTTTAATAAATCTCTTTTAATAAATGAGACTCCTTTAATCAATCTATTTATTATTTACAAAATCCATTAACCAGATAAATTAGTTTACTTTAAACATCCTAAATAAATAATAAATTAATGTAACGACCCGCTATTTTGGACCATTCAAATCGACAATAAATCCACACATGTCTGACTTGAATAATTCAAAATATCAGATTGTTAATTTAAATTTGGCAAAACTCAGCATATGCAGTAAATAAATCAATCACGGAATCACAGCCACGGAGTAATACAATAATACGCAGCGGAATAGATAAAATAGTAATTCATGAAGCTACTATATAAACATCAGAGTTAGAAATAAAATACTACAGAATATCTCAAATGCAGTGAAGTCTCCAGTACAACAGATGACTTCTCTGAACAAATCAACTAGAAGAGCTGAAAGCTGAGGCGATAGTTGGATCTCCAAAGGAAGCTCCAAACTCCAAGGGTGAGTCTAAAATGTTGTATCACTCGGTCTGACCCGAGCGTAAAGCAAAACACAAAACACTCGAGTCAGGATTAACATTCTTATATAAATAAATCCAACTCAAGTGAAATATCAACTAAAATACAAGTAACTTAAAGGATGTTTGGGATAACCATCCTCTAAGGATCTTCAGAACTATCTACAAGGTGGAAATATACATTATAACACCGTGGTCATTTCAATTTAATTTATACTTCAAAACCCAAATATCATTTCATTTCAAATATAACTATTTTCCAAGATAGTATGTATATTAATTAATTTATAAAGTAAAGCATTTAACTTTCTCAAGTCTCGCAAATCGATTAAAATCAACTTCAAATTCCAAATTCAAATTTATTCAAGCTCTATTCATCAATTCAATTCAGTTCTAATTATACCATTTAAATTTTCAATATATTTCAAAGCTTTAATACTCAACATTGTCAAAGTAAAATTTAACCGTTTCATATAGCTCTTGATTTAACTTTATTATTATTAAATCAGGGAATATTCACTTAATAAATTCAGTATCATTTAACTAGCCTTAAATTACATTTTTACTAAATATTTCTTTAACTTTATTTTAAACAAGAAATATTTATTAAGTTACTTAAATCAAACCCAAGTTATAAGTCATATCTTAAATTCCAATTTCAATAAGTTTCAAATCGGTTTAATTAAATAAACTTCTTTAATGAATACAATTTCAACTAAATTCAAATTATCTTCCCAACCTTAATTTGTTCAAATTATTACCAAAATCTATTTTAAAATATAAATTTTCTTCCCAACTCCATAGAATTTATTTTCAAAATATTTAAATATATGGACCAACGGTGTTTGTATACATTTTTATCATATGGTTAAGTGATACGGATATTTATCATTTCAATCCGTAATTTAAATATATACGGGTAAATATCATTTCAATCCCTAACCCAATTTCAATTCAAATGAAAATCGCTTGGGTCTATCATTTCAACCCATAACGATTTTCTCCTATTCTAAAGTCCGTTCGGGTATGTATCATTTCAACCCATAGTGAATTCTATACTAATAGGGAACTTGCAGAGTGATAACATATAATATAAAATATAACAATAGGCATATATCATCAATAACAATATAACATAAACAATAGGATATGGTGTCATATCCCACAGGTGAACAGTTACAGATAATAGCATATATAACAATTTAAATAACTATAGCAGCATATTTCAATTGTCGTTTCAATTGAAATCAAATTTAATCAATATAAGAACGTTAATCGTGAGTGATTGCTCACCTTTCGTGGCTAGAGGAGTTTGACACAGAACAAACTACGAATTCAAGCACGAATTCCAAAGCAGGGCAAGATTGGCACGAATTCGATAGAGCTGATAAATATGAACCGACGAGAAAAAATCAGTTTGATAGAAACAAAATATACTATTATTATTAATAAAATTTTCCTTAAACAAATATTCAATTTTAAATACATACATTAATTTAAAAAGAAAAAAAATCAAATATCCAATGTCTATATTTCTATATTTCTAAATATCAACATAAATAACCATATTATATTACAATACATACCGAAACAAAGAAAATCAATATATATGCAGACCACTAAAATTACAGTATATAATTCCAACAAGTCACAGGATTCTTATATATACTTTATATATCCTAATTTAAGATTTTGTACTATCATCTTTCACTACATAAAATAAAATATACAATACTAAAAACATATGAAACTGTATATAGATAAAAATATATAAACTAAATTCATATAACATAATATATACTATAAACATATTTACCTACGTATCTTCTGCAACATCAATACTCCAGTCCATATATGTAAACCATAACTATAAATATACTAGCGAACAATATATAACTTATATAAACTTTTATAACTTTAAAACTTTATAACATATACACCTATAAACTTATATAAACTAACAAATGCATATACTAAAACCGTTATAAAGTCTGTAAACTTATATATATGTATTAACATTTTTAACTATTCCTGTCCATAATGATATATATATAGACTTATATATACAAACAACGGTATATACCCCTAAAATAATATGCAGACTTCCAACAATATATGCATGCTTTCAAAAATACGTATGCGAAACCACTCTTATACTATATTTCAAAACAATGCTTATATACATTAACACAATACAAAAACATTTTGAAACTATAATTATATATATATTCTGAAGCTTAATAAAACTGCATCCATTTTATTTCATGTAACTCAAGTGTATATATATAACAACATAGATATATGTAACTAACATACCATAAGATTAGGATATAAGTAAAGTTCTGGAATACATATTATATGTATCAATATATCTATAGCCGAAAAACAATTATATATATATAAATTTGACAGACCATGAAATAACAAAATGCAGACTGCACAATATATACGAAACTCATATTTACATTATATATATAGTGAAAGCATGTACCCAGGATATGTTTCATATATGCACTTTACAATAAAATGAAATAAACTAAGATCAATATACATGCACACTTAAGCATATAGCAGCCATATATAAATTATATAAAATATCTACATATTTCCAAGCAAACTTTCAATACCTATCTATATAAATGCAGACCACAACTAAAGATATATACATGCTAGTATGCGGTTATAGTATAAACATATATACAAACTGCGAATTAAAGGGAAGATAAATTTATAAAACCCATTTATATTAGAAAAGTAATATAAATAAAACCACTATACTTATAAAACCAGATCCGTAAACAGACAGTGATATATATATTGTTATAAATCAAATATAATACTAATATATAAGTAATATACTATACAACAACAGCTTAAAGTATGACATATAAAATAATACCTTTAACATACATATGTATACGTATACCCTATAACTTACTAACATAAACTGATGTATATACTATCTATAAAAGAGATCCACAAACTAAGTTTATATAAACTTAATATACGTCAACAAAGGAGAAAGATGGTGGTCAGCAGTCTGCTACCTGAGCGCACGAGGAGAAGAGGCGTGACAGTGAAGGATGCGGGTAGGCTATCGTGGGAGGAAGGTTAGAGGCTCGGCCTCGGTGGTGGCTACACGTGGCAACAGGGAGGGTGGTGGATGGCAGAGGGTTGATAGGGAAGGCCGGATCTAAATGGGGGAAGTGGAGAGAAGCCATGGTTGTTGGGTTTTGGGTGGAAGTTGTGGGCAAACGGTGCGAGTGGGTTTGAAAATGAAAGAGGGTCGGAGATGTGATGTTGAGGTGGTGGTTCATTTTGGTGATGATGGCCTGAGCATGGAGAACGGAAGCGGAAAGAAAATGAGGAAGGGAGAGGGTAGTGAAAAGAAATGGCAGAGCGAATGAATATAGATCTGGAGCAAAGGGAAAAATGAGGAATCAACGGTTCAGTTACACTTATTTTATTTTATTAACGGATGGAGTGAAGAACAGCTGAGACAAAAAAATGAACCTATACTCTACTATACGTTTATCTTATCAAAGAAAATGATTAGATCAACAGAATATGTGAACTGAAACAAAATATTTGAAAGGGTGGGATGCCAATGGTTAGAGGATATTAAAAGTTTAAAATTGATGGCTATTTATCCTTCTTCTTTTTTTAGCTGTATGAAAATTGAACGTTCATCAGAAGTTCGAAGGCTAAAATTTTGGAACCGATATGAATGACCGTTTTACGGTTTTCCGCTGTGTCCGGACTCGAAAACACAGAATTGAATATACCGCTGAGATCAGCACGACAAGACGATCAAAACGGCACACAGATATTAGTGGTACGATCATCCGATCAAAAGTCGATAATCGGTACTGAAAATGCTGCTATTCCGTACGAAAAATCCAAACGGATCTAGAAACGTCCGAATTTCGCAAAACGAATTTCGCAGTCAAATTCAGAGTGCTCTAAATAAATTATCACATGTTGACATATTTAGGTTTGGAAAATATTTTATTACCATCAATTTTTAACTGATTTAAATTGAAATAAAATTACACAATAAAATAAACTTCCATATAATTAATTAAAAATTTACCAGTTGTTATGTTAAAATAAACGTATTCCAAATAATAAATTTTATTTTCAAATTCAATTATTTAAAATTTCAAAAAAATTCAGTTAAATACGTTATTAAAACCAATCAAAATTTATGGGTCGTTACACTCTCCCCCACTCAAAACTTTTCGTCCCCGAAAAGGAAGGAGGTAGGAGAATAGAAACAACCAGATAGAAAAGATAGATTAAAAGACAAGGATAAACAATTAATCTAAACTATATAAATTTTACTTGAAATATTCATTTGAAAACTTCATTTGCAATTCAATTATCTTTAATACTTTAATATCTTCCAAAACCCATTTGTAAAATTTCTTGCTTCCTTTTTAAATACCATTTATATGTTTAAATAACACCTTTATAAATATATGGAAACTATTTGAAAACAGTTATTTACATTATTACTTATATTTACAAAGAAGCTATTTGAAAACATTAAATCTATAATTCATAAATTTATTAATTTTTTCTCAAGATACTTTTCAAATATTATTAATAGATCAATAATCATTTTCTTCAAATATGTTTTATTTAATTAATAACTTCTAAAATATTTACAACACTAAAATTTTCTATTAAACCATGTAGTATTAAATAACAATATTTAAAAAGGATATAGTCAACAAGGAAAAGAAGGAGGATTTGGAAAAACAGAATAGGCAGATTCAAAAGAATAGTATCGGGCATGAATAATTAATTTAGAACCATAAGGGTTTTAATTTCAAATATTAATATAGAATTTATTTTGTTGAAAATACCTTTATAATAAAATACTTTTATAACTCGATGTTTCAACAAGTTTATCCTTGTTCCTGTAGACTCTGGTAGTGCGTTGATCAGGCACAAAACAAGAATTCTCCAGGTACTTAGTAGACCTGTTTCAACACCCAGTAAAAATACTGGAAAAACTTTTAAAAACAGATATGGAAAGTACAATCCAAACAAAACAAACAAAACCTTTGTCTAACCATGGTTCGCAGATACACAATGATTACGCCTGGATCCCCCAGGAAACAATCCATATCCGTAAGCTTTCTCAGCCCTGCGAGTTACGCCATGATGACTAGTAGAATGCAGGATACACAATGGTTACGCCTGGATCCCCCAGGAAACAATCCGTACCTCCAGGCAAGACTCAGACAAGTAGTTGCGCTACTATTCGCGACCTACACAGATTGCAGGATACACAATGGTTACGCCTGGATCCCTCAGGAAACAATCCATACCCCTAGGCAAGACTCAGCCAGGCAGTTGCGCTATGCAGTCACGATCGTAAGACCATGGGTAACGCCATGGAATTCGAAGGACACTCGAGTATCATATTCGGAAAACCAAAAATCAGAGAGAATAATATCGATAGAATGAATCCAAGATGCGGCCACAAATCAGATATCAAGCAGAAGGCACTTTACATATCTTTACTTCGAAAATATGTATCATATAGTACTTTTTCAAATCACTTTCAAATATCGTACTTATATAAAATCCATTATATATAAGATTTAATTTTCAAATCAAATACTTTTCCAAAATCAAAAGTAGTACAAATCACACTTATATAGACTTTAATTATATAAGATTTCACTTTTCAAATTGAGTACCCTTTTCAAATCCATAGTTTTCGAATCAATTTCATACTCATACAAATCGATTTTATATAAGTTCGACAACTCCCAAATCAAGTATTTAGTAACACAAGGTTCTCAAATTTCAATTTGTTTCAATATCAGTTCGATTTCAAAATCATATACAATTTCACCAAATTATTTCTTCTCAAATTAAATATCTTCAGTTTCAAAGTTTCCAAAATAATAGATTTAGAAAATAAATCCAAATTTCCAAATCAATATAATTTAAGTCAACCAATTCATTTCCAAAATCAAATGTTTTCAAAATCATCTTATACTTACGTAAGGTCCATCTTATATAAGGATCAAATTTTTCAAAATAAATTTCGTTGTATGAAGAGCCATATGGGATTGAATATCTTTGCTTTTATGAGTTATATATCTTTGTAATTTAAATTGGAAATTTTCTTTTAGTAAGCAAAAATATTCTAACATGACAGCTTTCAATTTCAGCGTCAAAATATATCAATGATATTAGAATATAAGATGTACATACGTCATCATTTCGCAGAATCACATTTGATCGCTCGCTCGATCACACAAGTTCGCTTTCGAACTAGTATTGTCCATTCGACTTCCCTAATGCGGACTTCGATATGGTTTCTTGATTAGAAGCCATCAGTCTCCTTGCATAGCCATATACTATGATAGAGAATTCTAGAATCAAGCCCAAAATCCATATCAAATATTCGCCATCAAGAATCGAATGAAAAATCCTAACACGAAATGGTGTGATTCACCTCGAACTTGTGTACTCAAACCTGGATCAACTTAATTATGCGAATAAAACAACATACGTACAACTTATATATTTGTTCCAACTTGTTAAATATATAGTTTCATAAATATGTTACTAAGTTAAAACATTTAAAATTTATTCAAAATATTTTGAAGACCAAATTCTTTTCAAAACATTTCAAATCTAAATTTCATATTAGAAAATTTTAAAATTGCCTTATTCATACTTTAACATACATACCAAACTTATATACTTTTCAAAATTTCTTAGCTTTGAAAAGTTAACCTTGATTTGGAAGTGCTCGAACCTTTAAAATAGTAGAAGAAATCATTTTAAAATTCAAGAGTTGGAAATCAGCAACAAATCAATAAGTCAATTTCAAAAGATAGGTTTATATCAAATTCGGAACACGAGGACTGAACACCGGCTTACTTCA
The DNA here is from genome assembly GCA_030737815.1 of Allium fistulosum. Classification (NCBI taxonomy): domain Eukaryota; kingdom Viridiplantae; phylum Streptophyta; class Magnoliopsida; order Asparagales; family Amaryllidaceae; genus Allium; species Allium fistulosum. The sequence goes on along the minus strand of CM060902.1, from coordinate 210,926,078 downwards.
AATCATTTCAAGTATATATATATATACATATATCTTTCGAATATCAAATCATACTTTGGAATTTGAAATCAAAATCGGTTTCGCAAAAAAAAATCACTCGCGTAGCAATGCTACTAAAGTGGCCTTTCCCTTACTCTGAAACTCGAAAATCAATGTCGATGATGCGTGCACTCATCATCAAAATTATTTTCCAGCGACATAAGTGAGTTCTGGACTTCTATTTTCTCAAACTTCTTTTGAAATTTCTTCGAAATCATTCGAAACTCATTAAAATCATTTAAAACATTTCTTATTCGGAAAATACTTTTAAATCATATTATTATTATAATATATTTCAAAATCTTAAAACCAATTTCAAAATACCAGAGTTCAATTCCCGAATTTCAAATTTTAAAATCCCTTAGTTATAAATCATTTTTAGATAAATCAAATTTCTTATATAGTTTTTTTCAAAATTACAAATCCTTTCGAAACCTCAAATCCTCATTTTAAAAAAGGGTATATAATCTTTATCGAAAACATTTCACTTTTATATATAGAATATAATCATACTTATCAAAATAATAATTTCGGTTTAGAAAACAATTTCTAGAATACAAACAAACCCGATTTTCAAAGGATGATTTAGGAATGGATTTCAAAACACAAATAGAAATTCAACTTAGAGGGACTCTAATCAAATAGGATTCTGATTCGAAGATAGGCTCGAACGAAGATGAGATAATTAATTACAAAACAGTAGATGGATACACTTATATAAATCGCGGGCGACCTTAACCGGGTCAACCGTGACTTCAAGAATATTATCGATGCGGAAATCTAAGGCAAATCGACATTCGATCGCCAGAGATAGAATTCGGCATAACAAGAGATGGCAACATCAAAACCGAGGGATATATAAATCTCCGGTGAATCAATGCCTATTGTAAAGGAGTTCCACCCCTTTACAAATCATTCAAAGATTGGCGGGATCGCCTATTCTTATAGAGATCATTCGAAGTGGAGTTATGGAATACTCCAGAATCAAAAGAATACAAATAGGGAGAGACAAGAATGAATTTTGGAACTGCAAGGAACGTTCCAAAGTTCAAAGGAAATCGAGTCAAAAGGAAGAGATTAAACTCAAACGAAAGTGATTCTGTAAATAAATTTACAATATATGCTAAGTTTCGCCTAGAGCCAAACTCTGATACCAACAGTAACGACCCGCTATTTTGGACCATTCAAATCGACAATAAATCCACACATGTCTGACTTGAATAATTCAAAATATCATATTGTTAATTTAAATTTGGCAAAACTCAGCATATGCAGTAAATACATCAATCACGGAATCACAGACACAGAGTAATACAATAATACACAGCGGAATAGATAAAATAGTAATTCATGAAGTTACTATATAAACATCAGAGTTAGAAATAAAATACAACAAAATATCTCAAATGCAGTGAAGTCTCCAGTACAACAGATGACTTCTCTGAACAAATCAACTAGAAGAGCTGAAAGCTGAGGCGATAGTTGGATCTCCAAAGGAAGCTCCAAACTCCAAGGGTGAGTCTCAAATGCTGTATCACTCGGTCTGACCCGAGCGTAAAGCAAAACACAAAACACTCGAGTCAGGATTAACATTCTTATATAAATAAATCCAACTCAAGTGAAATATCAACTGAAATACAAGTAACTTAAAGGATGTTTGGGATAACCATCCTCTAAGGATCTTCAGAACTATCTACAAGGTGGAAATATACATTATAACACCGTGGTCATTTCAATTTAATTTATACTTCAAAACCCAAATATCATTACATTTCAAATATAACTATTTTCCAAGATAGTATGTATATTAATTAATTTATAAAGTAAAGCATTTAACTTTCTCAAGTCTCGCAAATCGATTCAAATCAACTTCAAATTCCAAATTCAAATTTATTCAAGCTCTATTCATCAATTCAATTCAGTTCTAATTATACCATTTAAATTTTCAATATATTTCAAAGCTTTAATACTCAACATTTTCAAAGTTAAATTTAACCGTTTCATATAGCTCTTGATTTAACTTTATTATTATTAAATCAGGGAATATTCACTTAATAAATTCAGTATCATTTAACTAGCCTTAAATTACATTTTTACTAAATATTTCTTTAACTTTATTTTAAACAAGAAATATTTATTAAGTTACTTAAATCAAACCCAAGTTATAAGTCATATCTTAAATTCCAATTTCAATAAGTTTCAAATCGGTTTAATTAAATAAACTTCTTTAATGAATACAATTTCAACTAAATTCAAATTATCTTCCCAACCTTAATTTGTTCAAATTATTACCAAAATCTATTTTAAAATATAAATTTTCTTCCCAACTCCATAGAATTTATTTTCAAAATATTTAAATATATGGACCAACGGTGTTTGTATACATTTTTATCATATGGTTAAGTGATACGGATATTTATCATTTAAATCCATAATTTAAATATATACGGGTAGATATCATTTCAACCCGTAATCCCAATTTCAATTCAAATGAAAATCGCTTGGGTCTATCATTTCAACCCATAACGATTTTCCCCTATTCTAAAGTCCGTTCGGGTATGTATCATTTCAACCCATAGTGAATTCTATACTAATAGGGAACTTGCAGAGTGATAACATATAATATAAAATATAACAACAGGCATATATCATCAATAACAATATAGCATAAACAATAGGATATGGTGTCATATCCCACAGGTGAACAGTTACAGATAATAGCATATATAACAATTTAAATAACTATAGCAGCATATTTCAATTGTCGTTTCAATTGAAATCAAATTTAATCAATATAAGAACGTTAATCGTGAGTGATTGCTCACCTTTCGTGGCTAGAGGAGTTTGACACAGAACAAACTACGAATTCAAGCACGAATTCCAAAGCAGGGCAAGATTGGCACGAATTCGATAGAGCTGATAAATATGAACCGACGAGAAAAAATCAGTTTGATAGAAACAAAATATACTATTATTATTAATAAAATTTTCCTTAAACAAATATTCAATTTTAAATACATACATTAATTTAAAAAGAAAAAAAATCAAATATCCAATGTCTATATTTCTATATTTCTAAATATCAACATAAATAACCATATTATATTATAATACATACCGAAACAAAGAAAATCAATATATATGCAGACCACTAAAATTACAGTGTATAATTCCAACAAGTCACAGGATTCTTATATATACTTTATATATCCTAATTTAAGATTTTGTACTATCATCTTTCACTACATAAAATAAAATATACAATACTAAAAACATATGATACTGTATATAGATAAAAATATATAAACTAAATTCATATAACATAATATATACTATAAACATATTTACCTACGTACCTTCTGCAACATCAATACTCCAGTCCATATATGTAAACCATAACTATAAATATACTAGCGAACAATATATAACTTATATAAACTTTTATAACTTTAAAACTTTATAACATATACACCTATAAACTTATATAAACTAACAAATGCATTTACTAAAACCGTTATAAAGTCTGTAAACTTATATATATATGTATTAACATTTTTAACTATTCCTGTCCATAATGATATATATATAGACTTATATATACAAACAACGGTATATACCCCTAAAATAATATGCAGACTTCCAACAGTATATGCATGCTTTCAAAAATACGTATGCGAAACCACTCTTATACTATATTTCAAAACAATGCTTATATACATTAACACAGTACAAAAACATTTTGAAACTATAATTATATATATATTCTGAAGCTTAATAAAACTGCATCCATTTTATTTCATGTAACTCAAGTGTATATATATAACAACATAGATATATGTAACTAACATACCATAAGATTAGGATACAATTAAAGTTCTGGAATACATATTATATGTATCAATATATCTATAGCCGAAAAACAATTATATATATATAAATTTGACAGACCATGAAATAACAAAATGCAGACTGCACAATATATACGAAACTCATATTTACATTATATATATATATAGTGAAAGCATGTACCCAGGATATGTTTCATATATGCACTTTACAATAAAATGAAATAAACTAAGATCAATATACATGCACACTTAAGCATATAGCAGCCCATATATAAATTATATAAAATATCTACAGATTTCCAGGCAAACTTTCAATACCTATCTATATAAATGCAGACCACAACTAAAGATATATACATGCTAGTATGCGGTTATAGTATAAACATATATACAAACTGCGAATTAAAGGGAAGATTAATTTATAAAACCCATTTATATTAGAAAAGTAATATAAATAAAACCACTATACTTATAAAACCAGATCCGTAAATAGACAGTGATATATATATTTTTATAAATCAAATATAATACTAATATATAAGTTATATACTATACAACAACAGCTTAAAGTATGACATATAAAATAATACCTTTAACATACATATGTATACGTATACCCTATAACTTACTAACATAAACTGATGTATATACTATCTATAAAGGAGATCCACAAACTAAGTTTATATAAACTTAATATACGTCAACAAAGGAGGAAGATGGTGGTCAGCAGTCTGCTACCTGAGCGCACGAGGAGAAGAGGCGGGACAGTGAAGGACGCGGGTAGGCTGTCGTGGGAGGAAGGTTAGAGGCTCGGCCTCGGTGGTGGCTACACGTGGCAACAGGGAGGGCGGTGGATGGCAGAGGTTTGACAGGGAAGGCCGGATCTAAATGGGGGAAGTGGAGAGAAGCCATGGTTGTTGGGTTTTGGGTGGAAGTTGTGGGCAAACGGTGCGAGTGGGTTTGAAAATGAAAGAGGGTCGGAGATGTGATGTTGAGGTGGTGGTTCATTTTGGTGATGACGGCCTGAACATGGAGAACGGAAGCGGAAAGAAAATGAGGAAGGGAGATGGTAGTGAAAAGAAATGGCAGAGCGAATGAATATAGATCTGGAGCAAAGGGAAAAATGAGGAATCAACGGTTCAGTTACACTTATTTTATTTTATTAACGGATGGAGTGAAGAACAGCTGAGACAAAAAAATGAACCTATACTCTACTATACGTTTATCTTATCAAAGAAAATGATTAGATCAACAGAATATGTGAACCGAAACAAAATATTTGAAAGGGTGGGATGCCAATGGTTAGAGGATATTAAAAGTTTAAAACTGATGGCTATTTATCCTTCTTTTTTTTAGCTGTATGAAAATTGAACGTTCATCAGAAGTTCGAAGGCTAAAATTTTGGAACCGATACGAATGACCGTTTTACGGTTTTCTGCTGTGTCTGGACTCAAAAACACAGAATTGAATATACCGCTGAGATCAGCACGACAAGACGATCAAAACGGCACACAGATATTAGTGGTACGATCATCCGATCAAAAGTCGATAATCGGTACTGAAAATGCTGCTATTCCGTACGAAAAATCCAAACGGATCTAGAAACGTCCGAATTTCACGAAATGAATTTCGCAGTCAAATTCAGAGTGCTCTAAATAAATTTTCACATGTTGACATATTTAGGTTTGGAAAATATTTTATTACCATCAATTTTTACCTGATTTAAATTGAAATAAAATTACACAATAAAATAAACTTCCATATAATTAATTAAAAATTTACCAGTTGCTATGTTAAAATAAACGTATTCCAAATAATAAATTTTATTTTCAAATTCAATTATTTAAAATTTCAAAAAAATTCAGTTAAATACGTTATTAAAACCAATCAAAATTTATGGGTCATTACAATTAACTTTCCGACATTATTAATAAAATAATTTATTAACTCCAAACCATTATTATATAATAATAATTAACCTTCAGACATTATTATAATAAATAATAATTAGCTTCCAAAGCACTATTATTAAATAAATATAATTAATTCCAAAACATTATTAATTAATAATTATTATTAATTCCAAAACATTATTAATAAATGATAATTATTAATAACAAAACATTATTAATAAAGTAATAATTAACTTCAAAACATCATTATATAATAATAATTATTAACTTCAAAACATTATTAATAAATTATTATTATTAACTTCAAAACATTATAAATACGAGTATATATGCACATCCATATGGACCTACATCTGCTAACTTAGGCTATATGAACTACTTCGCACATGAGCAATGTTGAAATACAAATGAGATATATATATATATATATATATAAATATAAATTAATGAATGTTTAGTTAGTCTTTAGTTTATAGTAACAATGTCTTCAATTTCTCTATGGACAGTGGAGATATATTACCTTTATAAGACTATATAAGCCATCACATTTTACAGTTAGAATCCATCTACTTTGCAATGTGGTTTATAAAGGCTAAGAGTATTTCTATTCCATTATTAGATTAAATATGTAAAATTGGTCGATGCTAAGGAATTTATATCATTTGCGAAGACTTTACTTGACCAAGTAATAAATTAATTTGGTAAGGATTTTATGAACCTAACATGAAAATTTTCATGATGAATAAGATGTATACTTTCTTGATATCCACATTATATACTCATGCTTTCAGACATAAACTTGTAATTTATTTTATAAATTTATGCAAAGGCAGATGAAATGTTGGAGTTTAATTGTTGATTACAAATCATCTAGAAGCATGAGAAATGAGAAAGTAGTTGGAACATTGTAATGGTTCTACCCCTATACAGCTGACCTTTTATTTTATACAGTTTTTATAATCTAGCTCAAAGCCATAATTTTGCAATAATATTTTAGAAAATTAAATTTTCTTCACAAAGAGTTCAGAAATTAGGAATAGATTTGATATGAAAAATCTTATACTTGTTAGCTCCAAACTAAAGATTCCACTGTTATCATCAATTGTCTCTACTTTTTCCAATAATTACCGAATTAAAACCTTGCCATTTAATATCGCCTTGAATTGCAATTTTCAGTGGAAGCTTGAGTTGCTATTCATAATCTGATGTGCAACAATATAGTTAGGAGCTGATATGCCAAGAATTTCATAAAATTCTTTAGCATATAGATTAACCTTCCCCATACATAACGGACATTTGCTTTACAGAAGTAATCACCTAAAAGCGGTTAAAAGTGCATATAAACTTGAAATTTCCACTATCTAGCTAAATATTATTTTAATTAAAAAATTCTGAGCATGTTATTTTCAACCAACAACTTTTTTTGGGATTACCTGAGAAAGACAATAGATGTCGTATGAATGATGATTGACGATTACTCTTTATCCACATTGAATAAGCAAATCCAAGTTAGTTCCGTGGTTAGCCGTTTAGCCGATAATCGACATTTAAGTTCTGAACTTGGTCGATAATAGATCAGAAATCACAGTGTAACGGACTAACATCGGTTGTTAACCGATCGATCAATAATCGTCAGATCTAAAGTCAAGTTGGAGACGAAATTGATGATCGATGGTCGGCGGTCAAAGTTGGAGACGCTAGAAATGGAATCGCAATTGGAGATGGTAGATCTAGAATCGCAGTGAAGTAACTGTAGTTTCGGTATGCGAAGGAGACTAAATCAATTTAGGTTATTTTTCAGTGATGGAGGTATGAGAGTTTAGTTTTGTGAAGACGATTTAAGTGATAAACGGAGTAAAAGAAGATCGAAGGGTATTATGGGAATTTCAAAAAGGCACGGTCGATTTCATATTCATCGAACTTTCATTATTAGTAGTAGAGATGATAATTAATAATTGTTCTCACAAAATATTATAAATAAATAGTAATTGTTAATTTCAAACTTTATTAATAAATAATAATTATTAATTCCCAAAACATTATTAGTAAATAAATAGTTATTATCGAAATTTCTTTTAATAAATAACCATTATTATCTTCAAACATATTCATCATTTAAATGAATAACTTTTCACAATATTAAAATATTGATAACTAAATTTAAGACAGTGTTAAATATAGATAAACAACTTTTAAACATTATTAAATAATTAAACAACTTTAAAACATGTCTAAATGATTTAGAAAAGATAAATAAAAAGGTTGGGGTAAAATATCAAAGTTCAAAAATCTGCTTGAATAAGAATATTCCAAAAAACCCACAGATTAATTTTGAACTCATTCTCCATATCAAAAACCCATTTCAAGCCAAAATGGTAGTTAATAGTATTTCAAAATACTAGAATGAAGCCAACAACCACCAAAGCACTTAACCAATGTTGTTATTGATTTTTATTACTATAGAGTTAAGTTTTAACACATAACAATGTCATAACCAATAGGGCCAAACAATCAAGTTTTGATATCCAATAATTCATACAATAGGAATATGATTGAAAATAAATCAACAATGGCGAGGAATAATGTTGGATCCCTCTACAAATTCCCTGCAAATGATTTCATATATTTACCATTTTCAAAAACGATAATTCATCAAAACTAAACAATCAGCCAATTATAATATACAAGCATACAACCAATATTTTAAACCAACACAACCAGTAAAATTTATCTACTATATATCTTACTGATAAACCAAAAAGGTGAGTTAAACTCACTAAAATTTCAGTTATCACCGAAGCATTCTGGTACTTTTTAAAATCGAACAGCATTCGATTTTAGCTAAAATTTCTGCATGCTCCAAATTACATGGATCCAATTCCTAAGTGTAGCTATCATTGGTACGAGTGTAAGGCGACTGAACGTATTCAAATCTGACTTGTATGAGCAAGTTATTTATTTTACAAAATTTTAAATTAATGAAAATAATTAATATCTTAATCAGAATCTTTAACCCACCTAATCACCATCATTAAACCCTAATCTTGATTTGCTAATCACGGCCACAAATGAAATCAAGATCGCGATAAAACATTCCAGCCGCCGATCTTCAATTCCACATCACTACCACCGCGAACCTCTTGATGCCGCCGCACCACCTACCAGTAGCCCCCATCGAGACGCTTCCATTGACACTAACCTTACCGTAGTACATCGCCTGACCGGCCCGAAAACCCAAAACGAAACGAACGCCGTCGAACAAAAATTTCTGCCGCCATGCTCCGTCGAACGCCTGTCCAACCATCCATCTGGCTCTCCTCACCATGCCGAACAATATTATAGTTGACACTTTCGCCTGAAAACGCTTGTAGTGGCTCCGAGGAACAAGAGCCATTGGATGTGGAGAAAATCTCGAATATGGCGGCTAGGGTTCCTTCTTAGGGTTTGGCAAATGAAAGGGGTTTGAGGTCCTTATATAGGATTCTCTCTGATACTATTCACGCCCCTAAACACACGAACTTCAAGCGAGACGTGCTCACTAGCGTTCCTAGCTAAATACCCATATTTCGAACTCAATGGAACTATTATCAGAACCTAATCCTATCATATATAGAAGTTAGCTTTTAAAATCAAATTATATTATAATTAATTCCTAAAATTAATCTCTACGCGTTTCGAGCCCGCACGACCATACAGTACGTCTGATCGCCACAAAACTCGTCGGCGTACAACAATTTAATATTCCAAGTCTAATGACACTAGTTTTATCAAAATCTGTGACAGTATCCTAGAATAATAATTTCACACATTAATTAAAACAAGTTATTTTTAAAACAAATTCAATCACTTTTAATTCTAAATTAAAAATTTACTATTATCATTCTTCTTTAAACAGAATTTAAATAAGCGTTCGAAATCAATTTATTCAAATTAAATTCAAGATTCAATTATTTAAATAACTTTTATATTTAAATCACTATTACAATATTAAGATCAAAATTCACATATTTAAATAAATCCCTATATTTGAATTTTAAGTTATTTGACTTATAAAGTTAATATTTCAATATTTGAAATTAATTAAATATTTAGAAATCAAATGACTAAAATTTGGTTCGTTACATTACATCCACTATTATACATTCGATTTCCTTTCTAAACGGTCGAACCATTCAAAGTAAACCCTTGCTATAATATCATAATGAACTTTTTACAAATGTACATGTGGTTATCCTTAAATTTTAAGGATATCAAATAAATTGTACTTTATGTAAACTAATCAAACATATTTTTCAGTACATTACATCCACTCTTATACATTCGATTTCCTTTCTAAACGGTCGAACCATTCAAAGTAAATCCTTACTGCAATATCACAATGAACTCTTTACAAAAGTACATTTGGTTATCATTAACTTTTATGGATATAAATAAATTACACTTTACGTAAACTGATCAAATAGATATTTCAGTGATCGAATTCTTAAATCTATCTTTTAGCCTTTTCTCAGTGTTACATTTAACATGACAAGATCAATATTGTAATCAACCATATTGAATATATGATCTCACATTACAATTTGCTTTTTTATTTCAATGGACTAATATCATCGAGGTTTCGTACATTACACATTATTACCATTCACCATATAACATTTATATGTGATCATATATGGATCAAATATCCATATTATTATATTGCTTTTAGAGTTTAAAACTCATTGAAAATAATACGGTCTCAAGCAAATAAACTCGTAAGTGACCAAGTTATGAACATATTTAGTGGTTTTATAATTATGCACTTGCATGGGTCAACATGCAAAAATTTATTGGTAAGTATACTTAATATTTCTTTATCAATATCTAATTCAGTTCCTTTGTATATTTTAATTGATAAACATTTTACCAACAATATTTAATGCATAAATTGTTGAAGTAGATTATTTTAGTTATGCATAACCGATGTTTTTACAATATTAGAAAGGTTAAATGTTACCATTTCATTTTTCTAATAAGGCTTCCACAAGCCTTTTATGTTTCTCCAAACCCTAAGATGAAACATAAATGTCTTTCGACTTCACTATTGGGTGTTAGGACTCATATATCTTAGGATTTTGACTTTGAAGAAAGCTCAACAAATCATACTCTGATATACGATGGATAACTCCTTATTAGTTGAATCATATACAATTCCTAACCCATGATTCCTTGTCCTAGTCTCATTTTTACCTTGAAGAAAAGTCAACAAGTAAAAAGAGATTATTCATTCATACTCACCATTTCACGACGGCCTAAGGATAATGCACATAACTTGAGAAAAGCTCAATAAATATGTGCGGTTATCTTATCTCGTCTATTTTATGTATTAATAGCACTACACATAGCATCCCTAGCTTGAGGATAGCTCAACAACTAAGAAGTAAGCAAGTAATCTATTAATATATAAATGGTAGAAGACAACATTTATATTAAAGATTCACAAACTTTAATGTATTTAAATTAAGGAATATCGAGTTATGGAATAATATATTTCTTATGAAATACCCTTGCAAGTGTCAAACAGATCAGTAATCATGGTATACATACTATACATATGTATATATCCCTTAACTCTATATGGGTTTCTTACCATTCCATCTTTAATTTACATATTCAATTATATAAGTTTTAATTATTATGTAACTTTTATAATTTAATTAGTTTATATAATAGTCTTATGTACAAAATTTTGTTCTTTAAATCTTATTTCATTAATTAACATTTTAATTTATTTTATTTTATTCGATTATAATATATCATATTTATTGTATGCACTATAATCTTTATAGTAACACACATATATCTTATATATAGGGGTGTGTGTATATATTTTAATTTTAATTAATTTATTTGACTAAATAATTTTAAGTAAATTTTTTTAATTTCGAAAGTTCTCTTATACACACATGTACACTCATATTGTCATAAACAGTTCAAGACAACACACGCACGCGCGCGCGCGCGCGCACACACACACACACACACACACACACATATATATATATATATATATATATATATTATGCATGTATACATATTTAATCAATTAACTTATCTAATTAACTCATTTTATTAATATAATTAATAAATAATATTCTTGAAATTAATTTTATAACATTTTCAAACATTTTGAAAATTTTTGTTATAACTTTTATAATATGTGTTTTATTTCAAATTTAACTTTTAGATTTAAAATTATTATTTTTATTTTCAAAATAGTTTGAAAATTTATATTATTACATTTATAATATTTTTCTTATTTTAAATCTATCCTTTAAATTAAAAAAATTATTTTAATTTCAAAACAATTTTGAAACTAGCCCAAGGCCCAATCTAAATTGGGCCTTTTCTATCAGGGGCAACCATTAGGTTCGTATAATTATTTAGGCTAAGTCAGTAGCCAGGTATAATAGGGTCCTTGATTATCCAACAATCCAACTTAGAAATTACCTTTCTTAGACACCCTACAAACCGAGTTATAAGCTTACCTAGTTAGCCCTAATATGACTAATTTAAACTGCATAGGCTATTGAGTTATGATATTATTGTTTAAACTGGGTTAGCCAGAAGTGAAAGAAATGGGTGAATTTTAACTTTTTTCACCACTTTGGATTTCTATCTATGAAGTCTAATTCATTTAGAACTTTTTTAAAATTCATTTAAATAAAATCATTATTTAATTTTATAAATAAAGTTTTACTTTATATTATTTTGTATTATGTTTGAATATGTATATCATATACACAATTGTGTGTACGAGTACATGAATGTGCAATGTAAGTGCATGGTTTGACTTACCCATGTATAGGGCTGAGATTTACACTACAACAGACATGTTAGCCTATTAGTGTATGTATATATATACATTAAATGTTATATATATACACACATCATACATTTATAACATACAATCATATATTTATATATAAATACGTGGAAATAATAATTGTAGTAATTTATATAAAATATTTAAGATGTATTTGTATAAATGTTCATTTATATTAAATAAGAAAATTGTTTAATAATTAATATAAAATAATTATTTTTTAATTGTTGTTGCAAACCCAAAAAAATTAGTTTTTTTATTTTAATTAATAAATTATTATAAACATACAAACATATGTGCATATATATATATATATATTATAAAATTAATGCTATTTGACTTGGAGCTCACGGCCCAATTTTTTTTGGACTTATAAAATAATTTTAAATAAAAAATTATGAAATAATTTAAAAACCGATTGAAATTAATTAATAAAATTATTATGAAAAAAACATTTTTGAAATCTGAAAATTGTGGAATGTTATCAAATAAAATTTTATAATTAATTTCAAATTACATTACTATTTATTTATTTATAGTCAATTTCAAGTTAAATAAATGGTTATATTAATATTTAAATATATAATAAATATTAATATATAAGAAATAAAGTAAAATTTACTGTCGAATTATTGTTGTGCAAAAACCAAAATTTTAAAATGATTTCAAATGATTTTAATCTTTAGGATATAATTTATTAATTAATAAAATCATATATCATATTATTTGATTAAAAAATGTTTATTTTTAATTTTAGGTCGTGATTTTAATACCAACAAACATACAAAATATTTTTTTTTAATATATAGATGCACTAATATATTCAACCATCCAATATATGATAGAACATAAATACATTAGATTTACATTATAATCTAATAATCTACAATATAACATAATAATAGATAATTATATTAAATGAATAAGTAAACAAGTTAAATACCTTTCACCAAGACCTAGAGATCTCACTTTGAAATGATGAAATGGCTCCCTGAATCAAACTCCAATGTAACATCCTTAATTTTTGATAACATTATTCAAGAAATTTAATTAAAAAATTAAATAGAATAATGATGATAAGGGGATTGAGATTTGGATAAAACATATAGGACTTTGCTTAATAATAAAATAAATGGGCTTAATTTGGTTTGTAAGCTAATTAATGTACACATGGGCATATTAGTAAATAGCTGCACCTCCTCATACTCACGGCTATACACATCTGTAATTGCCAATTCACGTTTCACTTCTCATTTTTACAAACGCAAATCAAAAACCTAAATTAGAGCCGACCAGTAACAAGGAATAAAAGATGAAAAATTCAATCTAAATCTAAGGTCAAAGGTAGGTAGGATTAACCAGCAACAAATCTCAAATTCCTTATTGTATCTAAGATGAATAATAATTCATTACATTTCTATTTTGCTTCATAATCACATGTTTTCGGATTTAAGATTAAATTCGTTTTTACGATGTTTTTTATGATGATATGCTTGAATTATTATATGTTTGATTTAAACCGATTTATTTACATATGAATTTAGATGGTTTTGGGGCAATACCGATTGTTATTGAATTTAGAATGCCATGGAAAAATTATATGTTTAGTAAAACATGTTTTTAGAGATGGGTTTCAATTTTCATAATTTTCCAAGCTATGAAAAATTTATAATGAATTTCTAAAGGAAAATATGATATATTTGGGTTTAAAATTTAGTTCGAATATTTCAGAAAGAAATTGGATCTGAAATTTTAATATGTTAGATAACATGATGAAATTGAATTTCTGTGATTTTTGGAGATTTTTTTAATTGATTTGCTATAGAAAATAAATTATTTTAAAAGGACTTATTTGCAATATTGGTTTTGCTTAATGAAAGGGCTTCAAGTTAATTTTTCCTTTGATTTAGATCTGATAAATGCAGCAATTATTTTGTAAAGTATTTGAAAAATTTTAAGGCAGAAAATTAAAAGATTACACATAGGCAGGTTAGTTAAAGCAATTACTAAAAATGAGCATGATTTCAGCCTTTAATTAGAAAAGAGTGCCTCCTTTAGTAATACCTTTCGACTCCATTGCACCCATCCTAACTCAGTCGAAACCAACCCAGTCGAAACCCACCTAGTCGAAACCAATACACACGGTATCATTTAGATGGTGCATAGTGGATTGGAGGAAAGGCAGAAGCCGTGGTGTCGAAAGGAATGCTTCCGATGGGGTCGAAACCCTGTTTAGTTTTCTAAAGTTAAGTATTTGCTTTGTTTTGCTAAGAGCTTTCGACCCAGTTGAAACGTATGTTTTCAAAAGGAGTTTATAAATAACTTTCGAAGAAGCTTATCGTATTATGTTTAAAGTATTAGCTTTCGAATGGGTTCCTTTTGTTTTTGAATAAGAGCTTTCGAAAGTAATGGTTTCGACCAAATCAAAACCCAACCGCTATATTCCCTCCCGAGTGCATTGAAGCCATCAATGCTTTGGAAGGGTTATCTCTATTTTAACCTAAGCTAAGCCACTTCCCAAATGCTTGAAAGGGGTTGAGGGTTCTAAAGGCAACGGGGTCAAAAGGGGATTTCGACGCTACCCTTCGAAGTTTAAACTTAAAGATTTTAAGCTTTCAAATAGGTGGTTATGACACCATCAAATTTTCCCCAAACAATCTCATAAGGGTTTCAAAAGAGATACTTTCGTATATAACCACTTTGACCCAAAAGATATTTTTAAAGAGTAAACCCAATACTTTCGAAAGGGTATTTTCATTTGTTTCGAAGCTATGTCATAAAGAACATTTTGATATCATCGAAAGGTATATTTGGTTTCAAAAGAGATTATTTAACAAGGGCTTTGAAAGATATTTTTATTGTGTTTTGAAAAGAGGTTTTCTTTGCTTTCGAAGGAGGTTATCCAGAGGTTTCGAAAGAGATGTTTGAAGATTTCAAAACATAAACCCAATCTTAATTTAAAGGAATAAACATGACATAAATAAATAAAGATTGTGAAATGGAGTATTGAAGTAGTTTTCCTTGATTAACAGGTTAAATGGTTTAACCAAGACTTATATAAAAACGATTTCAAGGATATTAAACCACAGGTGTTGGTATTATTTGTTATTATGATTACTTCTTCATATAAGTATTTGCATTAAAATTAACCCATAATGGTATTTTTGGGAAGGGCAGAATAACCAACTAGGTTGACCCAGTAATGAATATAATTTAAGAAATGTTAAAATCTTAATCAAAGATATTGGTAGGGGCCAATAGGTTCACAGTAAGCCCATGAAAACTGTGTATAGAAAAAGATATTGGTATGGGCCAATAGGTTAATAGTCTGCCCATGAAAACTATGGTTGATATTGGTAGGGGCCAATAGGTTTATAGTTAGCCTATGAAAACTATATCCAGATTAAGATATTGACAGTTAGTCAATAGGTTCCTAGTCAGGCCATGAAAACTAGGATAAGAGTAAAGATATTGGAGTTACCAATAGGTTCTTAGCGATCCCATGAAAACTATGTAATTGGACAGGGAGTCCATAACCACTTTACCGGTTAATAGTCGGCCCATGAAAACTATTAGGTTAATAATAACCCTAGAAACTACTAATGTGACAGATCATCAAAATGAATGGGGATGGGTAATCTAGAATTGATTCACTTGTTTTGCATATCATCATATTATACTGTTTTGAATTGTTTTAACCATTATGGATGCAGGAGCATAGTATATGGTTTTATAAAGTTTTTAAGATACTAGTGAGGGGAAACCCGTTCCGCTAAGCGGTGTGGTCTCACTAGATATCTAAATGATTTGAGATGGTAGATTATTATCATACCAGGCTTTATTTCCGACTCGAAGTTTTTGTTTTCCCCTTAAACTCTTAGGTACTCAATTGATTTTGAGTAGTTTGAGGTTTAGGGTTTCTAGGTGTTATTTTAGACGAATAAAGCTTCCAGTGACGTGCAGGAGGCATGCTAGCTATTAGAGTACATTTATTTCCGCTGTGTTTGATTGTAAAGGAAAACTTGTTTTATTGCCTTATTATATACTCTGATCATCCAAGGGAGCATTTTCATATGTCACTCTTAGCGTATTTTGTAATAAGTATATTATGTCTGAATGTGGTCTGCGTATTGGGATTATGTAATGAATTTAAAATATTTTGAAATGGAATGTGGATTTTGTTTGCTGTTTTAAGATTTTTTTTTCATATTCATGTGTTTCTGCGTATCAATGTATGTAACATTGCCATATTTGGTCGTCGATGATTAATAACTATGAATGACTGTAGCATCCGTAGCCGTTATTTTTAGGCCTCCAAGTATGGGGATGGTACAAGTTGGTATCAGAGCATAGGTTTATGAAACTTTAAAAGAAACTTAAACCTAAAATATTTTTCAAACATAATTACATGAATCAGGCAACATGATTGGGGTTGGATTAACGTTATAGTAACGTATGTACTTATTTTGATATATAGTTATATATAAATAAGTACGTATTCCCCGCTGTCTTAGACCGTTCTTCTATATCTTATTAAGGCTCGTATGCAGATTTACGAGAAAGGAGATATGGAAGTAGGAAATGGAAGAAGAAATCTTAGTGGATGAAGCACCACAACTAATGGAAATGCTCGACCCACTACTAGGAGAAACCCGGGTCGATCGGCTAACGCTAATAACCAAAATGCTGATGCTAATGTGGGTGCTGGAAATCCACCAGTAGATATGGGGGCGATGTATCAGTTCTTCGTAAATATGATGCAAGCAGGAGCTGCTACCGGAATTGGTGGAAATGTTGGAGGAGCTAATCATGTAGCTCCAAGTAGGAATAATTATGCTAGGCTGAGCAGGGACTACACCGGTCTTGGTAGGAAGCCATTCATGGGGACAAAGAATGCTATTGAGGTTGAGAATTGGTTGTTGCATTGTGAACGTATATTTGCTGATTTGATTTTAGATGATACACAAAAGAGAAGGTTGGCCTCTAGATAGTTGCAAGGGTCAACGTTTAACTGGTGGAATAGTGTTACTATTGGAGTTCCGGAAGAACAATTGACTTGGGCTGAGTTTAGAAGGAGATTTGAGTAAAAGTTTGTGTCTAAGTTTGCTAAGTCAGAGTCGATGAGGAAGTTTATGGATCTGGAGCAGGGAGAGATGTCGGTCATTGAGTATGCCACTATGTTTGAAGAGTTATCCCGTTATGGACATAATAATATAGACACCGTCATCAGAAGAAACGAGAAGTTCATTAGGGGACCGATGCCCGAGATTGCTAGGGCGACCCTGCCACATCTCCGTGATCCAAGTAATTTAGTTGTGGAGATGGCCATTTGCCATGAGGAGATGATTGCAAATTGCGCTAGAGAGAAGCCAGTGGAAATTCAGGGTTCTTAGGGGAAGAAGAGAAAGTTCTTTAAAAAGAAGGGAGCCTAGAAGAGAGATACTACCAAGAAAGCAAAGGCTGAATCGGTTTGCTTTTAAGTGTGACAATAAGGGTCATTATGCCTATGAGTGTCGGTCAGGTAATGGAAAGAAGGCTGCAAACAAGAAGAATGTGAAGTGCTTCAACTATGATCAAATTGGGCATTACAAGAATCAGTGTCCAGAGTCAGTTAGGAAGGATAAAGGAAAGGTTTTTGCTATAGGACCAGCTAGGCCTACTGCAGCTGATAAAGGGAAGACTGTGATGGAAGGTACGTTTTTGATTCAGAGTATACCAGTTAGAATATTTTTTTTAATATCGGTGCATCACATTCATTTATATCTCAGTGTTTGGTTGATAGATTATGCTTAGAACCCACCTACCTTGTTACTTCCTTAAGAGTTGCGAATCCAATAGGAGGGTATGCAACTCTAGGGTTGAGATGTGACCAGTTAGAACTGGATTTGTTAGATCATATGTTTGCAAGCAGTCTGTATGTTTTTGATTTCGTAGATTTCAAAATCATCTTGGGTATGGAATGGTTGGGTAGGTATGAGGCTAGAATATGTTGCCAGGATAGGGAGATATCATTAAGACATCCGGGTAGCCATAACCGAGTAATACTCTCAGTGGAGAATTTTGACCGGAGTGTTAGTACTTTGCTTAATGCTATGGAGATAGGAGATGAGTTAAGTCAGGTTCGGCTAGCAATCGAATTTGCAGATGTCTTTGAGCCAGTCACAAGAGTACCACCGAAATAAGCAGTTGAGTTTTGTACAGATCTTGTGCCCGGAGCTGAACCTGTTAGTAGACCACCTAGCAGGATGACACCTACAGAGATGAAGGAATTGAAGGTGCATCTAGTGGATCTCGAAGGAAGGAATTTTATCAGGCCAAGAAGTTCGCCATGGGAAGCGACCGTAGTGTTCGTGAAGAAATCAGATGGGTCATTGAGGATGTGTATCGACCATCGTAAGTTGAACGAAAGGACGATTAAGAATAAGTGTCCTTTGTTGAGGATAGATGATCTGTTCGATCAATTGAGTGGAGGCAGAGTCTTTTCCCAGTTGGATTTGGCAATAGGTTTCCATCAGTTAAGAGTGGCAGAGGATAGTATACCTTTGACAACATTTCAGACAAGGTATGGTTCGTACGAGTGGTTGGTGATGCCATTTGGATTGACGAATGCACCTTCTTTCTTCGTGGACTTGATGAACCGTGTTTTCCGAGAGTACTTGGATAGGTTTGTGCTGGTGTTTATAGATTACATTTTAGTATACTCTAAGGATGAGAGAGAGCATGAAGTTCATCTTAGAGTGGTACTTGAGATGCCGAGGTAGAATCAGCTAAAGGCGAAGTTTACCAAGTGTCATTTTTGGATAAAAGAAGTTAAGTTTCTTAGTCATGTGGTTTCAGAGAAAGCCTTATCAGTCGATCCAGATAAGATCAAAGCTATGAATAATTGGAAAAGACCGAAGACGATGACTGAGATTAGAAGTTTTCTTGGACTTGCTGCCTACTACCGGAGATTCATTAAGGATTTCTCACGGATAGCAGCACCTTTAACTAAGCTAACTAGAAAGGAGGTGAAGTTTATTTGGTCCGACAAATGTAAGGAAGCATTCCTTAAATTAAAGCATTTGTTGACCAATGCATCAGTGTTAGTAGTTCCAGACGGAAATCAAGGGTTGGTAGTGTATACTGATGCATGCGGAACTCGATTAGAAGCAGTATTGATGCAGAAGGATAAAGTTATTTCTTACACATCCAGACAGCTTAGACCGCATGAAGTGAGGTATCCTACACATGATTTGGAGTTGGCTGCGGTGATCTTTGCATTGAAGATTTAGAGTCATTATCTCTTGTGGGAGAGGTTTGAGCTTCATACCGATCATAAGTTTTTAAGATACTTATTCTCTCAGAAGGAGTTGAATATGAGACAGCGGAGGTTGTTGGAGTTTTGGCTGCTTATGATTTTGGTATGGAGAATACACCAAAAAAAGGTAATAAGGTAGCGGATGCTCTTAGCCAAAGACATCAGAATGTGATATTAGCTATGTTGGCGGAGTGGAAGGATTTAGAAGCTTTGGCCAGTTGTGGTGTGTAGTTAAGATCGCCTGCTAGTTCTAGTCAGAGTACCACCATGTTGTCCTGTTTAGAAGTTCAACATGCGTTGATCGAAAGGATTGCTTCTAAGTAAAAAGAGGATCCAGTTTTAGCCAAGAGGATTAAGAGGTTCGAGATGGGAGATGAGATCGATGATCTAAAAGGCTTTAGTCTTGACCAAAGAGGATGGTTGAGAAAGAAGGGAAGGTTGTGTATTCTGAATATGGAGGACTTAAACAAAGAATTTTTGGAGAATGTCATCGGTCCAAGTTTACGATTCATCCTGGAGGAACTAAAAT
Source organism: Allium fistulosum (assembly GCA_030737815.1). NCBI lineage: Eukaryota > Viridiplantae > Streptophyta > Magnoliopsida > Asparagales > Amaryllidaceae > Allium > Allium fistulosum. The sequence goes on along the minus strand of CM060902.1, from coordinate 210,905,587 downwards.
GTATCTAGATATGAAGAAAAGCTTCTATTGGGAAGGTATGAAGAGGGATGTTGGCTTGTGGGTTTGGCAGTTTGCGAACTATCAACAAGTGAAGGTCGAACATCAGAATCCGAGTGGATTGCTTCTACCTCTAGAGATTCCAGTTTGGAAATGGAATTCGATATTCATGGATTTTATAGACGGGTTGCCAAGGTAAATAGAGGAAATGAAAGTATATGGGTTATAGTAGATAGATCGACCAAGAGTGCCCATTTCATTCCAGTTAAGTCAACCAGGACGGCACGTGTTTTGGCTAAGTTGTTCATGAAGAACATAGTTAAACTACATGGAGTTCATAGTAGCATAGTTAGTGACAGAGATGCTTTGTTCATCAGTGAATTTTGGAAAAGTCTACAGGATGTGTTAGGCGCTAAGCTCAAGATGAGTACTACATATCACCCTCAGGCGGATAAGAAGACACTACACCAAATCAGTGATTTTGCAATAGTCTATATCTGTTAATTGCTAACAATTATAAACGCTACAAACTCCGAATGGTTAAAAAGTGTTAGGATACCTGAAAAGTGTTGGTGAAAATAAATACTTTTCTGAATAAACTTTGCAACACAAATAAGTGTTACCGTAGTAGGTAAAAATGTAAATAATTTATTAACAAGAGGGGTCTTCCATAATTTAAACATATGCGTTCTCTTCTCATGCTTATCCATTCCCAGACATATTTCGGCCGCATAAAATTTAATTTAGGGTTTTATCTTCCTCGCCAAAATCAACATCGATTTCAACCACTTCCTAAAATCAACGGCGACTTCATCCACTTCCCAATATCGAACGCCGACTTCAACCGCTTCAACATCGATGCCGACTTCAATTCGCCCAATCTCTTGGTCCCCGTACTTCATCACGAAACCGAGGCCAAACTGATATTTACTTGATTTACTGTACTTTGTATCTATTTATATACTTTGATTTACTTGATTTACGGTACTGAATTGTTTTCTGTTGATCCAGGCATTTGTATCCGTTCATATACTTTGATTTACTATACTGAATTGTGAAATAAGCTAATAATTGCAAACTGCACTGAATATTTTTCTTGCAGACAATACTGAATGGCTAGTGTTACCTTGATTTACTTCTAAAAATATATTATATATACTTTTGCTATATTTCTAAAATTATTTTTGTGCAACTTAATTTTTTTATCCATTTATCATTGTTTGTTTGCTTGTTGGATTTATTTGTTTTGTTTTTGTCGTTGTTTTGTGAGATAGCAATTAATTCGTTCTTCCAAGAATTGGTTAAATGTGCTAATATATTTGATATCTCTGTACCATGATTACAATAGATATGTCGATGAAGATGGTTGGTAGGCCTATATAAATGTCACAGTAATTTTCTACTGTGAAAATAAACGTATATCTATGACATCTTCCTGTCGTTTTACGGGTGAAACTATAACAACCAATGATTATATGTTTTAGTATACCATTGAACGTTTTTTAAATACCTAGATAAGCATATGCGTATTCCCAAGAGTAGAAATTTAGGCTGAGGCCGATAGTAGTTCTGTTATGCATTTGTGATATTCCATTTCTTTGTGCAAAAGCTTATTATTTTAACAACGCGCTGCTTTAACTGCACTTAATTAATTATTTTATCTTTGTTGCAGTTGAGTCTGAAAATGAAGATGACATTGCTCAAAAGGAAGCGATTGCCTTCAAGGAACTTAAACGAGTTGATCACATCCTTTCATCTGTAGTATGTAAGGTAAAGTGCCTCACTTTTTTTATTACTATTAATTTGGACTTGATGTCGCTAACATTTAGTTGTGTACACTGATTTTTTTCTCTTCCTTTTTCTGAATTATCCACGGTTTATTTTCCTATCTGATTGAAATTTAGCAATTTCCATTCAATAATCTGTATGTAAAGATGACCACTACGGGGATGTTTAATCTGTATCTAAAGGTGACCACCATGTGGTAGTTTCCCAAATTTAATCAATATAAATTTGATTTACCAAACTAATGATTTCTTTTCTTAGAACCTGCTCATTTATCTTCAAGTAATATATGTGTGTAGTATTTTTGGAAAGGACATACAAGAAGTACTATGCTTATGCATGTGTTAATTTGTTGTTGTACAATGCTATAACTACTTGATGCAAATCATTCATCTAAAATTTATCCTCCTTTAACCATCACATAGTTTCTATTATGGTAAACTTCCAAATATGTGGAACTAATCAAGATCAATGACATCAATTACATACTTCATGTGACCATGTCTTATATGAATGTCAACATCGTCATGCATTGTTATATTAACTGCAGGAATTATGAGTATGGGTGCAATTAACGTTGTTCTTGGCATAAGTTCATCTAACCAGGAGTTATTTCAAATATATGAGCAATCGGAAAGGTTTGTGAATTTAGTTTTCTTTTCACTTCCTTTTTTCTGTATTTTTTTATAAAATTCAAGACTTCTGCATTTCCATTTTACATGCACTATTTCATGCACCCACCTTTGTGCTGCCAATTCCTTTCCACCAAAATGCCTATTGTGCAGAGTCTCATGTATCTTGCATTTTGATAGGTTGTTGACATAGACCACAGTATGAGAGATTTTTTATTTTTACCAATTGGTCTTTTGAGAAAAAGTATTTCAGTATATAAAGTAGTGAATGCTTTCAGAAGTATTTATTTCACACTTTACATTACGGCGCTCCTATTGTTATAGACAACCCGTATTTTTTTAATAGAATCATTGATTTTTTTTCTTTAAAGAGGTAACATGCATACAATTATTCTACTCTGGGGTGAGAAATTACGTGCAATTATTCTACCCGTATGGTTTTTATATGACATCTCAACCTTTTAATTCCAAGGATTTGATACATATTTCATAGTTGGGTTTTCAGTTCAGTCTTCAGAGAGATGACAAGGATAAAAATAGATTGCTTTGCTTGGTGCGGCAATGTGCTCGAGAAAGAAAGACATGCGCATGCAGTTTATTGCAGCTACAAACATGGTATGATTTTTTATTTTAATAAAAAACAGTTCTTGTCTTTTATCTCTCAGTGATATGAAATGGATGTCTAAATAATTTGATATTTTTATATCAAATCTTCCCAAACTATACTTATAGCGACAAATTGGAAAGTCCAATTATAGTTTAACTTGATAATTGATTGTTATGTTTTACTTTTTTTGCTATTTTAGTACAAAAAATACGGTAACAACAAACATGAGATATTCACTATAAAGAGGAGGTGAGCTGATTATGAATTTCAAAGATGAAACACATTTTCTCATAAAGTTGGAATGAAGGTGTAGTTTTACTATTAAAATATAGGAACATATATAATGATATTTTTCTGATTAAATGTCATATGCCCATTTTCATATAATTTAAAAATGGTTAGAATTTTTCACCTCTTAATGCATGTTCGCATAAAGCATTTTCTTAAGCACACATTCTTGTGAATTTATTATATACTAATCAATAGTGAAGAAAACAAAATACTTGTCTAGTATATGGAAATTGAATAATAAATTATTTGTTAATTGTCCCAATGGTTAAGTGATTCGGCTTTGGTGCGAGATGCCACAAGTTCGAAACTTGCATAGCGTGATTCGAATGTTTATTGACAAAAGTGATTTGTGATATGTTGTCCCAGTGACATGTTGTATCTAAGTACCATTTCAAAAAAAACTTAATTATGTATTGAACTTCTCTTTTGTTAATTAATAACCTGTTTTATTATTGATTACGAATATTGTTATTGATATTGATTGGGTTATAATTTGCTAAATTAAGATAATATTTCATATTTGATATAGTCTACATTATATCTTTTAACATCCAAACCATTATATCTTTTAACATTTACGTTACTGATCAGTGTTTAGTTGTTTGTATTTATTTGTAACGCTTATAAGCATTGGAAGATATTTTTCCCCAACGCTTATAAGGGTTAGAAGATTTTTTCCTCCAACGCTTATAAGCATTGGAAGATATTTTTTCCCAATGCTTATAAGCGTTGGAAGATCTATTTTCCCAAAGCTTATAAGCGTTGGCGAAAAAAATCTTCCAACGCTTATAAGCCTTGCAAATTATTACGACCCGCTAGTTCAGTCAAATTTAAAAAGAAATTTTATTGAATTTTTGAATTCAATATTTTAAATTTTTAAATAAATTTGAACTTTAATAATGACTTTTGGACATTGAGTAATATATTTTTCCAAATTCAATAAATTAGAAATTTTTTGAAAATTCAAATTTTGGTTAAATTTGGTCAAAGTCTGGCTTTTGGTTGAAATTTGAAATTTTGAAATTTATTTATTTTTTATGATACTAGACTGAATTCTAATATCCATTCCACTTTTCATTTCACTAAAATCCGATTCCAACATTTTTAAATCTGCAATTTTCTGCGTAAAAACGCGCGTTTATTTATGTGTATTTTTTTCTATTTCTTTTATTTGGGTTTTGAGCTTTGGGCTTGATTTATTGGGCTTGGTTGTTGGGTTAGAATCATAGAGGTCACCTAAATAGGTATGTGGCTTTTCTGAATAGACATACCAGTTCAGAAAGAAAAGCTTATGTATGTATTTTCTTTATAACTATCTTCCTCCTTCTCATTCGTCTCCCTGATAAAAAAAAATACAAATTGTCATCCATCTCTTTCCTCCATCTCCATCTTCAATCTAAAGCCTAGCCTAGCCTCCTTTCCCTAGCGTCCCTCTCCCCCCCTCTCTCTCCCACCCTCCTTCTTCCTTAGCCTTGCCCCCGACCACCACTTGTCCCCTAACCCCTCTCTCGGCCATCCACCCAAACTCCTACCCACCTACCCCTCACAACCTCCACTCACCCACACACAAACCCATAGCCGAACCACCCTAGGCCACCACCCTCGGCCTTTCTCACCTACCCACTTCGGCCATGCCCTCCACCCGAGCCACACACCCACACCACACCCACTTCGACCACCCACCCCCTTAGCCGTGTACACCCACTTGGTCGAGCTCATATAACCCATAACCGAACCCAATTGCCACACTCCTCTCTTTATATAAAAAAAAGAATAAAAAATTTGAGAGATTTGAAAAAGCACTATCTCGTTGAAAGGTTCCATACATCTGCCCTTTCTCAACGTATTTCTTTAGACAAAGACTCCGTTTTTTCCTCTTTCCGGATGGTAAATATTTCTCAGAACATGGAATTTTGTTCGTGTTCGTGTTCGTGCCTTCTGGATCATTGTGCCTGACTTGTGGTCTCCATCTTCGTATCGTATCTACTTCGTGTCCGTTTGTTTAGTCGTCACTTTCAATTTCCACGAAAGGTGAGCAATGGTTAAGTGAATGGACATCTTGTGAAATGAAATTTGAAATTTTGTTATAGTTAGTTTTGCTTAGTTAATATTATATGATATGATCTGATGTTCACCTGTGACACGATATGATATGTGATATGATATAATCTGTTATGTTATGTTGTTTATTTATTTCACACTGCATGTTACCTAACTATAGGTTGAAATGATACATACCCGAACAATCTTTTAGATTAGGAACTATGGGTTAAATATTTTAGTACTGATTTAAATTATAATTTAAGATTTATTATTTAAATATTTTTATAAAATGACCACGGTGTAAAATGTAACTATTGGTTGTTAAAGAGACCGGGGTCGAATTTTGTCATACTCTCTGCCAATTCCGAAACCACTTTAACAACTGTACACGCGGTGGAGGATCCAGAACGAAGTAGGATGGTTTGGCGGATGCTTCGGGTATGAGGTAAGAAACGTAGACCTGACCCCCTGGTCAGCTTGATATGACTAAAACGGGAGCTATACCGGGCCAAGTAAGGTCGCTCTTTCAACGAGCATGCTTCTTCAAAACCATCTCTATTACTTTATGATTGATTTGGTGCGCACCTTTGATTATGAGAGTGTGTCTCGAGGTGGGCGGTAGTAGCTGCTATGCGTTACCACCAGTCCAGGAGTGCAAAACGATAGAATCCTACCCTGGGCATAGCCTCGCGTGCCTTATCATATGCCTTATCGAGCGCACAGCAATTTTGTTTTGTGTCGTACCTATGGAGTGCTCCTTGATAACCCACCAGTTTGGTGGAGTTTACAGTACTGTATAGACTACGGCATTTATAAAATGTGTTAAGGGGGATATGGGTAACGCCTTAACGCTATTTTCAGTACATTATACTTTACTACTAGACATTACATATATAGCATATATTACTGCATAGTAAATAGTTTAATGGATCCTTAAAGGATGGGAATCCCAAACATCCTTTGAGTTATTGTTGCATTTCATTTGTTATGTTTCACTTAAGTTGATTTACTTACATGAGAATATTAGTCCCGACTCGAGTGTTTAGTTTTTACTTTATGCTCGGGTCTGTTTGAGTTTCACAGCATTCAGGACTTACCTTATGGAGCTGGAGACTTTGCGGGAGATCTATCTATCTATCTATCTTCTTAGTTATTTCAATTTTCTCAGTTATTTCAATTATTTCTGTTCAGACATTTGTCATTTGCTTATGTATTAGCGAACTTCTATGTATTTGGATTTCTATTGTATTTTCTTCTGACTCTGTTGTTTCTGTAGTAGCTTCATGAACTACTATATTTTATTTATTCCGCTGCATATTCTATGTCTGTGATTCTGTGATTGATTCTATTTTCCCCAAAATAATTAACAATCTGTTGTTTTGAACAATTCAAGTCTGACATATGTGGTTTTATTGTCGATTTGAATGGTTCGAATAGTGGGTCGTTACAGTTTGTATCAGAGCAAGGTTTTAGGCAAACCTTAGCCTATAGGGTAAAAACTCATTAGAGATAGGATAGTAATATCCTAGATTGAATAGAATTAATTACAGAATCACTCTAGTTTCAGCTTGATTCTTAGCTAGAATTCTCTTCGATTAGGATTCCTTTGAATTTGAATCTCCACCTTTGTTCTAAAATCCATTCTTGAATCTTCCAGATGAATCGTAGGAATGCCAGAGGTTGGGGTCGAGGAATTTCCCTAGCAGCAGAACCCGTTGCACCAGTCAGACTCACCACTCTCTGTAAGGAGTACACTCAGCTTGGTGGTACCAAGTTTGCTGGAGCAGAGAGCATTACTGAGGCTCAGCAGTAGCTAAGGGGTTTAGAGAGGATTTTCACGGGTCTTGAGATCACCAACGCTCAGAAGCGTCAGTTGGCCGCTTGGTAGTTGTAGAAGGCTACCCAGGATTGGTGGGAGTCTGCTACAGCCCACATTATTGAGGCAAATATCACTTGGGAGTAGTTTAGGTATAAATATTGAGCTGGATTCAAATTTGGTTAATTTATCTCTTTGGAATCTATTAAATCTTGAGTACCATATTTCGGGGAATTTCTATGTTCACTGTTTTGATACATTTGATCTCTTGCTCTGGTTAAAGAGATTTGATGCGGTTATCTCTTGCAAAGCCCGAACCGTTTCCTTAGTAGATGACCAAGGTAATTCTTCGGTGATTGCATGCCGAATGCCTCAGGATTATGTTGGCAGTTTTATCTTTTCTCTTGATTCGCATCCTAGTGACCTTGACTCCACTCCTATTGTCAAACTCTTTCCTGATGTTTTTGGTGAAGTCTCTTTTCTTCCTCCTATATGGGAAATTGAATTCCGCATTGATCTTATTCACGGAGCCCGACTAGTAGTTCTTCCTCCCAAAAGGATGGCACCCAGAGACAAAGTTGAGTTGAGGAAGCAGGCAGAAGACTTATTTCCCAAGGGTTTGATTAGGCCGAGTCATTCGAAATGAGGAGCAGCTGTGGTATTTGTCACTAAATCTGATGGTTCTTTGAGGATGTGTGTTGATTATAGGGAGCTGAATAAGCTTACTATGAAAAACAGATATCCTATGCCTCATATCAGTGACATGTTCGATTAGCTCTATGGAGCTAAAGTTTTCTCTCAACTTGATCTTGCCACCGGTTTTCACCATCTCAGAGTCGCCGAGGAGAGCATCCTCAAAACGGCTTTTCGTACTAAGAATGGCTTCTATGAATGGATAGTTATGGATTTTGGTTTGACTAATGTTCTAGCCTTCTTCGTTGATCTTATGAATCGAGTTTTCCGTGGTGTCTTCAACAAGTTCGTTCTTGTCCTCGTCGATGATATTCTTGTCTTTTCTAAGACAAAGATGGAGCATGAAGCACACTTGAATTTTTTCCTTGAAACCCTTAGGAGTCATCAGTTGAAAGCTAAGTTTTCCAAATGTCATTTCTAGAAGGATGAAGTCCGATTCCTTGGGCATATTGTTTTTGAAAATAGGGTTTCGGTTGATTCTGTTAAGGTCACCGCAATCAATGTAAGTCTATCCCACTTTTATCCTTTTGTAACTTAATTATCTTATCTTTCTTTGAATTCAACACCTTATTCTGTTCCAGGATTGGAAAAGACCTAAAACGCCTTCAGATATTCGTAGTTTTTTGGGCCTAGCTGGTTATTATCGGAGGTTTATTGAGAATTTTTCTCAGATTGCTGCACCTCTCACTGGTTTGACATGTAAGAATGCCAAGTTTGTATGGAATTATAAGTGTGAAGCTGCATTTAATGAGTTAAAGCGCAAGCTTACTTCCGCACCAATTCTTACCGTTCCAAATGGAAGTAAGGGATTAACGGTATACACAGATGCTTGTCGAGAACGTTTGGGAGCTGTTTTGATGTAGAATTGGAAGGTTATTGCTTATGCCTGTCTTCTATTGAAGACCCATGAAGCCAACTATGCAACTCATGATTTGGAATTGCTTGTTGTAGTGTTTTATTTGAAGTTATGGAGGCATTATCTTTTGGGAACTAAGTTTGAGTTCTTTGCGGATCACCAGTCGTTGAAGTATATTTTCATCCAGAAGGATTTGAATCAAAGGCAGGTTAGATGGCTCAAGTTTCTAACTACTTATGACCTCGACATCAACTACATCCAGGGAAGGCTAATGTGGTAGCCGATGCTTTGAGTTGGAAGAAGGCGATGTTATGTCAGCTTGTTGTTTTTCATCCCTTATGGATCGTATTGTTGCTAAGAAGGATGAAGAAGACATGCTAAGGCTTATTAAGGAGAATGTTCATAATAGGGAAGGTGGTAACCAAGATGGAATGAGAGCACGGATTGATAATAAAGAGATTTCGAGGATCAATAATCGAATTTGTGTTCCGAATGTCGATGGATTAAGGCAAGAAGTGCTTAAGGAAAATCACCGGTCTAGACTTTCTATTCATCTCGGTGTGACGAAGATGTACCATGATATGAAGAAGCTGTATTGGTGGAGTGGTATGAAGCAAGATATCTCCTTTTATGTCAATAGATGTGCCACTTGTCAACAAGTTAAGGGTGATCGCCAAAAGACCGCTGGATTATTACAACTTCTTGAGATTCCCAATTGGAAATGGGAATAGGTTCCTATGGATTTTATTGATAGATTACTGAGGACAAGAAGGGGTAATGAGAGTATTTGGGTAGTTGTGGATATACTGACCAAGTCGGCTCATTTCATTCCAGTTAAGTCAAACCGCACTGCTCGAGTTTAGCTGAGATTTATATGAGAGAGATTGTCAGGCTTCATGGGGTTCCATCCAGCATTTTTGTGATCGAGATCCTATCTTTACTAGCCAGTTTTCGAAAGCATTTTAGGAAGCTCTGGGTACTCGTCTGAATCTAAGCACAGCTTACCATCCGCAGAGCGATGGTCGGACGGAAAGGGTTAATCAGATTCTGGAAGATCTTCTTTATGCCTGTGTTCTTGATTATGGAGGATCTTGGGAAGATCATCTCCATCTCGTTGAATTCACTTATAATAACGGCTATCAGGTGTAATCTTAATTTTTAAAGGTTACTGTAAGCATTCATCTCTTTAATTTCATCCTTTGAATTTAGGCTAGTATCGCAATATCTCAGTTTGCCGTTATTTACGGACGACCTTGCAAATCTCCATCTTGCTGGATTGAATCCGATGATCGTTTGGTTCTTGGACCCGATATGATTCTTGAAGCATCCGAGAATGTTGAGGAGATCAAGAGGAAGATGAGTATTGCTCAGGATAGGCAGAAGAAGTATGCTGATAGGCGGAGAAGGAGTTTGGAATTTTTATTGGGTGATCAAGTTTTTCTTCAGATCCCGCCGCTGAAGAATGTGATTCGCTTTGGTAGGATAGGGAAGCTTGCTCCTAGATTTATTAGTCCTTTCCGCATCTTAGAGAGAGTTGGTCCTTTGGCTTATCGTGTGGATTTGCCAAAGAAGCTATCTGGAGTAGTGGGTGATCAGGTTTTTCTTCAGATCTCGCCGCTGAAGAATGTGATTCACTTTGGTAGGAAAGGGAAGCTTGCTCCTAGATTTATTAGTCCTTTCCGCATCTTAGAGAGAGTTGGTCCTTTGGCTTATCATGTGGATTTGCCAGAGAGGCTATCTGGAGTGCATAATGTTCCATGTTTCACATCTTCGCAAGTATCTTAATGAACCTTCATTGATTGTTCAGCCTGTTGTACTTGAGAGTTTGGAGTTGAGCCAAACCTCATTGTCGAGAGGAAGCCATTTCGTATTGTCGATAGAGGTACAAAGAAGCTGAGGAGGAAATCTGTCAACCTGGTCAAAGTACAATGGAGTATAGATGATCGGGATTGTAACTGGGAAACGGAGGAGAGCATGCATGCTTCGAATCCTGAATTGTTCGAATCAGGTACTATTTCTTTCGAATTTATCTTATCTTTCCTACTTGTTTCTATTCTCCTTTTTCGTTCCTTTTTTGAGACGAAAAGTTTTGAGTAGGGGAGAGTGTAACGACCCGTTAATTCAGTAAAATTTTAAAAGAAATTTTATTGAATTTTTGAATTAAATATTTTAAAATTTTAAATAAATTTGAATTTAAATAACGATTTTTGGGCATTGAGTAATATATTTTTCCAAATTCAATAAATTAAAAAAAATTCTGAAAATTCAAATTTTGGTCAAATTTGATCACAGTCTAACTTTTGGTTGAAAAAATTAAATTTTAAATTTTTTTCTTTTTTTATGATGCTAGACTGAATTCTAATCTCCACTCCGCTTTTTGTTTCGTTAAAATCTGATTCCAACATCTTTAAATCTTCAATTTTCTACGTAAAAACGCGCGTTTATTTATGTGTATTTTTTCCTATTTCTTTTATTTGGGTTTTGGCCTTGATTTATTGGGCTTGGTTATTGGGCTAGAATCCTAGAGGTCACCTTAATGGGTATGTGGCTTTTCTGAATAGACATACCGGTTGAGAAGAGAAACTTCTGTACGTATTTTCTTTCTGACTATCTTCCTCCTTCTCATTCTTCTGCTTGAGAAAAAAAACAGAACTTCATCCATCTCCATCTCCAATCCAAAGCCTAGCCCAGCCTCCTTTCCCTAGCCTCCCTCTCCCTCCCTCTCTCTCTCCTCTCCTTCCCCCTTAGCCTTTCCACCGACCACCACTTGTCCCCTAACCCCTCTCTCGGCCATCCACCTAAACTCCTACCCACCTACCCCTCACGACCTCCACTCACCCACACATAGACCCATAGCCGAACCACCCTAGGCCACCACACTCGGCCTCTCTCACCTACCCACTTCGGCCACACCCTCCACCCGAGCACACACACCCACACCATACCACACCCACTTCGGCCACCTACACCCTTATCCGTGTACACCCACTTGGCCGAGCCCATATAACCCATAACTAAACCCAATTGCCACACTCCTCTCTTCATATAAAAAAAAGAATTTTGTTCATGTTCGTGTTCGTGCCTTCTGGATCGTTGTACTTGACTTGTGGTCCATCTCCGTATCGTATCTGCTTTGTGTCCGTTTGTATAGTCGTCTCTTTCAATTGCCATGAAAGGTGAGCAATCACTCATGACTAAATTCTTTTGGTTAAGTGAATGGACATCTTATGAAATGAAAATTAAAATGTTGTTATAGTTAGTTTTGCTTAGTTAAATATTATATGATATGATCTGATGTTCACCTGTGACACGATATGATATGTGATATGATATAATCTGTTATGTTATGTTGTTTATATATTTCACATTGCAAATTCTCTAACTATGGGTTGAAATGATACATTCCCAAACGACCTTTTAGATTAGGAAAAATCGTTATGGGTTGAAATGATAAATCCAAGTGATTTTATTGATTTGAATTTGGGATACGGGTTGAAATGATATATACCTGTAAATTTAATTAATTTTGGGTTAAAATGATATATACCCAATCACTTGACCATAGAGTAGAAAATTATATACAAACACCGTTGGTCGGTTTTAAAATTTATTTAAAAATATTTTCTAAATTATAAAGTATGTTTGATTTATTAAATATGATTTTTAAAATTTAGTTTAATTTAATGATTTTTTATTTTAAATTAATATTTGGAAAAATAATGTTTTATATGTTTTAAAGTTTAAATTATAAGCTAAATATGATTTAAATGTAATTTTAAGATTTTCAACTTATAATTTTATTTGGTTTAAAATATATAATATAAATAATTTAAAATTTAATTTAAATAAAATATTTAATATAGTTTTAAGAAATTATAGATAGTTTTAATTTAATATTATAATATAGTTTTATTTTAATATAATAAATATAGATTTTATATAGTAATTTTAATAAATAAAATTTAGGAAGTTAAGTGGAGAATAATTTGTAATTAAATCTTATCTAAAGGATTTAAAATTTATATAAGATTTTATTTAAGTTTAAAAATGTTCATTTTTGAAATGTAATAAATTTTATTTGATATGAATTGTAAAGTAAATGTTTAAAATATAAAATATAATTGAAGTTAAATATTTTTAGTATTGATTTAAATTATGATTTAAGATTTATTATTTAAATGTTTTTATAAAATGACCATGGTGTAAAATGTAACTATTGGTTGTTAAAGAAACTAGGGTTGGATTTTGTCATATTCTCTGCCAATTCCGAAACCACTTTAACAACTGTACACGCGGTGGAGGATCCAGAACGAAGTAGGATGGTTTGGCGGACGCTTCTGGTATGAGGTAAGAAACGCAGACCTGACCCTTTGGTCAGCTTGATATGACTACAACGGGAGCTATACCGGGCCAAGTGAGGTCGCTCCTCCGATCGAGCATTCTTCTTCAAAACCATCTCTATTACTTTATGATTGATTTGGTGCGCACCTTTTATTATGGGAGTGTGTCTCGAGGTGGGCGGTAGTAGCTGCTACGCGTTACCACCAGTCCAGGAGTACAAAACGGTAGAATCCTACCCTGGGCATAGCCTCGCATGCCTTGTCCTATGCCTTATCGAGCCCACAACGATTTTGTTTTTTGTCGTACCTATGGAGTGCACCCTAATAACCCACCGATTTGGTGGAGTTTACAGTACTGTATAGACTACGACATTTATAAATTGTGTTAACGGGGATATGGGTAACGCCTTAACGCTATTTTTAGTATATTATACTTTACTGCTAGACATTACATATATATCATATATTACTGCATAGTAAATAGTTTAATGGATCCTTAAAGGATGGGAATCCCAAACATCGTTTGAGTTATTGTTGCATTTCATTTGTTATGTTTCACTTGAGTTGATTTACTTACATGAGAATATTAGTCCGGACTCGAGTGTTTAGTTTTTACTTTATGCTTGGGTCTGTTTGAGTTTCACAGAATTCAGAACTTACCTTATGGAGCTGGAGACTTTGCTAGAGATCTATCTATCTATCTATCTATCTATCTGCTTAGCTGTTTCAATTTTCTCGGTTATTTGAATTATTTCTGTTCAAACATTTGTCATTTGCTTATGTATTAGCGAACTTCTATGTATTTGGATTTCTGTTGTATTTGCTTCTGACTCTGTTGTTTCTGTAGTAGCTTCATGAACTACTATATTTTATTTATTCCGCTGCATATTCTATGTCTGTGATTCTATGATTGATTCTATTTTCCCCAAAAATAATTAACAATCTGTTATTTTGAACAATTCATGTCTGACATGTGTGGTTTTATTGTCGATTTGAATGGTTCGAAATAGCGGATCGTTACACTTGGTATCAGAGCGAGGTTTTAGGCAAACCTTAGCCTATGGGGTAAAAACTCATTAGAGATAGGGTAGTAATATCCTAGATTGAGTAGAATTAATTACGGAATCACTCTAGTTTCAGCTTGATTCCTAGCTAGAATTTACTTCGATTAGGATTCCTTTGAATTTGAATCTACACCTTTGTTATAAAATCCATTCTTGAATCTTCCAAATGAATCATAGGAATGCCAGAGGTTGGGGTCGAGGAATTGCCCCAGCATCAGAACCCGTTGCACCAATCAGACTCACCACTCTCTGTAAAGAGTACACTCAGCTTGGTGGTACCAAGTTTACTGGAGCAGAGAGCATTATTGAGGCTCAATAGTGGCTAAGGAGTTTAGAGAGGATTTTCATGGTTCTTGAGATCATCGATGCTCAGAAGCGTCAGTTGGCCGATTGGCAGTTGCAGGAGGCTACCCAGGATTGGTGGGAGTCTGTTACAGCCCACATTATTGAGGCAAATATCACTTGGGAGCAGTTTAGGTATAAATATTGAGCTGGATTCAAATTTGGTTAAGTTATCTCTTTGGAATCTACCTTAAGTCTTGAATACCATATTTCGGGGAATTTCTATGTTCATGGTTTTGCTACATTTGGTCCCTTGCTCTTGTTAAAGAGATTTGATGCAGTTATCTCTTGCAAATCCAAAACCGTTTCCTTAGTAGATGACCAGGGTAATTCTTCGGTGATTGCATGTCGAATGCCTCAGGATTATGCTGGCAGTTTTATCTTTTCTCTTGATTCTCATCCTAGTGACCTTGACTCCACTCCTGTTGTCAAACTCTTTCCTGATGTTTATGGTGAAGTTTCTTCTCTTTCTCCTAGGCGGGAAATTTAATTCCGCATTGAAATTATTCACGGAGCCCGACCAGTAGTTCTTCCTCCCAAAATGATGGCACCCAGGGAGAAAGTCGAGTTCAGGAAGGAGGCGGAAGAATTATTTTCCAAGGGTTTGATTAGGCCAAGTCATTCGAAATGGGGAGTAGCTGTGGTATTTGTCACTAAATCTGATGGTTCTTTGAGGATGTGTGTTGATTATAGGGAGCAAAATAAGCTTACTATGAAAAACAGATATCCTATGCCTCTTATCAATGACATGTTCGATCAGCTCTATGGAGCTAAAGTTTTCCCTCAGCTTGATCTTGCCACCGGTTTTCACCACCTCAGAGTCGCTGAGGAGAGCATCCTCAAAATGGCTTTTCGTATTGAGAATGGCTTCTATGAATGGTTAGTTATGCCTTTTTGTTTGACTAATGCTCTAGCCTTCTTCGTCGATCTTATGAATCGTGTTTTCCGTGGTGTCTTCAACAAGTTCGTTCTTGTCTTCGTCGACGATATTCTTGTCTTTTCTAAGATAGAGACGGAGCATGAAGCGCACTTGAATTTTGTCCTTGAAACCCTTAGGAGTCATCAGTTGAACGCTAAGTTTTCCAAATGTCATTTTTGGAAGGATGAAGTTTGATTCCTCAGGCATATTATTTTTGAAAATGGGGTTTCGGTCGATCCTTTAAAGTCACCGCAATCAATGTAAGTCTATCCACTTTTATCCTTTTGTAACTTAATTACCTTATCTTTCTTTGAATTCAACACCATATTCTGTTCCAGGATTGGGAAAGATCTAAAACTCCTTCAGATGTTCATAGTTTTTTGGGCCTAGCTGCTTATTATCGGATGTTTATTGAGAATTTTTCTCGGATTGCTGCACCTCTCACTGCTTTGACATGTAAGAATGCCAAGTTTGTATGGAATGATAAGTGTGAAGCTGCATTTAATGAGTTAAAGTGCAAGCTTACTTCCGCACCAATTCTTACCGTTCCAAATGGAAGTAAGGGATTAACGGCATACACTGATGCTTGTCGAGAATGTTTGGGAGCTATTTTGATGTAGAATGGGAAGGTTATTGCTTATGCCAGTCGTTAGTTGAAGACCAATGAAGCCAATTATGCAACTCATGATTTGGAATTGTTCGCTGTAGTGTTATTTTTTGAAGTTATGGAGGCATCAACTTTTGGGAACTAAGTTTGAGTTCTTTACGGATCACCAGTCATTGAAGTATATTTTCACCCAGAAGGATTTGAATCAGAGGCAGGTTAGATGGCTCGAGTTTCTAGCTTCTTATGACCTCGACATTAACTACATCCAGGGAAGGCTAATGTGGTAGCCGATGCTTTGAGTCAGAAGAAGGCAATGTTATGTCAGCTTGTTGTTTTTCATCCCTTATGGATTGTATTGTTGCTAAGAAGGATGAAGACGACATGCTAAGGCTTATTAAGGAGAATGTTCGTAATAGTAAAGGTGGTAACCAAGATGGAATGGGAGCATGGATGGATAATAAAGAGATTTCAAGGATCAATAATCGAATTTGTGTTCCGAATGTCGATGGATTAAGGCAAGAAGTGCTTAAGGAAAATCATCGTTCTAGACTTTCTATTCATCCCGGTTTGACGTAGATGTACCCGAATATGAAGAAACTATATTGGTGGAGTGGTATGAAGTGAGATATCTCCCTTTATGTCAGTTGATGTGCCACTTGTCAACAGGTTAAGGATGATCACCAAAAGACGCTGGATTGTTGCACACTCTTGAGATTCCCAATTAGAAGTGGAAATAGGTTTCTATGGATTTTATTGATAGATTGTCGAGGACAAGAAGGGGTAATGAGAGTATTTGGGTAGTTGTGGATAGATTGACCAAGTCAGCTCATTTCATTCCGGTCAGGACGAACCGCACTACTTCGAGTTTAGCTGAGATTTTATGAGAGAGATTATTAGGCTTTGGGGAGTTCCATCAAGCATTGTTTGTGATCGAGATCCTATCTTTACTAGCCAGTTTTGGAAAGCATTTCAGGAAGCTCTGGGTACTCGTCTGAATCTAAGCACAGCTTACCATCCGTAGAGCGATGGTCAGATGGAAAGGGTAATCAGATTATGGAAGATCTTCTTCGTGCTTGTGTTCTTGATTATGGAGGATCTTGGGAAGATCATCTCCATCTCATTAACTTCACTTATAATAACAGCTATCAGGTATAATCTTAATTTTTAAAGGTTACCACCACTCTGGGAGTGCAAAACGTAGAATGCTACCCTGGGCAAAGCCCCATGTGCCTTGTCATATGCCTTATCGAGCCCACTACGATTTTTTTTGTGTCGTACCTATGGAGTGCTCCCTGATAACCCACTGGTTTGGTGGAGTTTACAGTAATGTATAAACTACGACATTTATTAAATATGTAAAGGTTATATGGGTAATGCCTTAACGCTATTTTCAGTATATTATATTTTACTGCTAGACATTACATATATAGCCTATATTACTACATTGTAAATAGTTTAACGAATCCTTAAAGGATGGGAATCCCAAACATCCTTTAAGTTATTATTGCATTTCATTTGTTACATTTCACTTGAGTTGATTTACTTACATGAGAATGTTAGTCCTAACTCGAGTGTTTTGTTTTTACTTTATGCTCGGGTCAGTTTGAGTTTCACAGAATTCAAGACTCACCTTTTGGAGCTGGAGACTTTGGTGGAGATCTATCTATTTATCTATCTGCTTGGGTGTTTCAGTTATCTCAGTTATTTTAATTATTTCTGTTCAGACATTTGTCATTTGCTTATGTATTAGCGAACTTCTTTGTATTTGGATTTCTATTGTATTTGCTTCTAACTCCATTATTTCTGTAGTAGCTTCATGAACTACTATGTTTTATTTATTCTACTGCATATTATGTGTTTTTGATTCTGCGATTGATTCTATTTGCCCCAAAAAAAATTAACAATCTGTTGTTTTAAACAATTCAAGTCTGACATGTATGGTTTTATTGTCAATTTGAATGGTTCGAAGTAGCAGGTCATTACACAAATAATTGCCCATGCCCCTATAGAGGCACATATAAGTGTTACTGAAATTCTTGCTAACGCTTATACTCCTTGGGAATCCTCTATTTTGGTGTAGTGAGACGGAGAGAGTCAACAAGGTACTCGAGGATTTACATAGAGCTTGTATCATAGAGTTTGGTGGATCTTAGGAAGATCACCTACATTTAGTCGATTTTTCCTATAATAATAATTACCATACTAGTATAGGAATGGCGCCTTTTGAAGCTTTGTATGAAAGGCCATGCAAATCACTAGCATGTTGGCTGGAGACTAGAGGCAGATTAGTCTTAGGTCCAGATTTGGTTAGAGAGGTGTTGGAGAAGATTGAGTTAATCCGAGAAGGATGAAGGAAGCTCAATCCAGGCAGAAAAGTTACGCAGATAAGAGGCATAACGACCTAGAGTTCTCAGTTAGAGATAAGGTTTTTATTAAGGTGTCACCAATGAAGGATTTGGTACGATTTGGAATGTCAGGGATGTTAGCCCCGAGAAATGTTTGATTATTCTAAATTATAGAAAGGATTGGGAAGCTCGCATACAGAGTAGAGTTGCCGAGCAGTATGGCAGGTATTCATAATGTATTTCATGTGTCTCATCTTCGTAAGTATGTGCATGATTCAAAGACTACTATTCCTTCGACAAAGTTGGAAGACTTGGTGGTAGATACTAATTTGACTTTAGTTAGACAACCAGTTCGAGTTGTAGCGAGAGATGAGAAAAGATTAAGGAACAAGAGAGTCAAGTTGGTGAAAGTTCAGTGGAGCGATAACGAGAAGGACGGTAGTTGGGAGACAAAAGAGAGGATTAGAGATACTTATCCTAATCTACTGTGAGGGTGTGTCTATATTAGAATTATATAGATAGTTGCTAGTCAGATAGGCTAGTATGGACGTTAGGAGTTGTTACAGATGATTGCTATGTTTAGTATTTAGTCCTTACTGAATTTCGAGTACGAAATTCTGTAAGTAGGGGAGCCTGTAATATCCCTAATTTTTGATAACATTATTCAGAAAATTTAATTAGATAAATTAAATAGAATAATGATGATAAGGGGATTGAGATTTGGAAAAAAATATAGGGTCGTGCTTAATAATATAATAAATGGGCTTAATTTGGTTTGTAAGCTAATTAATGTACACATGGGCATATTAGTAAATAGCCGCACCTCCTCACACTCACGATTATACACTTTTGTAATTGTCAATTCACGTTTCACTTCTCATTTTTACAAATGAAAATCAAAAACCTAAATTAGAGCCGGCCATTAACAAGGAAGAAAAGATGAAGAATTCAATCTAAAGCTAAGGTCAAAGCTAGGAAATATTAATCAGCAACAAATCTCAAATTCCTTGTTGTATTTAAGGTGAATAATAATTCATTTCATCTCTATTTTGTTTTATAATCACATGTATTCGGATTTAAGATTAAATTTGTTTTTATGATGTTTTGGATGACGATATGGTTGAATTATTATATGTTTGATTTAAACCAATTCATTTACGTATGAATTGCACAGTTTTAGGGCAAAACCGATTGTTATTGAATTTAGAATGCCATGGAAAAATTATATGTTAGGTAAAACATGATTTTACAGATGGGTTTCAATTTTCATAATTTTTCTAAAAATGGAAAATTTATTATGAATTTCTAAAGGAAAATATGATATATTTGGGTTTAAAATTTATTTTGATTATTTTAGGAAGAAATTGGGTCTGAAATTTTAATATGTTAGGTATCGTGATGAAATTGAATTTTTGTGATTTTTAGAATTTTTCCTGATTGATTTGCTATAGAAAATAAATTATTTTAAAAGAAGGACTTCTTTACAATATTGGTTTTGCTTATTGAAAGGGCTTAAACATTATTTTTTTCCTTTGATTTAGATCTGAAACTGTATGAGTTATTTTGTAAGGTTTTTGAACAGTTTTAAGGCAACCAATTAAAATATTGCACACGGGCAGGTTAGTTAAAGCAATTACTAAAAATGAACATGATTTCAGCCTTTAAGTAGAAAAGAGTGTTCCGTCTCCTTTAGTAATACCTTTCGACTCCATTGCACCCGCCCCAACTCGGTCGAAACCAACCCAGCCAAAACCCACCTAGTCGAAACCAATACACGCAGTATCATTTAAATGGTACGTAGTGGATTAGAGGAAAGGCGAAAGCCATGGTGTCGAAAGGAATGCTTCCGCTGGGGTCGAAACTTTGTTTGGTTTTCAAAAGTTAAGTATTTGCTTTGTTTTGCTTAGAGCTTTCGACCCAGTCGAAACATATGTTTTCAAAAGGAGTTTATAAATAGCTTTCGAAGAAGGTTGTCGTATTATGTTTAAAGTATTAGCTTTCAAATGAGTTCCTTTGTTTTTGAATAAGTGCTTTCGAAAGTAATGGTTTCGACCAAGTCGAAACCCAACCGCTATATTCCCTTCCGAGTGTATTGAAGCCATCAATGCTTTCGAATGGTTATCTCTCTTTTAACCTAAGCTAAGCTGCTTCCTAAATGCTTTCGAAAGGGGTTGAGGGTCTCGAAGGTAATGGGGTCGAAAGGGGGTTTCGACCCTACCCTTCGAAGTTTTAGCTTAAATATTTTGAGCTTTTGAATAGGTGGTTCCGACACCATCAACTTTTCCCTAAACAGTCTTATAAGGGTTTCAAAAGAGATACTTTCATATATAACCACTTTGACCCAAAAGATGTTTTTAAACAGTAAACCCAATACTTTCGAAAGTGGTATTTTCATTTGTTTCGAAGCCCTGTTAAAAAGAACGTTTTGATACCATTGAAAGGTATATTTGGTTTCGAAAGAGATTATTTAACAAGGGCTTCGAAAGGTATTTTTATTGTGTTTTGAAAAGAGGTTTTCTTTTCCTTCGAAGGAGGTTATCCAGAGGTTTCGAAAGAGATGTTTTAAGATTTCAAAACATAAACCCAATCTTAATTTAAAGAAATAACCATGGCATAAATAAATAAAGAATTTTGAAATAGAGTTTTGAAGAAGTTTTCCTTGATTAACAGGTTAAAAGGTTTAACCAGGACTTATATAAAAATGATTTCAAGGATATTAAACCACAGGTGTTGGTATTATTTGTTGTTACGATTACTTCTTCATATAAGTATTCACATTGTAATTAACCCATAACGGTATTTTGGGGAAGGGCAGAATAATCAACTAGGTTGACCCGGTAGTGAGTATAATTTAAGAAATGTTAAAATCTTAATTAAAGATATTGGTAGGGGCCAATAGGTTCACAGTAAGCCAATGAAAACTGTGTATAGAAAAAGATATTGGCAGGGGCCAATAGGTTCATAGTCAACCCATGAAAACTATGGTTGATATTGGCAGGGGCCAATAGGTTTATAGTTAGCCCATGAAAACTATATCCGGATTAAGATATTGACAGTTAGTCAATAGGTTCCTAGTCAGCCCATGAAAACTAGGATAAGAGTAAAGATATTGGAGTTACCAATAGGTTCTTGGTGATCCCATGAAAACTATATAACCAGACATGGAGTCCATAATCACTTTACCGGTTAATACTCAGGCCATGAAAACTATTAGCTTAATAATAACCCTAGAAACTATTAATGTGATCCAGAATTGATTCACTTGTTTTGGATATCATCATATTACACTGTTTTGAATTGTTTAACCATTGTGGATGCATGAGCACGGTATATGGTTTTATAAAAGTTTTAAGATACTAGTGAGGGGAAAACCCGTTCCGCTAAGCGGTGTGGTCTCACTAAATATCTAAATGATTTGAGATGGTAGATTATTATCATACCAGGCTTTATGTTTGACTCGAAGTTTTTGTTTTCCCCTTAAACTCTCGGGTACTCAATTGATTTTCAGAAGTTTAAGGTTTTGGGTTTTCCGGTGTTATTCTAGACGAATAAAGGTTCTGGTGACGTGTAGGAGGCATGTTAGCTATTAAGAGTACATTTATTTCTGCTATGTTTGACTGTAAAGGAAAACTTGTTTTATTGCCTTATTATTTACTGTAATCATCTAAGGGGGAATCTTCATATGTCGCTTTTGGCGTATTTTGTAATAAGTATATTTTGTTTGAACGTGGTCTGCGTATTGGGATTATGTAATGAATTTAAGATATTTTGAAATGAAATGTGGAATTTGTTTGTTGTTTTAAGATTTTTCCTTATTCATGTGTTTCTGCGTATCAATGTATCTAACATTGCCGTATTTGGTCGCCAAGGATTAATAGCTATGAATGACTGCAGCATCCATAGCTGTTAGTTTTGGGCCTCCAAGTAGGGGGATGTTGCATCCGAGTTCTAGAATAGCTGGTTCCTGAACTACTTTACCACCGACGATCAAATCGAAGAATTTTGATGTGATTTTCACTTGGATTTCTTTTGGGTTTAAATGGGGGTTCGCTGGTCAAAATTTCATGGAGGAAGGAGAGCAAAAAGTTTCAAATAAATGGTGTAGAGAGTGGCGTAAAAATAGAAAGTCAAATGGAGAGAAAAGCATAGCACATCCTTATCTCTCTCTTTTACCAATTCCAATTTTTTAAACCATTCAAAAGCCTACCTCTTTTGCCAGCATTTGGTTGGCCATCTCAACCTATTTTGACCGAAATTTTCATGCCCTATATGGGTTATAAAACCAATTCTAGCCCAAACAATGTATGTGCAATTAAATTTGAATTTAAACGCGTACCAATATCGTATATAGATTAATATATTTATAAATATTATAAATACATTGTTTGACATTGTTCAACACATGAAATACAAAATTATAGAACTAATATTTCATAAATATTAATTAATATATAATAATTAAAAATTAATTAAATTAGGTGATAAAAGGAGCATTCATCGATTTTGTTGTGTGATAGTTAGGTGTAAATTTGGTCAGCGATTAATATCGAGCAATTCAAATATAACTGTTTACATGTTACTTAGCAAGTGGGGTGTGACATTATGATCAAATTTATTATTTATTTAGTTTCTGTAAAATCTAATTTTACTTTATTAAGCTTTGCCTGATTGTGATAATTATTTACACTAATTCTCTTCATCAAAACTATATCACTTTGGACTAATGGAATTTGACAATAGTCAATATTTCAATACCATCAATATTCAACTCTATATTCCTAACAGAAAATGCTTAGTTTAATTATGATGTATGGGGGTTTGATTTTGGATGGCTCGAAGTGAAGGAAAACGAGTATGAGATTAGATCCATCTTTCTCTCTTTTTTTATCCACTATATAAGCAATTCTAACCCTAATTAGATATTATCTTTTGTTGCCTCCTCTTCTTTTCTTGCCGGTCGAAATTATATCTTAGCTCTGCATCAATACAAACTCAAATCAAGTCAGATCTGATCATTATTCGATAGCTGAAGGTCAACGGTTCAAGGACTAGTAATCTACTAAACCGAAAAGGGTTTTAGAGGGGAGAGTTTATCTTTTCAAGGTGTACTTCAAGGCTTTGCAATTAAGGTAAGAGTTTTATTAGATTATTTTATAATTCTTATTATAATATTTTATTATGTATACACATACACACACATTATTGATAGTTAGGTGATGATTCTGATATGCCATAATGTTGTCACAAGTTAGTTTGGTTATATGTACGTATGTATTTACGTTTAAAAAAATTAATTTTTTTTAAATATATCAGATTAGTATAGCAGAATATAATAATAATATAATCTAATACTTTATTAAACTAATATATATATATATATTATTTAATTACATATGTATAGTTTATAATTAATTACAACATCACACTATGGTTATAATTTGTCATTTAATTTTATATATAAAATTTAATAGTAATACTAATTTATGAAAACAAGTAAATAACTTTTATAAATATTTATTATTATTTAAATCATTTTAAGTAAATAAATTATATTAATTTAAACATGTAACAAAAATTATTTTTTAAATTTTACAAAATTTTATTAATATTAGATAAGCTCTTGGCCAAAAAGTAAAAAAAATTGTTATTTTTAAAAATTAATATTTAATTTGATTGAATATCAATAAATCATTTATAATTTTATTTCAACCCAAAAAATGTGGGAAAATTTGTCAAACTGTAAAATATCAGTAAGATTTACAAGAAATTTAAAATTTGAGGTAAAGTTTTAAAAGTAATTTTTATTAATATTTCATGTAATTTCCAATGAATATTCAATTAAAATATATTTTAAAATAACAAAAATAATAATAAATTATTTCTGAGCTATGCATATGATTTGGAATTTTATTAAAAAAAATTGTAATTTGTTTATTAAGATTTGTATTTATATATTAAAAATATATTAATATGTATGTATATATATATATATTATAATTAAAAAAATATTACTTTATTATTATATATATTTGTACATATATTACCACGGTTTTAAAAAAACATTTAATATTTAAATAACTTATTTATATTTAAACAAAAATATTATAATAATATGTATATATATTATTAATATTTTATTTATAAGATTATATATATATATATATATATTATACATTTATAGAAAATTATTTAAACAAACTTAACATATACATACATACATAGACATATATATATATAATATTTATATATAAATAATAGTTTATATATACATACATATATTTGGACAACATATACCTACATATCAGATGATCTAACGTGTTCATTGCGATGTAAATCCTAACATCCATACACAGGCATGTTATACCTTGCGTGGGTTGATATGTTACACATGTAGACATGTATGTATGTATGTATGTATGTATGTATGTATGTATGTATGTATGTATGTATGTACGCATGTACGTATGTGTATGTGTATATGTGTGTGTGTGACACGCACAGACACAGACACACATATATCAATATATAAATTAGATAAATCTATATAACTTATGAATTCAACTAAAATAAAGATTTTATTACATAATATTTAGCTATTTTCTAAATGAATTAGACTTCATAGTCCCAATAATGATCCAATAGGGTAAAAAAATTGAAATTCGCCAATAACTTCCGCTACGGCTGGTCTAGTTCCAACACCTCCCAGAAGTAGGCTTATCAGACTTTGAAATTACCACAATTGTATTTAATTTCTTCATAGTTGTTTGACAACAACATAGAAACTCATCGCGGGAATCAAAAATCTATAATAAAACAATTATAAAAAGAAAATTATACTTCCGTACATCAATTTACATAGAAATTTATATTTAAAATAAACTCACAGTGTCAGTAATAAATTCAAAAGTAAGATCAATTACTATTTCCTCATCTTCATTTGAATCACCTACACCCTCGTTATTTTCTTCCACATCTTGCTCAATAAAAACATCATCAATTTTGATATCATTGGCACTTGAGATCTCCAATTATGTTCAAAATTGACATCAAAATCACCCTTATAATGATCACTAAAAAATTCAATAAATGGCAATATCTGTAAGTATTCTACGTGTAACAAATGGGTATTAACACCCGCTTTTAATTCACCGGGTCGGATATTAGTTGCTGCCACTGAGTTGAAATTCATAGTAACCTTACAGTTGGTTATATATAACAGTTTATATTTCATAACAGATAGATACACAAACTCATCTTGACTTTTAATTATTAAAAAGAATTAATTTTTCGACAATCAAATCATTCAATTTTATGATGTTTAATCATATATAATAAGATTATTGCACAAACAAAATTAACGACATTTGAAAATTTTGTAAATAACTACACTATATTTTAAAGTTTAAAAAAAATCTGACCATGATTAATATCTGAAAAGATGATGAGATTTTGAAGAAGAACAAAACATAATTATGCAAGATATATGAAAGTCATTAGCTGGATTGAAATCTATGTTAATAAAAATTTGATATCATTGCTTATCTGATTCCGTGAATTAGAGTGATGAAATCAACCGCATTTTTTTTATGGGAAAGGAAAACGGGTTTGTGTTGTCGACGATTGTGGTATTTTCAAATGCATGAAAATAAATAAACAGCAGTATTTTTTAAGGGTAAGAATTAGTACATGATGGGTATTTAGTAGCACTCTTTGTTTATCAAATTATGCATAACAGTAACTAAGATTGAAGTTGTAATCTTGCCTCAACTCATGATTTTGTTTGGTTATTTCATTGTTCATCGCTGAACTGATCAATTATCAATGATACAACTGAAGTACTACAAATTGGAGGATGTTCATATTGCTTTATCCCAAAGCACAGAAGTATTCATGACTCAAACGCCTATTATAAAATGGGCAATTGGGCAGATTTGATGTATGTTCTTATAAGGTCTCAAATCAATAACTTCTAATTCTGTATATAGTTTGAATAGATATAAACCGAAAAAATATGTAAAAATGTTGGAAGTTTTATCATAAAATTATCTAAATTGATTGCCACTGTGAAGGGGGTCTGGAGGTTAAAGCCCCCTAGATGGGGGTGTAGGGGCAGCACTCCCATTGACGACGATCGATCTGACCGGTCAGGTCGTAGGGGTTCAGAGGGCAGCGCCCTATTTGAAAAACGGTATATCTCGTTTGTGTTTGAATTTGAATTTAAAATCAAATGATCAACTATTATGGTAGTTGTGACCAAAAGATATTTGGTCATTTTAACTGTCACCGCCAATAGAAGTCTCCACCCTATATATACACGATAATACTTCGTCACTAAAATACAACTTCTTTTACACTTTCCCGAATTAAAAAAACCAGTACAAGCATCATCTGATCAATCTTAAATATTTTTCTGATTTGTGCAAGTGATCACAACTTGCACAAACTCGTGACTATATCCTGAAAGAACGTTTTTCATAACTCTTTGTAATCCGAGATAGAGAAAAACATTATTGAAAGAGAGCGATTCAACCGTGCTTTGAAAAGATAAATCTACACCATTTGTAAAAACAAAATTCATTTTAGTTGAGATTGAGGTTCGAATTTGTGACCTCGTTAATACATCTATATGTTTAATTGAAAATAATAACATATGATCTCGTTTACATATAAGGGCATTTTAGAAAATATGTCGTCGAACCAAATTATTGCTCTGTTACAACTATTAATAAAATTAAATTAAGATGTTCAAGATCACAAGAATGGAAATACTCCTTGAATAAAAAGGATCACCTATATTTTTATGAAAAAATGAATGGTTAATACTATATATTTTAGTACCAATTGTTTTAATACTACATGAAATAAAACAATCGTTATAAAATTATATGTTAAAAATATTGCGTAAAATCGATATCTATGTTGGAGAAATTTTCTTTCAATGTATACAAAATCTCTATGGTCATGGGATTGATTAAAGAAGATCGATATTCATAAAATTTATTCATAAAAGGAATAAGAAATCAAACGAATCCAAGTTTATCCATGCAACCATTATCATTGAAATTAAAAAACAAGCAACATGCTTGTTTTATAACTTCTAGCATAAATGTGCATTCAATAAATAAAGATATTTACTTTTTATTTAAGAAATATTTAACATGGAAAAACAATTTTTTTATGAAAATTTTGATTTTATTAGGAGACGTCTTTATTTCAAGTAGTCTTGTTGGTAGTGAAGATTTATAGTGATATTGCGCCTAGAAATGCAATGGTATCCAGAGTATTTTTGAAATTTCAAAATAGACAAGATGAAAATCTGATTGATTATATATATAAATATATATATAAATATATATACATATATGTATATATATATATGGAAAATGTTATATCAATTTTCAAACCTAAAAAGAAATAATTTAAACATAAAGCTATATGGTAAATAAAATAAAATAAACAATATGAGTGTTAAAGCATAACCAACAACTATCATTGAATGTAAATAAAAGCAAAGCCGAAGAAAGAAAAAAGTGGTCTGAATCGATATAATTAGAAAGAAAAATCTATCAATCAAGAAAACAAATGAAAGACAAACTAATCATTTGAAAGGTGAATAATCAAGGTAAGATTACAAAAAACTGATCAAATAACGAACAATTAATAAAATCAAATTACAAACACAATCTTGAATTGAAAGGGGAAACGATAAAAGTATGACCGATTGAAAAAGGTGGTTGGTGGGGATGATGCAACACAGATGGAGCTATCCTTAATTCAGAAAAATTGGGCCTTCCCTACTTAAATATGAAACTTATCTTGAAAAATTGGGCCTTCCCTAATTAAAGCTAATGTTTTCAAATAGTTGTCCTCCAAATTTGATTCATCTTATTGATGTGATATTAAAAAAAAGGCACTAACACCATATATATTAATTAAATTATCCATTAGTTCAATTATAATAGTAATGTTGAGTACCATCTTGTTGAATAATTACTTGCTGTATGACCGCTTCAAAGATTTGTTTTCTTCTTTTATAGAGAATTATAAATTTTCATAATGTTATCAACAAACATATATTTTTATTAAAGCACGTTTTCAACTTTGAGCTTCTTTAGAAGTCGCCTTTACAATAGTTCTTTCTTTGGGGTCCTAAATGCTAAATTCTGTGTTTGGGTGCGTAAAATAATACAAAAACAACCGTATAGCATCCATAAGACACAAGCTTTGCTGATGAAGCTATACTATTATTCATCTTTTATCCTTCGACATAACTAGTGGGTCGGGTCATATTAGGCCCGATGTACAGAAACGAAAAAGGCATCCATTTGGATGAGGTTTTTTCTTTTTTATATGGGGCCAATTTTTATTTACCTGCAAATTTGTATTTAAAAGGAGTTTTCAGTTTGGAAGGGGATGGGTGGATGTTACGCATTATATTTGCATCGTGAATGGGTTACCAACTTTTAATCGAGTGCCATCACGACAAATTGTTATTATAGTAATATGGTTGTATATAGGGCTGTTATGGTAATGCTTACCGTTACCATTTCACAAATACCGTTACCGTAACATTACTGGTAAGTGAAAATTACTTACCGTTACCGATAGGCTGATATACCGAAGACTGGTATACCGATAATCTGGTAACCGTTACACTGGTAATGGTAAATTATCATTTGTCTAAAAAATGTTAGGAACATAACACGTATTCACACCATAACGGTGCTTCATTATACAATTTATAGTGTTATTTAATAAAAGACATAAATGAAAAAGAAGTGAAGTGTATTTAACATTATTTCACCTGATTAATAAACTAAATTTAATCATTTGCTTGGTTCTAAATGCCTATAATAAAGTATGTTACATGAATATACATCTATTATAAATTGACTGATAAAATTACCGTTATCGTTGTAATTGAAGAAATGTTACCGATGATTTACCGTAGAAAATGGTAAATTTACCGTTAGCATACCGATTAAAATGGTATACCGATTAAAATGGGTTCTTAGGACCAGGGTTTTGTTGCTAGACCATGACCAATGTATTATTCATGAAACTATGTGCGATAGGATGACAATATTTTCCTGTTTCCAGTTTTGATAGAAACCGCTCTAGTCATGATGTGTAGCCGCATAGTGATGTGTACCTGATAGGCTCATACCAAACATTTAGTACTTGGTAGTTATCTTAATGCATTTGTCTTGAGCATATTTTACTTTGATTGGTTCACTAGTTAATGTGAGTGCCATAATAAGTGCATATATCCAGTTTTGTCATGTCTTTTTTTCTTTTTTCTTTTTTTGAGGTGGATTAAAATGGCTAAATAAGTTGATGTTACATATGCGCATCCAATCATGGTGTACCCGCTATTCTCTGCCATTGAAACCGTCAATTGTATTACATAAAGACATTAATATTGAAAAAGCCAATTTGTTTGCCCATTCTTGCACCACCATATGATATCAATGTCACATTTTAAGACTCGAGTTTCTTTAACATAAAAGTAATACTCCACCAACATGGACAATAAGTGATCGTTCTTTTCAAGAAGTCAATTTTTTTAAGACTCGAATTTCTTTAACATAAAAGTATGCTTCTCATTTGTGGAAAGTAGATTGGACTTCATAAAGACTCAAACGGTAAGAAATATGAGATGAACACGGTATGTATAAGAAATTGGTAGCATGTAATATAAGAATTACCTTTGTTACTTTCAAACGTTGCAAAAATAAATTATATGTCCGTTGGAAAGCAATGATGCTTGTTCAATCGGAATGTCGGAGTTAGTACAAGAGTAATGCGACCTACCGACGTCAAGCCGGTGCCAAATAATACATCGATAAAATGCTCGTCGAAAATGAAGTTTTCGACGGGTTATCGACGACTTGGGCGAGACAAAGTACCGACGTCATCCTTCGATTTACGGATGTCATGCTCACGCCTTTTCAAAGTGTCAAAACTTAACACTATGGAGCACTTGATTACAATCCACACCTTGTTAAGGTTGAATAGAAATATGATTTATTACAAGACTTCCTCGTCATAAGAGGACTATGATATATCAAAGGGGTTTAATTTGGGTTTTTTACTTTCTTAAATTTGTCTTTCATATGCGTCTTGGTAGTTGAAGTATCTTAACTCCACCCATGTAATTTTACTTTTATTTATTAATAACAATGTAGCAATCATGCAACCAGGTTGTTGTGCACAAAAAAATAAAAAATAAAAAATAAAAAATAAAAGCTTTATGTTGTACTGAAAATCAATTTTACGGTATATATGCAATTATGACAACTCCCCTCCTCCTCTTATATCTTACAGTAAAGATTTCTCTGGCATCAACGCCATTAGAGTTCATCTTGAGTAAAGGTTGAACAGATGAAATTTTGTTTTTCCAAGTAAATTAGAAATATTCGCAATTTTTGTTTCTGATTGCAAATAAAATACATGTAATCACAAAAATTTGTAGTTTCTACTTAGAATTTTAAAATATCTATGCCAATAAAATTCTAGGAAACTACATAACATATCAATATTGCTGAAAAGACTATCAAACTGATGATTCAATTGTGGAAACAAAATATTTGTACTTTCTAATATTATTGCAAAAATTTGCCAAACATAAAATTTCACCAAAACATCTAACATATAGATCCTGTTGAAAAGAGTATAAAATTTGTTATTTAAGGGCGAAAATAAAATTTCAACCGAATATTTCAAATTAGGGATAAAGTTTACTTTATTTTTCAATTAATATAGAAATAATTTTACATGGATGGTGACCATTCATCCAAAAATAATTATCGGAACTTCGAAAAGAATGCTTGATAGGAGGAACTTTTGATTGGATAAGTATAAAAATGCAAACCTGAGCGGAATTGCCACTTTCTTATACATATAATGGTTTGATTACAGTTACGGAAAATCATTTGCAGTTGTTTTAACTTTTTTTCCGTTGTGTCGGCGTTCAGTTCCTTAACAAAGACAACATTTTTCACCTTTTGGATGTATTTCGCTATTTTTTCACGCTTTCTCCTTAGGTTTCCTTTAGGTATTTATGGCATACTGATTTAATACCTAGTTTAATTAGGCATTCGAAGTTCGAATTGTGCTACTGGTCTGAACATTGTTTTCATGCAAGTAACTGATGCAATGGTTCCTCTATCTATGTCAAAACAGACCGACTTCAGGTTCATTCATGATACCACCATAGGACTAGTATATATTTTTCCTAAGCTACTGCTACATAGAAATCTGTCTATTTTAGCGGCATAAAAAAGGATGTTTAGAGTCATTTTCATTTGTCTGTCTAGGAACTTCGATACTTGTAGTTTACACAATTCAATTTACTGAAGGACATGAATTGACTTCATAGTAGCACTACAAAGATAGGTACCCTACAGAATATGCGATTAGATATGCCAACATGAGGGGCCTTGCCTTAACCTGCATAATTAGGTATGCACTATACGCAGAATGCGTTATGACTAATAGCGTACAGCCTTAATCTACTCATCTTTAATTTGAACTAATCTACGATTAGACTCAATTTCTCCAGCTTTTATTGCCACTCCATGCGCCAGCATAGCTAATGATGATTGCATGCATGGAGCCTTTAACCCTATCATCTTTAATTCAACTGAAGCAGTGACAGATCCACTGCCTTAATCATGATCTGTTTTGTATTTCCACCCACATAATTTGTCCTTTCCAAAAATTTAAAGGTAAAGAACTCCAGGGGACTCGTACCCTATTGTCTTCTTGTAGTGTTATTATCTCTCAAACATGCACGCATGCATACACACTTTTGATTAGTTGCGTACAACTAGTAACACAATGCGCAAAAAACAAAATGTTTTACCATCCAACGCACATTACCGATAGTATATTTCCTTTTCTTTTCAGAATATGGACCCATGGCAAGCACTAGCGTGTGCCTATGCATTGTGCTTATGATTTTTTTATTATTACAAAGGAAAATGTTATGTAACGGTGTTACCGTCGGTACACACTTATTGTAACAAATGAATCTCTAATCTTACGTGTCCATCAATCTATTTGAATTTGAAAGAAAATATGAAAAGATGAAATGTTTTGTATTGATATTCAATGATACAAGTGATACAAGATATTTTTATACTCTCGGTTGCTACAGTATTTATTCAGGCTTTGAAAGTAAAAGAATGCGGGTATATGAGCTCATATTATATACACCCGCTATCCACTATATTACAAAACTTTAATATGATGTGCGACTATCCATTTTCTTCAATACTTCTGATACTTCCCCTCAATACGAACGGCGATTTTCGTGTCTTCTATAACGATTTTCATGTCTTCCTAAAATCTTCAAAAATTCTTCACAAATCTTCAGAGTGATGTTCAAGTCTTTAGTTTGTCAAGCGTAGCTTGTGCGGCGATGAACGAAATCAGATTAGGATTTCATGAAAAGTTGGATTTAAGGCTGATTTGATCTTCAAAGCTTGTAGCGATGGCTTAGAGCAACAAGTATCAGTAATACAACAACAATTAAAGTCAGATCTGATCCTGAACTTGAAAATTTCTTTCAAGTTTAGGGTTTTGATAAGATTGACTGCTGGAAGCTTCGACTTTACCAATGTTTTCTGGATTTATCAGTGACTGTAAGCCATTGATGTTGGAATTGATCCTAGATCTAAGATTAATTTCAGATCTAGGGTTTGACTGTTGACTGCTGCAGTCTTCAACATTCAGCTTCTGTTTCAAACGCAGGAAGTTCTTAGCACAAAGAGCTTTGGCGAGTATATCTGCCCTTTGGTAAGTGCTCGGTAGGTGATTGATTTCGACGATTCCTTGTAGCACTTTCTCTCTAACAAAATACAAATCCAGTTCTATGTGCTTGGTTCTGGCATGTAGAATTAGGTTAGCAGTAAGAGAAACAATGCTTAGGTTATCGCACCATATTGTAGCCTTGTTTGTGGTGTTGATCTTTAGTTCACTTAACAAAGATTTGATCCACAGTAGTTCTGTTGTAGCGTTGGCCACACTCCTATATTCTGCCTCTGTACTATACCTTGATATGGTAGTTTGCTTCTTTGAACACCATGATATAGAATTTTTTTCAATATACATGCAGTAGCCAGATGTTGATCTTCGATCATCTAGGTCAGTGGCCCAATCAGCATCTGCAAAACCAAAAGTATAGTTTCTTAATGTTAACCCATGATTTACTGTACCCTTTAAGTATCTGAGAATCTTTTTCACTGCCTTCCAGTGCTCATCTAAAAGATTTTGCATAAATTTGCTAACTTTATTCACACTATAAGTAATTTCTGGTCTTATAATTGTTATATATTATAGTGCTCCAACGGTACTACTATAGTATTTGTTGGAATACCTCAAATGAATGAAAATTACAAAGTCCCACATCGCCAAATTTGCAAAGCTATTCTAGTATATTAATAGCTTTGCAATGAAGGGGTTGGGGCCTTGTGGCACCCAAATGTTTGTTTCGTTGTGAGGAGGGAGATCATGCATCACCACCACACACGCGTGCGCGCCGCCGCCGCCGTCCGTCCGACCTCGGGTTCGGATTTGGGTCTAATATGATCCTATTTTTACTGCAAAACTGGGCCGGGCTTTCTGACAGTTGCATGCTATACGAACAGGAGCGAATCTGTTCAGAAGCAGACGCGGATTGACTGAGGGGGTGCGACTTCTGAAGCAGGCGCGGGTTTTTTGGCGAACAGACGCATCCATTAGCAGCCGGAAGCGGGTCGCAGAACCAGACGCGAGTGGGTGCGACTTATGGCAGCAGCAGGTGCGAACGCAGAACCAGTAGCGAACGGGTGCGGTCCGTTAACGAACAGCAACAATGAAAGGCAACGGTTGCAACCTTTCAAGCAGACGCGACTGTTCGAAGGGGTGCGGACGAAATTATAAATAGAAGAGAATACTGATCACATTCTAATTCAACTCCAGTTCTAATTTCTTCTGCTTCTTCTTTCTCTACTGCTCTACACAATATATCACAGAGTTGACATACTCATTACAATCTCGTGAGATTACGTCTGTTGTATCTTGGGAGACTTTAAATATAGTCTTAAGGAAATTGTTATGACAAGCCTCAGACGAAATTTCCTTCTTCATTCGGTTAGGTTTATAATTGATTTATATATTTATATATATCTATCATTTTCGTTTTCTACATTGTACTATTTCTATAAATAGTATTACATTTGCTCTATCGCTATAGTTATTACTATAGTTGTTAATTTGTTGTTGTAATTTAATTACGACATAACTATTGCTTAAATTAGCAAATACAGACTTTAGGGTAGTAGAAATCTGTTTGATAAACTTGTGAGACGAGTTTATAATTGATTATTCTCTTTTTTGGTATACTAGACTTACAACATCTTAAGACTTTACTATTTTAACTAAAACAGAGATGGCAACAGTAGAACTCTCAACAAAAGCTACTACACACAACAGGCCCGATCCTTTTAAAGGAGATGGTGATGACTTTTTAACATGGCAGAATCAGATGTTATTTTATCTCACCACACTCGGTCTGCAACGGTATCTCGAGGAGGAGGAATCGATTCCTGCACCAGGCAAGGAATCAGATGTTGATACGTGGAAGCATTCCGATTTCCTATGCAGATACTATATTCTGAACTGTCTCGACAAGGTACTATACAAAGTATATCAACCTCTAAAGACAACAAAAGCACTCTGGAATGCACTTGCCACGAAGTACAAGATGTAGAATATCAGTCCTAAGAAATTCATTGTAGACAAATTCATGGACTACAAGATGGTCGACTCCAAACCGGTGACCGCTCAACTGCATGAATTGCAAATCATCATTCATGAACTCAAAGCGGAAGGTCATAAGGTTGGAGAATCGTTTTTGGTTGAAGCCATTACGGGAAAACTGCCGCCGTCATAGAGTGACTACCGCAACTATCTAAAGCATAAAAAGAAAGAGATTTCTTTGCAGGACCTCATCGTACGATTAAAGATTGAGGCAGATAACCGCGAAATTACCAAACAAAGCGAGGAGGCGTTGGTAACAGAAGGGTCGAAGAACAAGAATAAAGGCCACTTCAACAAAAAGAAGAACTTCTCAAAGAAGAGGAAAGCTCTTGAAAACAAACCCAAAGATAATAAAACCAAGAAGTTTAATGGCGAATGTTGGGTTTGTGGAAAAATAGGACATGCCGCTAGAGATTACAGGCACAAGAAGGAACGCAACTCAGAGGCAAATATAGTTGACAACATGGAAGTGGACGAGTCCAACTTTTCAGCAGTTATATCTGAATGCAATTTGGTTCAGAATCCTAACCAATGGTGGGTGGACACAGGAGCTACTCGTCATGTATGCTCTGATAAATCCATGTTTTCAACATATCAGAAATTCGATTAGGAAGAAAAACTCTACATGGGTAATTCTGCTATTTCCATGATCGAAGGCACTAGCACAGTAATCCTCAAGTTTACTTCTGGAAAAACTGTCAAGTTGAATGACGTGCTCCACGTTCCAGACATACGCAAGAATTTGATCTCTGGTTCAGTACTATCAAAGAAAGGATTCAAAATGGTGTTCGAGTCAGACAAGATGGTTCTGTCCAAAGCTGGAACGTATATCGGAAGGGGATATTTATGTGATGGCCTATTTAAGGCAAATGTAGCCGTTATCGGCAATAAAGCTATGTATTCTGATTGTGATATTAATAAAATTGAAGTTTCTTACTTGCTTGAGCACGAAATTTTACTATGGCATGATAGATTGGGACACATAAATTTCCGAAAAATGAAAATATTATCAAACTTGGGATTAATTCCGAAATTCCAAGTAGATAAAAACTACAAATGTAAGACATGTGTAGAAGAAAAAATTGTTAAAAAACCATTTCAATCTGTTGATAGAAGCACCGAACCACTAGGTTTGGTTCATACAGACTTATGTGATTTTAAATCATTACCTACAAGAGGTGGAAAAAAGTACTTTATCACGTTTATTGACGATTATACGCGATATTGCTATGTATATCTTTTGAATAGTAAAGATGAAGCAATTACATCATTTATAAAGTACAAGACTGAGGTAGAAAATAAGTTAAATAAAAAGATCAAGATATTGAGATCTGATCGAGGTGGAGAATATGAATCACCATTTGAACAGTTCTGTGCCGAAAATGGTATAATTCATCAAACAACAGCTTCATATTCACCACAAAAATATGGTGTAGCCGAGAGGAAGAACAGAACGTTAAAAGACATGATTAATGCCATGCTTTTAACCTCTGGTCTACCAACAAACTTGTGGGGGAAAGCCTTAAATATGTCTAATCACATATTAAACAAAGTCCCTCACAATAAAACAGGAACAATTCTATATGAGTTATGGAAAGGACACAAACCAAGTTTTAAATACCTCAAAGTGTGGGGGTGCTTGGCAAAAGTTCCAGTTCCGCCTCCCAAGAAAGTCAAACTTGGACCAAAAACAGTAGATAGTTACTATCTAGGGCCAGCCCAAAATAGTAGTGCCTACAGATTTTTGGTGTTCAAGTCTGATATAGCTGATATTCATGTAAATACAATCATGGAATCTAGAGATGCCTCATTCTTTGAAGACGTGTTTCCGCACAAAAGGAATGAAGGGAATAATGTCCCTAAAAGGACAAAAGAAGAATCAAGCAATTCACATGAAGATGAAACTCATCATGAGATTGAGGAAGTTGAACCAAGAAGAAACGTAAGGGTTAGGACTTCCAAGACATTTGGTTTGGATTTTTTCACATATGTGTTAGAACACGAACCTCAAACGTACAAGGAAGCAATGTCATCTTCTGAATCTTCATGTTGGAAAGAAGCAATCCAAAGTGAAATTGATTCAATTCTAAGTAATAAAACTTGGCAAATTGTTGATATTCCACCTGGAATAAAACCTATTGGCTGCAAATGGATTTTCAAAAGGAAAATGAAAGCAGATGGCTCTATTGTTTGTACCAAAAATGGGCACAACACTCTTCGGAAGTTTTTGAAGAGATAAAAGTGAAGAATGAAGATTAAAACTTTGGGTTATCTAACAAAAACTCCAAAATGACAGAAAGTAAATTGCAAAGACAAATGATTTAGAGTGGTTCGGCGTTTTGCCTACGTCCACTATGAAGCTTGATGATTTTATTGCTCGATACTTGAAGATTACAATTGTTTATACTGTAGTACAACTGAATTTATATGCTAAGTCTCAATCTAAAGCAGCGGTGGTGTTCTGGAGTAAATCTGGCAGAATCTGGGCGCTCTTTAGTACTTAGAATTGTCCGACCCCTTTTTTGAATGACCAGGGGCTCTATTTATAGGTGTAGGAGGCTGATATTTCGCCTAAAATCCGGGGAGACCAGTTCTGGTACGTGAGGGGGCCACATGGCCGAAATCTGGAGAACCGGGCCCACTCTGGGATCGATTCGACCCTTGGTTCGAATCGATCAAGAAAGTGTCCAGTCGAGTTGAAATTTGGTGTGAACATTCTTCATCATGTGTTTAAGCTTCTGTGAAAATTTCATGGCATTTGGACTTGTAGAACTCGAGATATGATCGATTCAATGTTGCATTTCTGGTGAATCATGGATACTTCGAATCGATCCCCTTTTGACTTGGTTCCTTCGAATCGATTACTCCGACTCCAGGTGTTGGATTCGAAAGTACGCTCATTCGAATCGAGTATGCTATGTCGTATCTACTCGATTCGAAGTTATTTCTGCTGGATGGATTCGAAGACCCTCTGCCTCGTTGGATTCGAACAGAGGGCATGCTCGATGGAGTCGAAGCTGAGCTACACCTTCTGGATTCGAAGCTCCTTCTCTTTATGGATTTGAGGTGTAGAAATTCGTTGGATTCGAACAGGGGCGAACTCGATGGGTACGAAGTTGATGGAGTCGACCTTGATGGATTCGAATGGATTTTACTTTGATGGATTCGAATGACATTCCCACCTCATCGATTCGAACATATGGTCCTTTTATGGATTCGAGTACAAGGCTGCCTTCTCCATTTTCCGTTGGTGATATCTCGAATGTACGATCTCAGATTGACCCGAAATTTGGAACATTGGTTCCCAGGACTCTACTTGTCGTGTCTTATCAATTGTAGCCCGATCCGGACTCGGGCATAATTCATCGATTTCTGGGGGTATCCAGTGGTCACTCGATGTCGAGGATGCATAATTCATATCCTCTAGTCAATTCCTTGATATCTCGGCCTTGCCAAAAGGCGGGATAATATTTTCCCCCCAAAGTACGTTTTGTGTAAACATGACGTGCTTTGAAAAGCTACAATCTATCGTTGGACAATTAGGACATGCTTTACCGAAAGTTGTATTCTGTATCGCTGTAATTGACCACTGAATGACCATGATTGGCTGTTTGTCTGACTTTAGTTGACGTCGCGTGATCGCAAATAGTTGCCAGTTCGGTTTGTTATCGAATTCTGCATCGATCCTCTCCTGAATCGATTTGAGATTCGAGTTTAAACGGTGTATTGATGATTGTCCATGACTACTCCTTGGTGTCGATCCTCTCCTGAACCGCTGTACAAGGTAGACAAGTAACAATTTTTATATTCGAAGCGATGCGTTTATCCCCATTCGATCGTTTTCGATGGATTCGAGAGGATTACTCGAATCTATGTTTCTCGATCCGCTACGAGTCGATGGTCTCGAAGTAGGCACTTCGAATCGATGGGGCACAGTGATCTTGATTCATCTTCTGTTGATTGCTTTGAATCGATAGAGCTTCAAATCGATGGGGCTTCGCATCGATGTTATCCGGATGGACTCGAAGCTTTGATGAGTTCGACAGTGATGGATTCGAAGGTATGAACTCGAAGCTGACTCGTAGCATACGTACGTTGAAGTTCGAATTGGTGAATTTGAACTGTCTACTTCGGATCGATGAGGCTTTGATACTACATGGATGGATTCGATGCAGTTTAAGGGCTCGAAACTAGATGGATTCGAAGGTGATGGGTAACCGAGCGATCGTTCAAATCGATGGAGTTGTGACTTGTTATGATCGGTCAACATGACCGGGAGACGAAGAGCCTCGAGTCGTCATTTGAACCCATATAAATACGCGAGGCTAATTTTATTTTTAGTTTTTACTATCGCAATTGCTCCCTTCTTCGAATCGATCTTTCAGAGTCAGAAACAATCGCGATTCCCACGAGTTGATCAAATTCCTCCAAGTTTTCATTTGTAATCAAACCAAATCAGGTAACCAATGGATCGAGTCGATCTAAGAGTGATGAAACTGGAAGTTTCCTGGCACCAATTCAATCTTTCCTTCTGAAAATTTTGAAGAGTTATGGGGTCTGCGTGAAATGGGTCGACTCGATGATCCTGAGGAATCGCATCAATTTAGCTATTGATGGACGTTTGTTCTTCATTGCTTCGCCTCGATCCAGGAATGAACGATTCGAATCGATCTCGAGCACATGGCTTTGAATCGATGGTTACGAAAGACAAAGGTCTCGTGTCGATCGATTTGAAGTAATGATACCCCGATCGATTCGAAGGTATTCAATTTTAGATCGATTCGAAGTTACTCAATGCTCATGGATTCGAAGTGCTTCTCCATCCCAGAATTACATCGAGTCGAACCACACGGATTCGAAGGCAATCAATTCGATCCGCATCGATTCGACCCGTATCGATTCACCCTGATCGATTCGAACGTCTTTACTTCAGAGACTACTACTCTTCTGATTTTCTCCAGCATTTGAACTATGACCAATTTCAAGTTGAACTTTGATGAACTCAATGAATTTTAGCATACTCGATTCCGACGAGCTTCGGCCTTGCATAATCGAACTTGACTGAAAGATTTAAACTTGAATTTCCTTTGAAGCTCATCGATGGAACTACGACTTAACCAATAATACAACTGATTTATACTTGAAGTGATTCATAGCGTTTGGATGGCGTGGAAGTGACGGTCAGCGATGACGGTCATTTTTATGCTCAAATTCCCAAATTTTGTTGTACGGACATCTTGCTTTAATCTGTAGAATCTGCTTAAGTAACGCACAGCACTCGTACTGCACGACACATCCATACACACTACACTGGGGCATGCACGGGCTCTTTATGTACTTAACGTTTCTTTATGATGAGTTAGCTAATTATGGAATCTTCGAGCTCCCAACAACAAGAGGTACAGAGCTCGACTCCTCCGGTGCTTGAGATTCCCGATATTCCTACCGACGTAATCGATCCAGCTCCAATGAATTGCCAGAGGCTATATTTATCGAGGACCCCGTTGATTCAGTCCAATCTAATATTTCCGCACCCTTATTGGGTCGAATATGCTCGAAACATAACATATCTTTGGACGATGTGTTATTACCCAGTGCCGATGATAGACCGCACAATCCGCCCGAAGGATATACAGCTTTCTATCGCCATGCTTGCGCGGCCAGAACGCTCCCTCCTTTCAATCAATATATCAGAGGGATGCTATCATATTTAGGAATCGCTCCTTCGCAACTTCATCCCAACGGGCACGCGTTGCTGAACAGTGCCTTTGTCATATTTATGGACTGTCTCTTTCGCCCGCCAAGGCCAACCGAGATTAGACATATATTTAACTTCAAGAGTAGGGGTGATAGCCCGTCTTTTACATTTCTGGAGGCAGTTAGAAATTGCCAAGTTGTTGTTGGAGCCTGGACCCGACTGAGTTATTTCAAGAACGAATGGATCTATGTTCGATGCCCTCCGGGTTTCGCTAGACGATGGTTGTCTAGACGTAAGCGCCTTAACCTGTTCTCTTGACCAATAGCTTTTTGGCGTTAGTATTGACATCTTATTTCTCTTATAGCCATTATCTCCAGACCCGATGGCGGGTACTTCAAGGGTATAGTCCGAAGTCTCCAAGAAGTTCCGAGTGAGCTAAGACATATCGACTCGGTGATGAATGACTATAACTTAAGAACTCTCGGTCTGATCGAAATCAATCAAAGTATAGTTATCGAAGGGTTGGCAAAGCCCGCCTCCAAGAAGGAAAACAAAAAGAAAACCAAGAAGAAAGCGGCGAAGAAACCGCTCGGAATCACCATAACCGAAGCGAGTGACGAAGAAAGAACCCATACAGATTCGGAGCCGATGGCTGATCTCTCGGGAAACTTTGAAGAGTCGG
This sequence comes from Allium fistulosum, assembly GCA_030737815.1. Classification (NCBI taxonomy): domain Eukaryota; kingdom Viridiplantae; phylum Streptophyta; class Magnoliopsida; order Asparagales; family Amaryllidaceae; genus Allium; species Allium fistulosum. The sequence goes on along the minus strand of CM060902.1, from coordinate 210,864,064 downwards.
GAGAAAAACGGAAAGGCAAGGCCGCCGTTTCCAAAAAACTTAAGTCCAAGGGGTGGAAATCTGTAGATGTGTCTCTTCCCACTTCCGGAGTCATGATTTCTGAGGCCGACCCTTCTCATTCGAGAGATTCTTTCAAAGGGCTTGACGATATTCCTATCCCAGATTATATATCGATTTCTCATAATCCAGGGTTGGAGGAATTTCAAGATGTCCTAAATATGAACGAGCCCTTTCCTTTAAGTGCGGTCAACACTTCCGGTCGGTTTGGGGGTTTACACATTTACACACACTTCCACAGCACTTCATGACTTTTGCATAGTAAACATTGCTTTATCGGATCCTAATCCGTAATTCTTTTTTTTATCGCAGGTGAAATGTCAGGCAGAGGATCTACTCTGGATAGGCTCCGTAATGTGCGCCAATCTTCCCCATATTACGATTACCGTAGAAGAGAATCGGATAGAGATCACGGGTATGGTTATACTAGCCAGGAGCATCATGATAGGGATAGAGACTATTGGCGTGGCCGCTCTGGCCATGACCGCACCGACAAAGATCGGTGGCACCAGCACCGATCCCGATCTCATTCTCCTCCGCCTCCTAGGGCCCCCGTAGATCTTCCTGGGCCTTCTCAGCAGCCGCAACAGCCTTCTCAATCTTCACGGCCCGATACTCAGCGGTTAAGAGTGGAACCAACAACAGCCGCTATGGTAGAACAGGCTCCGGCTGAATTGACAAGTGAGGGAGCCATCAAACTTGCGCAAATGAAAAAGATTTTCCTGAAATTTGTATGGATGCCTATGTCTTCCCTCCTAATCTTAACAGAATTCCTCCGGATGCTGAGAACATTGCTCATAATTATATCCATGACTTCTATGCTCAGTATAAGGAGTGGTACAAAGCGGCAGCAAAAGCATCAAAGGTAGCTTTTGATCGGGCGAGGATTATTGCTGAGCGCGATGCTGAAATTGTCAAGAAGGACCGCATCATTCAAGTTCTCCAATCTGAAATGGAGACGTCTCGAAATTCAGAACTTCAAGCCCTTCAGAAGCATGAGGATGTCGTGGCCAAAATGGCGAGGATGCAACAGGAACATTGCGCTACGGTAGAAGAGATGGGTCACCGCAACACCACCATTGCAGCTGAGCGAGACTTAGCCATTAAGGAGTTGAACGAGCTTAAGGCCAAGTTTGCCGAAATGGTGAAGGAGAAGGATGATGCAAACACCACTGCCCAAGAGGCTTGCGACCAAGCTGTATCTCTTAGAGCCGAACTTGCGGCGGTGGCGGCTAAGTCTAAGTCTGCGGAAGCAGAAATTCACGAAAAGATTTTGGAGGAGCGGTCCAGGATGGACGCTGAGTTTGATGATCTCTTGGTCACGTACAACGCCAATGTGCTGGAGCATAGAAATTTAGCGTGGCTGGGAGATGACTCCATGATCCTGTACAACGCCTGGACCCAGCTGGTGGATGAGAAGAGAGCAGCGCATCCAGATGAAACACTTGATGACTTTGAGCTGGAGATGCGTTTTCTCACCGAGGATGAGAGGAAGGTCCTTCATGAGGCGGTGATTTCTATGGTGAAAGAAAAGCTTGGTGTTCAATTTCTAGAGACAGGCGAGGGCTCGGGGACTGCGCATCACGAGGAAAATGTTGAAGCTGTAATTCCAACATTACCTGAAACCACTAGTGCGGTTGATCCCCAGTCCGTCCCTGCATATAATCCCGACCAGCCGCTGCTATCTTCCACCGATGTTCCTGCTCATGCTTCTGTCCATGCTCCGGTCCAGACTAAGGAAGGTATTTGAACGCTTCCCGCATTTTAGTGTGAAGGACCTTAATCAACACACTTGGCTAACAATCTTCGCTTTGTCGCATTTCAGTGACTGAAGTCGTTGTTTCTGCGCCTCTTGCGCTATCAGTTCTATATCAAACGCAAGGGGCTGTTTTTACTGAAGCCATCACGACTTCTACCTTGTTTGGCGAAGAGGGAGATGCAAACATGTTTTCTTTTAGCGCTCAAATGATTGAGGAGCTTCTTAATGAACCCATCAATCCCTCAGTTAATCCGTCCGATGCAATGAGTGGGGCTGCTCTGGCCGTTAGTTCATCTATGCCAGCTACTGGTACATCCGATGTGGCCCAAGCATCCTGCGAGGACGAAGTTCTTGCTGAGATTGATGCCGAGATGGCAGCAGGGACTGCTGGTATGAATCCGTCAGGGCCTGCCCCATTAATGGTGATCTCACCGGGCGGTACTGTAGTTATTGAAGCTGCTCCTGCCCCACTCCCCGTTACTGCTCCCATGCCTTCAACTCGGCCTCCGAGAAGAATTCCCGTCGCCTTAAGCTCTGAGGAAGATGTTGATATTATGTCGCTGCCGGAGGACAAGCCTGAAAAGAGTAAACGATCGAGGGGAAAATCAGGCAGCGGATCTGGCGGAGCTACCCCGAAGAAGAAAATAAGGAAGAAGAAAGATTGAACTCTTTCTTTAATTTTCCATTGCATGGGGTAGTATTTTGTTGACTTTTCTATAGCCGTGTATAGATGTGTATTCGGCTCCCACTAGTAGAATTTTTTTGAACCACTTTGTAATCAGATTCTTTTTGTTGATAGTGGAAATGAAAATTTATTCCCTTTGGTCTTCAACTTGTTATGTGTTATGGTTCTACCCCCAGTATCAGGGATAAGTGTGGAGTTGACGTATGTTTATACTCCGCCTCGCACTCTGGGAGTCTGGGGTTCGTTGATATTTATACCCAGCTCGCGCTCTCGGAGTACTCTGGGGTTTTGTGAATGTTTATACTCCGTCTCGCGCTCTGGGAGTACGGAGTTGAATGAATGTTTATACTCCGCCTTGCACTCTGGGAGTCTGGGGTTCGTTGATATTTATACCCAGCTCGCGCTCTCGGAGTACTCTGGGGTTTTGTGAATGTTTATACTCCGTCTCGCGCTCTAGGAGTACAGAGTTGAATGAATGTTTATACTCCGCCTCGCACTCTGGGAGTACGGAGTTAAGGAATGTTTGTACCCAGCTCGCGCACTCGGAGTACTATGGGATTTTGTAAATGTTTATACTCCGCCTCGCACTCTGGGAGTACGGAGTTAAGTAAAAAGTTTGTACCCAGCTCGCGCTCTCGGAGTACTCTGGGATTTTGTAAATGTTTATACTCCGCCTCGCACTCTGGGAGTACGGAGTTAAGCAAAAAGTTTGTACCCAGCTCACGCTCTCGGAGTACTCTGGGATTTTGTAAATGTTTATACTCCGCCTCGCACTCTGGGAGTACGGAGTTAAGTAAAAAGTTTGTACCCAGCTCGCGCTCTCGGAGTACTCTGGGATTTTGTAAATGTTTATACTCCGCCTCGCACTTTGGGAGTACGGAGTTAAGTGGAGGGTTGTCGCGTATCAACCCTTTTCTGGCCTGATGTGATGGCTTGCCCCCGAGCTCGGGTTTCTTTTAGCGAGTGGTTGATCGCTTCGTAGCCACTCCCTACTTGAATAAATTCTACTGTGTGATGGAATTTAGCTTTTCGTGCATCGTGATGTTGTACATTGTATTTAATGAATCACAGCTCTGGCTCGAAAAGATGGCATTTTATTGCTGGAATAAGAAAACATGGCAAAGTCAGTTGCCTTATTACAAATTCTAATTTCGAAATGCAGAAACAAATTTAAAAAATGGAATTTAAACTAAATGGATAAACATAGCTGTTATGTGCAATAGCGACGAAGACTTTCGCTATCCCAGGCCTTTGGTGAAGCTAGACCATCAATGGTCGTTAACTCATATATATCATCCCCGAGCTTCTTTTTTAATCTTGTGTGACCCTTTCCATGTTGGTTTCATGTGTGGGAGTGCCGGATATTATTTTTTAATGACAATCTTATTGTGTTCAAAAGTTTTAAGTCGGTCCTCGGCATTGCACAGTCGGGCGACTCGATTTTGGCGAATGATCGTTCTCAAGTCAACCTGGTCGCCCTGGACGACTCCAACTCCGTTGACAGTAGGGAACTTTAAAGTTAAGCACCACGGGGCAATTACGGCTCTGAATTCAGCAAGGGCAGGTCATCCTAAGAAAGCGTTGTATGGCGAGACTATGTTCAACACAGCGAACTGTAATGTCCGAACTCTCCTATGTTCCTCGGATCCCAACTTAACTGGTAACTTCACCATCCCAATAGGTATGGTAGCGCTACCGTTGAATCCATGGAGGTGAGTTTGGAAAGGTTCCAAATCCCTGGCTTTCATCCTCATTTGATTATAAGCATGTATAAAAAGGATATTCACAGAGCTCCCGCAGTCAATCAGTATCCTCTTCATCCAAACTGGACCTACTTGCGCCGATATCACGAGTGGATCAGTAGTCGGGCTTCCGACATAATCAATATCGTTGTCTCGGAAAGTGATGTCGTTAGTCATCGCTCTCTTTCGTTTGGTCAAAGGTCTATCGTCCAAGTTATCATCATACTCGAGGTTCGAATGCTTGATTAAGTTGTCATATGATTCCATTTCTTCCCAGCTTCGCTTCGCTGGACGAGGATCACTACTTATAGCATTTATGACTAGCCTTCCACCCGTATGAGCGGGTTCCTCTTGTCTTTCTTGATCTTGTGCACGATTCTGATTTGACGGACCCGCACCACCAGACTGCGGCGCCCGCACAAACTGATCTAACTTCCTCTCCCTGATCAACTTCTCAATGAGGTCCTGCAAGTGTCGACACTCATTGGTATTGTGGCCATAACTTTCGTGGAATCTATAGAACTTCCCTGTTTGAATCTGCCTCTCCGACGATTGCTTCGGAGCCAGCTTCTTGTATTGCATAGTATTGCAAGTCTGTAGGTACACATTTTCCAACGATGTATTCAACGGTGTGTAATTATCGAACATTGGAGCCTCACGCCGTGGGCCTCGATTTGAGTCTCTTTTCTTATCTTGACCACTGTTGCCTCTTGGCTGAGTTTGTTTATTCTGGATATTTAATTGAACTTTTCCGGAATTTTCACCGGACTGTTTAACTGCCACATTACTTTTTACTCCTTCAGTTCTGGGCATCGCATCGTCTTGCTTCCTAGACTGTTTTGCGTCCTCTTGCCGTAAGAATTGAGCGGCTTTGGAGTAGAAACGGTCCAACGATGCGGGTGGTTTCCCAGCTAGCCAATTTCCAAACTCAGAATCGGGAACGATTCCTTTGGTTAACGCCATCAAGATTGAGTTATCGTTAGGATTACTAATCTCTACACATGCCGCGTGAAATCTTTCTAAATAACGTCTGAGTGTTTCTCCCTTAGCTTGGGTGACACTAGATAGGGTGTTAACGTCTTTAGGTCTAACGACATGCATGCGGAATTGTTCAACAAATTTCTTAGCCAGTTGATCAAATGAAGAAATAGATCTAGGTGGTAGTCTTGTAAACCACATCGTTGCAATTCCTCCCAGTGAGATGGGGAAACTTCGGCATTTCACTGCATCGTCGGCCCTTGCGGCGCTCATTGACCATTCATATTTTAAAATGTGTTGATTGGGATCAGAATTTCCTTCGTACATAGGGAGAGTTGGCATTCTGAATTGCCGAGGAGGTTCAGCGTATAGTATCTCGTCCGTGAAAGGAGTATGACTTCGAGAAATCCCCCAATCGTCGTTGGTAAGACCTTGGCTTTCGCGGATCATCTGACGTATCATAGTCGAAATGTCAGGCATTGCTACATTTTGAGCTTGCTGAGCTAAGGTGTGGTCGGGTTCCACAGCACGAGTTCGGACCGGGCACTGTCGACGGTCCAAATTTCGCCTCCTTGGCTCAGCGTCTTCTGGGACGTATGGTTCAGGAGTACGCCCACGTTGCTGATTATTTGGCTCTGAAAGATTTCGGGTATCAACCCTTGTTTCTATTGTGGCAGCTGCGGCATGGTTGTCCGTGGTATGCTGTGTAGTAGGGCCTCCTTGTGTTGAGGGCCCGGCCTGAAAGCTGGTCGACGGTCCTGCCCTCAACTGTCCAACAGTCAAGGCGGGCTGATATCCGGCCGTTTGTGTATGACTCCCGTCTAATCGAGGACGGGTAGATCTGTGATAGTGGTCCGATGAGGCGGAACTTTCAGTAGATGATCGGGAGATATCATCCCGTTTGGACCTTCTGCGGCCTTGGCGGTTCAGTTGGTTTGTTAATTCAATATTAGCACGCAACTGTTCGGCCAATTGTTGTCGACTTTGAGTCAGCTCTTGAAGCAACATATGGAGCTCCTGTCTGGTGACTGGTCCAGACGGTTCTGAATGAGCGACGTTGTCTTGGTTGGATGGCTGCTGTTGAGCAGGATTCTGTCCATCCTTACCTTCTTGTCCAGCAGCTGTAGAAGCGGTTCTTGTGCTAACCATTTTGAACGATGAATCCTTTTCCTAGACTTTACGCAAATCTGAATAGAATGGAAGGATTATGAATTAGTGATCTGGATCTTCCTCTTGGATTTATACAATCCGGTATCGATGGTAGATCCAAGGAGCAGGAGAAAAAAGCGGGTTTGTTCTCAGTGAAAGCACCAAAGTGTTTGTACCAAAAATGGGCACAACACTCTTCGGAAGTTTTTGAAGAGATAAAAGTGAAGAATGAAGATTAAAACTGTGGGTTATCTAACAAAAACTCCAAAATGACAGAAAGTAAATTGCAAAGACAAATGATTTAGAGTGGTTCGGCGTTTTGCCTACGTCCACTATGAAGCTTGATGATTTTATTGCTCGATACTTGAAGATTACAATTGTTTATACTGTAGTACAACTGAATTTATATGCTAAGTCTCAATCTAAAGCAGCGGTGGTGTTCTGGAGTAAATCTGGCAGAATCTGGGCGCTCTTTAGTACTTAGAATTGTCCGACCCCTTTTTTGAATGACCAGGGGCTCTATTTATAGGTGTAGGAGGCTGATATTTCGTCTAAAATCCGGGGAGACCAGTTCTGGTACGTGAGGGGGCCACATGGCCGAAATCTGGAGAACCGGGCCCACTCTGGGATCGATTCGACCCTTGGTTCGAATCGATCAAGAAAGTGTCCAGTCGAGTTGAAATTTGGTGTGAACATTCTTCATCATGTGTTTAAGCTTCTGTGAAAATTTCATGGCATTTGGACTTGTAGAACTCGAGATATGATCGATTCAATGTTGCATTTCTGGTGAATCATGGATACTTCGAATCGATCCCCTTTTGACTTGGTTCCTTTGAATCGATTACTCCGACTCCAGGTGTTGGATTCGAAAGTACGCTCATTCGAATCGAGTATGCTATGTCGTATCTACTCGATTCGAAGTTATTTCTGCTGGATGGATTCGAAGACCTTCTGCCTCGTTGGATTCGAACAGAGGGCATGCTCGATGGAGTCGAAGCTGAGCTACACCTTCTGGATTCGAAGCTCATTCTCTTTATGGATTTGAGGTGTAGAAATTCGTTGGATTCGAACAGGGGCGAACTCGATGGGTACGAAGTTGATGGAGTCGACCTTGATGGATTCGAATGGATTTTACTTTGATGGATTCGAATGACATTCCTACCTCATCGATTCGAACATATGGTCCTTTTATGGATTCGAGTACAAGGCTGCCTTCTCCATTTTCCGTTGGTGATATCTCGAATGTACGATCTCGGATTGACCCGAAATTTGGAACATTGGTTCCCAGGACTCTACTTGTCGTGCCTTATCAATTGTAGCCCGATCCGGACTTGTGCATAATTCATCGATTTCTGGGGGTATCCAGTGGTCACTCGATGTCGAGGATGCATAATTCATATCCTCTAGTCAATTCCTTGATATCTCGGCCTTGCCAAAAGGCGGGATAATATTTTCCCCCCAAAGTACGTTTTGTGTAAACATGACGTGCTTTGAAAAGCTACAATCTATCGTTGGACAATTAGGACATGCTTTACCGAAAGTTGTATTCTGTATCGCTGTAATTGACCACTGAATGACCATGATTGGCTGTTTGTCTGACTTTAGTTGACGTCGCGTGATCGCAAATAGTTGCCAGTTCGGTTTGTTATCGAATTCTGCATCGATCCTCTCCTGAATCGATTTGAGATTCGAGTTTAAACGGTGTATTGATGATTGTCCATGACTACTCCTTGGTGTCGATCCTCTCCTGAACCGCTGTACAAGGTAGACAAGTAACAATTTTTATATTCGAAGCGATGCGTTTATCCCCATTCGATCGTTTTCGATGGATTCGAGAGGATTACTCGAATCTATGTTTCTCGATCCGCTACGAGTCGATGGTCTCGAAGTAGGCACTTCGAATCGATGGGGCACAGTGATCTTGATTCATCTTCTGTTGATTGCTTTGAATCGATAGAGCTTCGAATCGATGGGGCTTCGCATCGATGTTATCCGGATGGACTCGAAGCTTTGATGAGTTCGACAGTGATGGATTCGAAGGTATGGACTCGAAGCTGACTCGTAGCATACGTACGTTGAAGTTCGAATTGGTGAATTTGAACTGTCTACTTCGGATCGATGAGGCTTTAATACTACATGGATGGATTCGATGCAGTTTAAGGGCTCGAAACTAGATGGATTCGAAGGTGATGGGTAACCGAGCGATTGTTCAAATCGATGGAGTTGTGACTTGTTATGATCGGTCAACATGACCGGGAGACGAAGAGCCTCGAGTCGTCATTTGAACCCATATAAATACGCGAGGCTAATTTTATTTTTAGTTTTTACTATCGCAATTGCTCCCTTCTTCGAATCGATCTTTCAGAGTCAGAAACAATCGCGATTCCCACGAGTTGATCAAATTCCTCCAAGTTTTCATTTGTAATCAAACCAAATCAGGTAACCAATGGATCGAGTCGATCTAAGAGTGATGAAACTGGAAGTTTCCTGGCACCAATTCAATCTTTCCTTCTGAAAATTTTGAAGAGTTATGGGGTCTGCGTGAAATGGGTCGACTCGATGATCCTGAGGAATCGCATCAATTTAGCTATTGATGGACGTTTGTTCTTCATTGCTTCGCCTCGATCCAGGAATGAACGATTCGAATCGATCTCGAGCGCATGGCTTTGAATCGATGGTTACGAAAGACAAAGGTCTCGTGTCGATCGATTTGAAGTAATGATACCCCGATCGATTCGAAGGTATTCAATTTTAGATCGATTCGAAGTTACTCAATGCTCATGGATTCGAAGTGCTTCTCCATCCCAGAATTACATCGAGTCGAACCACACGGATTCAAAGGCAATCAATTCGATCCGCATCGATTCGACCCGTATCGATTCGCCCTGATCGATTCGAACGTCTTTACTTCAGAGACTACTACTCTTCTGATTTTCTCCAGCATTTGAACTATGACCAATTTCAAGTTGAACTTTGATGAACTCAATGAATTTTAGCATACTCGATTCCGACGAGCTTCGGCCTTGCATAATCGAACTTGACTGAAAGATTTAAACTTGAATTTCCTTTGAAGCTCATCGGTGGAACTACGACATAACCAATAATACAACTGATTTATACTTGAAGTGGTTCATAGCGTTTGGATGGCGTGGAAGTGACGGTCAGCGATGACGGTCATTTTTATGCTCAAATTCCCAAATTTTGTTGTACGGACATCTTGCTTTAATCTGTAGAATCTGCTTAAGTAACGCACAGCACTCGTACTGCACGACACATCCATACACACTACACTGGGGCATGCACGGGCTCTTTATGTACTTAACGTTTCTTTATGATGAGTTAGCTAATTATGGAATCTTCGAGCTCCCAACAACAAGAGGTACAGAGCTCGACTCCTCCGGTGCTTGAGATTCCCGATATTCCTACCGACGTAATCGATCCAGCTCCAATGAATTGCCAGAGGCTATATTTATCGAGGACCCCGTTGATTCAGTCCAATCTAATATTTCCGCACCCTTATTGGGTCGAATATGCTCGAAACATAACATATCTTTGGACGATGTGTTATTACCCAGTGCCGATGATAGACCGCACAATCCGCCCGAAGGATATACAGCTTTCTATTGCCATGCTTGCGCGGCCGGAACGCTCCCTCCTTTCAATCAATATATCAGAGGGATGCTATCATATTTAGGAATCGCTCCTTCGCAACTTCATCCCAACGGGCACGCGTTGCTGAACAGTGCCTTTGTCATATTTATGGACTGTCTCTTTTGCCCGCCAAGGCCAACCGAGATTAGACATATATTTAACTTCAAGAGTAGGGGTGATAGCCCATCTTTTACATTTCTGGAGGCAGTTAGAAATTGCCAAGTTGTTGTTGGAGCCTGGACCCGACTGAGTTATTTCAAGAACGAATGGATCTATGTTCGATGCCCTCCGGGTTTCGCTAGACGATGGTTGTCTAGACGTAAGCGCCTTAACCTGTTCTCTTGACCAATAGCTTTTTGGCGTTAGTATTGACATCTTATTTCTCTTATAGGCATTATCTCCAGACCCGATGGCGGGTACTTCAAGGGTATAGTCCGAAGTCTCCAAGAAGTTCCGAGTGAGCTAAGACATATCGACTCGGTGATGAATGACTATAACTTAAGAACTCTCGGTCTGATCGAAATCAATCAAAGTATAGTTATCGAAGGGTTGGCAAAGCCCGCTTCCAAGAAGGAAAACAAAAAGAAAACCAAGAAGAAAGCGGCGAAGAAACCGCTCGGAATCACCATAACCGAAGCGAGTGACGAAGAAAGAACCCATACAGATTCGGAGCCGATGGCTGATCTCTCGGGAAACTTTGAAGAGTCGGGAGAAAAACAGAAAGGCAAGGCCGCCGTTTCCAAAAAACTTAAGTCCAAGGGGTGGAAATCTGTAGATGTGTCTCTTCCCACTTCCGGAGTCATGATTTCTGAGGCCGACCCTTCTCATTCGAGAGATTCTTTCAAAGGGCTTGACGATATTCCTATCCCAGATTATATATCGATTTCTCATAATCCAGGGTTGGAGGAATTTCAAGATGTCCTAAATATGAACGAGCCCTTTCCTTTAAGTGCGGTCAACACTTCCGGTCGGTTTGGGGGTTTACACATTTACACACACTTCCACAGCACTTCATGACTTTTGCATAGTAAACATTGCTTTATCGGATCCTAATCCGTAATTCTTTTTTTTATCGCAGGTGAAATGTCAGGCAGAGGATCTACTCTGGATAGGCTCCGTAATGTGCGCCAATCTTCCCCATATTACGATTACCGTAGAAGAGAATCGGATAGAGATCACGGGTATGGTTATACTAGCCAGGAGCGTCATGATAGGGATAGAGACTATTGGCGTGGCCGCTCTGGCCATGACCGCACCGACAAAGATCGGTGGCACCAGCACCGATCCCGATCTCATTCTCCTCCGCCTCCTAGGGCCCCCGTAGATCTTCCTGGGCCTTCTCAGCAGCCGCAACAGCCTTCTCAATCTTCACGGCCCGATACTCAGCGGTTAAGAGTGGAACCAACAACAGCCGCTATGGTAGAACAGGCTCCGGCTGAATTGACAAGTGAGGGAGCCATCAAACTTGTGCAAATGAAAAAAGATTTTCCTGAAATTTGTATGGATGCCTATGTCTTCCCTCCTAATCTTAATAGAATTCCTCCGGATGCTGAGAACATTGCTCATAATTATATCCATGACTTCTATGCTCAGTATAAGGAGTGGTACAAAGCGGCAGCGAAAGCATCAAAGGTAGCTTTTGATCGGGCGAGGATTATTGCTGAGCGCGATGCTGAAATTGTCAAGAAGGACCGCATCATTCAAGTTCTCCAATCTGAAATGGAGACGTCTCGTAATTCAGAACTTCAAGCGCTTCAGAAGCATGAGGATGCCGTGGCCAAAATGGCGAGGATGCAACAGGAACATTGCGCTACGGTAGAAGAGATGGGTCACCGCAACACCACCATTGCAGCTGAGCGAGACTTAGCCATTAAGGAGTTGAACGAGCTTAAGGCCAAGTTTGCCGAAATGGTGAAGGAGAAGGATGATGCAAACACCACTGCCCAAGAGGCTTGCGACCAAGCTGTATCTCTTAGAGCCGAACTTGCGGCGGTGGCGGCTAAGTCTAAGTCTGCGGAAGCAGAAATTCACGAAAAGATTTTGGAGGAGCGGTCCAGGATGGACGCTGAGTTTGATGATCTCTTGGTCACGTACAACGCCAATGTGCTGGAGCATAGAAATTTAGCGTGGCTGGGAGATGACTCCATGATCCTGTACAACGCCTGGACCCGGCTGGTGGATGAGAAGAGAGCAGCGCATCCAGATGAAACACTTGATGACTTTGAGCTGGAGATGCGTTTTCTCACCGAGGATGAGAGGAAGGTCCTTCATGAGGCGGTGATTTCTATGGCGAAAGAAAAGCTTGGTGTTCAATTTCTAGAGACAGGCGAGGGCTCGGGGACTGCGCATCACGAGGAAAATGTTGAAGCTGTAATTCCAACATTACCTGAAACCACTAGTGCGGTTGATCCCCAGTCCGTCCCTGCATATAATCCCGACCAGCCGCTGCTATCTTCCACCGATGTTCCTGCTCATGCTTCTGTCCATGCTCCGGTCCAGACTAAGGAAGGTATTTGAACGCTTCCCGCATTTTAGTGTGAAGGACCTTAATCAACACACTTGGCTAACAATCTTCGCTTTGTCGCATTTCAGTGACTGAAGTCGTTGTTTCTGCGCCTCTTGCGCTATCAGTTTTATATCAAACGCAAGGGGCTGTTTTTACTGAAGCCATCACGACTTCTACCTTGGTTGGCGAAGAGGGAGATGCAAACATGTTTTCTTTTAGCGCTCAAATGATTGAGGAGCTTCTTAATGAACCCATCAATCCCTCAGTTAATCCGTCCGATGCAATGAGTGGGGCTGCTCTGGCCGTTAGTTCATCTATGCCAGCTACTAGTACATCCGATGTGGCCCAAGCATCCTGCGAGGACGAAGTTCTTGCTGAGATTGATGCCGAGATGGCAGCAGGGACTGCTGGTATGAATCCGTCAGGGCCTGCCCCATTAATGGTGATCTCACCGGGCGGTACTGTAGTTATTGAAGCTGCTCCTGACCCACTCCCCGTTACTGCTCCCATGCCTTCAACTCGGCCTCCGAGAAGAATTCCCGTCGCCTTAAGCTCTGAGGAAGATGTTGATATTATGTCGCTGCCGGAGGACAAGCCTGAAAAGAGTAAACGATCGAGGGGAAAATCAGGCAGCGGATCTGGCGGAGCTACCCCGAAGAAGAAAATAAGGAAGAAGAAAGATTGAACTCTTTCTTTAATTTTCCATTGCATGGGGTAGTATTTTGTTGACTTTTCTGTAGCCGTGTATAGATGTGTATTCGGCTCCCACTAGTAGAATTTTTTTGAACCACTTTGTAATCAGATTCTTTTTGTTGATAGTGGAAATGAAAATTTATTCCCTTTGGTCTTCAACTTGTTATGTGTTATGGTTCTACCCCCAGTATCAGGGATAAGTGTGGAGTTGACGTATGTTTATACTCCGCCTCGCACTCTGGGAGTCTGGGGTTCGTTGATATTTATACCCAGCTCGCGCTCTCGGAGTACTCTGGGGTTTTGTGAATGTTTATACTCCGTCTCGCGCTCTGGGAGTACGGAGTTGAATGAATGTTTATACTCCGCCTCGCACTCTGGGAGTCTGGGGTTCGTTGATATTTATACCCAGCTCGCGCTCTCGGAGTACTCTGGGGTTTTGTGAATGTTTATACTCCATCTCGCGCTCTAGGAGTACAGAGTTGAATGAATGTTTATACTCCGCCTCGCACTCTGGGAGTACGGAGTTAAGGAATGTTTGTACCCAGCTCGCGCTCTCGGAGTACTATGGGATTTTGTAAATGTTTATACTCCGCCTCGCACTCTGGGAGTACGGAGTTAAGTAAAAAGTTTGTACCCAGCTCGCGCTCTCGGAGTACTCTGGGATTTTGTAAATGTTTATACTCCGCCTCGCACTCTGGGAGTACGGAGTTAAGCAAAAAGTTTGTACCCAGCTCACGCTCTCGGAGTACTCTGGGATTTTGTAAATGTTTATACTCCGCCTCGCACTCTGGGAGTACGGAGTTAAGTAAAAAGTTTGTACCCAGCTCGCGCTCTCGGAGTACTCTGGGATTTTGTAAATGTTTATACTCCGCCTCGCACTCTGGGAGTACGGAGTTAAGTGGAGGGTTGTCGCGTATCAACCCTTTTCTGGCCTGATGTGATGGCTTGCCCCCGAGCTCGGGTTTCTTTTAGCGAGTGGTTGATCGCTTCGTAGCCACTCCCTACTTGAATAAATTCCACTGTGTGATGGAATTTAGCTTTTCGTGCATCGTGATGTTGTACATTGTATTTAATGAATCACAGCTCTGGCTCGAAAAGATGGCATTTTATTGCTGGAATAAGAAAACATGGCAAAGTCAGTTGCCTTATTACAAATTCTAATTTCGAAATGCAGAAACAAATTTAAAAAATGGAATTTAAACTAAATGGATAAACATAGCTGTTATGTGCAATAGCGACGAAGACTTTCGCTATCCTAGGCCTTTGGTGAAGCTAGACCATCAATGGTCGTTAACTCATATATATCATCCCCGAGCTTCTTTTTTAATCTTGTGTGACCCTTTCCATGTTGGTTTCATGTGTGGGAGTGCCGGATATTATTTTTTAATGACAATCTTATTGTGTTCAAAAGTTTTAAGTCGGTCCTCGGCATTGCACAGTCGGGCGACTCGATTTTGGCGAATGATCGTTCTCAAGTCAACCTGGTCGCCCTGGACGACTCCAACTCCGTTGACAGTAGGGAACTTTAAAGTTAAGCACCACGGGGCAATTACGGCTCTGAATTCAGCAAGGGCAGGTCGTCCTAAGAAAGCGTTGTATGGCGAGACTATGTTCAACACAGCGAACTGTAATGTCCGAACTCTCCTATGTTCCTCGGATCCCAACTTAACTGGTAACTTCACCATCCCAATAGGTATGGTAGCGCTACCGTTGAATCCATGGAGGTGAGTTTGGCAAGGTTCCAAATCCCTGGCTTTCATCCTCATTTGATTATAAGCATGTATAAAAAGGATATTCACAGAGCTCCCGCAGTCAATCAGTATCCTCTTCATCCAAACTGGACCTACTTGCGCCGATATCACGAGTGGATCAGTAGTCGGGCTTCCGACATAATCAATATCGTTGTCTCGGAAAGTGATGTCGTTAGTCATCGCTCTCTTTCGTTTGGTCGAAGGTCTATCGTCCAAGTTATCATCATACTCGAGGTTCGAATGCTTGATTAAGTTGTCATATAATTCCATTTCTTCCCAGCTTCGCTTCGCTGGACGACGATCACTACTTATAGCATTTATGACTAGCCTTCCACCCGTATAAGCGGGTTCCTCTTGTCTTTCTTGATCTTGTGCACGATTCTGATTTGACGGACCCGCACCACCAGACTGCGGCGCCCGCACAAACTGATCTAACTTCCTCTCCCTGATCAACTTCTCAATGAGGTCCTGCAAGTGTCGACACTCATTGGTATTGTGGCCATAACTTTCGTGGAATCTATAGAACTTCCCTGTTTGAATCTGCCTCTCCGACGATTGCTTCGGAGCCAGCTTCTTGTATTGCATAGTATTGCAAGTCTGTAGGTACACATTTTCCAACGATGTATTCAACGGTGTGTAATTATCGAACATTGGAGCCTCACGCCGTGGGCCTCGATTTGAGTCTCTTTTCTTATCTTGACCACTGTTGCCTCTTGGCTGAGTTTGTTTAT
Source organism: Allium fistulosum (assembly GCA_030737815.1). Taxonomy (NCBI): domain Eukaryota; kingdom Viridiplantae; phylum Streptophyta; class Magnoliopsida; order Asparagales; family Amaryllidaceae; genus Allium; species Allium fistulosum. Next base: position 210,848,362 of record CM060902.1, on the reverse strand, counting down.
TCTGGATATTTAATTGAACTTTTCCGGAATTTTCACCGGACTATTTAACTGCCACATTACTTTGTACTCCTTCAGTTCTGGGCATCGCATCGTCTTGCTTCCTAGACTGTTTTGCGTCCTCTTGCCGTAAGAATTGAGCGGCTTTGGAGTAGAAACGGTCCAACGATGCGGGTGGTTTCCCAGCTAGCCAATTTCCAAACTCAGAATCGGGAACGATTCCTTTGGTTAACGCCATCAAGATTGAGTTATCGTTAGGATTACTAATCTCTACACATGCCGCGTGAAATCTTTCTAAATAACGTCTGAGTGTTTCTCCCTTAGCTTGGGTGACACTAGATAGGGTGTTAACGTCTTTAGGTCTAACGACATGCATGCGGAATTGTTCAACAAATTTCTTAGCCAGTTGATCAAATGAAGAAATAGATCTAGGTGGTAGTCTTGTAAACCACATCGTTGCAATTCCTCCCAGTGAGATGGGGAAACTTCAGCATTTCACTGCATCGTTGGCCCTTGCGGCGCTCATTAACCATTCATATTTTAAAATGTGTTGATTGGGATCAGAATTTACTTCGTACATAGGGAGAGTTGGCATTCTGAATCGCCGAGGAGGTTCAGCGTATAGTATCTCGTCCGTGAAAGGAGTATGACTTCGAGAAATCCCCCAATCGTCGTTGGTAAGACCTTGGCTTTCGCGGATCATCTGACGTATCATAGTCGAAATGTCAGGCATTGCTACATTTTGAGCTTGCTGAGCTAAGGTGTGGTCGGGTTCCACAGCACGAGTTCGGACCGGGCACTGTCGACGGTCCAAATTTCGCCTCCTTGGCGCAGCGTCTTCTGGGACGTATGGTTCAGGAGTACGCCCACGTTGCTGATTATTTGGCTCTGAAAGATTTCGGGTATCAACCCTTGTTTCTATTGTGGCAGCTGCGGCATGGTTGTCCGTGGTATGCTGTGTAGTAGGGCCTCCTTGTGTTGAGGGCCCGGCCTGAAAGCTGGTCGACGGTCCTGCCCTCAACTGTCCAACAGTCAAGGCGGGCTGATATCCGGCCGTTTGTGTATGACTCCCGTCTAATCGAGGACGGGTAGATCTGTGATAGTGGTCCGATGAGGCGGAACTTTCAGTAGATGATCGGGAGATATCATCCCGTTTGGACCTTCTGCGGCCTTGGCGGTTCAGTTGGTTTGTTAATTCAATATTAGCACGCAACTGTTCGGCCAATTGTTGTCGACTTTGAGTCAGCTCTTGAAGCAACATATGGAGCTCCTGTCTGGTGACTGGTCCAGACGGTTCTGAATGAGCGACGTTGTCTTGGTTGGATGGCTGCTGTTGAGCAGGATTCTGTCCATCCCTACCTTCTTGTCCAGCAGCTGTAGAAGCGGTTCTTGTGCTAACCATTTTGAACGATGAATCCTTTTCCTAGACTTTACACAAATCTGAATAGAATGGAAGGATTATGAATTAGTGATCTGGATCTTCCTCTTGGATTTATACAATCCGGTATCGATGGTAGATCCAAGGAGCAGGAGAAAAAAGCGGGTTTGTTCTCAGTGAAAGCACCAAAGTGTTTGTACCAAAAATGGGCACAACACTCTTCGGAAGTTTTTGAAGAGATAAAAGTGAAGAATGAAGATTAAAACTGTGGGTTATCTAACAAAAACTCCAAAATGACAGAAAGTAAATTGCAAAGACAAATGATTTAGAGTGGTTCGGCGTTTTGCCTACGTCCACTATGAAGCTTGATGATTTTATTGCTCGATACTTGAAGATTACAATTGTTTATACTGTAGTACAACTGAATTTATATGCTAAGTCTCAATCTAAAGCAGCGGTGGTGTTCTGGAGTAAATCTGGCAGAATCTGGGCGCTCTTTAGTACTTAGAATTGTCCGACCCCTTATTTGAATGACCAGGGGCTCTATTTATAGGTGTAGGAGGCTGATATTTTGCCTAAAATCTGGGGAGACCAGTTCTGGTATGTGAGGGGGCCACATGGCCGAAATCTGGAGAACCGGGCCCACTTTGGGATCGATTCGACCCTTGGTTCGAATCGATCAAGAAAGTGTCCAGTCGAATTGAAATTTGGTGTGAACATTCTTCATCATGTTTTTAAGCTTCTGTGAAAATTTCATGGCATTTGGACTTGTAGAACTCGAGTTATGATCGATTCAATGTTGCATTTCTGGTGAATCATGGATACTTCGAATCGATCCCCTTTTGACTTGGTTCCTTCGAATCGATTACTCCGACTCCAGGTGTTGGATTCGAAAGTACGCTCATTTGAATCGAGTATGCTATGTCGTATCTACTCGATTCGAAGTTATTCCTGCTGGATGGATTCGAAGACCCTCTGCCTCGTTGGATTCGAACAGAGGGCATGCTCGATGGAGTCGAAGCTGAGCTACACCTTTTGGATTCGAAGCTCCTTCTCTTTATGGATTTGAGGTGTAGAAATTCGTTGGATTCGAACAGGGGTGAACTCGATGGGTACGAAGTTGATGGAGTCGACCTTGATGGATTCGAATGGATTTTACTTTGATGGATTCGAACGACATTCCCACCTCATCGATTCGAACATATGGTCCTTTTATGGATTCGAGTACAAGGCTGCCTTCTCCATTTTCCGTTGGTGATATCTCGAATGTACGATCTCGGATTGACCCGAAATTTGGAACATTGGTTCCCAGGACTCTACTTGTCGTGTCTTATCAATTGTAGCCTGATCCGGACTCGGGCATAATTCATCGATTTTTGGGGGTATCCAGTGGTCACTCGATGTCGAGGATGCATAATCCATATCCTCTAGTCAATTCCTTGATATCTCGGCCTTGCCAAAAGGCGGGATAACATCTATCGACAAGTATAAAACCAGATTAGTAGCCAAAGGATATCGTCAAAAAGGAGTAGAATTCTTTGATACATATTCGCCGGTAACACGAATAACCTCTATAAAAATGCTAATAGCAATTGCATCGATCTATAATCTAGAAATTCATCAAATGGATGTAAAGACAGCGTTCTTAAATGGAGATCTCGATGAGGAGATCTACATGGAGCAACCTGAAGGTTTTGTTTCCAAAGGAAATGAAAAAAAAGTCTGTAGATTAGTAAAATCATTATACGGACTAAAACAAGCTCCAAAACAATGGCACGCAAAATTTGATAGTGTCATGATGAGAAATGGTTTTCGTATAAATGAATGTGATAAATGTGTTTATTATAAACAAATTGGACAATCATATGTGATGATTTGTTTATATGTAGACGATATGTTAATATTTGGTCCAAATACTCAGATAATAGAGACCATAAAGAAGATGTTAATTAGCAATTTCGATATGAAAGACTTAGGAGTTGTAGACGTTATTTTGGAAATCAAAATAATAAGAACACCTAATGGAATTGAATTATCTCAGTCACACTATGTAGACAAAGTGATTGAAAAATTTCAAAATTTTGGAATTAAAGGAGTAAGAACACCTTTTAATCCATCAGAAATACTGCATAAAAACACTAATGAGAGTGTAATGCAACTGGAATACTCTCGTGTAATAGGATGCTTAATGCATCTCATGAATTGCACTAGACCAGATATCGCTTACGCGGTAAGTCGACTAAGCAGATATACAAGTAATATAGGAAAGGAACACTAGAAATCACTAATGAGAGTGCTTGGATATTTAAAAAATACCACAAATTATTCCTTACATTATGGAAAATATCATGCCGTCTTAGAAGGATACAGTGATGCAAACTGGATTGTTGATTCAGAGGAATCAAAATCAACAAGTGGTTATGTGTTTACCTTAGCAGGGGCAACAGTGTCATGGAAATCTACTAAACAAACATGCATAGCTCGATCCAGTATGGAATCAGAGTTCATCGCTTTAGATAAAGCAGGCGAAGAAGCAGAATGGCTTCGACATTTTTAGAAGATATTCCATTTTGGCCTAAACCTGTACCGGCCATATGCATACACTGTGATAACCAAGCTACGCTAAGCAGAGCACACAACTTTGTGTATAATGGAAAGTCACGACACATTCGTCGACGCCATAACACAGTTAGGAAGTTACTATCAAATGGAACTATTTCCATAGATTATGTGAGAACAAATGATAACCTAGCGGATCAATTTACTAAAGGTTTATCAAGAGAGAAAATTGACTGCGCATCGAGGGGAATGAGTTTAAAAGACTAAACCACCAAGAGTTATCTTATACGGAAACCTATCCTAGCGACTGGAGATCCCAAGGACTATGATCAATAGGCAAACCAGTTCTGAGTAACTCAAGACGTAATGCATTTGCTTGGACATAGTCCAACTCCATTCCTATGGTGCACAATATAAATGCATGCCTATAGCAGTATTTAAAGGATAAAACTATGTTTTTTAATGATGACCATATCTTGAATATAACAAGTGGGGTATATGTAGGATACTCTTAATGGTTGCGATCACCTATGTTAGTGTGAGCTGGGTCGGCTCTATGAGAATATTAAAGGCTTATATTTTCTATAAACACTCGCAGAACCAAACAAATTTGTTCAAGACCAAAATGAACACAACCAAGAGATTGGATGAGAAGGGAATCAATGCTTCGTAAAGCTTATTTTCTGGATATACAATAAAGGCCGACGGTTCAAGATGAAATAATTCACCGATTAGCCAAGTAGATCCGATAAGTTTTAACTAGGGAAAGTTCAAAGTGAAATATCTACTTATCCACGATAAAGCATTATCCATATGTACTCTATGATATTTCGCTTTGTGTGGGGGATATGTATATTATCATTCATGTGGGGGATTGTTGGAATACCTAAAATGAATGAAAATTACAAAGTCCCATATCGCCAAATTTGCAAAGCTATTCTAGTATATTAATAGCTTTGCAATGAAGGGGTTGGGGCCTTGGGGCACTCAAATGTTTGCTTCGTTGGGAGGAGGGAGATCATGCATCACCACTACACACGCGCGCGCGCCTCCGCCGCCGTCTGTCCGACCGAACCGGGCCGGGCTCGGGTCTAATATGATCCTATTTTTACTGCAAAACTAGGTCGGGCTTTCTGACAGTTGCAGGCTATACGAACAGGAGTGAATCTGTTCAGAAGCAGACGCGGATTGACTTAGAGGGTGCGACTTCTGAAGCAGGCGCGGGTTTTTGGCGAACAGACGCATCCATTAGCAGCCGGAAGCGGGTGCGACCCGTTAGACGCGAGCAGGTGCGACTTATGGCAGCAGCAGGTGCGAACGCAGAACCAGTAGCGAACGGGTGCGGCCCGTTAACGAACAGCAGCAATGAAAGGCAACGGTTGCAACCTTTCAGGCAGACGCGGCTCTTCGAAGGGGTGCAGACGAAATTATAAATAGAAGTGAATACTGATCACATTCTAATTCAACTCCAGTTCTAATTTCTTCTGCTTCTTCTTTCTCTACTGCTCTACACAGTATATCACAGAGTTGACATACTCATTACAATCTCGTGCAGATTACGTCTATTGTATCTTGGGAGACTTTAAATAAAGTCTTAAGGAAATTGTTACGACAAGCCTTAGACGAAATTTCCTTCTTCATTCGGTTAGGTTTATAATTGATTTATATATATATATATATATATATCTATCATTTTCGTTTTCTACGTTGTACTATTTCTGTAAATAGTATTACGTTTGATCTATCGCTATAGTTATTACTATAGTTGTTAATTTGTTGTTGTAATTTAATCACGACATAACTATTGCTTAAATTAGCAAATACAACTTCTAGGGTAGTAGAAATCTGTTTGATAAACTTGTGAGACGAGTTTATAATTGATTATTCTCTGTTTTGGTATACTAGACTTATAACAGTATTTTGCATCAGTAAATGGTTCTCCTCTATTTTTTGATAAATGCAAGTTAGTTGTCATTGGAGTAGGTAGACTGTTTGCCTGATTCATCTTTGTTTTGAGTAGTATTTCTAATATGTATTTCCTTTGGCTTAACTGTATGGCATAATTGGATAGTCTTTTGACTTCAATTCCTAAGAAATAGTGTAAATCACCAATATTCTTAATCGAGAACTCTTTGTTTAGTTGCTGAATGAGATTGCTAATTTCACTTTCATTACTTCCCGTAACAATAAAATCATCAACATAGATCAGTACATATATATAATAGTATTTTTTAGCAAATTTTGTAAATAAAGAGTTATCAGATTTTATATGATTGAAACCAAGTTTAATCAAAGTTGCTTTTAATTTCTCAAACCACACTCTTGGTGGTTGTTTGAGTCCATATATAGCCGTATTGAGTTTGTAGACCAGTTGTCACATACCGAAATTTTCGACTTTTGAAAATTCGACATCGATACTCACTTTATCGACTGCCGAGAAATAGAGTGCCGGAAACTCCAATAGTGAGGGTTTTAGAAAGAAGAAATAGAAGAAAAGATAGAAGAAGAAGAAAGCAGAGAAGAAGAACAACAGAACAACACTATCAGAAACAGAGAACAATATCAGAATCTTACACATCGCAGCGAAACAATATATAATAGATAAATGAATAATCTTTAAAACAAAGAACTATATCATTTTATACATACATCAATCATCAGAGTCAATATACAACAATGGACAGTTATATAACTTGTCCTCATACAGAATACACAGCGGAATAAATAATATCAGATACAAATACTACGTCTCTCCATCCAGCTTATCTCCAAAGCTCCAGAATATCCAGATAACCTAATAATCTAACTCTAGACTGCCCGTGTGGAAATTGGTGGGCACCCAGAGTTTAGAAGGGAAACAATAAACTCCGAGTCAGTCATGGTGACTGGTGTGAGATCGTAAAACAGTTATTTATCTTTAAAATAAATAGCAGAAAATTTTAAAGTCAATTCGCAATGCTTTTGGAAAATGAAACTACCATAAGACCTCCCACCACACACACAATGCAAACGCAGACTTGAAGGAGATTTCTTTTTATGATAGTCAAAGATACTTACTACGCAAAATCAAATCATTTTGGATATTATTATTAGTGCATAGTGTAGAAAACATTTCGAAAGTAGAATATAAATCTTAGCCAGCATAGGTACCATTATAGTATGCTTGCTATAGCTACCATATTAGATGGCAGGTTCTACAACTAAAACCGTACAAGTCGCGTATTGTTTCTTTGGATTTCCAACAAATGGTCAGGCTAAGGAACTTCCTATCCACGATGGGTACGTCCCTGGAATAGACGACCCGAGAACCTAACCGGATCTCTGCCAACACAAGGCCGGGTTACCTCTGCAAAAATAGGTAACTACTGACACGCGTATGCCATCCCCCGATCGTCACCGATCTTCCCGAGGATCCCCGATTCGCAACAAACCACATAGATAATAATAATGCAGTAACCACAGAGGTTAAATATCTGGGCTCCATACCATGATACCACCTTTATCCAGAAGGAATGACATACACTAAGGGGCGCTACTCCCTAGAACCTTGCCGCATTCTTCCTGTTTCGACCATTTCCGGGGTGTGAGGCTCGATGAAGTCTCGTCCACAAAGCTACGCTTTCTCAAAAAGCCCTGCTTCGGGTCAAACAAAATGATCAACCTATGATCACAAAGATATAAGATCAAACAAATGATCATATCACAAATGATCAAACACTAATCATTTCACAGCAACACTCAGTATGCCACGTTACCAAATTGGGATATATCGCTGATAAATTTCAACTACATAACCTCTGAGCTCGTACGTCTCAGAGAAGGGTGTTAAGCTAAGAGAATAAATTCTCCGCCACCAACAGAAATGTATTTGAAAGAAATCAGCTTTATATCTCAAATTTGTAACGTCAGACACACAATCCATACAAGTCTGTTCCGGGATCGAACAGAACCGAAGGCACTTCTCACGAAGCCCTTGCATTTCCGGATAAATTTCTAATCACGTCGGGACTTCCCGTCACTAAGGGTGATAAAACCTCTAAATCGAAGATCAGTCGATGTAGAGTAACTCGACGGTAATCCTTTCGTTTTCAAAAATATCCGGTCTTCAACACCGGTCTTCGAATGCAATTCATAACGACGTATCACGTATTCGGAATGGGTTATACGACCCCATGGTCCTTTCCCGGCTAACCCGAATAGTGAGCGTTTATTCAAAAATAAGTGTGGCATTCAAATTCATCCAATTCACAACAAATACCTATCTGAAAGTAATTATTGATAGTCGGTTATTTAACTATCAATAAAGATGCGCGACATCATCAGATTCCAAATAATTTCCCAAATTATTTTATCTTCCAAAATATCTTTACTGGATATAAAATTTCCACACTTTAAAAATAAATCAACGTTTATTTTTAAATAACTTCCCTTTCTTTTATAAATTCCATAGTGAATTTATATTTTCAAAATATCTACTGATATACGATTTTCAATCGATTCCAATATTCATTTTCAATTTATCTTTAAGAAGATAAAAACTCAAAACAGTTCATTTCATATTGGAAAAGTATTTCCATACTTATTTAATAAGTAATTCACAAATCTATTTATTTTCAACATTTGAAAATATTCGTTATACTTAAATCAATATTAAGTATATATTCATTCTTTAAGGAAATCATTTATTTTAACAACATCTATTTGAGTCAAAACGAATGTTGCGTAAAACATCGTTACGACGACTCAAAATCACTAGTACAGGGATTCGAAATTAAAATAGATATATAAATCCCAATACTACATAAAAATATTTCCTTTCGGAAATCATTTATTATAACAACAGTGTTATAGTCTACCATTTCCTTATTTTTCTCGAAAACGTCTATTTCAACAATAAATGTTGAAATCTATGTATTCGATACTTAACACGTTTTAAAACATCTTTTAAAAACAGTTACTTCATTTTTATAATATCGCTTTCCCAAAACCATATCCATTCTACTTCAAAAATATATTCACTGTCCAAAATCGTGAATATACTTCACTTAACCAAATTTCAAACTTTACTACACGTTTATTTCAATAAAAATTCGCTATCCAAAAACGCGAATATATCTTCTTTAAATAATCTTCTATATTTAATTCATCAATTTCAATTGATTTCGAATTTATAAAACAATGTTTATAAATTCTATTTCTCTCTTATAACAACTTGCTTTATAAACTCTCTTAGATAACCTTCCATAATTCATTTATCAAAATTGAGTGATTTTAGATTTATAAAACAATTTTTATAAATTTCTTTTACGCTTTATAACAATTTCAGCTTCAAAAATCATTTTATCAGCAAGTTCTATTTATATTCCATCTAAGGGCAAAAAAAATCAAATTTATAAGTAGATTTTCTTATAAATCTTTTATTCCACAATTTCATTCACATTTTATAACTTCATAATTTATCAATCTATAAATTTCATATCTTCACATTTTATAATTATAAAATTTCATATCTTCACATTTTATAATTATAAATTTTCATATCTTCACATTTTATAATTATAAATTTTCATATCTTCACATTTTATAATTATAAATTTTCATATCTTCACATTTTATAATTATAAATTTTCATATCTTCACATTTTATAATTATAAATTTTCATATCTTCACATTTTATAATTATAAATTTTCATATCTTCACATTTTATAATTATAAATTTTTAGGCGTTTATTTATTTGAAAATAAATCAACTCACAAATTAAATAAAACGTCTATTCCAACAAATCACTTAAAAAATCCTTTTAAAGTAAAAGATGTTATTTTTAAACTTCAAAACTGAATCCGATGATGCAACGCATCAATTAGTCCATCACAACATCAAACATCATATATCATCATATGATGACAGAATATATATCAACATCTGTAAATAAATAAATACAGTTGAGGAATCCAGTTGGATCCCTCCAACCTATTTCCCTGCATCCAAAGACGTTAGCACAATACCATTCCACTTCGAGGTGGAATATCGCGGTATATGGGTTTTTATAAAAATCCGCTTACTAACGGCGCAATAGGGTCTCATCCGCTATACGAGGCGGGAAATCATCAATCCAATATATACATATGCCAATATGTATATATTGCTATATATAATAGATATAACCTACTATATCTAATACCACATCAAATAGCAACAATCAAATCAATCAATAACTGCAAATTTAAATTTTCCTTCGAGTGAGAAAAATCTCACCTTAGCTTTTAAATTTGCCATCCATTTTCCTTTTCGTTTTCTTCACAGTTCTAGACCTTGTATAAACAATTTATATACAGTTGATTAAAAATTTGGATTGGTTAAACAATTAATCACTAGTTATTTATTTTAGATAACAAATTGGATTTACACCAATTTTAAGAAAATCACCTTTTTGTAAAAATAACTAAATAAGTTTTATTAAATAAACTATCTTTATTATATATATATTATTTATCCCTTTTTCCATTTCTACATATTTATTTTAAAATAAAATATGTATGTGTTTTTATACTTTTATATTTATATTTTCTATGAATAACATGAACAGAAATTTTATTACTGTTAATTCTCTTTTTAGTATATAATACCTTCCAGAATAAGTATATAGGTAATATTCACACCCTTCTGGTTTGAATCCCATTGGCCCAAAATGTTTTAAACTTAACATATATATATATTTCAAAATCCTAGCTGCATATATATATATATATTCCTGTTAAAACTAATTCTTTTCTGTTTTAACTTTACAAATTTTCTGTTCTACATAATTTCCATTTAATTAAAATTCAGAGAAAACTACCTCAATACTTGATGGAATCCTGATCCCCAATTCCACGACGAACGTCACCATAGCTTGATTGGCAGACATCACGTCGACACTTCCACCGTACCTCGCGTTCGCGCCCAGTGCCCTCCATGCGAACCAGTCGCCCAAACCCAGGCGAACTCTGCTCGCCAAACTCACATCGCCTCGCTCCACGTGCTCCAGACTTCAACCTCAATCGCGACCCTCCTCCAGCCGTGAACGCCTCCTCGCGAACAACTGCTACTCGACTTCAACTCCAAACCACCCCTGTCTTGCCGAAACCCAATACGATCGCGGCCCCAGATTTCTTGCCCTAGAGCATCGCGACGCGCCGATCCCCTCTGACATGCCGCCCCTACGCGAGACCATCGCGACTCCCCCATTCGAGCGCGCGTATGCGCGTGCCGCTCGAGTTTGAATCGCCTGTATCGCGAGGCTTGATTTTGAACGAGAACAGTTGGATTTTTTTGAGAAGGAAGAATTCGTTTTCGAATAATTTAGAGGGCGGAGGAAGAGAGGTGGAACGAAATGATTTCGATTTTCTTTTTGAACTGAAGAGGATAGCTCGGCAGTGAGATAAGAGAAAGGGGAAGATGGTAATAAAATAAAAACAACATGGGTTGCACGATCTTCTCCCGTGATATTTGGCGTGATAAAAGGGAAGATAACGTGGCTGATGTCTTTAAATTTAAATTTAAATTTAAATTCGAATAAATTTCGATGCGTTTACACGTCGTGTGCTCACATATAAACACCGAAAATTACGAAAATTGAAATCCGGCAATAATACAACATTCCGGACCCAATGGAACTGGTTTCGTCGAATTCCAAGACTGTTTGAAAAATGACTATTTTTAAATTTCGGTTCGAACAATAAATTTCAAAACTGAACAAATCACTTTCAATTTCGTTTCTGAAGCTTCTATTATTTTCAGTATCATCAATATGAATTTTACAAGCTTTTGAAATATTTTTAATCGGCCTAAATTTGAAGATTCAAATTTTTATCCAGTTCAATAGATTAAATTTTATAATTTAATCGGCAAATTCAAAGTTATATTCGGAATACAAATTAAATTACCGTTCAAATATTTAAAATTAATTAAATATTCTCAATTTAATTTGTTCAAAATTCAGGGTCGTTACACCAGTTTGCTTCCATTTTGTCTATTACCCTCAGGTTGCTCCATATACACTTCCTCTTGAAGTATTCCATTTAGAAATGCATTATTGACATCCAGTTTTTAAATAAAGCTATTGTAAGAATGATTCTGATAGATGTTGGTTTGACAACTGGTGAGAAAGTTTCATTGAAATCAAAACCCTGTTTCTGTGAGTAGCCTTTTACTACAAGTCTGGCTTTATACTTTATTATAGACCAATCTGCATTTCTTTTTAGTCTATAATTCCATTTACATCCAATGACATTTTTATGACTTGGTATAGTGACAAGGCTCCATGTTTTGTTTTTCATGAGTGCTGCATATTCTTCATCCATAGCTTCTTTCCACTTTTCACTTTGTATACTTGTTGATAGGTACATGGTTCTTCAGTGCCAAGACTAGCATTATATAATTTTGGTTTAAAGATTCCACTTTTTGCTCTAGTGATCATATGATGACCAGTTGTTGCAGGAACAGGAGATTGATGATGATCTGATACTTCCTCAGATTCAGTTTGTGAACTAGATGTCTGCATTTGATCACTTCTTTGTTGATCAACAGATTGATAACTAGTATCTTGATGAGTTGCATGACAAGAACTCATGGAAAATCTGTTTGGCTCATGACCGACCCATCATTGGGTATAATGTGTTGTGGTCCAGTGTCATTAAGTTGATCCACTCATACATTTCATATGGTAAGGGAGGTATAGAAAATTTTGAGTTATAAATCTTTTGAGCCATCTTTATTTCCTTTTCACTGAATGGAAATACGTCTTCATTGAAGGCAACATGTCTTGAAATGAAGACTCTACCCTTGCTATCTAGACATTTGTATCCTTTAATATTGTTTGCATATCCCAGAAATGTACAGGGTGAGGATCTGAAACTTAATTTGTGATTGTTGTATTACCTTAAACATGGAAAGCATAAGCATCCAAACACTCTGAGGCTTTTGTAGTCAGGTTGCACATTGAATAGCATTTCAGTTGAACTCTTCCCTTGTAGAACCCTGGTTGGCAACTTGTTAATCACATACACTACTGTCCCAAAAGCATCTGGCCAAAACTTCAGAGGCAAGGATGCTTGAGCTAGCATGGTGAGACCTGTTTCAACCACAAGCATGTGTTTTCTTTCAATTAATCCATTCTGTTCTAAAGTGTAAGGGCAAGTAGTTCTATGTAATATTCCTTTCTTTTGAAAATACTCCTTGAGTGTTTTAAATTCAGCACCACCATCAGTTTGTATAACCTTGACTTCATTGCCAGTTTGTTTTTCAACCTATGCAATAAACTGTAAAACTGCAAAATATGCTTCGGACTTTGCTTTTAAGAAATATATCCATACATATCTTGAATATACATCTATGAATGATATATAATACTTAAAACCATAGTCTGTATCAATGAGTGTTGAACCTCATAAGTCTGTAGCCACAAGTTTTAATGGCTTATTGTATTTGGTTTCAGAATTTTTGAATGGCAATTTATGATTTTTTTCCTAACTGACAATATGTACAGACATATAGAGCTGATGCATTATCAAAGGAAATTTTATTACTATGCAATATTTTCTTTACAACATCTACACTTGGATGACCAAGTTTACAGTGCCATATATCAAAAGTACTCGTACTCCTTTTACTTTGAGATATTTCACAAGCATTACAACACAGATTTTGTTTTCCATTAATTCTTGAATCAGCTAGAGTAAACTTGTATAAGCCATTCACTGTTTTACCCTGCAAAAGAATTTTATTTGTTAATATATCTCTTACAAGACGATAATTTGGATAGAATTCAAAACACACATTATTATCACAAGCAAATTGAGATACACTGAGTAAGTTCTTCTTTATTTGTGGAACTCTTAAAAGATGATTAAGATATAGTATCTTTTCACCTTTTATGTAACCATTACCAACGTGAGTGATTTTAGTTGACTCACCATTACCCATGTGTATACACTGTTTACCTTTGTGCTCTTTGTTCCCCAAGTTTAGATTGCTCAGATTGTTTGTGACATAGTTTGTAGCTCCTGAGTCTGGATACCATGTGTTATCTTGAATATCTTCTATCTTGGCTGTTTCAGACTGTTGTTTGGCATCTTGCTGAATGTTGGCCATGTTTGCACTTGGTTTTTGATTGTTTTGTTGCCCAGGTGTGTAGTGAACATCAAATCTAAAGTAATACTTATTTGCCGTGTGACCAAATCTTTCACAGATTTGACATCTTGGTCTTCGATTGTTGTTATTACTCCATCTATCACCTCTTCCCCTGCCTCTGTAGGATTGATTACCCCTCTGACTGTTATTATTTGATTCATTTCTTGACTGAATCTTTTCTTGATTTTTCCCTTTATTTAAAACATAATTAACTAAAAGGTCAGAAACAGTTGGTTTTCTTTGCTCCAATCTGCCTTCATGAGCAAGGAGAGTGGAGTTAACATATGGCAGAGATGGTGTGATATCTCTAGATGATATCACTGCCACAATGGATTCATATTCATCATCTAATCCACCTAAGATAGACATGATCTGTTCAGTGTCACTGACGCATACCCTGCAGCACCAAGTAAGTCACATAGTGTTTTGATTTTAGAAAGATAGTCTCTCATAGGCATGTCATTTTTCTTTAAATTTTGTAACTGCCTTTTATAGTGCATCACTCTTGCTGCTGATTGAGAACTAAACACCTGTTCAACAGTATGCCATATTTCATTTGCATTCTTGCATCCTATGAGTTGTGGTAGTAAAATTGTACATATTGTTGATAAAATCCAATAACATAGTAGGCTATTTTGCCTTTGATAAATAGTGTATTCTCTGTTCAACATTAAATTTCCTTCATTATTTGTAATGAACTGCTTTGGCACTTCTTTAGTACCAAGAATGTACTCTTCTAACCCATAACCTCTTACAGCTGTTTGAACTTGAAATTTCCATGGTAGATAGTTTGTTTCATCCAGTTGAGTTTGAATTAACTGTGGCTGTGGACTAACTATGATTTTTGATATATTTTCAGTAGTGGTTGATGGTGCAGTATCCAATCTTGGATTTGCAGAGGTTGATGAGTTATTATCTACGTCCCCTTCGGCCATGATCAGAAATCAAGAAAGGCTAGATATAAGATGTATACAGAAAAAGAAAAGATCAAGAACCTGAGTCGTTGGAATGTGCAAATAGAGAAAAAAAAAGAATGAAAAACCGCTTTTCAAATGAATTTGCTCAATTTCTTGCAATGAATCTGGGAGCAGCCAGTGATCAAGATTACTAGCAAGGCTTAATGATGATTCTTGTTTCAGTTTTCTTGATTTTCTAAAAAAAAACTAAAAGCAACCGTTGAGTTGAAAAATGAAAGTCCTCTGACAAGTTTACTTGGCAAGGCTTGATGATGGCATTTGTGATTTTTATTGAAAACAAATTACTGAAACACCAGCAGTTTCAGATGATGAGATCAGAACTCTGATGAACTGCTGCCGATCCAAATGATGAGACAATCTCTGATGGATCTTGGCAAAATATCAATCTGTGGCTAGACAGTTTTTGAAAGCTCTGATACCATATTTGAATTTGAAAGAAAATATGAAAAAGATGAAATGTTTTGTATTGATATTAAATGATACAAGATATTTTGATACTCTCGATTGCTACAATATTCATACAGGCTTTGAAAATAAAAGAATGCCGGTATATGGGCTCATATTATATACAGTCCGCTATCCACTATATTACAAAACTCTAATATGATGTGCGGCTATCCATTCTCTTCAATATTTTTGATCCAATCCATATTTATACACTACATTTCTATGTGATGCAGCGCGATACCTTGAATCGAGAATGACATATGCACACCCCATGCCAAACCCTGAATCGCGCTCCTCCATAGGTCGCGAACGAATCGCGCTCCTCCTTAGGTCGCGAACGAAGACTAAGTTGTTCCAGCTTAAGTCGCGACCAAACCTTATGTCACTAGCTTCCCTATGTCGCGCTCCAGCCTAGGTCGCTGCATACCTTGAATCACGAAACCCTAGGTCGAACGACATTCCTCAAATCGCAAAGCCCTAAGTCGCGAACGACGTACAGTAAGTCGCGAGCAAATCCAGAACTCGCGAAGCCTAGGTCGCTCCTCCTCTTCCTCCTCCTTAGGTCGCGAACGACCTATGCCAGCTCCAGCCTTATGTCGCGAACATCTTCGCTCCAGCTAAGTCGCGAGTCGCCTCTGCTCCTTATGTCACGAACGACCTTCCAGTTAGGTTGTGAAGATTAGGTCGCGCCATTTCTTAAGTCGCTGAAGTTAGGTCGCAAAGATTAGGTCGCTCCTCCTCCGCCCTAAATCGCAAAGCTCTAGTAAGTCGTGGCCGTGCCTTCTTAAGTCGCGAACAGCTCCAGATTTTCAAATTCTTAGGTCGCGAATTCTTAAGTCGCGAACGAGTTTGTTAAGTCACTGAAGATTCCTTAGGTCGCGAAAGTTGTTAGGTCGCTCAGAATTCCTTATGTCGCTGCTGTGTTGTGCTTAGGTCGCTGCTTGCTTAAGTCGTACTTGCTTATGCTGTTAAGATGTAGTAATGTTGTTATGTCATGTTTGTATTTTGTTAAGTCATATGTTGTAACTAGTGTATTGTTAAGTCGAAGTTTGTTAAGTCGTAACTCGTGTTTTGTTAAGTCGTTGTTGTTATGTCATATGTCGCATGTATTTTGTGTGTGTTGTAACTTTCCCTATAAATAGGGATGTGTTGTCATTTGTAATAGTTAGTTGATTTTTGAATAAAAATTTGGTTTGTGCTTTGTGCCTCCATTAAAATTGGAAGTTGAGTGTTATCTTCTTTCTTCATCTTCGGTTATTCGAGTGCGCTTGAATCAATGAACTTGAAGCCGATTCATGGAATCTCGTGTGCGAGATCAACGTCGAAGAATCGTAGATTTTCTAACACCGTATCGTGCGCGATCAACGTGTTGAAGATAGCTAGAATCCGGTATCTCGAGAGATCAACGGATTTGGGCATTTGGGTATCTTCAATTCATCGATTCATATTGTTTCAACGATTCATTTTCCGCGTATTTCCGCAATTCGTGATTAGATCCGGGATAGATTTGACCGCTAGTTCAGATCTACTTCCGTGCTGCGTCATTTGGTATCAGAGCAAGGAAACGAACTTTTCCAAGTTCGTTGGATTTCAAGTTTGCGTGATTTGAAGTTTGTGGAATTCGAATGTGAGTTTGCTTGTCCTTTTGTGTTCGTGAAGATTCAAACAAGTTGGAAGTTTTGATTCTAAAAGTTTTGGATCGAAGTGGGAAAGTTGTACAAAGCTTGAAAAGCTTGTTGGGAGCTAGAAGTTTACATCTTTTCGTATTAGAGCTAGAAGTGAGCTTGTTCAAGTTCGTGCGAGATTTGTTCAAGTCGTGAGCTAGGAGTTTGTGCGTAGATTCTGCATCATTGAAAGTGGCGCTAGTTGAAGTGTTCATTTTGAAGATTCCAACAAGTTGGTGAAGTTTGATTCGAATTTTTTTTAATCGAAGCGGAGTGTGTGTTTGGATTTGTTGAAGATTTGACAATGCCTCCAAGAAGAGCTTATCGTGGTTACGAGCATGAGCCATATTGTGATTATGAAAGGTGTCGAGTAGAGGAAAGAAGAAGTAGAGAAGACGTGAATGGTCACAGAAGAGTCAATGTTCAGAATCGACATCGAAGCTCATCTAATTTTGAAGAAGATAGTTATGATAATAGTGTTCACTTTCGGTATCCAGGACAAGGGCAAAATCGATATAGGAATGTTGAAGAGAATGGTCATACACGGGAGTCAAGGATGGACAGAGAAATTCCAGAATTCCGAGGTGGTCTACAAGTAGAGGAATTCTTTGATTGGTTATCAAAGGTTGAAAAGATTTTTAAACTCAACAACGTGCCTGAAGATCGTCAAGTTAAGTTAGTTGCTACAAGACTGAGAGGAAGAGCTATGAATTGGTGGCAACAAACTAAATCAACCAGAGAGAGAATGAGGAAATCCAAAGTTGTCACGTGGGATAAGATGAAAAGGATGATGAAGGAAAATTTCTTACCCTACAATTATCAAGCTCGTATGAACCAACAGTTGCAGAAGTTGAGTCAAGGAAGTCGAGGAAAGGGTGTGGTTACAAACCCCAGCAATCAGAACAAAAGTGTTAATTGCAGTATAAAAGTTTCTAAGAGAGTCAACGAACCAGTTGTACATGGAATCACTAAGACAAATGTTGATGACCGAATTAAGCGCTATCATTATCAGGAGTCTGGCCATAGAAGTATTGAATGTACGGAGCCCAAGATGAAAGCCTTAGTTGTAGAAGAATGTGAAAACGAGAATGTGGATGATTCTACTGAAAGCGAGCCGGAAAAGGAAGAGGAACCGAATAGTCCATTATCTTTCAGCGAAAGTGTTGAAGAAGCGGAAGGTAGTGCTGAATCGTTGGTTAGGTATGAGGCAAGTGAAGAGCTTAAAACTCCTGAGGAGGTTAAACCAATGGTAGGAAAGTTTGAAGAGGTCGGTCCTATGGAATCGTTTGAAGAATTACCACCAAAGTTTGACAACGAAAATGAAGAGGTCGAGTTAGAGAATGATGAATGTAATTTGTTGATGGGATTTTATTCAACGTCAAAGTATGTGGATGTAGAAGTTGATTACTCTTCACCGCCAAAGATTGATGTCGATAGCATGGAAGAAGAAATTATGTTCGGAGTTGAGGGAAATAACTTGATGGTGGAGGATTCTTACTTAACACCTGAGCTTATGGATGAGAGCCAGCCAAGTGTAAATTCCTTAATTTCCAAAAAGCCCGAACAAAGTGAAAGTGAAACAGAAGAGAAGGCAGAATCAAATAGTTTATTATCTTTGAAAGAGTTCGTCAATAAAATGAAAGATGGTGATGAATTATCAATGTTGATTGAATTTGGAGAAAGTTCTGATTTTGAGAATCATGAAGAGGTTGAAGTATTTGAAGAGTTTGAAGATGATATTTCTGAGGAACTGCCTGAAGAAACTAGTCTTGTATTTTTGGAAGAGTCTGTTGAAAAGGTAAAAAATAGTAATGAATTGTTTGTGTTGACCGGGCAAGGAACGAGTAAAGGTCTTGAAGTTTTTGAGGAAGTTGGATCAGAATTTGACGAGTCTGAAGTCGAATATCCTGAGGAATTACTCGAAGAGTTACCACCACTACAGGACATTCAACATCAAACTGAACTAGTACCAGATGCTATTTTACTGCGGGGATCGTATGATCTTGTGAATCTGAAAGAACAGGGATAGTTGAAAAGACAGGAAGAAGGGAATGATTGTCAGTTGGAGTTGCCTGATCATGTCCGCACTGCTGACGTTGTCAACGTCAACTGCTTGGAACCGTTTCATGAAAATAAACATGTCAAAGAAGAAGCGAGTGGGAATTCATTTCAATCAGGGGAAGTTGATGCAACACATCAGGGGAAGATTCTAAATGATGATACACCTGAATGAGATAAGGAAAGACAAGAATCTGGGCATGAGTCATCACACTTCTTCAGTCGTGACTTCCTAAGTCGCTCCGCGATTTTAAACTTCCTTATATCGTCTCGCATTTTCATCACGATTTGGTTCTATATCACACCTTCCTATTGGCACAAGCATCATGATGTCATCTCCTTCAGATCACTTCCTTATGCCGCCTGCCTAATGCCACATCTGCTTATTGCCATGCGTTCCTTATGTCGAGCCACATCTTCAAAGGGTCAAGACAAGATCAATCTCAAGAGTGGTTATCACCAGAGCCGCATCAGACCAAATAATGAATGGAAGACAGCGTCTCGAAAAAGAAAAAAAATGTGAATTCGGGACGAATTCTTTTCAACCAGGGGAGGATGATGCAGCACGATACCTTGAATCGAGAACGACATACGCGCACCCCATGCCAAACCCTGAATCGCGCTCCTCCATAGGTCGCGAACGAATCGCGCTCCTCCTTAGGTCGCGAATGAAGACTAAGTTGTTCCAGCTTAAGTCGCGACCAAACCTTATGTCACGAGCTTCCCTATGTCGCGCTCCATCCTAGGTCGCTGCATACCTTGAATCGCAAAACCCTAGGTCGAACGACTTTCCTCAAATCGCAAAGCCCTAAGTCGCGAACGACGTACAGTAAGTCGCGAGCAAATCCAAAACTCGCGAAGCCTAGGTCGCTCCTCCTCTTCCTCCTCCTTAGGTCGCGAACGACCTATTCCAGCTCCAACCTTATGTCGCGAACATCTTCGCTCCAGCTAAGTCGCGAGTCGCCTCTCCTCCTTATGTCACGAATGACCTTCCAGTTAGGTCGCGAAGATTAGGTCGCGCCATTCCTTAAGTCGCTGAAGTTAGGTTGCGAAGATTAGGTCGCTCCTCCTCCGCCCTAAATCGCAAAGCTCCAGTAAGTCGCGGTCGTGCCTTCTTAAGTCGGGAACAGCTCCAGATTTTCAAATTCTTAGGTTGCGAATTCTTAAGTCGCGAACGAGTTTGTTAAGTCGCTGAAGATTCCTTAGGTCGCGAAAGTTGTTAGGTCGCTCAGAATTCCTTATGTCGCTGCTGTGTTGTGCTTAGGTCGCTGCTTGCTTAAGTCGTACTTGCTTATGCTGTTAAGATGTAGTAATGTTGTTATGTCATGTTTGTATTTTGTTAAGTCGTATGTTGTAACTAGTGTATTGTTAAGTCGAAGTTTGTTAAGTCGTAACTCGTGTTTTGTTAAGTCGTTGTTGTTATGTCATATGTCGCATGTATTTTGTGTGTGTTGTAACTTTCCCTATAAATAGGGATGTGTTGTCATTTGTAATAGTTAGTTGATTTCTGAATAAAAATTTGGTTTGTGCTTTGTGCCTCCATTAAAATTGGAAGTTGAGTGTTATCTTCTTTCTCCATCTTCGGTTATTCGAGTGCGCTCGAATCAACGAACTTGAAGCCGATTCACGGAATCTCGTGCACGAGATCAACGTCGAAGAATCGTAGATCTTCTAACATAGTATCGTGCGCGATCAACGTGTTGAAGATAGCTAGAATCCGATATCTCGAGAGATCAACGGATTTGAGCATTTGGGTATCTTCAATTAATCGATTCATATTGTTTCAACGATTCATTTTCCGCGTATTTCCGCAATTCGTGATTAGATCCGGGATAGATTTGACCGCTAGTTCAGATCTACTTCCGTGCTGCGTCACTACGGCGTGGAACTATTCTAATTAATGGTTTAATTTCCTTGTACGATTTCATGTTGTTGTTTTCATTAAGTAATAAAGACGTTTGTATGTTGACTACAGATAATACAACTTTGTTGAGATTGTTATAAGCTCTGCATTATTTGCATCAAACTACTTGATTAATTCTAAAGTTAAGTCGGCATATTAAGTTTTGTGGTTCTGGTGGCTTTCCAGAGTCGTGTCTTTAGTCTTTTTTGCTGAATGATTGGGGCCGGCCATGAATTCTCATTTTTCAAAATTGTATATCTTAAGTTCCACACTTATCCTCTTGCATCTTTTTTAAAGTTCATCAACATTCAAATTTCTAGAGTAATATACTCATCTATCGAACCACTCTACAGAAAGTAATTAAGTGCAGTGATGACACAATTTATAGCACTAATTCAATACTGGAGGTGTAGCCGAGTCTTGAGGTTTCATACGTCACATAGTTGCACTATATATATGCACAGTAAACACAAACTTCTTGGTATTTGAAATGTATTTGATGATTGTTGTTTCCAGTATTCTTAATCATATTTCCTTGTCAATACACACACATGCAGGCCTAAATAAAGGAAGGAGACTTCTCAAAAGTAAATGAAGAAGAAGAGATGATTGATTCTTTTTCTACAGCAAGATTTGGACTATAATCATGTCATAGCATGCAAGGAGATTATTTAAATTCCACGAAGAAGTTTGCCTTGGATTCTTTTTAAAGTAGCATGGGTGTGTTATCACATGACTCATCCTTTAGAGTCCTGTATGTAGGAAATCAAAAGGAAGAAGGAAGATAGACAGTGCTCCTGTAGCACAAAAAAGGCAATATATGAAAAATGTTTGGTCAGTGGATTTCATACTCATTTGGGCCATTATTGGTCTCTTAATGCTTACATATATATATGTATATACATATATACATATATATATATATATATATATATGTATATATATATATGTATATATGGTGGGGAGAAAGTTCTATTCTGTTTATTGGATATTATACAGATACTAGTGGGATTTTATTTCTCCTTTTGCTATCAATTTTTTCAGATTTTTTTTCCATTCCAAACTGAACACATAGGTGTCAAATTAAATGGAAACTGAGTGCATTTTCTTTTTATTATCCATCAACCTTTTTTTTGAAAATATTCGCTCATCAAACTGTGCTTTTGACGATGGTCTTGGTCTTTTATGAGGACCTACTACCTAGTGTGTTCCCATTATGTTTTCATGTTTTTGTAGCCCTCTAGCAAACTGAACTTTTTAGATTTCTCTTTCTTTTTGGTAATGACTACGATAGCTATGTTATAAAAGTTGCACGTACTAAAGAAGTGATCATTTATTGCAAAACACCAATGCAAAAAAGGAGATTAAATCTTCCACAAACGATATAGACTTGCAACTCTCGCCAACGAAATAGTGGCTTTAACTTGTTGGAGATGCAAAGTCTATCACCTGCACTGTTTTAGTTGCTTTTTTGCACACGTAAGTTCTTCGAAATCATAATATTTTCATACGTGTCTTGTAACATTTATTTAAAAGCATAGTTCTTTTGTACATGAATAAAGTCAACTGAAATGATCAGATGACAATTCCACGGGGAATATTTATGAATTCCGTAAGGGATAAATTTCACAATTCATTAGATAACATATTTTATTGAGACTCTTTTTTTTCACTGTAGAATTACATGGAACTTACGTGTAAAATGAAAACATTCAAAAGCTGTTAGAATAAGGTACCGTTCTTTTTGCAAAATAGATAGTCTGCGTCGGACGTGTCAAGCGTGGACCTCACGCTGCTGTCCAGTTCAAACGAACCGTTCGTTCCGAACTGCCATTTACCCATTCATTCACTATATTTGTCATTCCATTTCTCAACCAAATCACCAAAAAAAATATACAAAAAATCAGAAAATTCAACAATTTCTACAAGATTCGTCGTCGATTTTTTCAGGTAATTTTTTTTATATTTGCGTTTTTCGTGTTATTATCTACCATATATTTTTTTTAAAATTTTTTTGAATTATTTTTTAAATTACTTTTTTTCAGAATGTCTAGCCACTCTGCTTCTTCTTCTACCAGAACCATCGTCGACTGAAATGCCGAGAGAACAAACGCATTCATCGATATTTGTTTCGAAAACATTGATACGCGTGCCCACCGTGTTGCACAGTGGTATGAAGATATCACGGTTCAACGTAAGAACTGGTCTGAATTACAACGCTGAACAAATGAAAAACAAGTTTGATAATCTAAAACGTGAGTGGAGCCCATGGAACAAGCTGCTACATGTTCCAGATGGTTATTGTAACGAAGAACAAGACACGGTCGGTGGATCTGACGAGTGGTGGGATACAGCTGCAGCAAAGTACCGCAAATACAAACATGCCTCACCTGCTTTTTAGGCAGTTGAACGTGATTTTTGATGGCTGCATCCGAACTGACAAATGTCAGTTCATAATTCCACCAGATCCACTTGTTCAGATACAGTTCGACGCACAACTTTATGACGACTATCTTAGGTGTGATGCTGTGGAGATCTCCAGTCGCATAGCGTCTAGACAGCAACGGCCAACTGGTGATCATTCTAGGTCTGTTGACAGTTCTTCGCATAATCTGACTCTTGCTAGGTGTATGGAAGCGAAGTAGGAGGATGACTATTATGAGGAATGGAAGGTCGCGATTTGTTTTGCTGAATATGATAGTAGATGTTTTAATCCTTTGCATACCTTGCTGGACAATCCCGAGCAGCTTAGGAAGGTTGTTATTTATCTTGTTGCCCAGTTGAGAAGAAGAATGTAGTTTGTTTTATTTGTATTTTATTTTCTGCATTTTTTTCGGTACTTTATTTCTGCATTTGTATTGTGAATTCTGAACTATGAATTTTTATTTCTGCATTTGTATTCCGTATTCCGTATTCTGTATTTAAAAATAAGAGGGAATTAGGCACAAGGACAAACTTTGGAAAAAATTTAGGTTGAAGGACACCAAGTTTCTTTTTTGGGCTGAAGGACAAACTTTGAAAGAAAATCAGACTGAAGGACAATGCTTGTTATAACTAGCATTATATTCAGTTTTTACAGTATAGAAAATGCTATTATAACTAGCATTATATTCAGTTTTACACTGAACAAAATGCTAACTATATTTAGTATTTTCTTTCAACTTAATTTTTTTTTAAAGTTTGTCCTTCAGCCTAAAAACGAAACTTGTTGTCCTTCAGTCTAACTTTTTTTCAAAGTTTGTCCTTATGCCTATTTTCCACTAAAAATAATTAACGTAAATAAAATAATAACATAAACAAACAATAAAATGACGACTTTGCCCCTTTCGCGCTGCCTCATTTTGTAAAAAGAACGCATTCGCTTTTCGCAAACTTACCCCATTTTCAACCTTTTTGTTTGCCCCTTTCATTTGCTCTTTTCGATCCAAAAAAGAACGAACCCTAAGTTTAATTTTTTGCTGTATATTTTAAAATATTCATTTCGTTAAACTATCACGTTGACACAAAACATATGATTTCTCAACTTGACTTTCAATTTTGTTTCAAGTGAGATTCTTGAGTAGATATTGGAAGAGAACCCTTTCTCATGTTGGGAAAATTAAATTAATAATAATGCGTGATGGATCCAGCTAACTAAGCAACTGAACCAAAAAAAGGGCAATGTGACTGAAGTTGTTGGACTCCTGGAGGATTTGGTGCTTAAAGATACTACAAGTCTTAGGATCAAACCTTCTAATTTTGTGATTTTTATCTTATGTTTTTGGAAAACTTATGTCTCGCCAATCTAGTAGGCCTTTTACTAGTTTTTATTTTCCTTTATTTGTTCTTTTCTTGTTTCTCTCGGAAGGGTGATTGGGTGTTGCATCTTGTACCCTGTGTGTGAAGTTAGGAGGTTATGTTGCTTTTTGAATTTGGTTTCACTTATGCAACTCTTATGCACCTCTCTTATTAGCAAATAATAGACGTACCATTTTCTTTAGGAAAAAAAAATGTAATAATGTGTAAACACCAACAACAATCACAATATATCCAACTACCATGCAAAGATGAAATAAAATCGACATAAGAGTTTTAACCTATTTTGATTGGATTGATCCACATCTACATGCCAAAAAATATATTTTATTCACTTCTATGATAAGAGGGTACCCAATCATTATATTAAAGATTAAAGATTACAATAATTAAAAATTAAAGCAAAGATTAAATATTAAAGATGAGATAATCTCTCTATTATTAGTAAGAAGTAAAGAATTACAAAGAACATTTTCAATAATTGAAAACATCCAAGTTCGAAGAACAATAGGAATTTATTTTTTATGATTTGTCATTAGGAGAGTGAATAATATGTTTTATATAAGCTCTAATGATGTTAAATGTAGGATTAGAGTCATGGAGTCAATACCATTAAATTAAAATAGAAAGACCTAAGCCGAAAACTAAACAAATATAGTTTTAAAGCATCATTTTCAAAAGTGGAGCGGTTGACCACTAGTCCCCTAGCAAGTCGATAGCTCGTCCGAATCTAGGCATTGAAAAAATTACCTCTTTTACCGTTGCTAAAAAGCATTGATGTGGCGTCGAAATTGACGCGACGTCGGTAGACTTATTTTGAACGCCGCGTCGACGCCATATACAGTGTCGGTAAAAGGGATATGAAGGAACCTGATCAGTCGAAAGCGGATGAAATAAGCAAATTTTAAAAATATTTTCCTATTTGAGATCTATTAGGCCTATGAAGTCTAGATGTATATTATATCTAATCTAGTAAAATTTTAAATAAAATCATATTTTATTTGAATTTTAAAATGATGTTTGAATTTAATTTAAATTTAAATTTATGAGCGTATCAAACACACCCATATGTATAACAATTATTTGTTAATATGGAGAAGGGAACCATTTGTTTTTTTCTCTAGAATTATTGCAATTAATCAAGGATAGATTTTGCATTATTTGGGAAGAGAAAACTTTTCATCTCTCTTGTGAATGATGTATTAAGTATTATTAATGAGCAACTAATATATACACATAACATAAATGTCAATACATCCAAACGTTTGCAAATGAATACTATGTAAGTGCAATAAGCAAGAAGTGTATATAATTAATGAAAACGTATGTAGTGCTGGAATTTATACTACAATGGACTCATTACCTCTTTACACATGTCTTTGTTGTCCCAAATTTTGATTTAAAAATATTTATACATAATAAAAGTGGAGTAGTGTATGAATATATATATATATATATATATATATGTATGTATGTATGTATGTATGTATGTATGTATGTATGTATGTATGTATGTATTAAAAACAAATTAGGCGATCTTATAGGATTTGAAATCTAAAATTACCAATAATGAGTTTAGTTTTAATTAAGAAATATTTGAAATTAAATATGACATTTATTACACAAGATCCACCTTGTGATTTCAAAATAGAGCAATACATGTATATTGCTCTGTGTGCTTGTGCGCGCGCGTATATATAAATATATATAAATTGCTATTAATGTTATAGATTTAGAACAATTATTTGCATTTGAGAATTGAACACACGCACGCACGCATATAAGAGTATATATGTGCATTTATATATACATATTAGAATCTAAAGTTTAACGATTAAATTAAACTTTTAGTTTAGAAAGGGAATGCATAAAACTTTAAAGCTGAAAAGAAATGAAGGATTTAGAATTCAGACAAAAGTCCATTTATAAAATTTTAGATCAAAAGTAATTTTTTTTTCTTCAAACAATGATAAAAAACATTCATACTCAAAATATCAACCTTTTAACAAATGGAATTAATTTTCAAGGTGAAAGTTAATTAAATAACATCATAGTCTATTTAGATTTATGTATGTAAATATTATAAAATTATATATATTTCAATCAAAATTAGTTTTTTTTTGTTTACAAACTTTCAATGCATTGGAAAAGGAATTGAATAAGTTAGACTTATGTAAATCCGTGTTAGGAACATACAAATTCAAACAACACCAAAGAGGTCAACATATTAAAAGGAAAAGAGGACGACAAAATCATATCAATAATAACGAACATATTTTGAGATGAGATAAAGAGCAAAAAAAATATAAATTAAATCAACTTAATTAACATACTTTGAACAAAGATAGATATAAAAGGTTTGAACAACTTGTTATAAAATGAACCATAAAATTGCACATGAATCATATGAGATCCAAACACACAAGTAGCATAAATAAACTAAATTAGATAACTACTTACGGATGTTGCCAAAAATCAGAAGTTATCTTCATGGATCTCCAAGATCCACACTCAATCCTTGCAAGAGATAGATGAACCTTTTTTTTTTTTGATGTTCGCATTTGATTTAGAGTTGGAAATTTTGAAATTTGTGTTTTATTTTCTGCGATGGAAGGTTATTAGGAGAGAAGAGAAAGGAAATTTTTTTTAAGAAAGATTGAATGTCCATAGGAAACGAATTAGTGGATGTTTTTTAATTAAAAAAATGTTCCCATTCTTTAGTAAAAACTTTCTCTAATCAATTTCCTTGATTATCTCTCTCCCTGCTTCTCTCTCTTTTCACAGGGTATGGCCAAAATAACATATCATTAAATAACATAAAATTTCCATAAATCTCATCATGCAATTATCTTTTATTTAAACTCCTTTAAAATTACATCATATTGTTGTGTGCAAATACAACTTTTATAAATGCATTCAAATAATTCTAAACAACTCTTATAAATGCATTCAAATAATTTTTTTGAGATCATGGGGAACCTTAAGATCATGGTATTCATTGATACTCATTTAAGTAAACCACACGCCGTGTGTCTACCCCGCTTTTATTTAGTCGTCGCACACGGATGCGTAACGTTGAAACTCCCACTGATGGTTTGGCGCTGGGATTCGAACCTACTCGGACACAGTCCTTTGGTTCCCATCTCCCAGCTCCCATTACAAACAACTCTCAAACATCAATTAAATAAAATAATAATTAATATTTCTTAAATATTAATTAATTTGATTAACCTACAATATTTTATAAACCAATTAAATCATGTGCTTTTTCAAAGAACTAATCATTACGGTTGTGCGACTTAAAGGTGTTAATTTAGTTAGTGATTAACATCGAACAATTCGAACATTAACATTCACACATCACCTTAACTAGTGGTGTGACATTTTGGCTAAATTTATCGCATACACATCATTTTTGGTCAAATCCAATTTTACTTATTATAAGCTGTACCTGCTAATAATGATTATATACATTTATTCTCTTCGTCAAAACTATATCAGATTAGGTATTATTTGGTTCTGGTAAAAATTCCAACATAGTTATATTCAACCTTGTAAGTGCAAACACAAAATCTTTGATTCAATAATAACAATTATTACTAACCATACTATTCTGATCAGAGACTTTGAGTTTGAATTGACTTACTTTGACCCCGTGATACTATCCACATATAACTAAATAGACGAATTCTCTCTTGAATAGTGTATCACTTCCAATGCTTCTACTCGACCTAACTATAGTTGTTCGATGGACATTGTGTCACTATTTAACTATAATCAAAGCGGAGTTTACACATTGAATCTCAACAGTATTCTCAAGTGGAGGAAATTGTGTAAAATTATCACATTGATATTCTCTGTTTGACCTTAGCTATATTAACTAACAGAAAACTACCGAGTGAGCCATTTTATAATAATTCAATAACTATTACTATAATACCCTTGATGCCTCCAACAACCATGTGTAATACACTCCCAATGTTTGGAGAGCCTTACATACTCTAGTCTTAATGGACATATCGATATCCAGTCTCAATGCATTTTGACTAGGAGTATTTAAAACGATATGTCTATTCTATTACGATAAAACACTTATGATTGCAAAACATTATAACTGATAGAATTAGGGGCATGCCCTAGGGGCAATTATGTAATTTGTTACATATATCTAACTCGTTGACCAATCTTGTTCAAAATAAAAGGTATTTTCTTCCTATTATATACTTGATATAATGTGATTATATTAATTAATTAACTTAATTAAAAGTATATTCAATAGAAAAATCTATAAATGGTATATTTTGTGATGGTAAAGTGTTGTAACCGTGAGTAATTTATCACAACGAAAAAAATATACCATTTTAAATGTTCCAAGTCAAGATGCCCCAAGACTGGATATCGATGTATCCGTTGAGACTGGAGTACGTAACGCTCTCCAAATGTTGGGCAGTGTATTATTCATGACTGCTGGGGGCACCTAGGGGTTACGTACTAATAATTATTGGATAACTGTGGAACGTCCCTGTAATATCCCGGAAATTTTAACAATATCAATTTAATAATCTGTTGAATAATTAAATTGATATGGATGATCTTTGATAATAAAATTTGAATTTAATTTAATAATCTGATTAAATTAGTATTAATTGGTAATTTTATCTTTTAAAATCTAATAAGATATTTTCTATTTGAATATATATATATTTATTTATATATATTGTAAATAGAAGCTTTGGTAAATTGGGAATTTTTATTTAATTTAATCTGGACTTTTCAAAGATATTTAAATAAGTAATTTTATAGTTTTAAAATACTTCAGGTAAATATTTAATTGTTTAAGAGATATTTTAACTTAAGTTTATATAAAGAAGATTTAACAAAAATGGTTTGTTTTATTTCTTTTTAAATATTTCTTGATAATATAATCTCTTGTTTAAATTATAAAATATGTAATTTTCAAATAACAAGTATAATGTATTATTTTTAATATGTATGAATTGTAATGCTAAAAGGAATTGTTATTTTAAATTGAATAAATAGTGTATGTAAATATATATAACTTAATTTTTAAATTGAATCTTAGAATTTAATTTGATTTGAATTTGAATTTAAAGTTTTGAAATTCAAAAGAATAAATATTTAAATTGTTTTGGATTTTAGAATATTTGTATAAACTTTTATATAAAATATAATTAGTTTGTTTTATTAAAAAGGTAATTTATATATATAGATAAGTATTTATTAAATAAGAAAAAGGTTTAATTTACTTTTAAAATAAATAAAAATAAGCAAAAATACAAATGTCATCATATTAAGCTTCATTGTTAACATGTGTATTTAAATAACAATTGTAAAGGACAAGTGTTCATATCTAATCCTTTGTTAAAATTTAAATAGCAAATCTTTGTGACAAGTGTCTTAATCAATTTCATTTTCTTTTATTTTATAAAATCAAAATTTACTTACATATATACATTTGCCTATCTTCACTTCATTCTTTCTAATTTCTTTTCAAAACCAAGAGAACTCAGATTTTCTCTAGTCTAAAATCTGAGATTAAAATCTGATTTTCAAACTCCTCTCAAAACCACAATTTCAATTCATTTTCAAAGCCTGTAACAAACCAATTCTCTAATACAAAATCTGAAAATCAGTAATCCAAACTCCTCACAAAAACCAGATTCACAACCTATAATCTCATCCTTCAAATTCAAGAGAAATCAATCCCTGTAATCTCAATTTTTAAATACCAAAACAAGGCCAGTCTGCATTCATTTTCAATCTGGAATCATCTCAAGCCTGCTTGCATTCATCTCTTCAACTCTGGAAACCAGCATGCATGTGGTTCAAGGCAGTTTTAAGCTCAACAACTAAAGTTTAGAATCAAATTAAAAGAAGCATGCAAGTTTCTCAGTTTCAAGTTTTTAAAATGCAAAAGCTATTTCAAAGTTAAACTACCTCTGTTCATACAAATCAGGTGAGTAACTTTTATACTTAAAAGTAAAATAGGATTGCATGTTAAATCTCTGTCATATATATATGTATTGGTGTATGAATAAGTGCATTTTCCTGTTTGTATATATATATATATATATATATGGTGTATGCATGTATGTATATGAATTCTGTTCTGCTTCGTTGCCAGACTCAGGAATTCTTTTAAATCTTTTACCACTAAATTTAGTTCTTGTTAGTATTAAACTTACAAACAAAAGTTGTTGATTTATCATAGAGGAATGTTTAAAATTTTTTAATTAAGTCAACTTAAAACCCAAATGTCTCTGTAAAAAAGAAATATACCTGTACATATACATTAAGGTGAAAACTCAAACCTTGTAATTCGTAAAACCAGGAGTATGAATTGTTTTCTTATACTAAAAATTGATTTTTAAAACATAAATCATAATTTTTAGTATAGGATTTGGAGAGCAGTTTTGTGATGAACTAAAAAGGTGAAATTGGGAAGAACTGGGAATCTAGCTGGTCTGGGGGATCGGGTTTCTATCTGAAGATAGTAGGGTGATCAGAGACTCGAGAAAAATTATCAGAAGGATTTTTAAAGCATTAAGGAAGATTGGATTTAGGATTTAAATTCCTAACCCTAGTTTTAATTAGTCTGGGTAAAAAGATCATCACGATTTTTATGATGGATCGAGTGCAGTGAGGTTTGGGAAAATGGAAGTATGGTCATGGACGAGTTTATGGCCGGAGTTTCAAGATCGCTGATGGACGGAGTGACGTGAGTGAAGTGTTGACAGGTTTTGGTGATGGTTGAGTCTTTCTGTTCCAGGTTTCGAAATTCATCTCGATTTCGATTTCGCGAGTGGATTGAAGATTGAATGATCGGAATTAGGTTGGGAGA
Source organism: Allium fistulosum (assembly GCA_030737815.1). Classification (NCBI taxonomy): domain Eukaryota; kingdom Viridiplantae; phylum Streptophyta; class Magnoliopsida; order Asparagales; family Amaryllidaceae; genus Allium; species Allium fistulosum. The sequence goes on along the minus strand of CM060902.1, from coordinate 210,816,549 downwards.
TGATCGTCGACTTGCGTACGTAGTCGTGGATGATCGGAGGCGACCGCATTTCTGGTGCACGTGCACAGTGAAACTGAGATATCTGGTGAAGTTTGGGTTTTAAACAGAGGAGTGGTTCTCGGGTTTTGTTCGTGAGAGGCTCGGAGAAATTAGGGTTGCGACTCGAAGTAAAATAAGGTGGGCTCGAGTACTTTTAGTTGTTGCCAGGTTTTTAAGAAAACTGTCTGTTTAAACTTTAAACTAAATTTAAAACTGTAAAGAATTAGTAAAACAGAAATTTAAATCAAAGATTTAAATATATGGATTCAAGTTTGGTTTTGAATCTTAGATTGAGATTTAAAATAAGTTTTATAAATTTAAATATGAATTTGTTAGCACCTTTTAAAACTTCTTTATAAATGAGTATTTCTTTAACTTGTAAAATAAAAAAAAAAGTTTTAGAAATGTTGTTTAAAACATTGTAAAAGATAAATTAGTATTCATTTTAGAATTTAAAATGAAATTTAAAAGTTAATTTGAAATGGATGTCTTCAAATGTATTTAAGAATGATAATTTAACCTTTGATAAGAAAATGTTTTATCTTAAAGTAATTAGAGATTTGTGTTCATTGAATTAATTAGAAAATTTATTGGATAATTTATTTATTTGATTAATTAATCATTTGGATTAATTAATAGATACTTAAAGGTTTAAACAAATTAATTAATAATTAAGATTAATTAATTAGGAATAATTAATTTATAATTAAGGATTATAAATTAGAGTATTAATAAATGGTTAAGAATTAATTAGTAGAGTAATTAAATATTAATTAAGTTATGGTTAACACTTAATTAATTAAATAATTAAAGATTAATTAATTGGTTATAAAGATTTATTATTTTGAAATTAATAATACTTAATCTAAGATAATTACTTAAGAAAAGTAATTAAAGAGTTGTTAATAGTTAATGAAGGTCATTAACTATGGATTATTAAATAATTAATTAATGTAATTAATTTTTAATTAGATTAATTAATTTAAAGATAATCAATTATAGAATTTGTTTTAAATGAATTACTTAATGGAAGTAATTAAGAAAATTTATTACTCATTGTAATTAAGGAAGTTAATGTGATTAGTTAAGTTAATTAAGTTTAATTAATTTAGAATAATCAATGGATGATTTGATTAATAATTACTTAATGTAATTAATAAGGTATTATTATTTAGAGAAGTAAATAATAGATAATTACTGAAAGTAATTAATTGAAGGAAAGTAATTTGAGTTAATTACTTTGAATAATTAATCAAGGGATTAATTAAGGAATTAATTAAGGAGTAATTAATTTAGTTAGTGAAAGTAATTAAGGGTAGTAAATTACTGATTGAAGATTAATCAAGGTGATTAATAAATATTAAGTTGTAATTAAGGATCATTAATTGATATAGTTAATGATGTAATTAAGATTGATTAATTAAGTAATAATTAATAAATGAAGTGATTAATCAATGTAATTAATTAAGGATTAATGTAATTAATTATAGTTGATTAACTTAATTAATTAGTTAATTAATTAATGATGTAATAAAAGGTTAATTACAATAAGTGGTTAAGAATAATTAATTTGAGTAATTAATTAAGGATAAATTACTTGAAGGTAATTAAAAGATAATTAATCAAAGATGATTAATTGAAAAGGGTAATTAGAGGATAATTAATTAATTTGTAATTAATTAATGGTTATGTAAGAAGGATTTATAAAATGAAGTAATTAATTTAATTCACTTTAAATTAATTAGAGATGATATAAATCATTACTTATGGATGGATGATAATACTGAATGCTTTGCATTGATTGATATCTCTGATGAGATATATGCTATATGATATGGATGTTAGTTGAATTGTGATGATAATATGGATTATCTGATAATGTTGATTATCTGTTGTGAATTATCTTTCTTTGTGTATAAAGATAATGAATTAAATTGTTTTAACCTTTAAAACAACTTGGCCTTAAAAGATACGCTTTGGATTTCGATGAGACCGGGATCGGGTTTCCGTATACCGGATTTCCAGGTCTGGAGACCCGAATACCACATCGATCCAAATTAACGATAGGTCGTGAATCAAGTGAAGATGAAGATTCAGAGTGCAAGGGTTATTGTCGTTAACTCTGAGGGTGATTCCAAAACGAGTGTAACGAGATAATGCCTTCGGTTTCGTTCGAACCCGGAACGAACTTGTATGGATTGAATGCTTTCAGCACATCGTCAGGTGGACGATGAGCATTCTAAGTGATGTGTTCTTTTCTAAGGTAATCGTGACCTCAAGCCTCACAAACCGGGAATGGCTAAAACAGGGGAGGTGCAGCAAGGTTAGTGGGTAGCACCCAAGTAGGACAAGGTTACCTCTGTCTAGATGTCCCTTTCTATTTTCGGCTTAGTGTGTGCGGTTGCTGATCCCAACCGTGAGGTATCTTGTGCGGGAATTATCCAGTAAGGGATGTTCCGACCTTGTGTTGCAGGGGATTGGGAGTGATCCTCGGTACGGTGATCTAGGCCACGTACTGTGACGGGCGGTACCCCGGTAGCCCTGCCATTGTATGGAATCCAAACTCCAATAAGTGCCATACGTATTAGTTGTGCCCAACTATGTTGGAATGTGAGATGTAAGCATTTCAGCTATTTCTGTATTTTACTTGAAACCCTAGACCCTATTATAATACAATCGAATTTCCTATCAAATGTTTTGGTTAGCGTAAGGTAAAAACTTACCCATGTTTATTTGTGGGAAGTCTTACGTGATACCTTTTCTTTCAAAAGATTTTGAAGTTAAACAAGTTTAACCTGTTACTCACACCAGACCCATGTCTGACCCAAGTTGTTTATTTCTGTTTTATAAACTCTTGGGTACTCAAATTTTTACGAGTAGCCAAGGGATTCAGGTTAGCCTTGACGAATTGTGGAGGAGCAATGGAGCAGGAGGCTTCAGCGTTGTAGATATAGATAGTAGTTTCCGCTGTGATGATCTTGTTTAGATCATTGTTTTGTATTGAGTTGTAATAACTAGACAGATGTTTATAACTGTCTAGTATATGATGTGTAATCTGTGTAACTCTGATAGATGTATATGATACTATGTAATAGTTATATGATATATTATATTTTGTTCCGTTTCCGCTGTGAGTATTTGTGTTTGTTTCTTTTCTCTTTCTCTTCTTTTCTATTTCTCACCCCTTTCTTTCTTATTAGCGATACGACTTTCTATGGAGAGAAAGTCGTGGTCGTTACAGTCCCACTCGATAGTTTTCTGTTGGTTAATATAACTAAGGTCAAACAGAAAATATTGATGTGACTGATTTACACAGTTCTCTCGACTTGAGAATAATGTGGATCTTCAATATGAAAGCTCCGCTTTGATTATAGCCAAATCATGGCATGGCGTCCATCAAGTGACTATAGTTGGGTCGAGTGGAAGTATTGGAAGTGAAGCACTATTCAAGAGAGGATTCATCTCCTTAATTATATGAGGTTAGTATCATAGTCAACTCAAGTCAACTCAAAGTCAAACTCTCTGGCTAGAGCATTTTGGTTAATAATAATTGTTATTATTGAACTAATCACTTTGTATTTGGACTATAAAGTTGAATGTGGATGAGGTTGGAATTTTTACCATTACCAAACTCCATAAGTCTAAAGTGACATAGTTTTGGCGAAGAGAATTGGTGTAAACAAATGTCACAACCGGGTAACGCTTATTAAACTAAAATTGGATTTTTACCGAAAATGAATAAGCGATAAATTTGGCTACAATGTCACACCACCTGCTAAGTGACGTGTGAACGTTAACATTAGAATAGTACGAAGTTAATCACTGATCAAATTTACACCCAAGATTTACACAGCCGAAATGATGAATTTCCGTAAGACCGAACGATTTAATTAGTTTATAATTGTTATAAATTAATTAAATTAATTAATATTTATGAAATATTAATTATAAAATTTGAATATGATTTGAGAAATAAATAATGTTATATATATTTATAACAGTTATAAATATGTCGATCGATATACAATATCGACAAGCGATCAAATTAGATTTAATTGCATAGTATTTTGGCTTGGACTTAGATGGGTTTAAGACCCATCATTAGGGCTGCAAAATTTAGGTTATGGGAAGGTCTAGGGATGGCTAAAACATAGGGAATTGGCTTGGATATAATGGGTTGAGATCAAGTGAGAATGGCTAAAAAGGTTTTCCTCGTTTCTCTCTAATACAACCCTATATACATACATATATATATATATATATGTATATATATATATATGTATGTATGTATGTATGTATCTCTAAAAATAACGATGAACTTTTTTTGGCCGCCATTACCTTCTACATTGCTGATTAAAACATAGCTCTCAATCCACTTCAAAATTCTCAAATATATTTCAAATTAAAATAATACTATTCGATAGTTAGAGATCGGTGATTCCGGACTTGGAATCTAACGAATCAAGAACAGTAAAAGGAAGGGAAGTCATTGCTTCAACGTGGATTCAAAAGCATCATTAAATTGGTAATTTTAATTCATATTACAGTTATTAAATTATATTCTATGATCCTATAATGAGGAATTTCATATCTGTTTAAATATATTGCTACTATATGTTTAGTTAGATGAGATTTTTGTAAGTAGATGTGGTTGTCACAAATCAGTTTGGTTATGTGCATAATTTGTTTATTATACTATTTGATTTATATATAGACAAATATTTTTTACTGTACAAAATCAATTTTTTTCATTAATAATTTATATATATATATATTTATTAATAAATTCACATATATATATATATATTAGTGTATATTTCTCTCTCATAATAGAATATATGATATATAAGATATATATATATATATGATTTAAAAATTTTAGTACACTTATTTATATATAATATGAATTTACAAATTTGAAAATTAATTATCATACATATATTCATATTTTTAAATTAACATTTATTGAATTTTGAATTGTTTATTATATATAAAATAATTATTACATTAATAATTCAATTTTATATTTAAAAAAAATATTATATCATTTCAGAAACATATGAAAAAATTTAGGTATTTTTCAATAAATTTTATTATTTTTAATAATTAATATTATTTCAAAAAATCTATTTATGATTTATTAAAAATAATAATTTAATTGAAAAATTCTTAAAAAATTTTCATAACCTTTCATTCATAATCCTAGAATTTATAAAATTTTAAAATTTGAATTTTTAATAATATATTATTTTATATTAAATAATTATTTTCAAAATCAATGTATTTGTTTTTAAAAATAATATTTCAACTTTGAAAAATCTTTAGATTTTTTCTAAGCTCTATTTTATAAATCTAGATTTTCAAAAATTGTAAAATTTGAATTTTCATCAATAGATTATTTTATGTTAATTATTTATGGATGAAAACATTATTTTTTTCATAATATACACAAATTAAAATACTAAAATTATTATGTTTGCAAAATTGAGTTAATTTTGAATTATAAATAATTTTTAATAATTGTTCTCTCTCTTTCTATATATATATTTATCTATATGTAAATGTTTTATGTTCACATATTATATATAATATATTTATACATACATGTGTGTGTGTATTTTGTAACACATATACATGCACATATTTGGACAACATACATGACATATAAAATGAGCTAGTATGTCTGTTGTGATGTAAATCCCAACATCTACATATGGGCATATTATACCTTTCACAGATTATTATGTTACACATGCACGCACACATATATGTATATGATACATTTATGTTTAAACTACATCAAATTAAATTAATTTCATATCTTAATATATTTGAATTTAAATAAAATAAATGATTTTATTTAAATGAAATTTTGAAATGTTCTAATTCAGTTAGACTTCATAGGCCCAATAAAAGATCCAATAGGGTAAATTTTTTGAAATTCACCCATAACTTCCGCTGCGGTCTAGACCAGTTCCAAGAATGGTATCACAGCCCAATAGCCTATGCGGTCTAATTTTGTCATATTAGGGCTAACTAATTAAGCTTGCCCACTTAGTCCGGTGTCTAGAAAGGCAATGTCTAAGATTGGAATCGGGTAATCAAGTACCTTGTCCTACTTCGTTACCGGCCTGGCCCGAAAGGTGAAGTGAGCCCAAAGGTTGTTCCTAATATAAAAGGCCCAACTTAATTTGGGCCTTGGGCTAATTTTCAAAATTGTTTTGAAAATTAATGTTAAAGATTTTAAATTTAATAGTTAAGTTTAAAATAAAACATGTTTATTATAAAATTATAATACTACATAAGTTTTCAAAATGTTTGAAAGGATAATGATATTTTCAAAATGTTTGAAAATATTTATATAATAATTTCAATTTTTAAATTTATTAATAAGATTAATAAAATTAATTAATTAAATATGTTAATTAATTAATGTATATATGCATGTATTATATATGTTGATATATGTTATGTTATTTTAAAATATTTAAGATAACATAAGTATACATGTATGTATACAAGATGAATTTTGAAATTAATAAATTTTAATAAAAATAATTTAATTGAATAAATTAATTAAAGGTTAATTAATTAAATAATATATATATATATATATATATGATATATGATATATGTGTGTTACACTATAAAGGTTATAGTATACACTATAAATGTTATAGTAGATATGTCCAATATAAAAGTTATATTGGAATACTAATTTAAAATTAATTAAAGAGTTAATTGATTAAAATTAATTAGATAAGATTTAATTAATGATATATTATACGTAAGACTATTATATAAGCAATATGAAATATAAAAGTTATATAACAATAAAACTTATATGATATGTGTATAAACTAAATGTGGAACATTAAAGAAACCCAAATAGACTTGAGAAATAAATACATATATAAGTGTACATATACCGTGATTTCAGATGTGTCTGACACTTGAATCGCTGGTGTATTTCATAAGAAATATATTATTCTATAAGTCGATATCACTCAATATATATATTGAAGATTATGAATCTTCAATATAATGTTGTCCTCTACCATATATATTAATAAATTACTTACATACTCCTTAGCTGTTGAGCAAACTCAAGCTAGGGATGTTATGCGTAGTATTATTAATATATTGAACAGATGAGGTAAGATAACTATATGTATTTGTTGAGCAAACTCAAGGTGCATATACTATACTTAGGCCATCACGAAGGTATGAGTGAAAAATCTCTTTCGATTTGTTGAGCAAACTCAAGGTCGAAATGAGATTAGAACGAGGAAAAATGGGTTAGGAGTTGTATGTGATACAACCGATAAGGAATTATCCATCGTTTGTGGGGCTATGAATTGTTGAGCAAACTCAAGGTCAAAATACCAAAACAAACAAGTCCTAACACCCACTAGTGAAGTTATAAGACTTCTATGTTTCATCTTAGGGTTTGGAGAAACATAAAAGACTAGTGGAAGCCTTATTATAAAAATGAAATGGTAACATTTAACCTTTCTAATTTTGTAAGAACATATGCTATATAATGTTATAATTATCTACAATGATAAATTTATGCATTTAATATGATTGATAAAACGTTTGTCAATTAACATATATAGACAAACTGAATTGAAAGTTGACAAATAGAAATATAATATATACTTATTAATAATTCTAATTGCATGTTATATAATGTTTCTATACCCATGCAAGTGCCTAATTTCAACTACTTAATACATTCGTAAGTTGGTCACTTATATGTTTATTTGGTTTAGACCGTGTATTGCATTTTACGATTTTTTGAACTCTAAATGCAATTCAAGACTATGGATATTTGATCCATGTACTTTCATATATAAATGTTATATGGTGAACAGTCATAGTTTGTGTGGTACAATATTCGATGAAGTTAGTTCATTCGAAGTAAGCTAATAAACAATATTTTAAGATCATGTATTCAACTTGAATGATTTCAAAAGGATCATATTGTACAAGACCATAAACTACGAGATACATCTAAGAACTCGATCGTTGAAATGTTGTAACGACCAGGCAATTTTCGACCCCCGAAAATCGACACTAATACGTTCACTGTATAGAGTGCCGAGCAATCGAGTGCCAGAAATACCAGGTTGTTAGGGTTTTAAGAAAAAGAGATAGAATAAAAAATAGAAATAACAGCACAGAACCTCGCAATCGCAGCGGAACCAAATATAATATACAACAACATCATTTTATACAAAGAAAGCTATAACTGTTAATACACATATAAGATATCAGAGTACAACAAATCTGGACAGTTATAATAACTTTTCCCTAAATGCTGAAAATACAGCCTATAATACACAGCAGAATATAATCAATACGTCTCTGCCATCCAGCTCGTCTCCTGAGCTCCGAAGCGTCCTAACTTGAAAACTGTAATACTCGGTCTGACCCGAGCATTACAATAAAGTAACACCCGAGTCAGGCTGGAAACCAGCGTGAGTAAACCCATTTTATTCAAAATATTTAAGTTATGAAACTAAGGTAACTCGTATAAACACGACGAGTTGTCATCCATTTCCAACCAAATCATTTTCAGAAATCCATCGATATGAAATAGTGTCTAAGTACAATACATATTTAAAATAGTTAAAGTCTGTGAAATTAATCCAATTCCAGCCTATTAACTCTATAATCGAACCCATAAAGGTTCGTAGTGATTTTCAGATCGAAGTGGTCCCGGATAAAACTAATATCCGATCCCAGTCTCTTCGAATCCAAGCAATACATTTTTCAAAGGGTAAATTGTTTTAAGATAAACAATTTATATTTAGGGTGACAATACTCAAATGTGAGAATTTACTACAGACGCTTATTTCAAATAAAACGTTTATTTCAAATAAAATGTACCATCATTTTAATTTACTATTTAACTTGTCTAACCACTTGGTGGTATAAATGAGAATAATTGAAACGAATCTCCAATAGAGTTAAGCAAAGATATAGATTGTTACTAATTTAAATAACAAATATCAAGACGATCCACTTCTTAGGATTTTATTAATTTTACTTAGCCGATTTCATTTATATATATATATTTTCAAATTAATTACAAATTAAACAATTTATTAACTAATAATAAATTATAAAATACCATTAATTACCTATAAGTTTAAGTCGAATAGTAATAATATAATTAATTACCATTAAATTATAAAATATCCTTGAACTTTTAATTTACGGATTTAAAATGAAAATAGATTTTTAGTTAAAAGAAAGAAAATATAAATTATCATATGTATATATACAAATTTATTTCTTCTTTTCTCTTTTTTTCCTTTTTCCTTTTATTTTTTCTCTCCGGCCCACTTCTTTTTCCGACCCGTTTCTTTTTCTTCTTCCCTTATTCTTACTTTCTTCCAGTTTTCTCTTTCTCTCTTCTTTATTTTACCTACACGCGTGCATCGCCGTGAACGTGCACGATCACCTCTGACCAACTTTTTCGTCGCCGATCCTTCTCACGGATCAGCCACGACCCCCTCATCCACCAGGCCCCCCTGAAACCACGGCAAACTCCTCAGTTCAAAATTTGAACCGCTCAACCAACTGGAACAAAAACCCACGCCTACCAAAACACTTCGCCTCACCACCATGAACCACTGTCGACCATCGAATCTTGCCCACAGCATCGCCGCGACCTTCTCCTCTTCTCCCTCAAGTGCGCAGTGAAAAAAGACAGTGTGGATCGTGTAATATGGATATACAATAATACAGAGTATAGTGATGAAAGCTATACAGTAAATAGTGCGGAATATAAAAGCAGTATAACAGAAAATGACACCAGGGATTTTTATACTGGTTCGGAGTTCCGTCCTACGTCCAGTCCCAGACTCCTTCTGGAATTTCACTAAAAAAACAATCCTCACTTAACCCGGAGGAACATGTCTATACAACCCCTGAGCAGCCGAACAGGGACCTGAGCAACAGAACAGGATTTCTCCTCAGCAGCCGAAGAGGACTTCACAATGCCTGAGCAGCAGAACAGGTCTTTTACAAATAAAGTTTTCTTGACTCTATGTATTCTTTAATAACACGAATTTGTCAATTATAGTACACCTTTCCTATAATCTTCTCCTTTATGATATATATGTATATATATATATATATATATATGAATACGTGAAGAATAAGGAAGTAATAGAATGAATTTGTATGCACAAGAGTATTAGAATCAAAGAATATGAGAGTAGAGTAAGAATAGATTGAATTAAGTTATGGAAACATGATTCTAATGTGTTTATATAGATTATGAATAGGTGCATATGTTCGTGAAGAGTTATCATGAAGAGATATTGTCATATCTATTGATTTGAAGAACGCATCTCTTTACGAATGGAAGTGCCTATTTGAAAATATAGCCATTATAGATATTCAGACTTCTGAATTGAATAATTCAGAATTCTGAAATTGCACGAGCTCAAAACAGAAAGGAAATAGGCTAAAAATAACCATTTTCAAACGTCTGAAATTAACAAGTCAAACGTCTGAATATTGTACTAAACAATATTCATTTTTCCAAATTCAGACGTCTGAATGTAAACTAAAAATGAGAATTTGCAATGGTTATGAGAGTATGCTAATGAAATGAAAAACGTGTCGAAATATATATCATATAGGAGAGATTTTAACATGAGTAAACTCTAGACACAGACTCGATACATACATATATAAGATTTGAAGCTTATTTGAATCCGGTCTTGATTAATTCCTGCAAAAACAAGTTAGTATATAATAATGACTTGTATAGTTGTCATAGTCAAAATATCGTTATTACGAAATATCGTAAACACGAAGTTTCAACATTCTCCCCCTTTTTGACGATGACAACTATATAAATATATACACAATATGAACATATATAAACAGGAAATAGAATTATATGTACTCCCCCTTACTATAAGCTCCCCTGTCGATAGTAGTATTTAAACTCCTTCTCCCCCTTTGACATCGACAAATAGGAAACATATCATATGAACGACAGTAAGCAAGAATATCATAGATAATGTAGAATAGTTAACATACTACACTATTCCAAAAGAGACATAGAAGTTTCATTTTTGGTAATCCTTTGACTAAATCATTTTTAGAAAGTTTGTTTATTGCTTTGAAGTTAATATGACAGAATCTCTCGTGCCATAACCAAGGATCATTTTCTTTGGCTATTAAGCACATATCTGAATTATGATTGATTTTCATATTCAGAACGTATATGTTTCTATCTCTATTACCTTCAAAGATAAGAATTTTATTGTGATCATAAATGCTACACTTATCTTCAGAAAATGTAATTTTGAATTCTTTGTCACATAATTGACTAATACTTAACAAATTATGCTTCAAGTTTTTGACAAGTAAAACATTGGAAATGAGAGGTGAATTAGATATACCGTAATTGCTCACATCGCCTTTGCCGATGATATAACCTTTGGAATTGTCTCCAAATGTGACAGAGCCTCCATCTGAATATGTAATATTTGTTAGCATATTTTTGTCTCCTGTCATGTGTTTTGAGCAACCACTATCGAGTATCCATTTTCCTCTTTTCTTAAGTGGGACCTACAAAAAAAGAATAACATTGGTACCCACTTTTTGATAGGGTCCTAAGAGTTAGGTCTTAGGAAACCAAACCTAAGGATTCAGTATTCCATTTGAATAAATAATTTTGACTCTTATGCAAATTTTCCAAAAAGGATTTTATATATTTATTCCTAATCAAACTGTTGTTTGTTTTAGGAACCCATATTTTTATGTTTTTTGAATTTTGATTCCTTTTTGGTTGAACTATGGTAGACTTGGATTTAGAAATATTTCTCCTATTTTGTTTATTTTTGGGTGGAGCTACTAATTTCTTAGAATTACCTAGTCCTTTCTTATTTAAAATAGATTGGGAATTCTCAATAATCTTAGATAGGTTCTCTCTGCCTTTATTGAAGTTAGTCACATTTTTAGTAATGCTTTCTAACTTTGTTTTGAGGCTAGTATTGTCTAGTTCAATAATTTTGATCTTGGTTTTTAGCTCATGATTTTCAGAGATAAGAGCATCATTCTTTTCCTTTTGAGTTTCAATTTCTTGACTCAATAAGGTAAGTTGAAAGTTATCATTAGAAAAAGTGTCTTGAAGTTTTCCAAGTTCTTCTTCTAATATCTTCTTTTCGTCATTAAGCATATCTCTCGAATTCTGCTTTTCTCTGATTTTCTAGTGCCTCTTTATATTTTCTTTTGAGACTTTTTAAAGTATCTAATAATTCAAAATTTATTTCAATCATGTCATCAAAAGTAAGATCATTTACCTCATTGTCTTTAGCCATGAAACAAACATTTGCTTGTTCATTTTCACTGTCACTACTGCTTTCTGAAGAAGAAGAATCCGAGTCATCCCATGTTACTGAAAATGCTTTTCTTTTAAACTTATCCTTTCGGTTCTTATTGTGATATGTTTTCTTCTGTTCTGGACAATCTTTTTGTATGTGCCCATTCTTGTGGCAGTTAAAGCATTCTAGTATATATGAAGATGGCTTATTTGAATTGTTGTTGAAGTTTCTTTTCCCGTTGTTTCGATTTCCTTTTCTATACTTCAAAAACTTTTTAAAGTTTTTAGCAATGAATGCTAAGTCTTCTTCATCCGAATCTGATTCTTCTTTTTCTGCATGAAATGCCGTATTCTTTTTGTCTTGCGCTTGTAATCTTTTAGCCTGCAAATTCACTTCGTAGGACATTAGATTTTCTATTAGCTCTTCTGGCTTCATAGTAGAAAGATCATTTGCTTCTTCAATGGCTAAAACCTTTCTTTCCCATTCATTCGTTAAAGAGTTTAGGATTTTTGATACAATATCAAAATCAGTAAATTTTTCTCCCAGTCCTAATAGAGAGTGATAAATATCTTGAAATCTAGAGTACATATCATTAATAGACTCATCCTGTTTCATTCTAAAATTTTGAATTTGACTTTTCAACATAGAAATTTTGCTTTGTTTAACCTTGTTAGTACCTTCATGTGTAACTTTTAGTGTTCTCCATATTTGATAAGCAGTTGTACACATACTAACTCGATTAAATTCATTCTTGTCTAAGGCACAGAATAACATATTCATAGCTTTGGCATTTGCAGTAGCATCTAATTTTTGTGTGTTTGACCATAAAGAGTATTCTGTTGTGTTATACTCAGTTTGAGTCATATTCCATGAATCAAAACCATTTTCCTACATATAAATGCGCATTCGAGTTGCCCAATAGTTGTAATTCATGCCACTGAATAGTGGAGGTCGTGCAGTAGATTGACTTTCTACAAAACTGGTGTTAGTGACGGTGCTAGCGCTGGCGTTGTTTTCCATATTAACAAAATATCAAATAACTTTGTAACGGTTATTAGATGCCTTGCTCTGATACCAAAAGAAAAAAGACAGTGTGGATCGTGTAATATGATATACAATAATACAGAGTATAGTGATGAAAGCTATACAGTAAATAGTGCGGAATATAAAAGCAGTATAATAGAAAATGACACAAGGGATTTTTATACTGGTTCGGAGCTCCGTCCTACGTCCAGTCCCAGACTCCTTCTGGAATTTCACTAAATCAACAACCCTCACTTAACCTGGAGTAACAGGTCTATACAACCCCTGAGCAACCGAACAGGGACCTAAGCAACAGAACAGGATTTCGCCTCAACAGCCAAAGAGGACTTCACAATGCCTGAGCAGCATAACAGGTCTTTTACATATAAAGTTTTCTTGACTCTATGTGTTCTTTAATAACACGAATTTGTCAATCATAGTACACCCTTCCTATAATCTTCTCCTTTATGATATATATAAATACGTGAAGAATAAGGAAGTAATAGAATGAATTTGTATGAAATTGAATGCACAAGAGTATTAGAATCAAAGAATATGAGAGTAGAGTGAGAATAGATTGAATTAAGTTATGGAAACATGATTCTAATGTGTTTATATAGATTATAAATAGGTGCATATGTTCGTGAAGAGTTATCATAAAGAGATATGGTCATATCTATTGAAATGAAGAATGCAACTCTTCACGAATGGAAGTGCCTATTTGAAAATATAGCCGTTATAGATATTCAGACTTCTGAATTGAATAATTCAGACTTCTGAAATTGCACGAGCTCAAACCAGAAAAGAAATAGGCTAAAAATAACCATTTTCAGACATTTGAAATTAACAAGTCAGACGTCTGAATATTGTACTAAACAATATTCATTTTTCCAGATTCAAACGTCTGATTTGTTACATTCAGACGTCTGAATGTAAACTAAAAATGAGAATTTGCAATGGTTATGAGAGTATGCTAATGAAATGAAAAACGTGTCGAAATATATATCGTATAGGAGAGATTTTAACATAAGTAAACTCTAGACACAGACTCGATACATACATATATAAGATTTGAAGCTTATTTGAATCCGGTCTTGATTAATTCCTGCAAAAACAAGTTAGTATATAATAATGACTTTTATAGTTGTCATAGTCAAAATATCGTTATTACGAAATATCGTAAATACGAAGTTTCAACACGCAGTCCCCTCCGTTCCCCTACTCCTCACCATTGCCCAAAACCCGAACCCAACTCAAAACTGTCACGAAACCCTAAAACGGCCTCAACCATCCTACACACTCCACTAAAAATCTTCATGCCATTTTTCATGGATCCCTTGTTGATCCAGCCTCCTCCACGACCAGTTTGAAGACACGAAATGACACGAAATTGACTTGATGATCAGAATTTCAAAAATGGCTCAATTCCGCTCTTTTCTTCCTCCATACTTTATTAAAAATTCCCAAACCAAGACTAAATTTCTTATTTTTCAATAACCAACAGATCCATATAATCCATTCATACAATCGTGGTACTCGAATTTTAACCAAACTCGAGTTATTTACTGTGTCATATTTTTTTCTCCTTCTATACTTCATATTATCCAACAAAATAAATTTTAAAATAATCTATACTCGTAAACAAACAGACTTTATTTTGATTTCAAGTTTTAAAACTAACTAGATGGCTTGGTAATGATTTTTGAAGTTGATGTTTAACAGTTTTATTCAAATAAAACATGAAACATGGGAAGAAGAAAAACACAGTGGGTTTTTCCTTTGAGTTACAGGGTGTTGAAACATGTTTATCCCACCTATAAAAGTGTTGAATAACTTAACACATGATCACATACCAAGGTACACGAGTTTATCTAAATTTACATACGTATACACATGCATACATGGTTTACAGGTAAGTGAGAAAATAGGTTTTACTCACATTTTCCTTTTGAAGAGAGCACTGTTTCTTTGAAGATATTTGTTTTTCTTTTGGTTTTGATCCTCCTGTACTTGAATGCTTCTGATTCCCTTTAAGTTGTAATGGCAGCTTGTTTTTCTTCTTTTTATTTTTGTTGTTATCTTGTTCGAATGCAAAAAGATGATCAAAGGCAGAGCCTGTTTATAAAGAGGATGGGTTGTAGCTTCTTATGTACATCAACTTCATTTTTTTTCTTGAATTGATTTCTTATGAAAAGTTTTGATTTTGTATGACTTGATTTCGATTTAGGTGTGACCTTTTGTATGCATGACTTGATATATTTGCATCATTATGTTCCCCTTCATATGAACATCTACTCCATGTATATATATATATATATAAATTTTCATATGCATTTTTATTTTTTAAGGTTTGTACTTCTTTGTATATGTATGGATATGCATACATTCACATATGCATATTTATCCTACCATACTTGAATTTATAAATATTTATTTTATACATTTTGACATACACATGCTTATTTACTTACTTCTTATTTAATATGAACATATATACATATACTATACTCATATGTTTTGAAACTTGCCATTATGAAGCTTGTACATTCACGTATATATATATATTTACTTATATATACAATATTTTTACAAACATGTGTATTTACATATTCACTATTTTATATAGCATATATATACATATACATTTACATTTATACATATTTTCATATACATTGCTTATGTATATTTTTGATATTATATATATATCCACATTTATACAAACTTTCCTATATTTTATTTCATATGGGCATATACACATATATACATTTATATACTTATATATTATCAAATGCCATAAAGCTTGTATATATATATATATATATATTTATGGATATTTTATCTTAATTTAAATGGTGGAGTTTATATACATATAATTTCTAAAATATTTATCATATTCAGGAATTTAAAATTCCATATTTAATATAGTTTTTAATCAATATATAAATTCAGGTATTTTTAACATCGAAAAGTTATGTATTCGACCGATCAAAATTAATATCCCAATAATTTAAATCATTTAATCACCCAATTAACATACGTTAAAAATCCGGGTCGTTACATTCCTTCCCCCTTTAGAACTTTTCGTCCTCGAAAAGGAACAAAACGAAAATTTTAATTTTGATGTTTATTATTAGTTAAATCATTCCTTAAACATTTTAAACTCCTTACTCTTTTATTTTACAATTTAAAACACTTTAAATCCCATAGTATTACCAAACTAGTTTTTTATAAAAACACTTTTTATAACTTGATGTCCAAACTAGTCCATCCTTTTTCTCATAGAAATTTAGTCATACGTTGATCAGGCGTTGGACTGAAAATCTGTAAGTACTTGGTAGACCCGTTTTCAACACATAGTGAAAGTACTTGAAAATCTCTTTTCAAAAATGCTATGGAAATCATCACCCCCTCCCATGGGTCGCAGTTAGCATGATGATTGCGTCGCCATCCCGACGAAATCCATAAGAAAACTGTAGGCATCCGCACCTCTCGACTTTCGCCATGGAAACTGCATAGATCGCAGCTACACCCAGGGTTGCGTTGCTATCGCAGGAAAACCCATGTAACTGTAGGCATCAGCGCCACTCGAATTACACTGCCAAACAAAACTTTACCACATAGATCGCAGACTACACAAAGTTATGTCACTGTTCCAGTGGAACCCAGTGTAGACTGTAGGCACTCACTGCCACACGAATTCCGCTATGGAACCAAACCACATAGATCGCAATCTACCAATTTTACGTCACTATCCCAGTGAAATCAAACGTAGATTGTAGGCAATCACTGCTACTCGACTTACGCTATGGAACTGCGATAGATCGCAGTTACAACAAAGGTTACGTTGCCATCACGGTAAAACCCAATTTAAATGTAGGCATCAGCACCACCCGACTTACGTTATCCAACAAATGATCATCAGGAACTCGAATTTCCGTCCAGACGTCCTCTGGGATCCCAATTTCATTGAACCCGCCCTTAGGGTTCTAGGCAGAACCACCTAGTGGATCTCCTACTATAAGTTTCAACTCTCATGGGGGTGCCTTTTTTTCCATACCTTTCTCAAAACATATCATACTATATACATATATAGTAACTTTCAAATCATACTCTTTATATGTATCACATATATACTTCATTTACACAAAATCGATATCTTCAAAATCGATAATTCTCAAATTTGGTTTACCAAATTTCCAAAAATGACTTTTTGCCAAAATCAGAAGCCTTTCAAAATCAATGGGTTCCAAAACCTTTGCAGTTTCACCCTCATATACATATAAAATTATTCTTTCAACTCGAATAATTTTCAGATCAAAAGTTTTTGAGTCCACTTCATACTTATATAAACTTTATTTAGCCTTCCAAATCTCTTTCAAAGATCATTCCTTCTTATTATGATTTCAATAAGGGAAGTTTTAGTATATAACAAATATTTATAACCTCATTAATGCCAAATCAAAATTTTCAAGTTCGATTACCTTTCAAAGTTATTTGTAACATTTCTTACTCCTCAAAAAGTAAGTTTCAGTTATAATAACTATTAGATCTTCATTTTTAAAATCATCATATTTTTCTCAAAATATATTATTTCACTTCAAAATCATTTTTGCCTTAATATCTGATTTCGGTTCAAATTCAAAATTGCTTCGAATTCCATTTGAGTTATAACTTCAATTTAAATCCATGATTTAAATATAAACAATTTCCACTCTGACCAGTTTGAATTTAGAAAATAGCTTGAATAGTTTTTAAAATAGTTAAATAGTTAATATAAGATAGTTTGACTATTAAAAAGAAAGATTTGTATAGTAAATAGCTTGGAAAATAAAAATAAATTTGAATATTATAGAAGATAGATTCCAAGACCGTTTATTTTAAAATAATTTATTTGAAAATAGTTTCAGAGTCAAACTGATTCAATTCTCGATCTCCAATTCAAATCAATATCCAATTTCCATTTCCATTGATTCAATTCCAATTTGAATCAATTTCAATTTCATTTACAATTTTAACCCATCTCGATTAATATAAATTCGAGTTCGGTTTTCAAAATGTTGATTTAACCACTTAAATCAAACTAACCCTTAATACTCAATTTAACAACCCAGGTCTTTAAAATAATTCAATTCTAAGCCCAAATTTTAAATATTCATTTAAATTACCTTTATTTAAACTTATTTCAAGGTTTAAGCGAGAGTTCAAATCTTTTTAGATCAAATCAATTTTCGAAATTCAATTTATTTCCCAATTATAACTTCAAAATTTTAAACCCAATTCTTTAAATAATTCCGGTTGACAATTCATTTTCAACATTTCAAACTTAAGTTCAAAATGATTCCACTTTCATAAGTTCAATTTTTATTTCTGTTCAATTTCAGGGTTGGATATATATCATTTCAATCCACTTCTTAATTTATTCGAAATAATCAAATCTACAGTTTTATATACTATAAATAACAACATGATGACAACATGATATATCAATAAATAAACATCCAACTTATCTAAAACATCACCAATAGTATCCACCACAAATTTTCAGAATTCGAAACCCGTTTTATTTTCAAAAATCGTTTTGAAATCATACATAACTTCTTTTTCAATTTAACCCATTTAACTTCTATAAGTTAAATCTTAATCCCACCTTGAAAATTTCCAATTCAGGTTATAAGTTCAGAACTTAATTAACTTGTCCTGAGTAAATTTCTAATCCATTCAATCCATTTAACCTTACTCAATTTAAATTTTCCATTCCCAATTTAAATTTCTTATCAATATCACTTCCCACTTATAAGTTCAAAAACTTATTTCTCTTTGGGTTATACATCTCATTCTAAGGGGGATTCCAGAATTCAACACCTAGTATTTATTTCAAATCAACTTTCAAACCATTTATATCCACACATATATATACATATCTATCCCATATATACATATTTATCCCATTAACATACCAAATTCACATTAACTTTAAACCATTCTTGGTTTTTAATCCAAACAAATTCATCTTCAACAACTCTTGCTTTAAAACAAGGATTTCTATATTCAAAAATATTCTAAATAATATTATTTATTATCTCCTTAAACACTTTGAAACAATTTTAAAATTTCTGAGACTTAGATTTTAAAACTTCCAAATTTAGGTTCATTTAAATTTATAAGTCACACTTATATAATTTTACTTCATTAAAACATTCCACCTCATTGTTTAATTTGTAATAAACATCCTTTATTAAGACACAATAACAAATTTTTTATATGATAATAACCAATATTATCATATCTAGAACCCAAACATACTTTACATTCCATAATAATTTCTTGAAAGATTATTTTTATATATCTAATATATAATCAGGGTAAATTTACCTCATTTTCAAAACACTTTGAAAAACACTTCTGCAATTTTCGGCATTTTAAATTCTGGTTTGAGTCTACCTTCAGCTTAACTTATTTGTATAATTCATTCTTATCAAATTCCTATTTGGTTATGTACATATTTAATCACTTAAATCTTATAATCTTATCTGATTATAAAAATGACAATCAATCACCTTGGTATACTATAATAATCTACAAAAATTATTTCTTTTATATCAAAATATAATCTTATATAAAAATCATTTTTAAAATCGTTTGAAATCACTATATAAGAAAATAACAAGCACGCCCTCATATAATACACTCAACTCATTCTAGGGTACTGCTGACCCTATCTCTAATGAGTAATCCCCACCAGAGCCAAGGTTCTCACTTAACCTTCAGCTCCGATACCACGTGTAATGACCGGGCAATTTTGGACCCTCAAAAATCGACACTAATACGTTCACTGTATAGAGTGCCGAGCAATCGAGTGCGGGAAATACCAGGTTGTTAAGGTTTTAAGAAAAAGAGATAGAATAAGAAACAAAAATAACAGCACAGAATCTCACAATCGCAGTGGAACAAAATATAATATAAAACAGCAGCATTTTATACAAAGAAAGCTATAACTATTAATACACATACAAGATATCAGAGTACAACAAATCTGGATAGTTATAATAACTTGTCCCTAAATGCTGAAAATACAGTCTATAATACACAGCGGAATATAATCAATACGTCTCTGCCATCCAGCTCGTCTCCTGAGCTCTGAAGCGTCCTAACTTGAAAACTGTAATACTCGGTCTGACCCGAGCATTACAATAAAGTAACACCCGAGTCAGGCTGGAAACCAGCGTGACTAAACCCATTTAATTCGAAATATTTAAGTTATCAAACCAAGGTAACTCGTATAAACACGACAAGTTGTCATCCATTTCCAACCAAATCATTTTTAGAAATCCATCGATATGAAATAGTGTCTAAGTACAATACTTATTTAAAATAGTTAAAGTCTGTGAAATTAATCCAATTCCAGCCTATTAACTCTATAATCGAACCCGTAAAGGTTCATAGCGATTTTCATGAGGGATCTTGTATGAATCTCTAAAAAAGTTTTTGGAAAGGTCTGTCATCAAATGACATATTTATGTTTTAAACATAATTTTTGTAAACAAAAATCAGTTTTTAAAATAAAAAGGTTCATAAAGCGTTTATGAATCCCTATTCTATTTGCACTAAGAAACAATTTTTGTTTCAAGATATATCAACTTCATTGTGAAGGAATTTCTTTGAAATTTTTTTGGTAGTTAAATGAAATTGGATCCGATCAAAGATAGATCTGATTATATGAGATGAAGTGAAATTAACTAACCTAAATGAACACATAGCATTAGAATTTCTAACAAGCATTCTCGTACATCGAAGAGAAACTATGAGTTTCTTATTAATGTCGAAAATATACATTACCCTCGGTTGTTCAATTAAACCATTAAGATTGTTGACTCTATATGGTATGATGCGTAAATCTGAAAGAATTCCAAGCACGCTATCAAAATATGATTTTGGTGGTCATAACCAAAGAGATGTGATCCATCGGCCGAGATTGTGTCTTTATTGGAAAGACTAATGTGGTTGGAATTAAATGAGCAATGTTGATAAGAATAATATCACAAATTTCAATTGTTGAAATTAGCATAACTGATTCGGTATTCAACATGCTCAAGTTAATTCAGATTTACTCACAAAATTATCGCTCAATAAGACTTAGTGTTTGGTACTTATATGTATTGAAACAGAAAATTCTAAATAATGATTTAGAGTAAGCTGTTTACACATATTAACCAAAAATGCCTCGAAGTCAGTGGGAGCGATATTGGGTTTGTGAGTCTTTGGATATGATCCAAGAAATGATACAAATGTATCATTTTATAAGCATCAAGATTGAATAAGTATTTTGATAGAAATATCAAATAGTTTGATTTTCAATCAAAGTGCAGAGGAAGTGTGTGTTCATAAGAAAGAACGTTAAAAGGTACGTTGATATTTCTAAACTATAAGTAAACAACACGTTGTTGATTTTAACAATACGCTTGTATTAAAATCAACTTTAGCTGTTTTAATACTCAATTTTGGATTGTAAATGATGTCTTTTATGGTGAGTATAAAAGATATAAGGATTCTCCCAAAACGATATACAAGAGCACCCTATTAAAAAGAGAACATGTAAGTTGGATTCCTTATGCATTAGCAATAGGAAATATCATACATATAATGTTGTGTATGATATTGTGTTTTGTTTATGTATCTGATACATGGAACAAATATAAAATCCAAATTGATATCACTAAATGGTTGTTTGAGGTGTTCTCACGTATTTATGAAATACTAGAGCATTGTTTATAGAAACAACGTACTCGTTATGATGGAACGTTTGGACACAAACTTTTATAAGTGATATTGAGTATAACATGTCGATGATAAAATTCAAGTTAAAATCTTTAATTTGAAAATGTTTCAAAATAAAAGTGATTGTGTGGTCGATTTAACGAAATGTTGAGAACATTAACTTGAATAGCGCTACAATAAACCAATGTATATAGATATAAATGCACAAATTTATAATTGAACCAAAGGTGATTCCAAATGTTGAGAATCCCATAATATTGTTATAAGATAACAATGTCATGAAATTGGTCATGATAGAACTTAAAGCTCACTAGAAATCGAAAGACATACTTCGAATCGTTCCACATGATAAAGGCAGTTTATTAGTGTCAGAGAGAGTTAATCGACAAAGTAGATAATTAAAACATAATAGCATACCCATTCACCAAGGGACTGACCTAATTGGTTTTGAGAAAACTGATTGGAGAAGTTGGAATTAGATTCCATAATTGACCCCAAGTGCAAGCGGGAGATTGATAGAGTCAGGGGTATGCCCTAGGGGTAATTATGTAATTTGTTACATAAATTTAACTCATTGACCAATCTTGTTCGAAATAAAAGGTATTTTCTTCCTATTATATACTTGATATAATGTGATTATATTATTAATTAACTTAATTAAAAGTATATTTAATAGAAAAATCCATAAATGGTATATTTGTGATAGTAGTTACAAAGTGTTGTAACCGTGAGTAATTTATCACAACGAAACAAATATACCATTTTAAATGTTCCTAGCCATGATGCATCGAGACTGGATATCGATGTATCCGTTGAGACTGGAGTACATAACGCTCTCCAAATGTTGGGCAGTGTATTACTCATGATTGTTGAGGGCACCTAGGGGTTACGTACTAATAGTTATTGGATAACCATGGAACGACTCACTCGATAGTTTTCTGTTGGTTAATATAACTAAGGTCAAACAGAAAATATCGATGTGACTGATTTACACAGTCCTCTCGACTTGAGAATACTGTGGATCTTCAATATGAAAGCTCCGCTTTAATCATGGCATGGGGTCCATCGAGTGACTATAGTTGGGTCGAGTGGAAGTATTGGAAGTGAAGCACTATTCAAAACAGGATTCGTCTCCTCAGTTATATGCAGTTAGTATCACAGTCAACTCAAGTCAACTCAAAGTCTAAGTCTCTGGCCAGATGTAACGACCCACTATTTTGGACTATTCGCATCCGCACATGTCGAACTTGAATAATTCAAAATACCGAATTGTTAATTTAAATTTGGCAAAACTCAGCATATACAGTAAATAAATAATCACAGATCACAGACACAGAATAATAAATGCAGTGGAAACAAAAGATAGTAGTTCATGAAGCTACTATATACATATCAGAGTTAAATAAGGTACAACAGATGTCTCGGATACAATAATCAAATACAATATCAGAATACATCACTAGAATCAACTGGATATCTGAAACTGGATAGATAACTGGATCTCCAAGCGAAGCTCCAACTCCAAAGGTGAGTCTCGAATACTGGTACACTCAGTCTGACCCGAGCGTAAAGCAAAACACAAAACACTCGAGTCAGGATTAACATTCTTATATCAATAAATCCAACTCAAGTGAAATAGAAACTGAAATACAAGTAACTCAAAGGATGTTTGTAATAACCATCCTTTAAGGATCCGTTAAACTATCTACTATGCAATTGTGTACGATAAGTAGATAATGCCTATCAGTAATATAAAGTATCAAAATAGTGTTAAAGCGTTACCATTATCCCCCTTAACACATTTTATATAAGCGTTATAGTCTATACAGCACTGTAAACTGCACCGTAAACTAGTGGGATATTAGGGAGTACTCCATAGGTATAACACAAAACAAATCGTAGTGGTCGCGTATATAGGGATACAAGTATGACAAGGCACATGAGGCAATACCCAAGGTAGTGAAACTACCGTTTGCCTGATCCGGACTGGTGAGAACGCATCGCCGCAGCGATCGCAACACCGCGAAACAACACTCCCAAAATTCGAGGGTGCACCAATCGATAACAAGTAATGAGTAGTTTTCGAAGAAGTGTGTTTGCTCGAGGTAGCTGACCCCATTTGGCCCGGCACGGCTCCTGTTTTAGTCATTTCCAATTTGACACAAGTGTCAAGGCTATCCATTATTGTTCTCTTTCTTCAGTCATCACGTACATCATTCCAACCGCTTCATTCTGGATCACACTCCGCGTATAGTTATTAAAGTGGTTTTCGGTTTAGACAGAGAGTATGTCCATAACAGATTCCGGTCTCTTTAATAACTTTCGTGATTATTACACCGATTGGTCGTTTATATAATTCAAAACCAAATCAATTACAATTTCAATCAGAATTTGTAAACCAACATTTCATTTGTCTTTCTAAATTAATTTCCATAATTTACGTTTCAAAACTTTCAAATTACCATTTCAAAATCTTATAATACAAATTCGATTTTTATTTAAAACCATTCCAATATTCATTTAAATTCGTATATAAGTTTAATTCTGAAATCATTTAAAATGATTTAATCTACATTCAAATCAATTTAAGTTCATTTATTGATTTCATTCAATATTCGTTAAGTAAATTTATCCTTCAAAACAATTTCTATTTAACTTCCAATTTATTAAATCAATTATTTAAGTTCAACTCCATTGTATCAAAACTTACAAATAGCATTAAATTAAATTCATCAAATCAAATTCTTTACATTTCAAGTCTTACATTAATTTTAATAAAACACATTTTATTTCTTGTTAGAGAAATTCAATTTCACTTATTTATTTACTTAGTTACAATTTCAAAACTCAATTTATAAAGAAACTTAATTTCACTTATTCAAGAAGTTCAATTTCACTTAACAAAGAATTCAATTTTATTTAATTATTAAATAATTCAATCTTATTTAATTATTAAATAATTTAAAAAATTAATTATTAACAAATTTCAAAACTTCATTATTAATAATTCCAAATTTAATTATTTAATAATTAATTTTAAAACAACGTTCATTCATCATCTACTATGTTAATATTTTGATTCAGATTATTAAATATTAACATTTCCTTTTATTAAAATTCAAATTCCAACTTCGTTTCAAAACCTTATTATTTATTCAAATAAAATCTTCATTTTATTTTTATATCAAATTATTGACCGATCGTTTTTTTATTTAATTCTCTATCCTAGGTCAAAGTTCAATTTGGGTATTTATCATTTCAACCCGATTCCATTTCAATTCAAAAATCAAAGCATAACAAAGGGAACTTGCATTGTGATAACTGGGATGGTGTCAAAGTAAACAAACAAGCAATAGCAAACATCAATAACAATCCAATAATTAATTCAAATAATTCCGAAATAATCGTATTAATTTACATTGTTGTTTGTGCAAATTAATATAATTATTTCTAGAATCTACACTATCATTTCATGTAGATTAAAGATTATTACACTAACATTTATATGGTTCTTCACTTGATATCTATTATTCAATTTCATACTACATCGATTTAAACAACGTACATTTAAATGGTTCAAGTACAATTAACCATATTTCTACGTGTCAATTTATTTAAACATTTAAAGGGGCATATTATGCAAATGTCATTTAATCAAATTTAACATATATTAAATTTCACTATCCTACGTCAATTTCAATTTCAAATTACTTATCATTTACTACATTAACAATCTAACATCCAATGTCAATATCAAACAATCAATCATTTATCAACCAAACTGGATTATTATTTCATAAATAACAGATAATGGTGTCAGATGTCGCAGGTGAACTGATACAGGTAATAGCACATATAACAGTGTAAATAACTAACAGCAGCATATTTCAATTATCGTTTCAATTGAAATCAAATTTAATAAATAGAAGAACGTTAATCTGAGTGGTTACTCACCTTCCGAGGCTAGAGATGCACGGGAAGATGACACTGATATGCATATTGATACGGACATAGAAATTGAGTTACGAATCCAAAACATTGCCAGATTGGCATGAATTTGACGAACAAGCTGATAATACGAATAGATGAAATAAATCAGAACTGGGTCAACAGAGAAAATTGGCATATGAAATATATTTAAAATCAGATTTTAAATCAAATATATTTTCATTTCAAATCCCTTTTTTTAAACTACACTCAAATATTTTCAGTCAAATATATATATCATATAACATTAATATACGTTAAAAATTTTGTGCAATACACTATAGTATATATTCATATAACCAACGAAATGGTTTAGAACCCATATTACATACATATAATATGCTACAGCAACAAAATATATAGCTTATATACAAATATATGAAATTAACAACTTATTTCTATATATATATATTAAAACTAATATATACTGCAAACTCATAAATCCAAATGAATATACTAATGTATAATATCATACACATAGGTAAAAAAAATTAAATTTTTTTCACACTATAAACATGACAAATAAAACGTCAAACAGAGCTTCGGCATATGAAATATGGTAATACAAACTAGGCCCATATACCCAGATAGTAAATATTAACTCATACACAAACGTACATGCTATTCTTTTTATAAACATATATTTATACTCCATTACTTGGATATATAAGCTAAAATATATATATAGGCAATATAAAATTTTATACAAAATCAATATACAACTTTATAAATACATAGATTAAAATATATACAGAACTTTGTATACTAATATCAAATGCAAAAGTAGATTATAACTGGTATAAACATAAATTCAAAGAGTTAGGAAACATGGAAGTTAGGCTACTGGAAAAACAAGGCCGCGGTTAAGCACGACCATGGGCTTGAGGCACTGAGACTGATGGGTGGCTTCACGTGATATAGGCGAGGCACAGCCGTGACGAGGTGGGAACAGTTGCAGGCGAAAATATGGAGGATTGCAGCCCGGGTTGAATGCACGCGGCTGAAGGAAAGAGAGAGAGAGAGGGACGGTGGGTTGGTGAATAAGTGGCAGGGAAGAGGTGATGAGGCGGCGAGGGTGGTCGGCACGGTGAAAGACGGGAAGCTTCGGTCGTGCACGATGGAGAGAAGGGTTTGGCCGATGCTTTCCTGACGTGGCAGCTAGGTGATGGGGGCTAAGGAATGAGATGCGGTTGAAGGCGGTCGGTGATGGGTCGTGGGGTGCGGAGGAGTGAACGGTGCTTCACAGTTTTGGACGTTGGATGATGAAGTGGGGAGAAGTGGTGGTTTGGGAAATGGTCACTAGCATGGCAAGTAGAGTAGCATATCTTATCTCAGCAAATGCATATGTATGCAATGATATATTTCATTCATCATTTTGTTTGAGGTGGAGGTAGATGAATGAAGCAATTTTATTTTCTGTTGTATAATAAAATGGGTGGAAGAAGAAGAGGTAGGTGGCAGTTGTATTGAAAAATGGAATTATAAAGGCAATCAGTAAAAAAAGAAGTGAACGTGAGAATAAGAAAATGAAAATCATGTAAACCCAAAGTTTTGAACGTGAATTATAATTCAATGAACGGCTACCCATTTTCCAACGTCTCTTCAAGTGAACTCTTATATTTGAATAAGTGGTTGACAACTAGCACAATGCAAAATGAATAATCGAAGGAGAACAAAAGGTCTCAGAATTAAATGGCTCGGAAACAGGTACCGATACGGTTAACCATTTCGTTGTTTCCGTCACGTACCGGACTTCAAAACACTGAAATAAATATATCGTAAAGATCAGTACGATGAGATGATCAAAACGGTATATGGATATCAGTGATACGATTGAATTATAAAATTCGAATTTTCTGCTAGCGGAAAAAATGCAGGAAAAACGCAGAAAAATAAGATCGACGGAGCTAAAGAAGTCCGAATTTTGAAAAACGAAAAATGACGTCTCTCTCAGAAGAGGATTTAGAATTTTTCTATGTAAAAATATTTTGGTTTCGAAAATGTTCAATTTTCATTTATTCCTAACTGATTTAAGTTAAAATAAATTTACACACGTAATAAACTTCCATATTTTTGGATGAAAATTTACCAGTTGCTCTATTTAACTAGACGCATTCCAAATATTAAAATTTTATTTTAAAATTTTATCGTTTAAAATTCCACAAAATTTCAATTAATAACGTTATTAAAACCAGTTAAATTTACGCATCGTTACACTCTCTCCCGCTCAAAACTTTTCGTCCCCGAAAAGGAAAGAGGTAGGAGAATAGAAACAACCAGAAGAAAATAGACTTGAATTACAAAATAAAACAATTAATTTAAACCATATAAATTTCAATTTAAATTAATTAATATTTAACAATTTGGTTAAATCCCTTTGAGTTCACTTAAGTTAAATCAATCTATATATTTCTAAATTCATTATCTTATTATCTAGTCATACTCAATTAACAATTTCTAAATCATCAATTTGTATAATCATTTATTGTAGTCATATTTTATTCAACAAATTTAATTCTTTTATTCCAAATTATTATTAAGTTTATTCCACTTAATATATCTTATTACATATATTTAAACCATATAAATTAATTTAAACCATATAAATCAATTTAAATTAATTTTTATTCAATAATTGGTTTAAATTTAAGGTATTTCCAAAAGTTGATCTAATTTAAATTTGTTAATTCTTTCAGAACAAAATTTATTATATTCATCTCATTCAATGAACTTATTATTCTATCATCTTTATTAGCATTTTTTTATAATTAAAATCTAAGTGTATAACATTTATTATAAACACTCAAATTTTATTTATAAAATCATTTTATATTGTATATTATCCAATTACATTATTAACTCTTTGAGCAATTTAGGTAAGTTATATTAAATGCAATCGAGTATTATACAAGTAAATTTCTAATTCAATTCTCTCAAGTTTAAATATTAATTCAAAATTTTGGTTACATTTATAATTGAAATCATCCTTTAAGAAGATTTAAGAATTAAATTTTCGATTATCTTCAAACAATTTAGAGATAAATATGTTTATATATTTTACATATATCAAAATAATCATATGCCAATATATATTATAAATCAAGCCATACTTTAGAAATTTAAATCAATCTAATTTTCAAAAAAAAAGTGTAGCAAAGCTATAGAATGGTCTTTCCACTTCGAAACTCAAAAATGAACGTCGATGATGCGGCCATCATCACCGAAATTATTTTCCAGCGACAAAGAGAAGAGCACTTGATTAAACATCTAACGTTTCTATGAAATGATTTTTATTCGAAAATACTTCAGATATACATTTTAAAACCTTTAAAACCAAGGTTTGAAATTTTCGGAAATTAAATTCTCAAATTCTTGATTTAAATTCATTTTAGATTCTAAATCAAATTATATCCAAGTTTTATAAGTTCATTTATTCATATTATGCAATAGTCAATGGTTTATAAAACAATAAATGAAATCAATTATTATCATTTTCGACAACAGATTCATTAACAATTTAATTTCAGAAAAATTTATACTTATATATAATATAATCATTCAAAACTATTTTGATTACCAAATTTGAAAACAACATTGTGTCAGTTTGTTCTGTTCAAGTGTTTTAGAAATCCTATCGATAGCGTTGATCAAACGAATCGATCGGAAACCCAAATCAACATCAACAACTCAAACAACACAATATATATTAAAACAATTTAAATATTAATTTACAAATACACTTCCTCGCTAGACGATACAAGAATGAATTTTCAAAATAAGGATAGGGTTTCAAATTTGATGGACACAAATCAAAGAGAATTTTGATTCGAAGATAAGTTCGAAACAAAGATATGATGATTAAATAACAAAGTAGGAAGATTGATAAGTTTATATAAATCGCAGGCAACCTTGACCAGGTCGACCGTGACTTCAAGAATAAGATCAATGCAGAATTTCGAGGCAAATCGACATTTGATCTCAAGAAATAGAATTTAGGCATAGCCGAAGATAGATAGCATCGTAAACCGAGGATATATAAATCTCCGGTAAATCAATGCCTATTGTAAAAGAGTTTCACCCCTTTACAAGTCATTCGAAGTTTGGCGAGATCGCCGATTCAGTATAAAGATCATTCGAAGTGGAGTTATGGGATACTCCGGAATTAGAAGACGAATAGTGGGGGACACGAATGGATTTTGGAACCGCAGGGAAAGTTCCAAAATTCAAAGGAACCGAGTCAAAAGGAAGAGATTGAAACTCGAATGAGAGTGATTCTGTAAATACATTTACCCTATATGCTAAGTTTTGCCTAGAGCTACCAAAGCTCTGATACCAACTGTAACGACCCGCTATTTTGGACTATTCACATCCGCACATGTCGGACTTGAATAATTCAAAATACCGAATTGTTAATTTAAATTTGGCAAAACTCAGCATATACAGTAAATAAATAATCACAGATCACAGACACAGAGTAATAAATGCAGCGGAAACAAAAGATAGTAGTTCATGAAGCTACTATATACATATCAGAGTTAAATAAGGTACAACAGATGTATCGGATACAATAATCAAATACAATATCAGAATACATCACTAGAATCAACTGGATATCCTAAACTGGATAGATAACTGGATCTCCAAGCGAAGCTCCAACTCCAAAGGTGAGTCTCGAATACTGGTACACTCAGTCTGACCCGAGCGTAAAGCAAAACAGAAAACACTCGAGTCAGGATTAACATTCTTATATCAATAAATCCAACTCAAGTGAAATAGCAACTGAAATACAAGTAACTCAAAGGATGTTTGGAATAACCATCCTTTAAGGATCCGTTAAACTATCTACTATGCAATAGTGTACGATAAGTAGATAATGCCCATCAGTAATATAAAGTATCAAAATAGTGTTAAGGCGTTACCATTATCCCCCTTAACACATTTTATATAAGCGTTATAGTCTATACAGCACTGTAAACTCCACCGTAAACTAGTGGGATATCAGGGAGTACTCCATAGGTATAACACAAAACAAATCGTAGTGGTCGCGTATATAGGGATACAAGTATGACAAGGCACATGAGGCAATACCCAAGGTAGTGAAACTACCGTTTGCCTGATCCGGACTGGTGAGAACGCATCGCCGCAGCGATCGCAAAACCGCGAAACAACACTCCCAAAATTCGAGGGTGCACCAATCGATAACAAGTAATGAGTAGTTTTCGAAGAAGTGTGTTCGCTCGAGGTAGCTGACCCCATTTAGCCCGGCACGGCTCCTGTTTTAGTCATTTCCAATTTGACACAAGTGTCAAGGCTATCCATTATTGTTCTCTTTCTTCAGTCATCACGTACATCATTCCAACCACTTCATTCTGGATCACACTCCGCGTATAGCTATTAAAGTGGTTTTCGGTTTAGACAGAGAGTATGTCCATAACCGATTCCGGTCTCTTTAATAACTTTCGTGATTATTACACCGATTGGTCGTTTATATAATTCAAAACCAAATCAATTACAATTTCAATCAGAATTTGTAAACCAACATTTCATTTGTCTTTCTAAATCAATTTCCATAATTTACGTTTCAAAACTTTCAAATTACCATTTCAAAATCTTATAATACAAATTCTATTTTTATTTAAAACCATTCCAATATTCATTTAAATTCGTATATAAGTTTCATTCCGAAATCATTTAAAATGATTTAATCTACATTCAAATCAATTTAAGTTCATTTATTGATTTCATTCAATATTCGTTAAGTAAATTTATCCTTCAAAACAATTTCTATTTAACTTCCAATTTATTAAATCAATTATTTAAGTTCAACTCCATTGTATCAAAACTTACAAATAACATTAAATTAAATTCATCAAATCAAATTCATCAAATCAAATTCTTTACATTTCAAGTCTTACATTAATTTCAATAAAACACATTTTATTTCTTGTTAGAGAAATTCAATTTCACTTATTTATTTACTTAGTTACAATTTCAAAACTCAATTTATAAAGAAACTTAATTTCACTTATTCAAGAAGTTCAATTTCACTTAACAAAGAATTCAATTTTATTTAATTATTAAATAATTCAATCTTATTTAATTATTAAATAATTCAATCTTATTTAATTATTAAATAATTTCAAAACTTAATTATTAACAAATTTCAAAACTTCATTATTAATAATTCCAAATTTAATTATTAAATAATTAATTTTAAAACAACGTTCATTCATCATCTACTATGTTAATATTTTGATTCAGATTATTAAATATTAACATTTCCTTTCATTAAAATTCAAATTCCAACTTCGTTTCAAAACCATATTATTTATTCAAATAAAATCTTCATTTTATTTTTATATCAAATTATTGACCAATCGTTTTTTTATTTAATTCTCTATCCTAGGTCAAAGTTCAATTTGGGTATTTATCATTTCAACCCGATTCCATTTCAATTCAAAAATCAAAGCATAACAAAGGGAACTTGCAGTGTGATAACTGGGATGGTGTCAAAGTAAACAAACAAGCAATAACAAACATCAATAACAATCCAATAATTAATTCAAATAATCCCGAAATAATCGTATTAATTTACATTGTTGTTTGTGCAAATTAATATAACTATTTCTAGAATCTACACTATCATTTCATGTAGATTAAAGATTATTACACTAACATTTATATGGTTCTTCACTTGATATCTATTATTCAATTTCATACTACATCGATTTAAACAACGTACATTTAAATGGTTCAAGTACAATTAACCATATTTCTACGTGTCAATTTATTTAAAAATTTAAAGGGGCATATTATGCAAATGTCATTTAATCAAATTTAACATATATCAAATTTAACTATCCTACGTCAATTTCAATTTCAAATTACTTATCCTTTACTACATTAACAATCTAACGTCCAATGTCAATATCAAACAATCAATCATTTATCAACCAAACTGGATTATTATTTCATAAATAACAGATAATGGTGTCAGATGTCGCAGGTGAACTGATACAGGTAAGAGCACATATAACGGTGTAAATAACTAACAGCAGCATATTTCAATTGTCGTTTCAATCGAAATCAAATTTAATAAATAAAAGAACGTTAATCTGAGTGGTAACTCACCTTCCGAGGTTAGAGATGCACGGGAAGATGACACTGATACGCACATTGATACGGAAATAGAAATTGAGTTACGAATCCAAAACATTGCCATATTGGCACGAATTTGACGGACAAGCTGATAATATGAATAGATGAAATAAATCAGAACTGGGTCGACAGAGAAAATTGGCATATGAAATATATATAAAATCAGATTTTAAATCAAATATATTTTCATTTCAAATCCCTTGTTTTTAAACTACACTCAAATATTTTCAGTCAAATATATATATCATATAACATTAATATACATTAAAATTTTTGTGCAATACACTATAGTATATATTCATATAACCAACGAAATGGTTTAGAACCCATATTACATACATATAATATGCTACAACAACAAAATATATAGCTTATATACAAATATATGAAATCAACAACTTATTTCTATATATATGATAAAACTAATATATACTGCAAACTCATAAATCCAAATGAATATACTAATGTATAATATCATACACATAGGTAAAAAAAAATTCACACTATAAACATGACAAATAAAACGTCAAACAGAGCTTCGGCATATGAAATATGGTAATACAAACTAGACCAATATACCCAGATAGTAAATATTTACTCATACACAAACGTACATGCTATTCTTTTTATAAACATATATTTATACTCCATTACTTGGATATACAAGCTAAAAAATATATATAGGCAATATAAACTTTTATACAAAATCAATATACAACTTTATAAATACATAGATTAAAATATATACAGAACTTTGTATACTAATATCAAATGCAAAAGTAGATTATAACTGGTATAAACATAAATTCAAAGAGTTAGGAAACATGGAAGTTAGGCTACCGGAAAAACAAGGCCGCGGTTAAGCACGACCATGGGCTTGAGGCACTGAGACCGATGGGTGGCTTCACGTGATATAGGCGAGGCACAGCCGTGACGAGGTGGGAACAGTTGCAGGCGAAAATATGGAGGATTGCAGCCCGGGTTGAATGCACGTGGCTGAGGGAAAGAGAGAGAGAGAGGGACGGTGGGTTGGTGAATAAGTGGCAGGGAAGAGGGGACAAGGCGGCGAGGGTGGTCGGCATGGTGAAAGACGGGAAGCTTCGGTCGTGCACGATGGAGAGAAGGGTTTGGCCGATGCTTTCCTGACGTGGCAGCTAGGTGATGGCGGCTAAGGAATGAGATGCGGTTGAATGCGGTCGGTGATGGGTCGTGGGGTGCGGAGGAGTGAACGGTGCTTCACAGTTTTGGACGTTGGATGATGAAGTGGGGAGAAGTGGTGGTTTGGGAAATGGTCACTAGCATGGCAAGTAGAGTAGCATATCTTATCTCAGCAAATGCATATGTATGCAATGATATATTTCATTCATCATTTTGTTTGAGGTGGAGGTAGATGAATGAAGCAATTTTATTTTCTGTTATATAATAAAATGGGTGGAAGAAGAAGAGGTAGGTGGCAGTTGTATTGAAAAATGGAATTATAAAGGCAATCAGTAAAAAAAGAAGTGATCGTGAGAATAAGAAAATGAAAATCATGTAAACCCAAAGTTTTGAACGTGAATTATAATTCAATGAACGGCTATCCATTTTCTAACGTCTCTTCAAGTGAACTCTTATATTTGAATAAGTGGTTGACAACTAGCACAATGCAAAATGAATAGCCGAAGGAGAACAAAAGGTCTCAGAATTAAATGGCTCGGAAACGGGTACCGATACGGTTAACCATTTCGTTGTTTCCGTCACGTACCGGACTTCAAAACACTGAAATAAATATATCGTAAAGATCAGTACGACGAGACGATCAAAATGGTATATGGATATCAGTGATACGATTGAATTATAAAATTCGAATTTTCTACTAGCGGAAAAAATGCAGGAAAAATGTAGAAAAATAAGATCGACGGAGCTAAAGAAGTCCGAATTTTGAAAAACGAAAAATGTCGTCTCTCTCAAAAGAGGATTTAGAATTTTTCTATGTAAAAATATTTTGGTTTCGAAAATGTTCAATTTTCATTTATTCCTAACTGATTTAAGTTAAAATAAATTTACGCACGTAATAAACTTCCATTTTTTTGGATGAAAATTTACCAGTTGCTCTATTTAACTAGACGCATTCCAAATATTAAAATTTTATTTCAAAATTTTATCGTTTAAAATTCCACAAAATTTCAATTAATAACATTATTAAAACTAGTTAAATTTACGGGTCGTTACACCAGAGCATTTCGGTTAATAATAATTGTTATTATTGAACCAAGGACTTTGTATTTGGACTATAAAGTTGAATGTGGATGAGGTTGGAATTTTGACCATTACCAAATTCCATAAGTCCAAAGTGACAAAGTTTTGACGAAGAGAATTGGTGTAAACAAATGTCATAACCGGGTAACGCTTATTAAACTAAAATTGGATTTTTACCGAAAATGATTAAGCGATAAATTTGGCCATAATGTCAGACCACCTGCTAAGTGACGTGTGAACGTTAACATTAGAATAGTTCGATGTTTATCGCTGACCAAATTTACAACCAAGAGTTACACAGCCGAAATGATGAATTCCCTTAAGACCGAACGATTTAATTACTTTATAATTGTTATAAATTAATTAAATTAACTAATATTTATGAATTATTAATTATAAAATTTGAATATGATTTGAGAAATAAATAATGTTATATATATATTTATAACAGTTATAAATATATCGATTGATATACAATATCGACAAGCGTTTAAATTAGTTTTAATTGAATAGTATTTTGGCTTGGGCTTAGATGGGTTTAAGACCCATCATTAGGGCTGCAAAATTTCTGTTTTGGGAAGGTCTTAGGGTTTCTAAAACATAGGGAATTGGCTTGGAGATAATGGGTTGAGATCAAGTGAGAATGGGTAAAAACGTTTTCCCCGTTTCTCTCTAATACAACCATATATATATATATACATATATATATATATATATATGTATGTATCTATGTATGTATGTATCTCTAAAAATAACGATGAACTTTGTTTTGGCCGCCATTACCTTCTGCACTGCTGATTAAAACATAGCTCTCAATCCACTTCAAAATTCTTAAATATATTTCAAATTAAAATAATACTATTCGATAGTTAGAGGTCGGTGATTCCGGACTTGCAATCTGACGAATCAAGAATAGTAAAAGGAAGGGAAGTCATTACTTCAACGTGGATTCAAAGGCATAATTAAATTGGTAATTTTAATTCATATTACAGTAATTAAATTATATTCTATGATTCTGTAATGAGCAATTTCATATCTGTTTAAATATATTGCTACTATATGTTTAGTTAGGTGAGATTTTTGTAAGTAAATGTGGTTGTCACAAATCAGTTTGGTTATGTGCATAATTTGTTTATTATACTATTTGATTTATGTATAGACAAATGTTGTTTACCATACAAAATCAATTTTTGTCATTAATAATTGTTTTATATATATATATTTATTAATAATTTCATATATATATATATATATTAATGTATATTTCTCTCTCATAATAGCATATATGCATATATAAGATATATATATGATTTAAAATTTTTAGTACACTTATTTATATATAATATGAATTTAAAAAATCGAAAATTAATTATCATAGATATATTCATATTTTTAAATTAATATTTATTGAATTTTTGAATTGTTTATTATATATAAAATAATTATTACATTAATAATTCAATTTTATATTTTTGAAAAATATAATATCATTTCAAAAATATATAAAAAAATATAGGAATTTTTCAATTAATTTTATTATTTTTAATAATTAATATTATTTCGAAAAAACTATTTATGATTTATTAAAAATAATAATTTAATTGAAAAATTCTTCAAATTTTTTCATTACCTTTCAATCATGATCCTACAATTTCTGTAGTTTTAAAATTTTAATTTTTAATAATATATTATTTTATATTAAATAATTATTGCCGAAATCAATGTATTTGTTTTTAAAAATAATATTTCAACTTTGAAAAATCTTCAGATTTTTCCTAAGCTCTATTTTATGATCCTAGATTTTCTAAAATTATAGAATTTGAATTTTCATCAATAGATTATTTTATGTTAATTATTTATGGATGAAAACATTTTTTTATTCATAATATATACAAATTAAAATACTAAAATTATTATGTTTGCAAAACTGAGTTAATTTAGATTTATTAATAATTTTTAATAATTTTTCTCTCTCTTTCTATACATATATTTATCTATATATAAATGTTATATGTTCATATATTATATATAATATATTTATACACACACACATATGTGTGTGTGTGTGTTTGTATATTTTGTAACACATATACATGCACATTTTTGGATAACATACATGACATACAAAATGAGCTAATATGTCCGGTTTGATGTAAATCCCAACATCTACATATGTGCATATTATACCTTTCACGGATTATTATGTTACATGCGCACTCACACATATATGTATATGATACATTTATGTATAAACTAAATCAAATAAAATTAATTTCATATCTTAATATATTTGAATTTAAATAAAATTAATGATTTTATTTAAATGTAATTTAGAAATGTTCTAATTCAGTTAGACCTCATAGGCCCAATAAAAGATCCAATAGGGTAAATTTTTTGAAATTCACCCATAAGTTCCGCTGTGGGCTAGTCCAATTCCCATAGTAACTGCTATCACAAAACACACCATTTATGGATTTTCAATATTAAATGTACTTTTAATCAAGTAACAATTAATATAACACATTACATCAAATATATAGAAAGAAAACACCTTTTATTCTAAACAAGATTGGTTATCGAGTTAGATATATATAACAAATTACATCATCGCCCCCAGTTCGTACCCCTAACTCTATTAAGATGTCATAAAACTGTTTGCAATGCGATTAAGATGTCTTTGTTGGGTACCGACATCATACCGATGCCCCATCGATGCCTTTTTTCTGACATCATTGCGATGCCATGCTGTCACCTTGTTAAAATGATTAAAATTGGACTTTCCTATGCCATTGCAACACTATAACGACACTTATTTAAATGTTAAAATTGAATTTTCCAATGCCTTGTCGATGCCTTTGCTGAAACGCAATAATAACAATAACGAAATTGAAAGTTGATGCGATGGTGTGTTGGAAAAGGGCGACACCTTACCGACGCATGACCGACGCCAAGATAATGATGTCAGTAAGGTTGGTAAAATTGCATGGGTTACGTCCTCCATATGCAATATTGACTCGCGCTAATGCCAAATAATAGGCGTCGACACGACATCGATATTTCCAGGTCGGCATTCGACAGTGTTTCTAGTAGTGAGGGTGAAATTCGAATTAACACATTGGACGGTCGATCTGGTAGGGCATGATCGGTAGGCCGCTTAACTTTCATCTTCTACGAAATATGTGAACTGTAACACTCCAATTTTATTAAAAACTTTAAACTATCATAAACTTTGGTCCATAACTCCAAACGAATTCGTGTTCTTACATTATGAAACTCTTGAACTCATTTTGCAGCATGACATCTAATTTGGCACATATTTGAATCGTAAGAATTTACCACTCCATTTCAATTCAAATTTGCATACCTCTTACATCAATCAACAATAATCTAGAAGTTGTACGGTCAGCACTTCATGGTGCGAAGTCGTTGAAACAAAGTTAATCAAGCTTGAGTAACACTTAAACTTGTCAATAGAAAGGGATTTAGTTATCTTATCTGAAGGGTTACTACTACTTTACATCATGTCCATGTACTCTTCCTCAAACATAAGAAAGAACCCTCTAACATCAATTTGCTTTGTGTGAGAGCTATGAGTCTAATTTTCAATATGATGGATGACACTCTGAATAATGTCTTCTACAGCATTGGAAGGTTATCCAATTATCGCAACAAATATAGCCCCTGCTAATGGTTCCTTCAATCAATCAATTCTGTTACAGTAGCTGACAAAGCTAGTATGTATTTCAACTTTAACCTCTTAGAAATTAAGCCTACGAAAAGTGTACAAACATAGCTTGACATTGGTTAACCATTTTATCCCTAATATAATACGAGTCATAGTATCCCCTAAGATAATATCATTGTCTACTCTGCCATACAATAGAACAACGTCTAAAATACAACTTAAATACTTAGGTAAACACTTTATAACTTAACTGTGTTTCTTGCCTAGGTTAGGCATATATCGACTAACAACACCCGTTGCACGGGACAATATGGTTTTGTATATACCATTGCATACGAAAAATTACCATCGACACTAAAATAAGGAATAGTTGACATTTATTTTATCTTCATCCAATGCAGAAGGCAATGTAGAGTTAGGGTTATGCCTCAAGGGTAATTCTATAATTTATTGTAAATTATTAACTCTGTACTAAAATCTCATTCAAAATAAATATCTTTTTATTATTATTTATAATCGACATATTGTGATATGTTAGTTAATTATTTAATTTAAATACACCGAATAGAAAATCCTTAAATAATATGTTATGTGATATTAATTACAATATTTTATAATCATAAGAAATTTATCACATTAAAATAGCATATTATTTTAATTATTCCTAGTCAAGATGTTTCGAGATAGGATATCGATACATCCATTGAGATTAGAG
The DNA here is from genome assembly GCA_030737815.1 of Allium fistulosum. NCBI lineage: Eukaryota > Viridiplantae > Streptophyta > Magnoliopsida > Asparagales > Amaryllidaceae > Allium > Allium fistulosum. The sequence goes on along the minus strand of CM060902.1, from coordinate 210,776,573 downwards.
TAAATAACACTCTCTAAATGTTGGGTGGTATATTACTCACGGCTGCTACGGGCACTAAGTGGTTATATACTGATAGTTATTGGATAACTATGAAATGACTCGTTCAAGAGTTTTATGTTGGTTAATATATCTAAGGTCAAACAAAGAACCCCGAAGTGAAGATATTACGTAGTTCTCTTGACTTGAGAATACTATTGAACTTTAATGTGGATATTCCACTTTGATTATAGTTAAATCACGTCTGACGTCCATCGAATGAACTATAGTTGGGTCTGAGTTGAAGCATTGGAAGTGAAACTCTATTTAGTAGAGAATTCATCTCCTTAGTTATATGGAGTAAGTATCATAGTCAACTATAGTAAACTCAAAGCTATGCAGTTAATGCTCCGCTATTACCCCGCGATAACCTTGCTATATCTCATAGTGGATTTCTACCGCTATGATTTTCTATATAGCCCAAAATATAGTCTTTCCGCTTTAAGCCCCGCTATTTCTGCTATATTCCGTTACTCCTGCTATATTCCGCTATTTCCGCTATATTTTCTTTAAAATAAATGAATTGAAAAATGACATTTATACATTATAAAAATTATGAAATTATTTTATTTAATTGAAATATTATTAGAAATGAAAATACTATAATATTCTACTAAATTCAATTATGTTACATAATAGTTTTACGTTTATTTACAGTATATTTGCACATGTTCTTATTTAAAATTATTTATGTATTAATTATAATTCAATTAAATGTTAATTTTTCATTTAATTACCATTTATATAATTGTAAAAACATTAAGTACAAGTTTTATATGCTATTTTAGAGTCATCCGCTATATCCCGCTATATCCTCACTGTATCCCCGCTATGACTTTTTGCACCTCTGCCGCATTGAATCTGCAGAGCGCTTTAACTGCACAGACTCAAAGTCAAAGTCTTTGGATACAACAGTATTGTTAATAATAATTGCTATTATTGAACCAAAGACTTTTGTTTGGACTTGCAAATTTGAATATGGACGATTTGGAATTTTGACCAATACCAAAATTCCATAAGTCCAAATGTGATACAGTTTTGATGAAGAGAATTAGGGTAGATAATCATTACTACCAGGTACCACCTAAAATAGTAAAATTGGATTTTACCAAAAAGATGCATAAGCATAAATGTGATGCCCCACCTCTATACCCACGCTAACCAAGAACACTACGATGTAGTGCTATCAATTAGCGCGGAGAATAAGGCTGTGGAGGAGCGACCATCCATGTAACTTCTTTGTGCGAGCACCGATATGTCAGATAGAATAGAATGCATTTCATTTAAGGAGGAAATCCGACATACCGATACAAACTCAAAGCTATCACACAGTGGCTATATATATAATCTTCGGAAACAAACATAGAAATAATCATAACATAAACCAGTCACAGACATCCATATCACAAAGGCGGAAGAAGATATGAATATATATATAACACATGAAAGTGTACATCAGAGTAGTGGTCAGAAAGATCCATGATAATACAAAAGAATAGCAACACGTGCTATACAAAAGAATAGATACACAACATAGAGTCTATATCTCAAATGTGTACAACCAAAAACTACTAATCTAAATAGTTAGCCAAAAGTCAAAATAGTCCAGAAAAGAAGTCAAGCAGAAGCACCTGTAACATCTCGGTCTGACCCGAGTATTATTTATAAGAAAATAATAAACGGATCAGTCTAACTATAAATATAAGATGACATGATATAGAATAAGGGGTATGGCATAAACATATAATAACCATGATGGCATACTACTATAAGTATGTAAATGATAATCAACAAGGGATTAATCAATATCACAAGAATCTTCTCAAAGATCCAAACACATAAAAAGGTAATGACACACGAATTCACCAATACACAAAAATTGATAAAGCATATCAATGAAAACCACGAAAATTGGTGAAGCACTAAATCCAGAAATCAACACACGAAATCCAGAACAAATCCCAGAAATCAACACACGAAATCCAGAAATCACTAAAAGGGGGAAGTCCGAGCACACAGATGAGAAGCTATCTCATGGAAGCTATCCATTTAATTTTTCGAACACACGAATGACCCGAAGGCCTTTGACACACGAATGGCCCGAAGACCATGGGGGTGCTACCCCATATAGGTGATGGTGAAACATCACAAAAGCGGGGTCTAGTCTCCCTCGCAGACAAAGAGACATCGCTCAATCGCTAGTCTAAATCACAAAAATGATCGTCATGATCATAAGGAAGTGTCGATCACACCAAGCTAGTAAATATATGAGTTTAGCTTCATATCCCATAACCACTTGCTTAACTTAAATATTTACGAACAAACTGTAGATCTTCACTAGAAAATTGTCACAAAAGGGTTCAATCGAACAAGTCCAAGAGCTAACCGACGAAGTGAACGCGAGCGTTTCATACCACTCGTTTTACTAAGTCGTTAATTCGATTTCTCATCCGAGTGAAGTAAAGGCTTGTATATACTAATAGATTGGAAAACGGTTAGGAAAAAGAGCTTTGTAATAAAATAGAGTTGAAATCGTTTTGATGAAAGAGCTTTGATATTTACTACTAGTATTGAAACCTTCATATTTTTAAAGTGACAAATCACAAAAATGATTGTAGAAACAATCTATCACAAAAATTCACATTCGAAGACATGAACAAAATCCAAGGAAATCAGCTCAAAATACATCAAAGTGGAAGTTCTGTTGAATGTTTTTCAGATAATATCCCCTACGGAGGGGGGTCCAGGGGGGTGGCAACCCCCTAGGTGGGTCATGCGACCTACGACCTAAGTGGAAGATAGGTCGAGCGACCTAAGGGATATGAGGTCCAGCGACCTAATGGATATAAGGTCCAACGACCTAAGTGAAGCAAGGCCTAGCGACCTAAGGAAAATAAGGTCTAACGACCTAAGGAAAAAAGACTCGCGACCTAAGGACTCGCGGCCTAAAACTTGCGACCTAAGGACACGCGACCTAAAACTCGTGACCTAAAGCTTGCGACCTAAAGACACGCGACCTAAAACTCGCGACCTAAAGATACAGCAAAGAGGCGCGCGACCTAAAGGGGTATGCGACCTAAAAGGTTTCGCGACCTAACTGGGTACGCGACCTAAAGGGGTACGCGACCTAAAGGGTTTCGCGACCTAACTGGGTACGCGACCTAAAGGAGGCGCGACCTAACTCAAACAAGCCGGGCGATATAAGGTCGGAGACGACCTACGACTTAACTCCGAGCGACCTAAGGCCAGAAGCAATAGCGAGCGACCTACGACCTAACTCCGAGCGACCTAAGTCCAGAACGAAAATCTGCAGGCAGTGACTTCTAGACAGAGCGACCTAAGGCCCAGAATTTGGCAAAAACGCTGAAAAATTGAGTTTCTCACCAATTCAATCCAAACCAAATGCAAACATTCATGCTAAAGTGATAGGAAGTCATTCCCAACAATCCAATGACAGTTATAGGCAAGATGTGAGATAAAAATCTCACTTTTTCACTAAAATGGATGAAGATGAAGCTTGAAAGCAAGGAGAAGCAATCCAAAGCTTGAATCCACTATCTTCTACTTGAATTAGGAGTTAGATGTTGAATTTGCTAATGAACTTGAGCTTGGAATTTTAATTTCCCATTCCCTCCACCATTTTTGATAAAGCTTGAAGTGTTTGATGAAGTGATGAAGAGGAGATGGGGTTGGGACCGAGTTAACAAGTGCAGTCCAAACCAAAGCTCAAAGCAAAAAGTGACGAAAATTCCACTATCTCCAAACATATCGAAGTTTACACTCAAAAAGATCGCAAACGTCATTTTGAACTCAATGGAAGTGGTCTCGAGTCCTAATTTGACCGTATGCAAAAAGTAGCTTTTCGGACTAACATCCGACTAACGATAAAATATTTAAATGAAATATTTAAATATAAAATCGATAAATATGCGGGTTGTTACAATAAATTCGATCAAACTGTCACACCATAGCTAAGGTGATGTGTGAATGTTAACATTAAAATTGTTCGATATTAATCGCTGACTAAATTTACACCTTTGAGTCGCACATCCAATAATGAATACTCTGAAATACCACATGATTTAATCAATTTTTAATTGTTGTAATTTAATCAATATATAAAAAATGTTAATTATTAATTTTTTTTACTTTTAGGTGCTAATAGTATTTAATAAAGCGCATATATAAAAGTTGTATACATATGTATCGATGTACAATATTGATAAATATTTAAATTTGATTTAGATCGATTAACTACGAAATGTTTTTAGGAATTGTTAGAGGCCCATATATCCCCAATCTGTTAGTCCCTGAGAAGTTGGTTTTGATGACAACAACCTTAGAATAAGATTATAAAATATAAATACTAACATTATTGTTTAGATATATATGTATATGCAGGATATATATATACAAGTACCAAAGAGTGAAGACTGTACAATATAGAGATTCAAGAACGGATGAACTCAAGATCGAAGATATCAAGATTCAAGACTCATGAGTATCAAGATTATCAAGAGTTCAAGATTTCAAGATAATTAATTTAGTTAGGAATTTTGTTAAAACTCCTAGAAAAGCACTGACATCTTAAAATCCATTTTATTCGTGGAATGGAATCCACTTCGAGCCCGTTAAAGGGATGGAACCCTAAGTAGGATGGAACCCACGAAAAATCTAGTGGAACATTGTTTTGTATCCACTAACTTTTATTCAAATGTTTTACAAAATTATATCTTGTTTTCAAAATGATTTCAAAATCTTCCTTTTTAAATCAAAAACATCTATTCTAGTTTTAAAATACTTTTAGCCTCAAAATAATCTTTATTTTCAATATCAATTTATCCTTGGTTTTAAACTATCTTTTAGTTATAATATATTTAACTTTTAATATTTATACTTAGATTTAAATATAAAATTATAGTAAAATTTTATATATACCAAAATATTATTCTCTATACTTATTTATGTATTTTAACTATAGTTAAGTATATTTATAAAGTTAAATAGTTTTTATACAAGATAGAAGTTATTTTCAAAGAAAAACAAATTACCAAAAATAACTTAGGCTTGTCGACAACCCCAAGGAACCCTTGTCGACAAGGTGACAGTTTATTTCAAAAGTTTGAATTTCAAAGGAAGTGTCTATTCGTCATATCCTTTCACGAATGGACATGGCTGTTGTTCTACTATAAATATGGGCTGTTTTAAACGAATTTATAATCATATTTTCTCTGATTTCACTCCTCTTCTTCTTCCACATTTCTTTATATACATTTTTACCATTTCTCTACCGAAATCACCATTGAATCTAACTAGATCATCTCTGGTTTGATTCTCTATCACTATCTCAACAAGATCCCAGTGCTATTCAAAGTTATAGACTTATTTGTATTCAATCGAGCGAGAAAAAGTGTGATTGTAGCCTGGAAAATCAATCGGGTGAACTTGTTGCCCGTAAAATCAAGTATCTCTACCCAGAGGATTGTGAATCTGGAGCGGTGTACCTCGTGGCCTTGAAATCGAGGGTGTAATTGTAAGAATTGATTTTGAAAGGAAATTCGTATTTGTGTTGCGGGACTGGATGTAGGGTAACTCGGAACCAGTATAAAATCCGGTGTGTTCTTTCCTTTATTGCTTTTACTTTATATCTGCATCTGTGTTTGATTCTGTGATCATATCTATGTCTGAATATTACATACATTTTTGTTCAAATTAATATAAACTCAAAAAGAATTAGTAATTCCTTAAAACACTATTTACCCCCCTCTAGTGTTAATTCTAGCCTTAAGATCCATAATCCGCATTTCTCACATTTGGTATCAGAGTGAGGTTTTCAAAGTTTCATAATATGAATTTTGAAACAGCTTTTAAAATGGCTATGTTTGAAAAACTTGTTAATACTAGTTTAGAAATATTCAGATCATCACTGTCTCATGAGTCTGCATATAATCGATATTCAAATTCAAGTTGTCTACCAAAATTGTACGATGTGTAGGAAACATGTTTTATGGGTGTTGAGGAATCAATCCACAATGGACAAATTGTGCAGATCAAAAAGAATAAATGGATACTCGATAGTGGACGCTCTATACACATGACTGGTAATCCGGATATGCTGAATGATATAATATACAAAGACGGAGGACTGGTTAACTTTGGAGACAACTCAAAAGGATATGTGATTGACATCGACAATGTCGGTAACTCTGAAACTCCAATTATTACTAATGTTTTGATAGTTAAGAATCTGAAACATAATCTGCTAAGTATTAATCAACTTTACGATAAAGGATATAAAATTAAATTTGAAAAAGATAAGTGTCACATTGAAGATAATAATTCAACCATAATATTTGAGGGAATTAGGAAAAAGAATATTTATATTCTTAGTATGAAAGTTTCAAATGATAACCTGTGTCTTTTGGAAAATACAAGTGACCCTTGGATTTGGCATTAGAGATTTGGGCATTTGAATTTCAAACTCTTATCTAGACTGACAAAACATGATCTAGTAAGAGGTCTCCCTAAAATGAATTTTAAAGTAGATAGTTTATGTGATGCATGTCAATTAGGAAAACTTAGAAAAAGTTCCTTTAAATTAAAAGATATGATTTCAACTTCAAAACCTCTTGAATTACTTCATCTTGATTTATTTGGTCCATCTCAAATTCAGTCAATAAATCACAGTAAATAAGTTTTTGTAATTGTAGATGATTATTCTAGATTTACATGGACAATATTTTTGAAACATAAAAGTGATATTTTTGAAAGTTTTAAGAACTTTACAAAAAATATTCAATATCAACTTTCTGTAAAAATTATAACCATCCGTAGTGATCACGGTGGTGAATTTGAAAATGAAAAGTTTGAGGAATTCTGCAATAAAAAGGGAATAACTCACAAATTTTCATTTCCAAGAACTCCACAACAAAACGGAGTAGTAGAACGTAAATGTAACGACCCTAGATTTTAATTTATTTAAATTTATAATTAAATAAATTTTTGAGTAAAAGTTTGTGAAATTTATTATAAAGTGATGCGAGTTTCCCCAAGTTCGAATGAATTCTGTATAAATCATTTGATATTTAAAATATTGTATATATATATGTATATATTGGATTTGAAAAATAATATTTTAATAAATGACTTAGGAAAAGTTGATAGTTGAAAATTAATAAGTAGTCATACAAAAATAAATAAAGTAAAAATATAAATACAATGTAAATACAAGATGATAAGTATTTAAGTTGAAAGTTTATATGTAAGTTAAACTAATTGTTGAAAATTAGAAATAAATAAAACTAATAAACAAAAGCATAGCAAATAAAATACATTCACATATAAACAACAAACCAGACCACACTTATAAACATATACATACAAAACAAATGTATTCAAACAAGACTTAAGCAATTGATGCAGCCACCATGTAAAAGGAAGGATAATCAATGCAAATATCTTTGGCCACCACAACATCTGCTCAGCCACAAAAGAAGGAAAGAAAAATACTTAACAATAAATGATAGCCAAAATAACATTATATCAGCCGGGATTCATTTCAAAAAGAAATCACAAAGCACGTAGCATTTAATGCTTCCATTCCTTAGCAGCCATGCCTATTGTACAAAATAACATCACCTGTACAACTATCCTTTTATATGTATATACCTATACACTTTCTCCTTATTTATCAACTTCTCCACCTCAGTTCGTTTACTAAAAGCTGAGAAAAGAAATCTAAAGTGATATCATGCAAACTAAAACAATTCGTAGCACAATGCAAATCAAACCAGGGGATTAAAGAAGAATAACAACTGCAGTTTTCAAATGGGAAAGCTCTGTTCTTTCTTCTTCCTAAAAACGGTGAGTAAAACTTAATTTTTGGAACAATTTTAAATTCATTTGGAAGCAGTTCAAACCTCATCTATTAATTGTTTTGAATATACTTCAGTCTGCATATAATGTTGGATGTTTTGTGTTCTCTGCAAATGTATACAGGGTTTATATTGTTCAAAACTAAAATTCTTTTGCTGATTAATCATTACAAAGATTTGGTTTTTCAAACAATAAAGATATTTAAATCCTCAAACAATATTTCTACAAAGTTTATTTAAATATGCAGTGATCATCCCCACTGGAACTTTGGTTTACAGGTTTTAGATGAAATTTAGTGAAAAATTGATTGTTGAAAAATATTGATTCAGGATTATAACCTGAATCTAAACTTCAAATGATGATTTTTAAAACTTGAATGAAGATTTTTAGTTAAGTAACTCAAGAACAGTTCACATTTGAATAAAAATGGAATTTTTACCAATTTCTCGTGATTGAAACAAAGATAAATGCTTAAACATGAATTGAAGTTAGTATAGACATCAGGGTTGCCACGAAAATTATCAAAAAAATTATCCATTGCATGGATTGGGAGTTCGAGATCAAAATAGGGTTTAAACTCGAAAAATGCACAGTCTGGAAAACGTGGTCGCTGCTCCGTCTATGGGCCATCGGACTTCGAGACTCCGGTGGGGATAGCGGCGTTAGGTCGAGACGAAGCTCCAGTCAAAATTTTATGGCCACTGATGGCACTACGCCATAAATGGCCTACTGCAACACAAAAAAAATGTTGGCTCAGGCCCGAAAAATGTTGCCATAGGTCTATGGCAACACTTTTAGGGTGATGCAATTTTTGCCGTTGCCTTAGACCTCAAAGGCAACATTTTGACTATCTAAGGCAACATAAGTAATATTGTTGCAATAGAACCCTATTTGGGTCTATGGCAACACCCATAGGTATCTGTAGCAACATTCCAAAATGTTGCTATAGATATTAACTTTCTGAATTTGTGGGGCCCACAATGTAGAGCATATTTGATTTTTTAATAAAAATAAATTTTTATTTAATAAAATGCTATTGTATAGAATTTGATATTTAAACAGTAATTTATTTAAATAAATATTTTATTTCAACATTTGAAATAGTACAAATTCCTGACTCCACTATTTTACAATTCAATGATATATAACACTGATATTCACATATACAGATATTCCTCACTACATCACTCAGTTCACTCATTACATATGCAGTTTCAATTTATACAGACACCGACACTAAGAAATATATGCCGAGCCGAAGGCGAGCCGAGTGCCGAGCCGAAGGCGAGCCGAGAAGCGGGTCCGGGCGCAGCGCCGGCGGGGGTCCGGGGCACCGCAGTCCCGGCGGGGATCGACCTTCTTTGAAACGACGTAAAATGATGCACCACACATACTTCTAAACCACCAGCCTCCATCCTCTAATTGCCTCACCAACAAACTATTTCAGCTGCCAAATTCGACTTCAGGTTGCCAAATCGCCTAATCACCTAATCACAATCGCTGATTACCCATTCCGACAACCCAAACATCATCAAACTTTCACACTGCAAATTCGCAACAAAACCAAGCACCACCCTTGGCTGATAGCAAACAACATTGCTTCTCACATTGCTTCTAGGTCAGTTCATACATGTACATTAGTTCAAAGCACCAAGCTATATATCTTCAGATTTGGACCATCATTAGCCTACAAAAGAAAAACCAAACTCGTTTACTCAATGTGAAAGAACAAACTGCAGTGAAAAATTTGAAGTATATCAATGTGAAACTACAGGAAACCAGACATTTTGATAACAATACCATTCACACAAAGTATCGAACACTTTTAGTGCATTACAAAATAGCTCTTCCAGTCATTCTCTATTCTATCTTCAAGTTGCAATATGGAAGACCACTCCAATCCAAATTCAACAATAGACCTCAAAATACATAAGGCAAGATGAAATTTGAAACTTACCATTCAGATACAGAAAATGCATAAAATCCACAGTATCAAATATCACAAAATGAAAAAAAAGATCAAAACAAACCGGAAATTAGACAGCCTGCTCTTCATTGGACTGCAGTGGTATCTCAAGCAACTCAAGAGGCACAGTCTCGACGCTCTTAGGTGTGTTCGTGGCAGCAACAGGAACAGCAAGAATCGTGTGCCCTAATTTTCACATAGAGAGGAACGAGAAAGAAGAGCTGATGGCGACGACAGCAGTGGCAAAAGGGGTTTGAACGGAAAACTTTGTTTGGCTTCGGGTTTTGGTGTCGTGACGGGGCTCTGGTTGGAGCTAGATGGTGGTGATGGGTCAGGGGGTAGCTGGGGGCGATGGGTCAGGATTTGGTGGCGATGGGTCAGGGGGTAGCTAGGGGCGATGGGTCAGGATTTGGTGGCGATGGGTCAGGGGGTAGCTAGGGGCGATGGGTCAGGATTTGGTGGCGATGGGTCAGGGGGTAGCTAGGGGCGATGGGTCAGGATTTGGTGGCGATGGGTCAGGGGGTAGCTGGGGGCGATGGGTCAGGATTTGGTGGCGATGGGTCAGGGGGTAGCTGGGGGCGATGCGTCAGGGGGTAGTTGGGGGTGAGGAACGAAAATATGATTTGGAAATTAGGGATTTGGAAATTGGGGGTGAGAACGAAAATGATCTGAAAAGTAAAGCGGGAAAACAAAAATTTGCAGCAAATTGTAGCGGTGATCCAGTTTAACAATCGGATTAAATGTAGACCGTTGGATCGTATTCACGCGGATTGCTAATTTTATTAATTTTTTAATCTGAATACATCTATAGCAACACTATATAAAAATGTTGCATCGTGTTACACTTTTTTAGCTAGAGCAACACATTTTTATGGCTAAGGTAACACCATAAATACAACGTTGCAGTAGGACCAAAATTTTATATCTATCGCAACATTTTAGCTGGCAACACCTTGCAAAAATGTTGCAGAAGGTCATTTATGGCGTAGTGTGGCCAGAGGAGGTGGCACGAGATCGATTTCCGATGATGTAGCGATGGGTTCGAGTTCGAACAAAAGGCTCGATTTCGTTATGGGGATGTTAGCCTCGAGTTGATCGTTGCTATCGAGTGTAGGGTAGATGAGAAATGTGCGGAGGAGAGCGAGGTTCACCGGAGCATCGCCGTGGTGACGTGCACGTGCACGTTGATGATTCGCGTATCAGTAAAATTGGGTTGGGTGAAGAACTCGAAGAAACGTTCGAGTAGATGATGGGGATACTCGGGTTCTCCTGTACTCGAGTAGTGTTGTTTGAAATAATTTTTGCAGTTTAAAATTTAAAACTGAGAAGTACGGGGGAGGAAGAAGATTGGCTCGGGGAAATCACGAGCGTGACTCGGTGAAAAAAAAAACTAGGTTTTACTCGGGTTATTTTAAATATGGGTTTGGCCCAAATAAAATTTAAGTTTTCTATTAACAGATTTTAGATTTGTGAAGGAAATAATATTAACTATATTGAATTAAAAACTGATTACCATTTTCAATGAATCAAGTGGATACTCAATAATCTAATTTATACTTTAAATAATTGAATTTAAAGATATGAATCGAAGTTAAATTTACCTTAAATTTTAATGTAACAATAAATTGATTTTTGGTGCAAAGTAAATTCTTAACTGATAATTAAGGTAAATAACTTTCATAAATTAACGAATTTGAAAAGAAATTAAGAATGATTTATAATTTAATTGATTAATAAACAAATAAGTATTCAAATTTATTTGTAAATTGAGCAATTGTTATTCAAAAAGATTTAAAAATCGACAGATCAAATTTAGTCATTAATTAAAAATAATAATTATGAAAACAATTAATTTAAGTTAAGTATAAAGTTAATTTACACTTAAGTTTGTAGTTAATAGAAAATTCATTTAAAATAAATCATTCGATAAAATGAAATTATTTGTTTAACTGAAAATCTTAGTTAAATTAAGATTTTAAAATGGCAGATTTAATTATTCGGTTTATTTCGAATATTAACCGATTGTATTAAATTGTCTATACAAGGTCAAATAAAGTCGAGAAATCAACCTGGAATGGAAAATGGGATCGCTAAATAAAAGCGAAGGTAAGATTTTTCTCACTTAAATGAAATTCGTTTTTACAGTTATTGATTTGATTGATTGACTGTTTGGATGTGATATTAGATATAGTAGGATATAACTATATATATAGCAATATATACATATTGGCATATGTATATATTGGATTGATGATTTCCCGCCTCGTATAGCGGATGAGACCCTATTGCGCCGTTAGTAAGTGGATATTTTTATAAAACCCATATACCGCGATATTCCACCTCGAAGTGGAATTGGTATTGTGCTAACATCTTTGGATGCAGGGAAACAGGTTGGAGGGATCCAACTGGACCCCTCACATTGATTGAATTTATTTCTACTGTGATGTGATAATCTGTGAATGATTATTGATGTTATTGAATTGATGTCTGGAAATTATTTGAAGGCTAAAATTTAGCTGAATGGATGTTAGATATCATCGGATTCCAAAGATAAACGAAGTTGAATTTTTGAAATTCAAGTAGAAAAATTCTAAGTGAATCAATTTTTGAAATTGAAGAAATTTTGAAGAAAGGAATTTTAAAGTATAAAAAGTTAATTTTTATAATCTTATCGAATTAATTCCAAAATCAAGTGAAAATGTTAAATAAATGGATTTCGTAAAAATAGTAATTATAAATTGAAGAATTTAATTTAAAAATTGGATTTTTAAATAGATTGAAAGAAACAAATTGAAATTTATTTTCTTCAAGAGGAATTTATTTAAAAGGAAATAAGTTGGAAGTCCAACTATAAATTTAATTGGAAAATTGAAACGAATTTGGAAGTTGAAATCGTTATAAAGTATAAAAGCAATTTATAAGTGTTGTTTTATAAATCTAGAATCACTCAATTTTGATAAGTAAATTATAGAAGTAAATAAAAGAAGATTTATAAGTCGAAGTTGTTATTAAAATAGAAATAGAATTTATAAACGTGTTTATAAATTCAAAATCAGTTGGATTTGAGAAATTAAATATAGAAGATTTTTAAAGAAGATATATTCGCGATTTTGGATAGCGAATTTTTATTGAGATAAAAATGTGTAGAAATGATTGAAATTGGGTTAAGTGAATTATATTCACGATTTTGGACAGTGAATATATTATTAAATAAAATGGATTTATTTTTGAAGAAGTGATATTATAAATGAAGTTAAACATTTTAAAGATGTTTTTAAAATGTATTATGATATCGAAATCATAGATTTCAACATTCATTGTTGAAATAGACGTTTTTGATGAAAGAAGGAAATGATGGACTATAACACTGTTGTTATAGTAAATGATTTCCGAAAGGAAATGTTTTATATAGTATTGGGATTTATATATCTATCTAAATTTCGAATCCCTATACTAGTGATTTTTGAGTCGTCGTAACGATGTTTTACGTAACATTCGTTTTGACTCAAATTGATGTTGTTATAAAAAAATAGATTTCCTTAAAGAATGAATTTATACTTAAATTTCGATTTAAGTATATTGAATATTTTCCAAGTGTTGAAAATAAAAGATTTGTGAAATACTTATTATTAAATAAGTAAGGAAATACTTTTCCAATATGAAATGAAACATTTTAAGATTTTATCTTCTTAAAGATAAATTGAAAATGAATATGGGAATCGATTTGAAAATCGTATATCGGTAGATATTTTTGAAATATAAATTCACTATGGAATTTATAAAAGAAAGGGAAGTTGTTTAAAAATAAACGTTGATTTATTTTTAAAGTGTGGAAATTTTATATCTAGTAAAGATATTTTGGAAGATAAAATAATTTGGGAAAATTATTTGGAATCTGATGATGTTGCGCATCTTTATTGATAGTTAAATAACCGACTATCAATAATTACCTTGAATATGGTATTTGTTGTGAATTGGATGAATTTGAATGCCACACTTATTTTTAAATAAACGCTCACTATTCGGGTTAGCCGGGAAAGGACCATGGGGTCGTATAACCCATTCCGAATATGTGATACGTCGTTATGAATTGCATTCGAAGACCGGTGTTGAAGACTGGATATTTTTGAAAACGGAAGGATTACCGTCGAGTTACTCTACATCGACTGATCTTCGATTTAGAGGTTTTATCACCCTTAGTGACGGGAAGTCCGGACGTGATTAGAAATTTATCCGGATGTGCAAGGGCTTCGTGAGAAGTGCCTTCGGTTCTGTTCGATCCCGGAACAGACTTGTATGGATTGTGTGTCTGACGTTACAATTTGAGATATAAAGCTGATTCCTTTCAAATACATTTCTGTTGGTGGCGGAGAATTTATTCTCTTAGCTTAACACCCTTCTCTGAGACGTACGAGCTCAGAGGTTATGTAGTTGAAATTCATCAGCGATATATCCCAATTTGGTAACGTGGCATACTGAGTGTTGCTGTGAAATGATCAGTGTTTGATCATTTGCGATATGATCATTTGTTTGATCTTATATCTTTGTGATCATAGGTTGATCATTTGTTTGACCCAAAGCATGGCTTTTTGAGAAGCTTAGCTTTGTGGACGAGACTTCGTCGAGCCTCACACCCCGGAAATGGTCAAAACATGAAGGATGCGGCAAGGTTCTAGGGAGTAGCTCCCCTTAGTGTATGTCATTCCTTCTGGATAAAGGTGGTATCATGGTATGGAGCCCAGATACTTAACCTCTGTGGTTACTGCATTATTATTATTATGTGGTTTGTTGCGAATCGAGGATCCTCGGGAAGATCGGTGACGATCGGGGGATGGCATACGCGTGTCAGTAGTTACCTACTTTTGCAGAGGTAACCCGGCCTTGTGTTGGCAGAGATCTAACCGTAATGTTAGGTTATTTCTCGGGTCGTCTATTCCAGGGATGTACCCATCGTGGATAGGAAGTTCCTTAGCCTGACCATTTGTTGGAAATCCAAAGAAACAATACGAGCCTTGTACGGTATTAGTTGTAGAACCTGCCATTTACGTACGGTGGTCACCACTGTTTAGATGGTAGCTATAGTAGGCATACGATACTGGTCGTATGCTGGCTAAGATTAATATTATACTTTTGAAATGTTTTCTACACTATGCACTAATAATAATATCAAAAAGAATTTGATTTTGCGTAGTAAGCATCTTCGACTATCATAAGAAGAAATCTCCTCCAATTCTGCGTTTGCATTGTGTGTGTGGCAGGAGGTCTTATGGTAGTTTCATTTTCCAAAAGCATTTCGAATTTGTTTTATTTTCTTTGTGAAAAATAACTATTTTACGATCTCACACCAGTCACCATGACTGACTCGGAGTTTATTGTTCCCTTCTAAACTCTGGGTGCCCACAAATTTCCACACGGGCAGTCTAGAGTTATGTTATCAGGATATTCTGGATATTCTGGAGCTTTGGAAGCAAGCTGGATGGCGAAACGTATCACCTATATTTTTGTATTATTCCGCTGTGTATTCTGTATGAGGACAAGTTATATAACTGTCCATTGTTGTATATTGACTCTGATGATTGATGTATGTATAAAATGATATAGTTCTTTGTTTTAAAGATTATTCATTTATCTATTATATATTGTTCCGCTGCGATGTGTAAGATTCTGATATTGTTTTCTGTATCTGATGTTGTTCTTCTTTCTTCTTCTGCTTTCTTCTTCTTTCTTTCTTCTATCTTTTCTTCTTCTTTCTTAAACCCTCACTATTGGAGTTTCCGGCACTCGATTGCTCGATAGTCGATAAAGGGAGTATCGATGTCGAATTTTCGAAAGTCGAAAATTCCCGTACGTGACAGCGTAAAAATAGGACGATTCAAGAGTGTGTGAGAACTATGCTTTCAGATAGTAAATTACCAAAACATTTTTGGGCAGAAGCAGTTGCTACCGCCTGTTATATTTTAAATAGAATTTTAATTAGACCTTTAATTGATAAGACATTTTATGAACTTCTTCACGGAAAGAAACCTAAGGTATCTTATTTTAGAATTTTTAGAGGTAAATGTTTTATTTTAAATACAAAAGAAAATTTAGATAAATTTGATCCTAAATTCGACAAAGGTATCTTTATCGGATATTCTAATAGAAGTAAAGCATACAGAGTGTTTAATTTAAGAACTAACACCATCGAAGAAACAATGCTTGTTTCATTCGATGAAAATCTCAAAATTTTTGAAGATACAAATGATGAAGAGGATTTAATTACTCAAAATCAGGAGTCAACTGAAACTAATAATGAAATTAATCATTCTAATAAAAAGATTAAACTTTTAAAAGATCATCCTATAAAAAATATACTAGGAGATATGCAATCTGTTGTTACAACTAGAAATCAACTAAGTAAAATGAGCAATGTAGCCTTTATATCAACTATTGAACCCAAAAATCAAAAAGAAGCATCAACTGATGATTCATGGATTTTGGCTATGCAAGAAGAACTAAATTAATTCACTAGAAATGATGTTTGGGAACTTGTTCCTAGACCTGAAAATAAAACTATAATTGGAACTAAATGGGTTTATAAAAATAAAATGAATGAACAAGGTGGGGTCGTTAGAAATAAAGCCTGGTTAGTCGCTAAAGGTTATTGTCAAGAAGAAGGAATAGATTGTGATGAAACCTTTGCTCCCGTAGCAAGATTAGAAGCCATTAGGATTCTAATTGCTTTCGCAAATCATAATAATTTTAAATTATTTCAAATGGATGTTAAAAGTGCCTTTTTAAATGGATTTGTATAAGAGGAAGTATATGTTGAACAAACACCTCTTTTTGAAGATGAAAAATTACCAAATCATGTTTACAAACTTAAGATAGCTCTATATAGTCTAAAACAAGCTCCTAGAGTCTGGTATGGTAGACTAAGATCTTACTGATTACAATCAAACTTTGAAATTGGTAAAGTAGATAATACACTTTTTACTAAAAGAAATAAAAATGATATTCAACTAGTACAAGTTTACGTAGATGATATCATTTTCGGATCAACTAATTTTGAAATGAATAAAGAATTTTCTGAAATAATGACAAAAGAGTTTGAGATGAGTCATATGGGTGAATTAAACTTCTTTCTAGGATTGCAAATAAAACAATTAGATAATGGTATCTTTATCAGTCAAGAAAAATATGCTAAAGACCTAGTTAGTAAATTTGGTTTGACTACTGCAAGTGAAAAACCCACTCCCATGGCAACTAATGAGTACCTAAGTAAAGAAGATCTCTTGAAAGATGTAGATCAAAAATTATATAGAGGAATGATTATATCACTACTCTATATCACTGCTAGTAGACCTGAAATCATGCATATTGTTTGTCTCTGTGCAAGATATCAATCCAACCTAAAGCAACCCACTTAAAAGCTGTAAAATGTATCATAAGATATGTTAAACACACCTTTGATTATGGCTTATTTTATCCTAAAAATGATTCTTTTGAATTAATATCAAACTGTGATGCTGACTATGCTGGTTGTAAATCAGACCGAAAAAGTGCAAGTGGAACTTGTCACTTTTTGGGGCATTCTCTGGTTTCCTGGTTTAGTAAAAAGCAAAACACAGTTTCTTTATCAACAACCAAAGCAAAGTATATTTCTGCTGCTTTGGCTTGTTCTCAAGTAATATATATGCAACAAACTTTCACTACACCAAAACAGGTGATTCCCAACGAGTATAACTGTCGCAAACAGTTTCAGCAACGCTTATTAGCGTCGCTGTAGGGGCATCGCAATTTATTGCCAACGCTTATAAGCGTTGGCGAGTTTAGTTTCCCAACGCTTATAAGCGTTGGAAGGTTGTATTCGCCAACGCTTATAAACGTTGGTGTATATTATTTAGCAACGCTTATAAACGTTGGCAAATTAACCATTCAACATTGTTTAATTTTCTATGCTGACGCTTATAAGCGTTGGTATATTTTAATTGCCAACGCTTATAACGCTTTAACAGCATTATTATACTACATTCAATAGGAACCCAAAATTTACAATATTCATGATCAAATAACAACATAAATTTCATAGTCAACTACTTCATAACAGTGTCAACTACTTCATAACAAGTACAATACATAATTAAGTTGGTTAATTCAATACATAATCAACTACTTCATAATAATGTCAAATTGGAATACAAAAAACAACGTAAATTTCATAGTGAAATTCTACAAATACCGAATACGAAAAACTGTCGGAACTGTTTGATAACATAGAAGTAATTGCCCAACGTATCGATCTAGGATTAGCACATGCTTTCCATGCTATTGATTCACTGCATCTTCGAACTATTTGTAGATTTTCAGCCCATGGTGATAAATTTTCACAGCTTTTTAGCACCACTATTGAGTCTCTCCAACTAGAGAGGACTACATAACTTAAGAATGCTTCTGTTTTAAATATGAGATTTCCTTCTTCCAAGTCTTCGGTCATTTCTAGATATTCGGCAGTGCATCGAAGGCCAGATATGTTGGTGGCGGTTAGATCGACGGAGATTCCATAGCAGAATTTGGCAGCAAGTTCGAACGACTCAGGCCCACCAAGTAGAGGATACTTTTAAAAGAACACATTATACGTTAGAAATATGAATTATGTCTAATTCTTACAGTTCTCTGTTTAGGTATATGCTAGTTAGGATCATTGTAGAAAAAGAAATATAAAAAAATGCACTGAAATTGCAGAAGATTATTTGGGTCAAAATGCTCTATAGAAAGTGCAAATTCTATGTAATGCTAGTTAGGCCTTTTACATTATAAAAGTTAGCTAACATAGTTATATCATACTTAGTACCTAGTTATAGCTAATGTTCAAACTGCTCTATAGAAGGTGCAAATTCTATTTAAATCATGCTTATATATACATCTAATATAATTAATATATAACATAAAAAATAACAACGGCTAAAATGAGTCCTTAGTCCCACCTTTCCATCGGAAAAGATTAGAATCTTCTATTGTGAGACATAACTTTTTGTCCTAATTTTTCAAAGTTGATTCATCAGTTTCGTGGTAGACTGTCTGAAAATACTTTGGGCCAAGTCTTCACTAGCAATAACACATATAATGGATTCAACTTATGCAAATTTGTGAAAAAGTACACATTCAAAGTTTTAATGGACTTCTATTATTGTTCTTTAGTTACAGGCTTTTATTTAACTGAAGGCCTATATACAACTTAAAATTTAAGTAAATTGTTTGAGGTCAGTATACAAGGCAAGCACATTTAGACAACTAGATAGACGAAGCTTTAATTAATTTTGTATGCTGGGTCCTTACACCTAAAATCTCTTTGATTTTATTTGGATGAATTAGTATTTTATATACCAAGCCTAGTAGTCAAGTTAACACATTAGAAATATATTTTCACAAGGATATACAACAAACTCTACAAGTGAAAGAATTGTACAATCAATAAAAAGATGCAAACTATGAAATTGTTGTGCATAAAAGATGCATTACAGTCAGGTATCTTCTAGTATACCTCAAATCTCAATGTAACAAAATCTGTACGTTCTGTTCCACTAAGAAAGACATAAATATATTAAAGTAACTAGTTACCTTGTGAAGATGGAACAACGAGTCCTCAACTTTAACTAACAAATCACTTGGAATTTCACTAGTAGCATGCCTGCTTCAACAAGTTTCAAGTTAGGAATAAACATACAAATCAAACATTTTCTTGCAACTAAACAATTAAAAAAAAACAGACCAGGATAGGCCCCTAAGTTCAAAACCATCATTCTTCACACTACTACTATCTTGCCTTTCATTTTTGTAAGAGCCAATACCATGACCCTCACTC
This sequence comes from Allium fistulosum, assembly GCA_030737815.1. Taxonomy (NCBI): domain Eukaryota; kingdom Viridiplantae; phylum Streptophyta; class Magnoliopsida; order Asparagales; family Amaryllidaceae; genus Allium; species Allium fistulosum. The sequence goes on along the minus strand of CM060902.1, from coordinate 210,756,852 downwards.
TCTGATTCCCACATAGCGGAGTTAAAAAGAGATCTTAGATTTGGAATTTTTGCAAAATTTGATAATTCAAACAGGAACACTTTGCTACTTTACCATCAAAGTAGCAGTATCTTCGACTCCACCGCAATTGGGTCATCTGCAAATTCATTCAGGTATATGATTTACAAAATAATTTTTTATGTTAATGTATACAATTTATGTTATGTGATATATATATATATATATAAAACAAAAAAATATCAATTTGTTGATACATCTATGGTATACATACTGAACTTTTAATCTGATAGGATTTGTTAATAAATATTAGTTGACTAATTTTATTGATTAGTTTAAAATTTGGATTATGTAATTAATTTAAACACGTAGGCTTTAATGTGAAATATTGAAAAAGAATCGAGTAAGATTTGTAAATGATTGTAGAAATTTTTTTAAACCATGTATTTGAATGCAAGTAGTTTTGAGAAGCGTAGTAGAAATTATAAAGTGGTAAATCATACGACTTTGAAAATAAAATATCGGATATCAAACAGAGTAGATAAAACTCTTATAATTAATAAGAGAGTTTGAAATTCTTCTAATTTACAGTTTTGTAATAGATGGATGATATTGTTTAAGTAGAAAATTGTATTTGACCATGTATTTGGTAGCTTTCCAGTAAATGGATTCAACTGTATCTCAATACATTAAATTTATTATTACAGACATGCATACATTTGGATATTCAATAGTACTTCAATTCCTCTGTGCCCAAATAGGTATGCCCCATCCCTGCTAAATATGGTCTCAGTTCACTAATTTTCTTTGCAACTAATGAATGATTGAGATTTTGTTGGTCCCATAAAGACACATAAAACTAAGAACATAAGTCTTAACTTATGTACTAATAGCCTATGGATAGAAAGTATAAAACGAAGAAGATATTTCTTTTTAAAGAATTTCTATGTAATTAAGGTTGTTTATTGTTCTCTAATCATATAACTATTAAGCTCATTGCATAAAGCAACCTAGATAAACTTTCAACTGTAGACTGCATCCCACTTTACCGATTATCGATTTATTATTCATTAGCTATATGGATAATATTATTCATTGACTATATGGATAATAATGGGCAATTTGGAAAAGAGTTCAAGTACTGAACAGATCAAAGCAAGATACCATTTCAATGGATAGTCTGTATATCAACTGCATGCGCTAATAATGAGAAGACCAATCTGCACCACTGCTCACCCTTGGAATTCTTGAAATATCCTTTTTGGACGTTTCATCCACAGTGAAATCTGCACCACATACTTCCCCCTGACTATCAACTCTGGGTACTGCCTTAACTTCACTCAAAGGATGCTCATAACTTTGTAAACCCTTAAAAGTTGTGAAGAAACAACCTGATCAAATATAAATGTGTAAGCCATACTATTGCAAGGTCATTCCTTCATTTCACAGAATACAACATTTTCTGAACTTTGGATTATAGGAGATATCCTAAAAAGAAGGATCAGCCACTGGATTTTATAAGAAAAACAAGTACGTATATATTTCATAATCACTACATTAGGTGATGGAGTAGATAGTTATACAACAGTTACCTTTAGGGAATGGAGCAAAAGATCTTCCACAACTTTTCTTCACAATTTCCACATCACCAGAAAGAACCATATTACCTTCTGGGTCAGCTCCCCAGAAGAAAGGAACTCCACCTTCAGAATCCTGCATTTTTAACAAATTAAGTTGTTAAACTCAAACTTCAACCTATCCTGTTTAAATATAAAAAACGAGTGAATAAAGATGTTACTGTACTAGACATGTTTTGTGCATATTATTGTTGTAGATATTGCCTATAGTTCTCAATATAACGACCATACAATATTTCCCAATCACACAGATATAGCAAGTAGATACGAACTACGTTGTTTTTTATTGTTAATTTGACATGATTTGACAATGAACTATCTACTCGATCAAAAATAAATTTGCAATTATGAGAAAACAAACATAACAGTTGTGCTAAGTTCTACTCACTGCAGCGATGAAGGTTGATTTTGTTGAGCTGTCAAACAAAATAAAAGCAAATTTCCCTCTGAAATGTCCCACGCACGACTTGAGTAGCAGGATAAGGACCCCTATCTCTGAGTGTCCTGTAAGCTTCAATGACAACAATTGCTTCACTGGATCTCTTGCCCAATCCATATTGTTGTGTGATCAGAAGAGGTAAATTTTCAAAGAACCCTGCAACTAGGGTTCTGAAAAGAACTTGACAAATACGAGATGTAACATGAGCGGATTTGTTTCGATGATGATCCGAAGCGTTGTTCGCATCTGGCTTTGGTTCCTGGAAGGTGACTTTGTTCTCGATGATGGTGGTTTGATCATTTATTGGAACTATTTGGTGTGGGGATTCGGGGATCGTCTCGATTAATGCAACCTCAAAAATATAACTGGAACCGATTTGGGGAAAATGCGGCCAGGGATAAGCGTGGCTAGGGTTAAGCGTGATATGTTATTCAATTACAATTTTTCCCTAGTATATTTCAATTAACTCCAATTAAACCAAGGCTTACAACGAAAATAAGTGTCGCCGTATTTAAAAGTGTAAATTTTTATTTTCAGTAACACTTATATTGGATAGCGACACTTATTAGCGAGACTAAAATGCAACCCATATAAGTGTCGCCAAATGGAAAAAAAAAGTGTTGCCAAATGACTGTTTTGGTGTAGTGTTTAAACAATTTTTGTTTAAATATCTCAAAATCACCAATTTATTGTGATAATACTAGTGCAATAAATTTATCCAAAAATCCTACTCATCATGCTCGAACTAAACATATTGATATCAGACATCATTTTCTCAGAGATAATATAAGTAAGGAAGTAATTACTCTCGATTATATCAATTCCGAGAATCAAATTGCTGATATCTTAACAAAACTCTTAAATGAATCTATATTTACTAAATTAAGAAGAGAATTAGGTATTTGTTCAATAACTGAAATATAGAATATAAATATATAATAAGTATAATTAAAATTAAATTAAAATAAATCAAATAACAAAAATATAAGTACCTTGTCGACAACCCTCCTTTACCCCTGTCGACATATAACGAATTTTTTTTTCGTTTGAAATTTTCCCACCAAAATTCAAATGGGTGGTTATATATTCTTCTTATTTCGAAATTTTGTTCATTCTTTCTGTTCTTTCCTTGTTCTAACTTCTGAAAACAATAAAACAATGGCCTCCTCCTCCAAATCAAAAAAAATTCAACTTTTTTGTTCTCTTCTCCTTCTACCGCACCATTTCAACGAACTACGCTTGCACGAGTGATGAAAATGGAAGTTTCCTTGAAGGATGCACTGCAACTTATGACTGAAATTCAAGTGGTGCAAATCAGAATGGCCAAAGAACAAGAACGGCAAGGCAAAATCCTTAGAAACTTGCAAAAGTTTCTAATGGACAATCATGCCAATCCCATCTTGATCGATGAAGAATCCTCAAGTGTTCAAGTGCAAGAGGACAGCGAGGAAGAAGAAGAAGCTCCCATGGAAGAAGAGCACGCTGAAGATGACGACAAAGTTGTTTGCGTTGGTGAAGTGTGCTTTGACAAGGATGGAAATCTAGTCGAACAACATGGAAATTTCTGTTTCCACTACCCAAATTGCTCGGTTCATAGATCTCCCATTGTCAAGGATACACATTAGTTTTTTTCTCTCTTTCTTATCGTTATTTGTATATGAGCTTACTTACGTTTTCTACGCAAATGTAAATATAACATTATATAATCAATAAATGATTTGTGTTCTCATATTTGAATTCTCACATTATTATTATTATAAATATTATCATATATGGATTCTTAGTTAGGAGAGTTAGTTATTAAGGGCTAAGTTTTAGTTTCAGAATTAAGTGTTGATTATTTACGATAACACTATCATTATAATCACATGTAATATAGTATTAGATTAATGGGGAGTTGTATAGATTTAAACTTTGTTTTTGTTGATGACAAAGGGGGAGAAGTATAAAATAGGATAGTTAGGCATATATTAAGGGGGAGTTATTAGTTTTAGGGGGAGTTATTAGGATAGAAGTAATATTTTATAAACAAAGGTTGTCATCATCAAAAAGGGGGAGATTGTTAGTCCCTGAGTAGTTGGTTTTGATGACAACAACCTTAGAATAAGATTATAAAATATAAATACTAACATTATTGTTTAGATATATATGTCTATACAGGATATATATACAGGTACCAAAGAATGAAGACTGTACAGTATAGAGATTCAAGAACTGATGAACTCAAGATCGAAGATATCAAGATTCAAGACTCATGAGTATCAAGATTATCAAGAGTTCAAGATTTCAAGATAATTAATTTAGTTAGGAATTTTGTTAAAACTCCTAGAAAAGCACTGACATCTTAAAATCCATTTTATTCGTGGAATGGAATCCACTTCGAGCCCGTTAAAGGGATGGAACCCTAAGTTGGATGGAACCTACGAAAAATCTAGTGGAACATTGTTTTGTATCCACTAACTTTTATTCAACTATTTTACAAAATTATATCTTGTTTTCAAAATGATTTTAAAATCTTCCTTTTTAAATCAAAAACATCTATCTTGGTTTTATAATACTTTTAGCCTCAAAATAATCTTTATTTTCAATATCAATTTATCCTTGGTTTTAAACCATCTTTTAATTATAATATATTTAACTTTTAATATTTATACTTAGATTTAAATATAAAATTATAGTAAAATTTTATATATACCAAAATATTATTCTCTATACTTATTTATGTATTTTAACTATAGTTAAGTATATTTATAAAGTTTAAAATAGTTTTTATACAAGATAGAAGTTATTTTCAAAGAAAAACAAATTACCAAAAATTACTTTGGCCTGTCGACAACCCCAAGGAACCCTTGTCGACAAGGTGATAGTTTATTTCAAAAGTTTGAATTTCAAAGGAAGTGTCTATTCGTCATATCCTTTCACGAATGGACATGGCTGTTGTTCTACTATAAATAGGGGATGTTTTAAATGAATTTATAATCATATTTTCTCTGATTTCACTCCTCTTCTTCTTCCACATTTCTTTATATACATTTTTACCATTACTCTGCTGAAATCACCATTGAATCTAACTAGATCATCTCTGGTTTGATTCTCTATCACTATCTCAACAAGATCCCAGTGCTATTCAGAGTTATAGACTTCTTTGTATTCAATCGAGCGAGAAAAGGTGTGATTATAGCCTGGAAAATCAATCGGGTGAACTTGTTGCCCATAAAATCAAGTATCTCTACCCAGAGGATTGTGAATCTGGAGCGGTGTACCTCGTTGCCTTGAAATCGAGTGTGTAATTGTAAGAATTGATTTTGAAAGGAAATCCATACTTGTGTTGCGGGACTGGATGTAGGGTAACTCCGAACCAGTATAAAATCCGGTGTGTTCTTTCCTTTATTGCTTTTACTTTATATCTGCATCTGTGTTTGATTCTGTGATCATATCTGTGTCTGAATATTGCATACATTTTTGTTCAAATTAATATAAACTCAAAAAGAATTAGTAATTCCTTAAAACACTATTCACCCCTCTCTAGTGTTAATTCTAGCCTTAAGATCCGTAATCCGCATTTCTCACACAATCATGGCTTGCCTAATAGGTAAGGAGATGAAGAGTTTAGGTATTCAAAATGTTAGAGTTAGGGGTATGCCCTAGGGGTTGTCACATACATCTAACTCGATAACTAATCGTATTCAGAATAAAAGGTGTTTTCTTTCTATTATATACTTGATATAATATGTTATATTAGTTAATTAATTTAATTAAATGATATTTAATAGAAAATTCATAAATGGTGTGTCTGTGATAACAATTACAAATAGTTGTAATCATGAGTATTGTATCAAAAAATTACCAAACACATCATTTCAAATGTTCCTAGTCAAGATGAATCAAGACTGGATATCGGTGTATCCACTGGGACTAGAGTATGTAACGCTCTTAATGTTAGGCAGTGTATTACTCATGACGGTCGGAGGCACCTTAGGGTTACGTACTGATAGTTATTGGATATTATGTAATGGCTTATTCGATTGTTTTCTGTTAGTTAATATAACCAAGGTCAAACAGAAAATATCGATGTGATTAATTTACACAGTTCTCTCGACTTGAATACTATCGATCTTCAATATGAAAGCTCCACTTTAATTATAGTCAAATCATGGCATGACGTCCATCGAGTGACTATAGTTGCATCGAATAAAAATATTGAAAGTGAAATACTATTCAAGAGAGGATTTAACTCCTCAGTTATATGAGTTTAGTATCACAGTCAACTGAAGTCTACTCGAAGTCAAACTCTTTAGTCAAAGCATTTTGGTTAATGATAATAATTATTATTGAACTAAGTACAAAATGTTTGGACTATAGAGTTGAATATGGATGATATTGGAATTTTGACCATTACCAAATTCTATAAATCTAAAATGATATAGTTTTGACGAAGAGAATTTGTGTAAATAAAAGTCACAACCAGATAACGCATAACAAAGTAAAATTGGATTTTACCAAAACCAAGTAAGTGATAAACTTGACCAAAATGTTACACCATCTACTGAGTGACGTGTGAACATTAATATTCGAATAGTTTGATATTAATCGCTGATCAAATTTACACCCGACGATTCACAAAATCGAAAATGATGAATTCTTCTTTGACTAAATGATTTAATTAATTTATAATTGTCATAAATTAAACAAATTGAATAATAGTTTTGAAATATTATTTGAAAATTGAATTTTTATTTGATAAATGAATATTAATTATACTTATAAAAGGTATAAAGCACTAATCATATATGATATCGATATGCATTTTAAAGTAGATTTAAAATGCAAAATATTCATTCGTGCTTAAATGGGTTTAAGGCCCATCATGTGGGCTGATAGGATCGACTGCAACATGGGGGGTATAAGGGGCTCAAAATATGGGTTAGAGGGCTTGAAAATGGATGACCAAGTTTAAAGGAGGTAGAGTAAAAGATGAGATCTTAAATTCTCTCCTTTCCACCCTCTATTTAAGCATCTCTTTCTCCATTTGACTGAGGACTTTGGAGCCTCCACTTCTAGTCATTGCTAGCCGAAAGTTCCCTCTTATCTCTCTATTTATTGAGCCCAAATCAAGTCAATCCAATTACTAGACGACGGTCAACGGTTCATAGACTAGCACTATATTACATCATAAATCGTTTCTAGGAACTTACATCATTGTTTCAAGGTGTGCTTAAGGGCTTTGGCTGTAAGGTGTGGTTTTAATTAACTACAAACATTAATTTATATTTATAACGCTTATATATATATTATTGTTAGTCTGGTGACGATTCTAATATGTAGATTTATTATCACAATATAGATTAGTTATATGTATATATGCATATATGTTTATAAAATATTTTTTATGATAATTCATCCTTATATAGTACGGCTCAGAATGTTAAAAAACATTTTTTTATTATTTAAATGATTTAATAATATAATATACACATATATCTATATAATTTATAATTTAAATATTATATTATAAATATGTAAAATATGAAAATAAAATATTATATACAATGTTTCAGAAGTAAATTATTTTCGACAAAATAATTTTTTAAAATTTTTAAACATTATTTTTAAATAATTTTTAAATCAATTTATCATATAACTAATTATATAAATTCATACATATATTATAAAATATATTTTAAATTTTATAAAATCATATTAATACACATTGAACTCATGGTAGAAATTAAAGAAAGACATTTTTTTTATTAATTTTTAATATTTAAACTAAAATTAGAAATTGAACAATTGGATTTTTAATAGTTTTAAATTATAAAATTATATATTAAAATTTTAAATTTTGGTCCAAAATTTGCTGGAAGTTTAAATTTTAAATTTAGATTCAAATAAAATATTTATCCTAATTTTTAAATAATTATTTTTGGTTTTATTAATATGTATATATATATATATATTCAAAATTAATTTTTTTTAAATAATATCTATGCGTATTATTAGATCAATAAATATATTTAAATAAAAATTATTTTATAGTTATATATATTATTATACATATAAGTATTTAATTAAAATAATAGTTTATATATATATATATATATTTGTTTAAATACCATTTTTTGACTTTACGGTAAAAATATATATTTATTTGTTATATTTTAAATGATATAAACATACCGATATCAATATATATACATTTTATTAATATTATACGTATATATTTATATATAAATATTTATATTAAATAAAATTATGTATAAAGAAAATTTTAATATATGTATATGTATATATGTATATAATGAAATATTTTATTATAAAAGAGAAAGTGTGTGTATATATATACACATACGTTTGGACAATACATTTACATATTGGATAAGCTAACGTGTCGGTTGCGATGACAATCCCAACATCTATATAAGGGCATGCTATACCTTTCATGGATTGATATGTTACACACACACACACTTATATATGTGTATGTGATATATATATATATATATTTAACATAACATAAAATTAAATAATACAGTATCATTTTATAAGTTTACATAAATTAAAAGATTTTATTTAAATAAAATTTAGAAATGTTCTAAATAAATTAGACTTCATAGGCCCAATAAAGATCCAATAAGGGAACTTTTTTGAAATTCATTCATAACTTTCGGGCTGTTCCAGTTCCAACAATGGTATAAGAGTCCAATAGCCTATGCGGTCTGAATTAGTCATGTTATGGTTAACTAATTAAAGCCTACCCATATAGTAGGCTGTCTAGAAAAGTAGTTTCTAAGGTTGGGTTTGATAATTAAGTACACTGCGCTAGCTGGTTACTAGCCTAGTCCGAAATGATGATGTAAGCCTAAAAGGTTATCCCTAATAGAAAAGGACCCAATTTGAATTGGACCTTGTGCTAATTTCAATTTTTTTTTTGAAATTAGAAAATAGAAGTTTTAAATTTAAAAGTTAAATTTAAAATAATAAAAATATTATAAATGTTATAATATAAAATTTCAAATTGTTTTGAAAATTAAATTAAAAATTAAAAATTTAATTATTAAGATTAAAATAAAATACATATTATAAAAGTTATAATATAAAATTTTCAAAATGCTTGAAAATGTTATAAATTTATTTCAATTTTCTTTTAAAGGTTAATAAAATATATAAATTAATTAAATAAGTTATTTAATTAAAAATATATACATGTATTATATATTTTAATAAATGTTCTGATATTTGAAAATGTTTGAGGTATCATAAGTGTACATGTATGTATATAAAATGAATTTAGAAATCAATATAAATTTAATTAAAATTGTTTAATTAAATAAATAATTAATAGGTAATTAATTAATAATATATATACATATATGATATATGTGTTATACTATAAAGCTTATAGTAATAATAAATATTTAATATAAATGTTATATTAAGATAATACATAATTGCTTTGCCAAAAGAAAAAAAAAGATAATACATAATTAATTAAAAATGTTAAATTGTTAAAATTTAGTGTATAAGATATAATTAATATAATGTTATACATAAGATTATTAAATTAAGTAGCATGAAATATAAAAGTTATAGAATAATAAAACTTACATAATATGAATATATAAATTAAAGGTGGAACATTAAGAAACCCTATATAGACTTAAAGAATAAATTCATATTTAAATATACGTATACCATGATTTATGATGTGTTCGACACTTGAATCACGAGGTATTTCATAGGAAATACATTATTTTACAAGTAGATATCACTCAATGTAATATATTAAAGTTTATGAATCTTCAATATAATGTTGTCCTCTATCATTTATATATTAATAGGTTACTTGCATACTCTTTAGTTGTTGAACTTTCCTCAAACTAGAGATGTTATGTGTAGTATTATTAATATACGGGTTAAGATAATTGCACGTCTTTTTTGAGCTTTCCTCAAGGTTTGTGCATTATACTTAGGCCATTGCAAAATGATAGGTCCGAGTAAATAGTCTCACTTTACTTGTTGAGCTTTCCTTAAGGTAAAGCAAGATTAGGACAAGGAACCACAAATTAGGAGTCGTATTTAATACAATTGATAAAGAGTTATCCACCGTATGCGGGCCTAGGATTTGTTGAGCTTTCCTCAAGGTCACAATCCTAAGGCATATGAGTCCTAACACCCACTAGTGAAGTCGAAAGACTTCTATGTTTCACTTAGGATTTGGTGAAACATAAAAGATTAGTGGGAGCCCAAATGGAAACGTACATGTTTCCTTTACCTTCTCAAACACGTGGCCCTCCCCTTCTTTTCTTTTAAAATGCACGAATTCCTTTTCTTCCCTCTTTGTAGCTGAACAAGAGAATGAAATCAAATTCGTTCGTTCAATCAAGAGAAAAAAAGGAGCGAATCGAAAATCGATTCGAACTCAGAAAAAGGGGGGAAAGTGATCGAGTACGAACCGAAGTCGTAATCAATCTCGTGATCGAAGATTTCATCGCAAGTCGTCGCGATGACATGAGTGTAGGTGGGATGCGTATGTGCATGCGTACGCGTGGCACGCACGTGGCCGGAGGATGGTGGAGGATGATCATTTAGGGTTCACGTTGGCTCGCATGGGCATGAGGGGATGGTGGGTGAGGTCGCGATGCTCTGGTCATTCTCGAGCATGCGAAGCAGGGCATAGATGGGTTTGATTTTGCAATACGAACGAGGTGAGCGACGGTTTGGCGATCGTTGCCTGGGAGGCGACTCGTGACCAACGTTGGGGCAGTGGCCATCGGTGGGCGGTAGTCTGATTTTGGGAATGACGTTAATCAAGGGTAAATGATTTGTTTTGAAATTTTAATTTAATTTAAGTTAATCATAAATTAATTATTCTAAGTTCTAAAACTTCATAATTCATTTATACGAGGTCCTAAATCAATGAAACCAGTCGAGTTTGGTTCGTAGCTGGAAATCGATGCAATAAAAATCAAAGGTGAGTAAAATCTCACTCATTTGGATTGCTAGAATAATTAAAAAAGGATGAATTTAAATTATTGATTGTTAGTTGATTTTTTAAATTATTACCTATTGAATGTTAAATATATATAGTAGTATATATATTAGTATTTGGAGTGATATTCCCGCACATTATAGTGGATGATGCCCTATGCGCCCCGCATAATAGCGGATGACCCTATATACCGCGATGTCCCCCTCGAAGTGGGATTGGTATTTTTTTATATTGTATTAACATCTGTGGATGCAAGGAAACAGGTTGGAGGAATCCAACTGGATTCCTCAAATATATTGTTTATTTTTCATATATAGTGATATATGATTTGTGTAGAATTTGGAAATATTGGATGCTATTGTAGCACTGGCCTGAATTTTGATAATTTAAATACTATAAATATATTTTTAAAATTTAAAGAATTAAAGGCAATTTGATATAAAAATATATATATTGGAATTGGAGTTATTTTAAAGAATTGAATTAGAAAAATATATGTGAGTTTTGGTTATACTTAACTATTGCGAATTAATAAATGGAGATTTTTTTTTAAAATGAATTTTATAAGAGAATGTATAAATGATATTCTGGAAATATAAAAAGGAGTTAAAGTCAATATTAAAAATAGATTGGAAGTATAAATGGAATTTATAAGAAATGAATTTAAATAATGGAATTTAAATAAATAAGATTTGTTTTATGAACGGGTAAAAAAACAAAGGAGTTATGAAATTTATAAACGATGTTTATAAATAAAGAAATTCGATATCAGATGATAATTGGAAATATAAATTCATAGGGGGAATTTATATTAGAATATGGAAACAGGGTTGAAAAAAAAGAGAGTAGATTCTATTTTTGAAGTGAGAATGGTTAGGGAATTGAAAATAAATCGATATGTTGTGAAGTCGAGAGGATGTTATAAAATAAATTGGTTATTGAGATTTTAAAATATATTTTTATTTTTAAGAAGTTAAGTTTGTTTCAAAAAGGAAAACTTTATTTTTTAAGCTATGAAATTTTAAAATAGTTAGTATTGAAATACTTCGGAAAATGGATTTTTAAATATTCAATATTTATTGAAATAAAAATCTTAATTTTTATAATTCGCTTTGTAAATTGATTTGTTTCATTTAAATGAGTTATTGATGGTTTATTAAAAATGTTTGGTATTTTAAATAATAACTTTAAACATATTTTAAAATAAAAATAAAATACTATTCTTTAAAAATGCTCATTATATATATATATAGTTTGGAATGATTGAAAATTTATTTATAAAATTCTCTCGAGATGGGTAAAAAGGTGCTAATTTATGGATGAGATTTTATAAGAGAAAACTTATAAATGGAATTCTAGAGACTTGAGGAAAATTTCCAAGGGGTAGATGCGATAACTTCGGAAAGAAATTGAATTCATTTAAAGAAGTTATAAATGGTTAGTTGGGATTATAAACAAGTATAATCAGTTTGGAAATCGTAGGAAGGATTTATTAAAAATCCGGAGACTTATGAGATAAGTTATGAAATATTTCCAAGTTTAATATTGAGATGATTTGGAAATTATACGTATAAATATTTTCCTAAGTATCAAAAAGAGGGTTTTGGAAATACTTTTAGGGGAAAATGATGTGGAATAGAAATATTTTCTAGTGTTACAAAAATGGAAGTTGGAAATATTTCTAAGTGTTAAGAATGATGAAATATACTGTTATGGATACAAGTGTTGAAATTGTTTCCAAAATATAGAAATATTGAAAAAGGTTGAGCATATATCTCAGTAAAGATATTTTGAAGAAAATGTTTTGAAGGTTTATATTAAAAAATAAGGCCTAGTGTCTATTTATGGATGTTTATTTGATTGTTAAATAACCGACTATCAATATTGGCCAATTTCGTTAATCGTTTCGAAGAGACTGGGATCGGATTTAATTATCCGAAAACCACTTCGATCCGGTTTGAATGTAACGAATGAATACCGTGAAGACGATGAAGATGGTGATTCGGTTTGTCCAGACCCAAGGCAACTTGTATGGACGAATGCTATCAGAACATCGTCATTAGAGGACGATGAGCATTCTAAGTAAGAATTGTTTCTTGAAAGGTAACGCTTAGCCTCGAACCTCATCAACCAGAAATTACTAAAACATGGGAGATGCAGCAAGGCTAAGTGGGTCGCACCCAAGTAGGGTATGTTATCACTTTTCTAGATGTCCTCAGAACCCTATTTATCTTAGATATGGGTATACATGAAAGAAGAAGCGATCGATGGTAAGGGTGGGAACACCCGAGGTGATAACATATTCGGCCTATCCAGGTTAGGGGTAGGCCGGTTTTGTGTAGCAGGGGATCCAGGCATGGTCTTCGGTACATTGTTCTAGAGGTGTACTGTGATGGGCGGTACCCCAATGGCCCAGTCATTTGTTGGAATCCATTCTCCAATACGAGCTTACGGTTTTGTTTGTAGAGCCTAGTATGCTAGAATTTAATTAATGTACCAATTTCAGCTATTTGAATAAGTATTTGTATTTAGACACTATTATAATATCACTGGATTTTCTATAAAATGTTTTGGTTATCGTAAGGTGAAAACCCGTCATGTTTATGTGTGACGCTGTCTTATGAGATACCTTTGTTTTTCAAAGGATTTTGATAACTCTAATAATTCAAGTTGAGTGTGTTTTCTCACGCTGGTTTTCCAGACTGACTCGGGTGTTATTTTATTATAATGCTTGGGTCAGACCGAATACTACAGATTCAGGATAGGATGTTATGGAGCTCAAGAGATGAGCTGGATGGCAAGGCGTAATTCCGTACATGATTATTATTCCACTGTGTAAGGACAAGTTATTAAACTGTCCAGATTGATTATTGCCTATTGTACTCTGATGGTTGTAAATATATAACAGTTACAGATTTCTTGTATTTAAATTCTGTTGTTATATATTGTTCCGCTGCGATTGTGAGACTCTGATGTTGTTGTTTCCTATTTTCTTCTTCTATCATTCTTCTTCTTTACCCTAGTTATTCGCTCTTTCGTACAATTTGGGTTGAACATGATTGAATTATTATCAACTCAAAGGGAAAGGAACTGCGGGTCGCTACATAATCTGTCTTATGCAAACTTACCTACCAAAAGAGATAAACATCGTCCAACTGTTCAAAACAAAAATAAACTGATGGGTTGTAGTCATTTGATTTATGGACCACGATGCATATAAACACCTGCTTTCCGGAAGAGACAGACTGTATTTTAACCATAAACATATCCACCCAAAAAGACATGCCTACCAAATTTAAGAATGGTATCGACTCTCAGGTCAATGAAAAATAAGTCATCTTCTCTCGAGGATCTATCACTTGGAATTTGAACATCGTAAGATAATACAACTATAAAGTGTTAATTACTGTCACTTTAATAATCACAAGAATTTAACTACCGTCCCATACCAGATAGTGAAATTAAAGTATTTATTAAAGGCTAGTAGTTTCCACTCAAACTCTATTTAACAAATTATAGTAATAAGTGAAAGAATTGTACGAAATGTCCCATACCAGTTCCATAATTCAATCGTTTATTAAAATTATTTGTTTCGTAGAAAAGCACGAAATCTCAATAAAATCTCAAATCCATAATAAATAAAATGAAAGAGTTTTAAATTAATTTATATATACAAAGATATAATTTTCCAAAATCACTTTTAAATTTGTAAACTCAGTTTAAAGATGAGTTTCTTATTTATAAAAGTTTTTGAACTCTTTCAAAATTATTCAAACCTCTTATATAACAAAATCACTTGATATTAAAATTATTACTTTCATAACTGCTTTATAAAATAATAATATATTTAATCTTTTGCCTCTAAAACATTTCCAAAAATTATATACTTAAAATAGTAAATTTAAAAAGTTTTATAATTAAATATTACTCATTTTTAAAAGCTTTGAATAGAAATTTTGAAATAAGAAATAATTTAAGATTTTAATATAATTTAACAATATTCTATAAAATAAATAAATTCCAATAAGGATCAAAATAGATAAAATCTCATTTTGAGAATCTTTTAAAAACATTTAAACAACTCAAACAATAAACCTATCGGAAATTCAACATCTAGAGCCAACACCGCTCTATAAAATACATAATTCCATAATACAGAATAATTTAGCGACCCTAGTTGCTTTCCTACAACTTTGATCACACAAACTATGCACAACCATCGTACAATTAAACTACAAAAATCAATTGTTTTTTGATGGTTTCTACTGTCATGCAACTACCTATCAGCATTAATTCAAATCCAATATTTCAATCTTACAATACTACTAATTCAAGTACCAAACCAATAGAATCCATAGCATGCAATGATATCTATATAATTTCATTTAATAACTACTACTAATTTATGCAATTCATAAGCCAAACCAAGCACGTAAAAATGATATAATTATATAGATATAGATGTGTTAAATTAACCCACCTTAATCCATTGCCGAAAAAGACATCCCCTTTAGCTTCAACATACACCCAAAATCCCAAATCAATCGTCGCCAAAACACTAACTACCATTGACGGTGCATCTTCATCGTCACTGACCAACACCACCCACACGCACCGACATCACTACCTTCAGCCACCTACGAATGCACAAAATCGACGAAGCCGCTTCTTCCTCCGCCTACTCGTGCTTGCTGCCAACCGAAGTTGCGCTTGCTTCGACCCTATGCGACTTATTTCGTTCGCTGGTCTTTTTTCTCTTTCGCTCATTGATTTTGATTGCACGATTTAACATTTGAGTAGATTGGGGATGACGGGTTGAAGTCATGGATTAAAGAAAACAGGTTCGGGGAAGAGAAAGGGGGTTTTGAATGGGCTCAGTGTAACAACCCACTATTTTGGACCATTCAAATTGACAATAAATCCACACATGTCGGACTTGAATAATTCAAAACAATAGATTGTAAATAAATTTGGCAAAACTCAGAATATAAAGAAAATAAATCACAGATCATAGACACAGAGTAATATAACAATGCAGCGGAAGCAAAGAAATAGTAGTTCATGAAGCTACTATATATGTATACATCAGAGTTAACAAGATACAATAGAAGTAAAAGATACAACAGAAGTCTCAATATGAAAATCAAGTATAAATCAGAATACATCACTGGAATCAACTGAATGACTGAAAGCGAAATAGATAGCTGGATCTCCAAGAAAGCTCCAACTCCAAAGGTGAGTCTTGAATGCTGTATCACTCAGTCTGACCCGAGCGTAAAGCAAAACACAAAACACTCGAGTCAGGACATACATACTTATACAATGTAAACCAACTCAAGTGAACTGTAATAAAGATGCACAAGTAACTTAAAGGATGCTTGGAATCGCCCATCCTTTAAGGATCCGTTAAACTATTTACTATGTAGTAATATTCGCTATTATAATAATGTCTATAGTAAAATAATCTTACTTTTAAATAGCGTTAAGGGGTTACCCATATAGCCCTTAACACATAATAGTCCTAGTAGTCTATCCAGTGTCAGCGTACCCCCAGATCGGGAGCTACCCTCAATACTCCATATGCTACGACACAAAACCCAACTCGTAGTAAGGCTCGATATGGTAGGTGACACGGCACAACAAGGCAATGCCAGGGTAGATATACCAATTACGCATCCGGACTGGTGGTAACGCATATCAGCCACTACCGCCCACCTCGGAACACACTCCTAAATCAAAATCGAAGGGTGGCCACCAAATCAACCACAAAGTAATAGAATGGTATCGAAGAAATGCGTCCGATCAGAGGTGCTACCTCATTGGCCCGTCAATCGCTCCTGTTTTAGCCACCTTATGCCAACTCACGGGAGTTGGGTCCACGTATATACCTCAATAGGAATCGTCGCCACCATCCTACTTCATTCTAGAATCTCCACCGCGTACACGGTTTTCAAAGTGGTTTTCGGTATCGACAGAGAGTATGCCCATATCCGATCCCGGTCTCTTTGCCAACCAATCGTTATTTTAACCCATGGATATTTATTCAAAAATCATTTATACTTTAAAATCCAAAATATCATATCCATTTCAAAACTAAATACTATATTATTTCATTTCATAGCCAAATTAATATATCATTTCCATTTCAAAAACCAAAGACATAATATCATTTAAATTCAAAAGCCAAATCAATATATCATTTAAATAAAACCCAAATTTCCAAATCACTGAATACTTCCTTAACTTTATTAAACTTGAAATATTCCTTTAAATCATCTTAAACCAAACCACTTTATAAAGTCACATTCTTAAATCTTCAATTTCAATAAGTTACAAGTTAATATATTTTAAGACAATTCTTAATTAAATACAATTTCACACAATTTCTTTTTTCAAAACCATAGTACTTTTCAAAGTTATAACAACTCTGAAACCCAACACTTTGAAACCATAATATTTTGAAATCATAACAATTTAGAAATGTTTTTCTTTGAAAATCATAATACTTAGAAAATCATAACACCCTTAAAATAATATTCATTTAAACCATTGAAATTCATTGTCAAATAATATTCATTTCAAAGTTGTAGCATTTCTAAGTTCATTCATTCAATTATAAAATTTCCAAAACATTGTATTTTCAGCTAACAACAGCACTTATATAGTGCTACAGTAGATATATTAGTAATATTTCAAAACATTGTCAAATTCGGAAACAGCGGCACTTATAAAATGCTACATTAGGTATTAGAATTTCAAAACAGTTCAGTTTAAGAAACAGTAGCACTTACCAAGTGCTATAGTAGATACTTAGTTATTATTTCAAAACAGTTTACTTTCAGCAGCAACAACACTTACAAAGTGCTGCAGTAGCTCTCTGGTTATTCCAAATTATAGTTTAGTATCAGCAACAACAGCACCTACAAAGTGCTGCAGTAGCTCTTTGTTATTTCAGAACTTAGTCTATTTACAGAAATGACAACACTTAACAAATACTGTCTTAAGACCACAGCATTTCTAAAGTGCTACCAATATTAATTCCAGCTTTATTATAAAAAATTTCAGAAACAATAAAACTTAAAATTTGGTCATTTTAACTTATAAAAATCATTTTTTTCGCTTCAAAAATATTCATTTGGATATCTTAACTTATGATTCAATAAAATAAACACTTAATAAGTAAATATCCAATTTAAACAATAATTCATTCATTAAGTCAAAAGTAAATTATTTTCTCAACCTTTACTTTAACAATTAACTTAATATTTTATTTTAAAATACCCATTTCCCAAGTAAAATTTTATTTTCCCTTTATTTACTTAACTTAAAAGTTTTCATTCAAAACCAAATCTCCAAATTCCAAGTTAAGTCATAATTAAAGTTACATTCTTCCATTTAAAAATCATAACTATTTATTTTACAAAACATAACATTTCACAAAAGAATATTTTATCATAGTTAATATAACAATCAAATCTTTTTCTTTTAGATCTATTCATTTAGACATTAATTAACTATGGTTTTCTAGTTAAATACATTTTATTACAAAATGTCCAGTTAAAAACTGTATTCCATTTTATCAGTTCAAAATACATTATTTATTACACAAAACAGGTCTGTTTCATAAAGTAAAATTCATAACAATTACTAGTTAGATTTAAAATTTCCATATTAAGCCAGATTCAATTATTAAGTTATTTATCATCAATAAATGTCTTTAAATTCAATTTAAAACCAACACATCTTTAAAATTTCCATTAAAGCCACTTATTGACTTATAAAACCTTAACTTATAGAAAACCAACATCTTCTTATATTTAAGTCATTTAAATCAAATCCTTTAGCTCAAATTTCATATATTTAAAACATTCAAAATACTTAATAATATTTAGGAAAATATTATTTAAAAAAATAACCATAGGCCTGTATAATATTTTCTAACCTAGGTCAAGTGATACGGATATGTATCATTTCAATCCGTAATTTAAAAATAGAAAAATCCGGGTTCTATCATTTCAAACCCGCAATCCCAAGTCAAATAAAATAAAATAAAAATACAATAAAAATCACTCGAGCCTATCATTTCAGCCCATAATGATTTTTCCTTATTCTAATATCCGTTCGGGTATGTATCATTTCAACCCATAGTGATAGGGAACTTGCAGTATGAGATACAGTAATTTAAATGAACAGTATAACATATAATAATATATCAAGTAATGTAACAGGTATATAAACAGCATTTAACATCATATAATATATTACAGTCATGTATGAATAACATATCAATTTATACAGATTCACTTGTCATCATTTCACAATAATATAAGTACATATGTCTAGAGTGATAAAACTCACTTTTAGAGTTAGAGATGACAATCAATCACAAGATAAACTACTCCGAAAAGCACAACAAAGCACGAATCAAATACAAGTGGATGGAGGGCCAAGATTCAATCTTGTAACAAATAATTACAAAACATATATAAGAATATGATTTCAATACAAACAAATAGAAATTAAAACAATGTAAAGATGTGAAACAAAATGACATAACCTTTGGTTTAACCAACAAGTGACTCGACCACTATGTAAATGGGCTAGCCACACCATCACATGGCTCGGCCATGATCATTCAAGGGCATCTATGCTCGGCCAAAGTGGTCATAAGGCCCGGCTAGGCAAGGAAATGAAGAGGAGTGGCAAGGCAAAGGTCAAGTGGAGACAAAAGCATAAATCAAGAGGAGTTTTTTTTGCAATTTTAGTGATGGAGTTTGCTCTAGGGTTCACGGCCTTGGTAGGTGATGATGTGAGGAGGTGGAGGCCGATCATGTTGGTGGTGGAGAGGAGATGAGGTCGGCTGGCACGGTGTGGCCGAGCTAAAAAAATTAGAGAACAAAAGGAAAAAGAAAAGAAAAAGAGAAGAGAAGGAGGAGGCCATTGAAAACTTACCGTGTTTTCCTCTGGAAGCAAATAAATTTGAGAAATGAGAAACTTTTCCTTTATGCGTGAATTGCAAAATAGGTGGTAGCTAGGGTTATGAAGATGAATGGACAAAAGATTAAATGGTAAGAAAATATTAAAGGGTATTTATTTCCAATTTAATAAAAGAAACGTATGAAGAATCTTTAATCAGAAGAGAAAGGACAAGTTGGGAAATATTTTGTGCGTGAATGGTGTAGTGTAATGCACGGCTAGAAGGAGTTTGGACGGCAAGAAAGTGGAAATGAATGTTAAGAAATGGAAAAGGCAGGAGTTACGGGAAAAAGAAACATATATATATTTTTCTTAAATTTGTATAAAATGTTACATTTCTAAACGTGAAATCTTATCAATTGTACGCATCAATTAAGATTTAAAACCAGTTAATTAATTTACCTTAGTTCCATTCCTTTTACCAATAAATTTACATTTCTATTTATTTTATACTTTCACACCTCCCGTTACTGCATAAATTCTCATTAATGACATTAAAGATTTTCTAATTATTTTATAGACTAAACAGGCAACTTATAATAGCTGTTATCACTACCCTTAAATACACTTAAGTTTATCATATATTCAACTAATTATCATAATTACTTACCTAATATTGAATTCATTCAATTACTATCAATTATACAAATTTATTTATTTATACACCACTTACCCTTATATACTTATATTTAAATTTATACTCAAATATAACTGTTATAACTAAATTAATATGCCAATTACATAGGAACTCACACCAGTTACTATTACTTTAATCCACATTAATGAATCCATTATTATTTACAAATCAATGTTACAATTACTCAATTAACACTGATTTACTTCAATTTCTATTTATCACATATTATCTCATTAATGATTCAACATTCACACTTGTTTCACACTTGTTTCTTACATTCAAATTTATAACTAATTTACATTATTTCATCATTGGGACTTCATTTCAATTGTTACTAATTTGTTCTAATTACCATTGTTCAATTATTAATAGATAAAGTTATTTTTTCTTCCTTTTTATTTCTTCCAAATTTATTTACCAAAATCTTATTAAATTGACAACTTTAATTATTGGAAATTTACGGGTCGGTACACTCTCCCCCACTCAAAACTTTTCGTCCTCGAAAAGGAAGAAGGTAGGAGAATAGAAACAACCTGAAAGAAAAGAGATTGGAAAGCAAAGAAGATAATAAATCTAAAACCATGAAAATTTCATCTTACATTAATAATTAATTTCATCCTTTTGATTTTTTTCTTAAGTTAAATAAATCTTAACTATTTTTAAATCTCATTATCTCATCATACAATTATCTTAAATTAACAATTTTCCAAAGTTATGAATTTGAAAATCATTTATTATACTCATAATTTATTCAATAAATTTTCATTCTTCTTTATTCCAGATTATTATTAAATTTATTCCACTTAATATATCTAATCATATATATTAAGTATATTTACACTTATTATAACTACTCAATTTGTTTATAATTCCTTTAACCCATTTTATATTGTAAATTATTCAATTAACTTTTTATTATGTTTACCTCTATAAATCTCTTTATAACTAAAATTTAAGCGTATAACATGTATTATAACCACTCAAATTTTATTTATAAAATCCTTTTATATTGTACATTATCCAAATACATTGTTAACTTCTAAATAATTAAGGTAAGTTATATTGGAATGCAATAAAATATTATACAAATAAAACTTTCAAATTCAATTATTCAAGAATAAATATTTATTCAAAATTTTGGCTTCATTTATAATTGAAATCATATTTTAAGATAAAATTTAAGAATTAAATTTCCAGTTAACTTCAAACTATTCTAGATAAATAAATATATATACATAATATATATCAAATCAACTTTAAATCGTATATCAATATATATATTATAAATCAAGTCAATTTTTTTAAAATGCAAATCAATTTAATTCCCCAAAGCAAAACTGTAGTAAAACAACAAAATGGTCTCTTCACTTCGAAACTCAAAAATGAATGTCGATGATGCTGCAGTCATCACCGAAATTATTTTCCAGCGACAAAGAGAAGAGCACTGATTTACAACTTTAAAATTCTTTAGAAACGATTTCTATTCGGAAAATACTTTAAATAATGTATCTTTAATCTTTAAAATCGAAGTTCGAAATCATCGGAAATTAAATTCTCAAATTCTAGTTTTAAATTCATTTTAGTTTCCAAATTAATTTATAACCATGTTTTATAGTTCAATTTTTTTATATATGAACAAAGCCAATGATTACATTATATATACAAATCAAATATTGTTTCTTAACAACCGATTCAATTGACTATCAACATTCAGACAATTATACATATATACAATATGATTATGCAAAAGTTCCCATTAACCAAATTTGAAAACAATATGGTGTCAGTTTGCTCTGTTCAAGTGTTTTGGAAATCCTATCGATAGCGTTGATCAGACGAATCGATCGGAAACCCAAATCAACATCAACAACTCAAACAACACAATATATATTAAAACAATTTAAAGATTAGTTTACAAAATACACTTCAAGAATGATTTGAAGATAAGTTGGAAACAAAAGACAAGATGATTAAATAACAGAATAAGAGAATGAATAAGTTTATATAAATCGCGCGCAACCTTAACCGGGTCAACCGTGACTTAAAGAATAAGGTCGATGTGGAGTTCTTGGACAAACCTACATCTGATCTCAAGAGATAAAATTCGGGATAACAAGAGATAGATAGCATTGTAAACCGAGGATACAGAAATCTTCGGTGAATCAATGCTAATTGTAAAGGAGTTTCACCCCTTTACATATCATTCTAAGATTGGCGAGACCGCCAATTTATTATAAAGATCATTCGAAGTGAAGTTATGGGATACTCCAAAATCAAAAGAAGACAAATAGGGAGAGACAAGAATGGATTTGGAACCGCAGGGAACGTTCCAAAATTCAAAGAAATCGACACAAAAGGAAGGAATTCAAGCTCGAACGAAAGTGATTCTGTAAATAAATTTACCATATATGCTAAGTTTTGCCTAGAGCCAAAGCTCTGATACCAAATGTCACGACCCACTATTTTGGACCATTCAAATTGACAATAAATCCACACATGTCAGAATTAATAATTCAAAACAATAGATTGTAAATAAATTTTGGCAAAACTCAGAATATATAGAAAATAAATCACAGATCACAGACACAGAGTAATATAACAATGTAGCGGAAGCAAAGAAATAGTAGTTCATGAAGCTACTATATACGTATACATCAGAGTTAACAAGATACAATAGAAGTAAAAGATACAACAGAAGTCTCAATATCAAAATCAAGTATAAATCCGAATACATCACTGGAATCAACTGAATGACTGAAAGCAAAATAGATAGCTGGATCTCCAAGAAAGCTCCAACTCCAAAGGTGAGTCTTGAATTGTAATACCCCAAAATTTTGTGAAAAATCATTTTTATAAAATGATTTAATTTTTGAAATAATTAGATTTAAATATGGTGAAATTTTTGGGAATAAATAGTGTGCAAGGATATGTGGGCACATGCACACTGGAAATAGCACAAGGAAAAGATTCAAAAATTTCTGAAAAAAAAAGATCAAATAAAAATATGTACACTTATGCACCTGTATATTTTCTGTGAGCAGAAAGTGTTAAAGCAAAACAATAAAAAGGAAACATTAAAAATGACATGAAATGTAATACAAGTCAATATGCTTGTGTAGGCAAAAATAGCAAAGGGGATTCTCAGAAATAATTAAAATATAAAATATGGTAGTCACACTTTTAACATGACTAGGTGAGTGGCCATTTTCTGAAAAAGTAAAGGGAAGAAAATACTGCCTTCAACTAATTATTATGGCCGGGGTATTAAGGAGGAAAATGAATGAAAAATGCATGAAGATGGTTAGGTCAGAAATGGAATTTTGTTTTAACAAAACCCTAGTGGAAAAATGCATATAAATAGGCAGTTTTAGCCAGTAAAATTATCTTTACCCCGAGCTGCACAAAAATAAGAAAGGAAGAAAAATATTGGAAGGAAGGAGAAAACACACATACAAGGGTTTTCAGGATCAAAAAGAAGAAATATTTAGGTGAGTAATCTCACTAGATTCATGGCATTAAGACCTGATATGAGGCAGCCAAGTACTTATGTTGCTATTGATATTTTCTGATTTTTGTTAATCACTGTTATATTAATGTTGTTGAATGGATTTTATTTTCTTGAGCTGATATAATGTTTATTGTGGATGCTCTTTGGATGAATTCCTTTGATCTGTTTGAATGGTTGCTATGGATGTACATACTACTATTTGTTTACATTTTGAAAAAAACAGATGCTAAGGCAACAAACCTCAAAATCAAGGAAGGAATACATACTACTGATGGGGATCTATGGCAGGAAATTATTCTAAAAAAATATATATATTATGAGCTGCATTATATTTTATATAAGTGCTGAGGCTTAAGAAAAGAAAGTGTAAGGGATGCAATAGAAATTTCTGTGTGCTGATTCCCTCATGAAATATCAAAATTCACAAGATAAAAATTGTGATTCAGCTAGATCTTGAATCTAGTTCAATCACAGTTACTTGTAAGTCATAATAACATAGCATGCCATGGTTCCACCCTCAGTTGTAGATGTACTTTTATATGATTTAAAGTTAAGACCTCTTATAGCAATATTTATGAAATGATTATCTGTTTGTTTTTGAACAAAATACTTGCAAGATAAAAGGAGATGTTTTTTTTATATACACTGTGACATGTCCACATAGCTATCTGATGATAGGATTTTTTTTACCAACACTACTAGTAAATATACTAGGGTTATGAGCCAAGAAGGCTGCTGGAATGCTTGTCATATTTGAAGTATGCAAGTTGGCACATGGTTTGTTTAAGCCCTGAGATCTTTGTGCAATGATGTGAATTAG
Organism: Allium fistulosum; assembly: GCA_030737815.1. NCBI lineage: Eukaryota > Viridiplantae > Streptophyta > Magnoliopsida > Asparagales > Amaryllidaceae > Allium > Allium fistulosum. The sequence continues at coordinate 210,731,849 of CM060902.1, read as the reverse complement.
TTCATTGCAATGTGTCCCTGTGATTCCTTACTAGCAGATGAGGCTAGGGATTTAATTTAATGAAAACAACCTGTAAGTGAAGAAATAGGAAAATGAGTATTTCCTAGGTTGGTTGGAATGGAACCCTAGTTATTCCATTGAATATACACACTGTAGATTGATATTCATGATTGAATAAATAAATTTGTGTGAATAAATGATAGATAAAGATATCATTCTTGTATTAAAGTGTATGTAACATAATAAAGTAGTGGATTACATGCATACAAAATAAGTATTAAGGCTCATCACCCAGAGCTTAATGTTTTGAATATTTTGATGTTGCTCATACCAGATCTTAGATCTGACCCTTGTTTGCTCATGGCATATGGGGGTGTCTCATTTTAAAATGAGGCAGCCACTCATGCTCTTTCAGGGATCACAGGCACTAAGTAGAAAATGAAGTTATGGCTATTATGGAGGAGTGAATGAACATGCTAGCTAGTTTCAATAAGAGCTTAAATTGATTATATCTGCATGTATTCAGGAAAAATTATGTTTCTAAGATTTCCAGTCATGTAATGAATATTCTATGGTTAGTGATCAAGTTGCTCTTATGTTCTGTAAAGTGTTAGATTAAATTAGTTGTTCTGTCGAAATCGTTGTGTGTTAAGGTTTGATTTGTTTTTGATGTAGAGTCTGGAACATAAACAAGAAAAATATGCTCAAGTATTAGCTATGGAAACCTGGTAAAGAAATATACAGTTATGTGAGCAATTGCTTTGCAATTATATTATGTATTAGACAATCTTAAGTCATTTTAAAACACTGAGTTTTGGAGTAAATTCAGAATTTACCTTGAAGTATACTTTTAAGTATCTAATTGTTTTTCCTCTGAAATATGTCAACAAATGGTTCAAGTCTACTTTCTAAATTGTTTTGAGAAAAGTAATTGTATGGGAAGGCTACAGGTATGATGCAAATGACTAGCATTTCAATTGCCATGATCAGGTACCTGGCATGACACTAGGCACATGAGTTAACCAGCTTCAAATAAGTGAAGTTTTGGTTGATTATGTTTGGTTGTGTTTTGACAGTAAAATGCCTTTCAAAAAGCTTTAGGTCATTTAGCAAATGTTTTACCACAACCAATTTTCAAAGTCATAACAGATATACAATCTGGACAGGCTTGCACAAGCAAACCTGGAATTATTCTTATGAATATTTTTAAGTTCAAATTCTTGACATAGCAAATCTTACGCAAATACACAACTCACTATGTGTCATGTGGGCTAAGATTAAGGCAAACAAGTCACATAGATTGAATCTTAAATAAGAAAGTTTTTAGAAAATACATAAGTGGAAAATGATAAGTGAATATATCATTTCTGGTCTTAGCCAAATATCAATACCTTTGATCCATGATCTGAAATAAAAATCTCAAGAATCTTGAGATTTAACTGTCATGGTAAATTGATGTTAAAGACTATCAATCAGAAGGAGCAAGTTCATATAAATTAAATACGCATAGGATTTACTGACTTATTACAAATATTCAAAAGTATATAGTAATTAACTTTAGGCAGAATTGCCCAAATCCAAATCAAACAAAATACTCTTGTTTAACAAAAAAAAATATACTCTGAATTTAAACAAGAGAAACACATACATCTTCATATGTATGTGTATATTATTAGGGATACACTGATATATTTATACTGGTAATGAATTTTGAATCCTGGTTGAATTGCTTGAAAAAAAAATGACTCTGATAATTCAAAGGAAGTTTAAATCAAACTTAAAAGTGCAAATGAATATAAGTGGACATCCAGATACACATAAATTAAATGTGCATTTGCATGAACACATATTTATATATATATATATATATATAAAATCCTTATGAAATTAAGGTAGAAATAGGAGGGTCATTTCAGTTGGTATCAGAGCACTTGGTTGCATTGACTGCTAAGTATTATAGAAATGTATTATGTCTGTTTGTTTTGGATGAAATAATTTAGATAAGAAAATAGTAATCATAGAAGTACTCATAATATACTAATACCATTTGCCCAGAATTTAGTTAGCAGACCATGGTAGGAAGAGGATCTCATCACAATGCAGGACCCAGTGCACCTCAAATGCTTGATATGCAAGAATTTGTGAGGGTTTTAAGAGATGGAATTGGGCATAGGCCTGAGAATCCACATGAAGAGCTATCAAAACTACTGAAGACTTATTCCAATTTGGGAGGCAGGAGTTTTGAAGGAACTGAGAATGTGATGGAGATTCAAGCATGGTTGAGAACACTTGATAGGATTTTCAATGACATGCAATTAGATGATCAAAGGAAGAGGCAAGTAGCTTCAAGACAACTGAAAGGGGTAGCTTTAAGCTGGTGGGAGGTGATCATAGCTGGAAGAAATGAAAATGAAATCACTTGGAATCAGTTCAAGGAGATGTTGGAGGCAAGATTTGTACCAGCATCAGCCAAGACCACTTTGCTTGAAGAATTTATCAAACTTAGGCAGGGAACTTTGAATGTCACTGAATACACTCAAAAGTTTGAGGGGCTATCTAATTATGGAGCAATGCTAGTGGCAGATGAAGCATCCAAAAATGATAGGTATATAAAAGGTCTGAACCCAGGACTTAGCAGAGCTATGCTACCATATGCAGATAGAACTTTTGATCAAGTAATTGATCTGGCATTGAAAGTGGAACAACATGACAAAGAAAGAGAGAAATATAGGAATTTTAAGAGCAACAACCATAAGAAGAATAAGGGAAGATATCACCCTTATGATAAAAAGAAGGAGGAGGCAGACAACAAGAAGGACAAAGACACAAAAGCCAATGATGCTAAGAAGAAATTGGTTTGCCACCATTGTGGTAAAGAAGGACACATCAAACCAAGGTGCCCAGAGTTAAAAGGAGGAGCCTTCAAATGCTACCTATGTGGGAAAGAGGGGCATATGAAGAGGAACTGTCCTGAGAATAAACATCAAGGGAAATTGGCAACTTTGGAAGGTAAAGGCAAATCTGCAGTGAAAATTGATGATGAAAATCATGGCCAAGTGGAAGGTACATTACTCATTTGTGCCATACCCATACCAGTAGTATATGATACTGGAGCAACACACTCTTTGATTTCTTATGAAATAGTTAAAGTGTTAAAATTAAACTGCATATTGGTTGAAACCCCATTGCTTGTACAAAGTCCCCTAGGGAGTTCTAGTGTTTTGAACATGAATTGTGTGGATGTGGAGTTAAACATAGGAGGAAATATTTTTATTTCCAATTTATATGTTTTAAATTACCCAAATATAGGAGTTATATTGGGGGTAGATTGGTTAAGGCAATTTAAAGCCATAATTAATTTAGACTCATCCACCATATCATTGCAAAATTCTAGAGGCCAGAGGATCACAGTTCTATGTGAAGTAGCTAAGGAAGGGAAATTATATCATTTAGTTGACTTAGAAAAAGATCTCAGTGAACTAACCATTGAAGAAATTCCCATAGTTAATGAATACTTGGATGTGTTTGGGGAAGTTAAGGTTGTTCCACACCACAAACCAGTTGAGTTCCAAATTAATCTCATTCCAGGAGCAAGTCCAATAATCAAGAAGCCCTATAGAATGGGGCCAAGTGAACTGAAAGAATTGAAAAATCAGTTGGAAGAATTAGAAGGCAAGGGATTTATAAGGCCAAGTAATTCCTGCTGGGGTTCTCCAGTAGTGTTTGTAAGAAAACATGATGGTACCTTGAGAATGTGCATAGATTACAGAGAACTAAATAAAGTAACCATCAAGAACAAATACCCATTGCCTAGAATAGATGATCTCTTTGACCAAATCAGTGAAGCTAAAATATTTTCTAGATTAGACTTAGCCTCAGGATTCCATCAAATGAAGGTTGAAGACTCAAGTGTTAAGTATACTGCATTTAACACAAGATATGGCTTATATGAATTTATGGTTATGCCATTTGGTTTGACAAATGCTCCTTCATATTTTGTTGATTTAATGAATAGAATATTTAGAGATTATTTAGACAAGTTTGTACTGATTTTTATTGATGACATTTTGATTTATTCCAAGACAGTGGAAGAGCATAAAAATCATTTGCATTTAGTTTTGTCAAGACTAAGGGAAAATGATTTAAAGGCAAAATTTTTAAAATGTGCATTTTGGAAAGAAGAAGTACATTTTCTTGGGCATGTTATCTCTGCCAAAGGAATATCAGTAAACCCCAATAAGGTAGTGGCAATCCAAGCATGGAAAAGGCCTAGTACCATCAGTGAGATTAGATCATTCATGGGGATGGCAGGATATTATAGGAGATTTATAAAAGATTTCTCAAAAATATCATCACCACTTACCAATTTAACTAGAAAGAACCAAGCTTTTGTATGGACAGAAAAATGTGAGCAAGCTTTTATCAAAATAAAAGAAGCTCTGATTAATGCACCAGTATTGAGAGTGCCAGAAGGAAATGAAAATTTAGTTGTGTACACTGATGCAAGTGGCTCTGGGTTAGGGGCTGTGTTGATGCAGCAAGACCAAGTGGTAGCCTATGCATCTAGGCAATTAAAGCCACATGAAACAAGATATGCAACCCATGATCTTGAACTAGCAGCAGTTGTATATGCTTTGAAACTTTGGAGACATTATTTGTTAGGTGCCAAATTCATTTTGTACACTGATCATAAGGCATTGAAATATTTATTCTCACAAAAAGATTTGAACATGAGGCAACATAGATGGGTAGAGTTCCTAGCTGCCTATGATCTAGATATACTTTATACACCAGGCAAGGCAAATAAAGTTGCAGATGCCTTGAGTAGACAACATGCCAAAGTAGCCATATTGATGATGGAAGAATTTAAGGATTTGTCTATACTTACTGATTTGGAAATTGAGGAAAACAGTGGGGTACAAATGATGCCCATTGAAAAAGATGAAGGAAAAGGGAAATTAAGTATGATATCTCTGCAATCAGATTTACTTCTTAAGATTGGGAAAATGCAGGAACAAGACCTAAACATGGTGGAAAAGAAAATGCTCATATCAAAAGGGGAAGAAGTAATAAATTATCAAGTTGATAAAAATGGTTATTTAAGGAATAAAAATAGGATATGTGTTCCAGAAACTATAAAATTAAAGGAGGAAATATTAAATGATTACCATAGGAGTAAGTACTCCATACACCCAGGTAGCACCAAGATGTATCAAAATTTGAAAAGAAATCTTTGGTGGAAGGGGATGAAGTCAGATGTGGCCAGACATGTTGCAAGGTGCATGACTTGCCAACAAGTCAAGGCAGAGACACAAAGGCCATCAGGACTATTGCAACCCCTTAGTATACCACAGTGGAAGTGGGAGGATATATCTATGGATTTCATAGATGGTCTGCCTAGATCTAAGAGGGGAAACACAAGTATATGGGTAATAGTGGATAGGATAACTAAGGTAGCACATTTTATCCCAGTTAAAACAGAGAGAAATGCTCCAAAATTGGCTCAAATATTCATGAAAGAGGTAGTAAGGTTGCATGGCATACCCAAAACCATTGTGAGTGATAGGGATACCATCTTCACCTCAAGGTTTTGGAAATGTTTTCAAGAGGCCATGGGGAGTGAATTGTGCTTAAGCACTGCCTACCATCCACAATCAGATGGTCAAACTGAGGTGGTGAACAAAGTCTTAGAGGATTTATTGAGAGCATGTACACTGGACTTTGGAGGCAACTGGGAAGACCACCTCCATCTAGCTGAATTCACATACAATAACTATAACGACCCTGAATTTTTAACAAATTAAATTGAGAATATTTAATTAATTTTAAATATTTAAACAATGATTTAATTTGAATTCCCGATATAACTCTGAATTTGGCAATTAAATTATAAAATTTAATCTATTGAATGCTGAATAAAAATTTAAATCTTCAATTTAAAGTTGAAGAAAAATATTTCGAAAGCTTTTAAAATTCGTATTGATAATTCTGAGGGTAATAGAACTTTCAGAATTGAATTTGAAACTGTTCTGTTCAGTTTTGAAATTTAATTGTTTGAATCGATATTTAAAAATAGTCATTTTTCAAACAGTCTCGGAATTCGACGAAACCAGTTCCATTGGGTCCGTAATATTGAATTATTGTCGGATTTCCAATTTCGTATTTTTCGGAGTTATTATGTGAGCACACGATAGGTAAACGCATTGAAATGTAAATTGAATTCAGTTTAAATTTAAATTTGAAATAAGTCAAAATTGCAGCACGTTGTCTCCCTTTCATCACGCCGAGGATTGCGCCTAACATCACGAGATTTATCGTGCAACCCATCGTGCCATCCATCCTCCTTTCGTTTTAAATACGTCCTCTTCCTCCCCTGTTCAAATCGAACAAAACAAAATAAAAATCAATGGCCTCCCTCTCTCTCAATTTCGAATCAAAAGACAAGTATATTCAATCGTTCGAAACAAATTGTTTCACGGGGGGAGGGTATAGCGGCAAGTTGAAGCTCGCGATTCAGGGAATCGAGTCGTTCCTTCCTCAATTTACTGTAAATCAAATTCGTGGCGCGTGAAGGAAATCACGATGGCGTCGTCGTTTTCATGTGGTAACCGATGGGGCGGCTCGCGATGATCTCGCGTGGAAGCTGAAGTCGATGTGAGCAAACAAGGCGAAGCGACGAGTCATATTGGGGGTCACTGGTGGATCTCGCGATCAGATCGTGGGCGATAGAGAGTCGCCTGGTTTCGAGTATGGGGTTCTCGATTGGCACAGCAGGCTAAGGCGCGCGTTCGTTAGTAGATGGAGGCGGCGATGTGGAAGGTGGGTTCGCCGATGACTATAGGGGAAGACGTTGCAATCGCGTTCGAGCTTCGGCAGAAATTTCGATCTGAGGCAGTGAGGTGCTGTTCTTTATTTTTATTTTTATTTTTGTTTAACTAAATAAGATATATTCACAACAGTTCACTTTAATGTAATTTAACATATATCTTTATGTATATATATACAGAAAGAACATGTATATTCGCATACTAGATCTTATAGTAAATTTTAAAACTTCAAATTTAGATGTATATACATATATATGTTAATATACATACACAGTAAAGTATATATGCAGATTTTTAATTTATATATATACGTGAGCAGAAATAATTTTAGATTTGAAAGTTATAATGGTTTAAGTTAAATATTGGATTTAGGGGTCTATATAAATTATTTTTACAATCTATTCAAAAGGGAGATAAATTTGTTTAAATTACCTGTTTGTTTATGTACAGAAGTTAGAGTATAACTGTATTGTTTAATTGATTATCTAAAACTATTTAAATTACTAAAGAAAATTTATGTAAAGGAGACTTAGTTTTAAATTTTAAATTTGAAATTAAATAAATTTATTAAAGGAAAAATTGGTTTAAATGAAACTATCAATTAATTAAACAATCACAAATGAAAATTTATTTTTCGATTTAATTCAAATATTAATAGATTTTATAAATTATTTATACTAGGTTTAAGTCGAGAAAACAAAAGAAGGATTGGATTGGATTGCAAAATAAAAAGCCAAGGTGAGATTTTTCTCACTCAAAATGAAAGTGGAATTTTCAGTTATTTATTGATTGATTTGATTGCTATTGGATGTGATATTAGATATAGTAGGATATATCTATATATATAGCAATATATACATATTGGCATATGTATATATTGGATTGATGATTTCCCGCCTCGTATAGCGAATGAGACCCTATTGCGCCGTTAGTAAGCGGATATTTTATTAAACCCATATACCGCGATATTCCACCTCGAAGTGGAATTGGTATTGTGCTAACGTCTGTGGATGCAGGGAAACAGGTTGGAGGGATCCAACTGGATTCCTCACCAGTAGTTATTTATTTACAGATATTTATGTATATTCTGTGATCATATTGATATATGATGTTTGATGTGTGATGGACTAATTGGTGCGTTGCATCATTGGATTCAAACTTGTGAAGTTTTAAAAATAACGATTTTTACTTTAAAAAGGATTTTTGAAGTGATTTTTGGAAAGTATACGATTTATTAAATTTTTGAATTTATTTATCTTAAATAAATAAATGTTATAAATTTAAAGTTATGGAAATTTTAATGTTCGTGAAATATAACCAAAGTGTGATTTTTGAAATGAAAGTCGATTTAATTGTAGAATGGGTTAAATTGAGATTTTTTAAGTATTATAAAAGATGTACAAAATCTATATTTATCAATTGAAATTATTGAAATTTTAAAACGAGTTTTCATAAGTGTTAAATTGTAAAGATATGAAACTTATAGAATTATAAACTGGAAAGATAGAAAATTTATAGAATTATAAATTGTGAAGATTTGAAGTTTATAGATTTATAAAAGTTGAAGTATAGATTTATAAAGTATGAAGTTATAAAAATGAATGAAATTGTAGAATAAAGACTTATAAGAAATTTACTGGTAAATTGGATTTTTGCCTTTAAGTGGAATATTGATCGAATTGTTAATAAAGAAGATTTATAAGTCAAAGTTGTTATAAAAGAGAAATAGAATTAATGAACATGTTTATAAATTCGAAATCAATTAAATTTGATAAATCAAATATAGAAGGTTATTAAAGGAAATGTATTCGCGATTTTGGATAGCGAACTATCCTTAAAATAAATGTGTAGAAAAGACTGAAATTTGGTTAGTGAAGTATATTCACGATTTTGGACAGTGAATATATTGTTAAGTAAAATGGATTTATTTTCGAAGAAGTGATATTAAAAATGAAGTTAAACATTTTAAAGATGTTTTTAAAATGTGGGAAATATCGAAACCATAGATTTCAACATTTTATTGTTGAAATAGACTGTGACGACCGCCCATGACCCCTGCACCGAATCTAGAGATAGTGCGCTGTAAAGTGTGCCAGGCGACCATGGACGATTGTCAGGGTAAGATAAACACAACAGAATCTATCGTATTACTCACAGCGCATGGACAAAATACAATAGAACATATGTATAGTGAAGCTTTACATATCAAAATGACATCATATTAAACTCCATAATAGTTGAATACAAGCATCCATATAGTCAACACATCAAGCCTCACTACATATCTCTCAGAGAAAACATAACAGCGGAATATCCAGTACATATAATAAGAAGATAATATGCAACCCTCCAGCTCGTCTTCGATATCAGCATCGTGAAAAGAGAACACCACCTGTCACCTGCTACCTAGTCTGCCCATCCCAAAATGGACGAACAGCCCAAGGCAATAAGAATTAAAACATAAAGCCTTGAGTCAGACAACAGTCTTAGTGAGCAGTAAATTAACTAACAACATACCAAAAGAGCATAAAGGAAAAGGAATAGGAATACAACCCTCCCACTCCAACCTCATTCTACAGTGATAGCCCCCAGACACACACTAAGCAGAAGCAAACATAGCAGAGCATACAATTTAAAGTAAAGCTACTATCACTCGAGTCAAGGGCGATGTTTTCCAAGTACCAAGGCCTAAATCAGATAAGCACCCAGAAAATACCGCTCTTGAGTCCGAATGACGATACAACCAAACATCCATGACTCTGGCTATCACTGTTATCATTGCTTCGATATCACCGTTAATTGAATGACCGGCACATTCTTTCAGCCGTCCGTCAAGGGCTAATGGAAACCCCGGTTCTAGACATAACTCCCGCACGTCGTCGCAGCCCGTGCCTAGGACTATCGAATCTGCCCAGAGTACTCGACCATCAACAGTTGGCCGTTGGGACTATCGAATCTGCCCAAACGTACTCTTGCTTAGAGCATGCTAGAACCTTCAACAACGATGCTATCCAAGCCTCCTAGTCATCCTCCTCGACGACTATTCCCATATCCATTCATTATCCTCAACTCGAATCATATCACCGAGTTATCAACATGCTTGGAATGATCCCGTCTGGATTAGACCAAGTCTTCATCATATGATGCCTCGCTTCATTACATCCTTGCAAAGCCTCATCTCAACTTCACATCATCACATCTATGCATAAGAGCTTCATCATCCCGCTACATATGCCACGAGCAGCTTTTCCAATTCAAGAGCCTTTCCCTTAGCTTTTGAATCATCTTCGATCTAAATCTAATCATTAATCATCAAGTTCATAACAAGCAATCAAATCAAACATCAATCCAAGCAATCAAGCATTCAAAAATGATCTAAGTAGACAATTATAACAATAATGGCATTTTCGTAATTAAAGAGTTGAAAGTCCAATAAGCATGAAAACATGGATTATATCTCTACAAACTTGATGAATGAACTTGCATAGGTTAACATATGATAAAATGGATGTAACATCATCATGAACAATGGATCTATATGGATCTACACATAGGATGAAGAAAATGCATGGAAATCTCTATTTTAACACCAAATCGAGCCAACAATCCGATATACTCCTTTGGATCCGTGTGAGAGATAATCACCACTCACCAAATCACCTAAACAATCCAAAAGATATCAACTTCAGATCTGGACAGCGAAGAACTAAGCTAGATCCGACAAGATCTCACTTCAAACGAAGAAATCTCTCTTGAAAAGATGAAGATCTTCAATCTAAGCTCTTGAATCTTCAATCTTGATCTTCGATTTGGATGGATGGAAGCACTAGATTAGAGTGGAGAAAAGAAGTGAAGAAGTGTAGAAGTCGAGCTCTCAAAATGGCAGCACTTCGTCGCTTCAAAATCCGGATCCCAAAAATGAAGAGAAGCTCTCCTATTTATAGCAGAAAATACCCTAAGTCGTAACTCGGCTATCTTCTTGAGTCGGTGCCGACTTAACACCATGCCGACCTACGACCTAATGCCTTGCCGACCTAAAAACTCATCTGCCTATGACTCGCAACAAAACAGCTATCTCCTAAGTCGGTTACGACTTATGGCATGCGCCTACGACTTAACTGAAAAGGCCTCCGACTTAACCAAGCTTCGACTCAACACATGCTCCCCTGAACGACCTACCGACTTAGCAGACTACGACTTATAACTAAGCAGCTAACCCCTAGGTCGGTTACAACCTAGCTGGTATACGACTCATCTCTCTATCTCCTTAACTCGGCCACGACTCAACTGAGTTACAACATAACTGCTAGACTTAGGTCGCTCACATCCTATCGCCAAACTCCTAAGTCGTTAACTCGGTCAGCCGACTTAACACTTAACTCAGTCACGACTTAATTTACTTAGATCACTGCCGACCTATCTCTTAGGTCATTTACTATCTTAAGTCGGTCAATACTATAAGTCGGTCAACTTCTTAGATAGGCTACTCCCTTAAGTCGGTCACTCGTCCTAAGCCACTCTATGACTTAACTTCCTTAACCCGGTTAATTCCTTAGGTCGTCCCAAACTGTCAACCGACTTAAACCACTCCCCTATCTTCCTTAGGTCGCCGCCGACCTATACTTTAGTCCTTAACTCGTCCAGACTTCCTAACTCGTCCAGAACCCATAAGTCGGCTACGACTTAGGACTTAACCAAAATTCTTCCCAAAATCTGAAACAACCAAAAATGTTGAAAATTCCAGATTTGAACGAACTTTTCGATCCGTAAAAATACGGGTCGTTACATTCTCTCCCCCTTAGGAATTTCTCCCCCGAAATTCCAAACAAACAAAGCAATCAAAAACTATTCTGCACGCCTACCATCCATAGCAATCAACAAACCATGCATCCAATTCTAACTTAGCGTACAGAATTCTAAGACTTAGAACAAGTTACAATGTTGTTAGATGAAACGACACCTTAGGGCCATACCTCGAAGAGTTCAGGATGAGCTGCTTTCATCCTCTCTTCCACCTCCCACGTACAGTCGTTATCATCATCACTCCATTGTATCTTGAGCAACTTAACCACCTTCCTCCTAAGCTGTTTCGTGTCAGTTTCAACAACACGAAGCGGCTTACGAGGTCTTCTATCAACTGGATCAACTACGAAATCTTCACAACTATCAGCAGAAACTACTGTATTCGAGTCGTGCACATACTTCCGTAGATATGATACATGAAAAACATTGTGCACACCCGACATCTTCTCTGGCAACTCCAATCTGTAGGCGAGCTTTCCAATTTGCTCGATGATCGGGAATGGTCCAACAAATCTCGGAGTCAATTTTCCTTTCTTCCCGAATCGAATAACATTCTTCAGAGGAGAAATCTTCACAAAAACCATATCACCCACTTCAAATTCCAAATCTTTCCGACGCTTATCGGCATAACTTTTCTGACGGTCTTGGGCTGCCTTCATTCGTTGCCGAATAATCTCTATGCAATCCGAAGTCTGTCGAATCATCTCTGGCCCAAGCATCAGCTTTTCTCCAGTTTCCAACCAACATGTCGGAGAGTTACACGGTCTTCCATACAATGCCTCATATGGTGCCATACCAATGCTTGACTGGTAACTGTTGTTGTACGCAAACTCCACCAAGTGAAGGTGATCTTCCCATGATCCTTGGAAATCCAAAACACAAGCTCTAAGAAGATCTTCCAAAACTCGGTTGACTCTCTCGGTCTGACCATCTGTTTGAGGGTGATAAGCTGTACTCAAACACAACTCGGTTCCCAAAACTTCCTGGAAGCTCTTCCAGAATCCACTAGTGAACAATGGATCTCTATCGCTCACTATACTCTTCGGAATGCCATGGAATCGAACTATCCACTTAACATACAACTCAGCCAACTTTGATGCAGTCCTAGTCGATCGAACAGGAATGAATCGTGCACTCTTAGTTAGTCGATCCACAATGACCCAAATCCCTTCATTTCTCGTTCTGGTTCTAGGCAGTCCATCAATAAAATCCATCGACACTTGCTCCCACTTCCATGTAGGAACTTCTAAGGGCTGAAGCAATCCACTTGGCTTCTTCTGTTCAGCCTTTACCAACTGGCAGTTCATACATTTGGAAATAAAATTTCCAACATCCTTCTTCATACCTTCCCAGTAGTAGGTTCTCTTCATATCCCGATACATCTTATTTCCTCCTGGATGAATTGTCAACTTCGAGTGATGACTTTCCTTCAGAACTTCACTCCTCAATTCATCTATATCGGGAACAACTAGTCATCCTTGCTTCCGAAGCCAACCCTCTCGATCGACCTCGAATCCTTTATCCTTTTCTGGATCCAATCCAGATTCCAAATCACGGATAATCTTGACAAGCTTATCATCTCGCTTTTGGCTCTCGCCAATCCTTTCCACAAGAGTAGGTCTTATCGATAAGTTTGCCAACATCTCAGGTTCCAATTCACATCTAGGCCTGAAGTCAAATCCAGCTAAATACTCGAGACTCTTCCATTCTGAAAACATGGCTCCCAATCCTGCATGTCTTCGACTTAACGCATCTGCCACTGCGTTACCTTTTCCCGGAGTATAGGCTATACCAAAATCATATGATGCTAAAAACTCTAGCCAACGTTGCTGCCGAAGATTCAAATCCTTTTGGGAGAAAAGATACTTCAACGACTTATGATCTGTAAACAACTCGAATCGAACTCCCAATAGATAATGTCTCCACATCTTCAGAGCAAATACAATCGCCGCTAACTCCAAATCATGAGTTGGGTAATTCCTTTCATGCGGCTTCAGTTGTCGACTTGCATATGCAACAACTTTATTCTTCTGCATCAGCACTGCTCCAAGTCCAGTACCACATGCGTCGGTGTAAACCACCATCTCATCATTCCCACTAGGAATAGTCAAAACAGGAGCACTCGTCAGTCTCTCTTTCAGGATTCCGAAAGCTTGCTCACACTTATCATCCCAACTGAACACTTGGTTTTTCTTCGTCAATCCTGTTAATGGTGCAGCTATCTTGGAGAAGTCTTTGATAAACCGTCGATAATATCCTGCTAATCCAAGAAAACTTCTCACATCAGATGCATTCTTAGGTCTAACCCAATCCTGGATTGCTGCCACCTTAGCGGGATCAACCGCTATTCCACTTCCAGAAATCACATGGCCTAAGAACCTCACTTCACTCTTCCAGAAGTGACACTTCGAAAACCTAGCCTTCAGCTGATGTTTCCGTAAGATTTTCAAAACAATACGCAAGTGCGTCTTGTGCTCCTCTTCCGTTCTGGAATAAATCAGAATATCATCCACGAACACAAGTACGAACTTGTTCAACTGATCTCTGAACACTCTATTCATAAGATCCACAAAATATGCTGGCGCATTAGTCAATCCAAACGGCATTACCAGCCACTCAAAGAAACCGGATGGTGTCCTAAAAGCAGTCTTCGGCACACTATCCTTAGCCACTCTCAACTGGTGAAATCCCGTTGCCAAATCCATCTGAGAAAACACCTTAGCTTCGTGAAGCTGATCAAACAAGTCATCTATTCTCGGCAATGGATACTTGTTCTTCTTAGTCACCTTATTCAGCTCACGGTAATCCACACATAATCTCAACGACCCATCTGCCTTGGTTGCAAACACAACCGGTGCACCCCACTCGGACACACTACGCTGAATGAATCCTTTCTGTAAAAGGTCATCAACTTGCACCCTCAACTCTTGCTGTTCCCTAGGCGCCATCCGCCTAAGAGGCATCACAACAGGTCTGGCTCCTTCAACTAGATCTATACGAAACTCGATCTCTCTATGCGGCGGCAACCCTTTGACTTCGTCAAAGACATCCTCGAATCCATTTGCGATTGGCACTAAAGACAGCCCATCCCGTGGAACAACTAGCGAATACATGAAGCTCATGAAGACGCCTTCCTCATGCTTACATCGTATCACAATCTTTCGCCCTTCCACATTCTCGACTGTCACCTCCAGCCTCTCACAATCAACCTTAGCCGCATACTTCCTAATCCAGTCCATACCCAAAATAATTCCGAACCCCGCAAAGTTCAGAACAAAACAATCACAAACAAAAGAGCAACCATGACTCGACACAACTAGACCACGGCATATCATACACAAACAAGACGAACCCCCAACTGGATTAGTCACAACCAATGGCCTATCAACAATATCCGGCTTCAAATCTAACCGGCCTACTAGTTCATTACAAACAAACGAATGCGACGCTCCAGTATCAAACAGAACTCTAACTGGAACACCACATAGGAAAAGAGTACCTTGAACAACCACACTCTTTCCCTTCTCTTCAGCAGTAGGAGCTTTTGAAGACGACGGAACAGCTCCTAAAGCATAGGCTTGCACAATCTGCCTGTCCTTTCTCGGTTCTGGACAATTCTTCCTGAAATGCCCCGGCTTGTCACAGTTGTGACACTTCATCGGTGCCTTCGGATTCTTACAATCCTTCGATAAATGGCCCTTCTGCTGACAATTGTAGCAAGTTACCTCGCCTTTCGGCTTCTTCTGGCCATCCTTACCCTTCTGCTGCTGCTGCTTCCTCTTCTTGTTTCCACCCTGCTGTGGTTTAGACTCTCCCTTGGTAACAGCAACAACAGGTCCTTCCTTAGGAAACAGACTCTCATGCCTAAGAGCTTTCTCCACAAGCTTCTCAAATGAATCGTCCAAATGATCCACCAACTGCCTCCCAAGATAACTATCCAAGCCGGTCACAAACTTCTCATTCTTCTGGTACGCAGACTCAATATACGACCGGGCATACTTGGACAAAGCTTCAAACTCAGAAACATACTCAAGAACAGATCTTCCACCCTGCTTGAGCTCCCCAAACCTCTTGAACAGAACAGACTTCTAAGCTGTAGAAATGAACTTAGCTTCAAATCTGACTTGGAATTGCTCCCAAGTAATCTCTTCTTCCGGAGTAGTGATGGTAATAGAGTTCCACCAATCAGAAGCTCTCCCTTGAAGCTGCCTTGATGCCAACTTCCTCTTAGTTGCATCATCAATTCCCAAATCACCAAAGATCCTTCTACAAGCATCTATCCACCTCTGGACCTCAATAGTTGATTCTGTTCCCAAGAAAACCTTTCCTCCAAGAGCAGTATAATCCTTGCACAACTTAGCAAAATCCACTGGTTTCGGAGTTTGGACTTGAACTCCGACATCAACTGCCGCCCCTGGAACCGGTATCCTTCTCATGATCGAAGTCATCATAGCTTCGAACATGGCTGCATAATCAGCAGTCTCTTCAGTAGCACGGCCTTCCCTAGCAGCTGGTCTCCCTCTTCGACTCATTCTCAATATCTATAAAAAGGAATGATTAGAACATCTAGAGAAACAACTGCATAAAGGACTCAAACTCTACCAAGCTACTATATTATATATAGTAATCATCCATCAAAATACAATTACGTCTCTCATACGTAGTTACGACGACGAGCGCTGGGTAAAATCGATTAACCAATGCTCTGATACCAAATGTGACGACCGCCCATGACCCCTGCACCGAATCTAGAGATAGTGCGCTGTAAAGTGTGCCAGGCGACCATGGACGATTGTCAGGGTAAGATAAACACAACAGAATCTATCGTATTACTCACAGCGCATGGACAAAATACAATAGAACATATGTATAGTGAAGCTTTACAGATCAAAATGACATCATATTAAACTCCATAATAGTTGAATACAAGCATCCATATAGTCAACACATCAAGCCTCACTACATATCTCTCAGAGAAAACATAACAGCGGAATATCCAGTACATATAATAAGAAGATAATATGCAACCCTCCAGCTCGTCTTCGATATCAGCATCGTGAAAAGAGAACAGCACCTATCACCTGCTACCTAGTCTGCCCGTCCCAAAATGGACGAACAGCCCAAGGCAATAAGAATTAAAACATAAAGCCTTGAGTCAGACAACAGTCTTAGTGAGCAGTAAATTAACTAACAACATACCAAAAGAGCATAAAGGAAAAGGAATAGGAATACAACCCTCCCACTCCAACCTCATTCTACAGTGATAGCCCCCAGACACACACTAAGCAGAAGCAAACATAGCAGAGCATACAATTTAAAGTAAAGCTACTATCACTCGAGTCAAGGGCGATGTTTTCCAAGTACCAAGGCCTAAATCAGATAAGCACCCAGAAAATACCGCTCTTGAGTCCGAATGACGATACAACCAAACATCCATGACTCTGGCTATCACTGTTATCATTGCTTCGATATCAACGTTAATTGAATGACCGGCACATTCTTTCAGCCGTCCGTCAAGGGCTAATGGAAACCCCGGTTCTAGACATAACTCCCGCACGTCGTCGCAGCCCGTGCCTAGGACCAAGGTTTTAAATCTCCTATATCTCGCCCGAGATCTCGCCCGAGATCTCATTTTCACACTTAAACGAGACGAGACATCAAATCTCCTCCATATCTCCCTCGACACTCATCTCGTCCGAGATATTCAAATCTCACCCGATATATGGATCAAAATCTCAATCCGAGATCTCACCCGAAGTTATACATTTTTCTTATTTTCCATAATAATTTTTATTTTCATATTGATTCAAAAGAAACTACTCAATCCAATTATAATTTACCAATTTCTTGAACATATTCTTTACTTTTTATCTTAATGAGTCATAGCGAAAGGTTTCACTTCTTTATTACGTT
Source organism: Allium fistulosum (assembly GCA_030737815.1). Classification (NCBI taxonomy): domain Eukaryota; kingdom Viridiplantae; phylum Streptophyta; class Magnoliopsida; order Asparagales; family Amaryllidaceae; genus Allium; species Allium fistulosum. The sequence continues at coordinate 210,714,306 of CM060902.1, read as the reverse complement.
CAAATAAAAGGATATTATTCAATCATTAGATTCATTACCAAATCAATTAAGCCAATCAAGCTACTACTCTTCTAAAAATATTTCTTTGTTCATGTAAATCAAGTATGTTATCATTTTTATTTTTAATAAGAAAGTTATAATCGTTAAATAAATTTTTGACGCATCAATTTTAAACACATAAGTACATCCGAGATATTCCCGAGATGCATTATAAGATCCGAGATGTCAATCCGAGATGTACACCCGATACGTACTCGTCTCGTCCGAGATCTCTCCCGATACGAGATAACTTGTGTAAAAATCTCGAGACGAAACGTGACCGAAATCCGATATTTAAAACCTTGCCTAGGACTATCGAATCTGCCCAGAGTACTCGACCATCAACAGTTGGCCGTTGGGACTATCGAATCTGCCCAAACGTACTCTTGCTTAGAGCATGCTAGAACCTTCAACAACGATGCTATCCAAGCCTCCTCGTCATCCTCCTCGATGACTATTCCCATATCCATTCATTATCCTCAACTCGAATCATATCACCGAGTTATCAACATGCTTGGAATGATCCCGTCTGGATTAGACCAAGTCTTCATCATATGATGCCTCGCTTCATTACATCCTTGCAAAGCCTCATCTCAACTTCACATCATCACATCTATGCATAAGAGCTTCATCATCCCGCTACATATGCCACGAGCAGCTTTTCCAATTCAAGAGCCTTTCCCTTAGCTTTTGAATCATCTTCGATCTAAATCTAATCATTAATCATCAAGTTCATAACAAGCAATCAAATCAAACATCAATCCAAGCAATCAAGCATTCAAAAATGATCTAAGTAGACAATTATAACAATAATGGCATTTTCGTAATTAAAGAGTTGAAAGTCCAATAAGCATGAAAACATGGATTATATCTCTACAAACTTGATGAATGAACTTGCATAGGTTAACATATGATAAAATGGATGTAACATCATCATGAACAATGGATCTATATGGATCTACACATAGGATGAAGAAAATGCATGGAAATCTCTATTTTAACACCAAATCGAGCCAACAATCCGATATACTCCTTTGGATCTGTGTGAGAGATAATCACCACTCACCAAATCACCTAAACAATCCAAAAGATATCAACTTCAGATCTGGACAGCGAAGAACTAAGCTAGATCCGACAAGATCTCACTTCAAACGAAGAAATCTCTCTTGAAAAGATGAAGATCTTCAATCTAAGCTCTTGAATCTTCAATCTTGATCTTCGATTTGGATGGATGGAAGCACTAGATTAGAGTGGAGAAAAGAAGTGAAGAAGTGTAGAAGTCGAGCTCTCAAAATGGCAGCACTTCGTCGCTTCAAAATCCGGATCCCAAAAATGAAGAGAAGCTCTCCTATTTATAGCAGAAAATACCCTAAGTCGTAACTCAGATATCTTCTTGAGTCGGTGCCGACTTAACACCATGCCGACCTACGACCTAATGCCTTGCCGACCTAAAAACTCATCTGCCTATGACTCGCAACAAAACAGCTATCTCCTAAGTCGGTTACGACTTATGGCATGCGCCTACGACTTAACTGAAAAGGCCTCCGACTTAACCAAGCTTCGACTCAACACATGCTCCCCTGAACGACCTACCGACTTAGCAGACTACGACTTATAACTAAGCAGCTAACCCCTAGTTCGGTTACATCCTAGCTGGTATACGACTCATCTCTCTATCTCCTTAACTCGGCCACGACTCAACTGAGTTACAACATAACTGCTAGACTTAGGTCGCTCACATCCTATTGCCAAACTCCTAAGTCGTTAACTCGGTCAGCCGACTTAACACTTAACTCGGTCACGACTTAATTTACTTAGATCACTGCCGACCTATCTCTTAGGTCATTTACTATCTTAAGTCGGTCAATACTATAAGTCGGTAAACTTCTTAGATAGGCTACTCCCTTAAGTCGGTCACTCGTCCTAAGCCACTCTATGACTTAACTTCCTTAACCCGGTTAATTCCTTAGGTCGTCCCAAACTGTCAACCGACTTAAACCACTCCCCTATCTTCCTTAGGTCGCCGCCGACCTATACTTTAGTCCTTAACTCGTCCAGACTTCCTAACTCGTCCAGAACCCATAAGTCGGCTACGACTTAGGACTTAACCAAAATTCTTCCCAAAATCTGAAACAACCAAAAATGTTGAAAATTCCAGATTTGAACGAACTTTTCGATCCGTAAAAATACGGGTCGTTACATAGACGTTTTCGAAAAAGAAGGAAATGGTGGACTATAACACTGTTGTTATAGTAAATGATTTCCGAAAGGAAATGTTTTTATATAGTATTGGGATTTACATATCTATCTTAAAATTCGAATCCCTATACTAGTGATTTTGAGTCGTCGTAACGATGTTTTACGTAACATTCGTTTTGACTCAAATAAAATTTATGAAAGAGAATGATTTCCTTAAAGAATGAAACATATACTTAATTTTGATTTAAGTATATCGAATATTTTCCAAGTGTTGAAAATAAATGATTTGTGAAATACTTATTATTAAATAAGTATGGAAATGCTTTTCCAAAATGAAATGAAACGTTTTGAGATTTTATCTTCTTAAAGATAAAATGAAAATGAATATTTGAAATCGATTGAAAATCGTATATCTGTAGATATTTGAAAATATAAATTCACTATGGAATTTATAAAAGAAAAGGAAAACTGTCTAGAAAAATAAATATTGATTTATTTTTGAAGTGTGGAAATTTTATATCTAGTAAAGATATTTTTGAAGATGAAATAATTTGGAAAATTATTTGGAATCTGATGATGTTGCGCATCTTTATTGATAGTTAAATAACCGACTATCAATAATTACCTTGAATTGGTATTTGTTGTGAATTGGATGAATTTGAATGCCACACTTATTTTTAAATAATCGCTCACTATTCGGGTTAACCGGGAAAGGACCATGGGGTCGTATAACCCATTCCGAATATGTGATACGTCGTTATGAATTGCATTCGAAGACCGGTGTTGAAGACCGGATATTTTTGAAAACGGAAGGATTACCGTCGAGTTACTCTACATCGGCTGATCTCCGATTTAGAGGTTTTTATCACCCTTAGTGACGGGAAGTCCAGACGTGATTGAAAATTATCCGGAAATGCAAGGGCTTCGTGAGAAGTGCCTTCGGTTCTGTTCGATCCCGGAACAGACTTGTATGGATTGTGTGTCTGACGTTACAATTTGAGATATAAAGCTGATTTCTTTCAAATACATATCTGTTGGTGGCGGAGAATTTATTCTCTTAGCTTAACACCCTTCTCTGAGACGTACGAGCTCAGAGGTTATGTAGTTGAAATTTATCAGCGATATACTCCCAATTTGGTAACGTGGCATACTGAGTGTTGCTGTGAAATGATCAGTGTTTGATCATTTGCGATATGATCATTTGTTTGATCTTATATCTTTGTGATCATAGGTTGATCATTTGTTTGACCCGAAGCATGGCTTTGTAGAAAGCGTAGCTTTGTGGACGAGACTTCGTCGAGCCTCACACCCCGGAAATGGTCGAAACAGGAAGGATGCAGCAAGGTTCTAGGGAGTAGCGCCCCTTAGTGTATGTCATTCCTTCTGGATAGAGGTGGTATCATGGTATGGAGCCCAGATACTTAACCTATGTGGTTGCTGCATTTTTACTATGTGGTTTGTTGGAAATCGGGGATCCTCGGGAAGATCGGTTACGATCGGGGGATGACATATGCGTGTCAGTAGTTACCTACTTTTGCAGAGGTAACCCGGCCTTGTGTTGGCAGAGATCTAACCGTAATGTTAGGTTATTTCTCGGGTCGTCTATTCCAGGGACGTACCCATCGTGGAAAAGGAAGTTCCTTAGCCTGACCATTTGTTGGAAATCCAAACTCCAATACGAACCTTGTACGGTATTAGTTGTAGAACCTGCCATTTACGTACGGTGGTCACCACTGTTTAGATGGTAGCTATAGTAGGCATACGATACTGGTCGTATGTTGGCTAGGATTAATATTATACTTTCGAAATGTTTTCTACACTATGCACTAATAATAATATCAAAAATGATTTGATTTTTGCGTAGTAAGCATCTTTGACTATCATAAGAAGAAATCTCCTCCAATTCTGCGTTTGCATTGTGTGTGTGGTGGGAGGTCTTATGGTAGTTTCATTTTCCAAAAGCATTGCGAATTGACTTTAAAAATTATTTTGTTGTTATAAAGAATAACTGTTTTACGATCTCACACCAGTCACCATGACTGACTCGGAGTTTATTGTTCCCTTCTAAACTCTGGGTGCCCACCAATTTTCCACACGGGCAGCCTAGAGTTATATTATCAGGATATTCTGGATATTCTGGAGCTTTGGAAGCAAGCTGGATGTCGGAACGTAGTATTTGTATCTGATATTATTTATTCCGCTGTGTATTCTGTATGAGGACAAGTTATATAACTGTCCATTGTTGTATATTGACTTTGATGATTGATGTATGTATAAACTGATATAGCTCTTTGTTTTAAAAGACTAGTGTTTATTTATTATATATTGTTCCGCTGCGATGTGTAGGATTATGATATTGTTCTGTTTTCTGTTCTCTCTTTCTTGTTCTTCTTTCTCTTTTCTTCCATCTTCTTCCTTCTTCTTCAGTTTTCTTCTTCTTCTACCTTTTTCCTCTTTTTAAAACCATAACTTTTCGGGTTTCCGGCATTCGATGGCTCGGCAGTCGATAAAGTGAGTATCGATGTTGAATTTTCGAAAGTCGAAAATTCCATTATGTGACAAAGTGGTATCAGAGCATATGGTTAAGCGACAACCCTGCTCTGTTGGGTGTTACTCATTAGAGATAGAGTCAGTAGTACTCTAGAATGAGTAGAGTGTAATAATACATATGAGCGCGTATTTGTTAGTGAATGTAAAAATGTTTTATATTGTGTTTGCTTATCCGTTGAGATGTTTATGAATTTTGGTCGGTATGTGGGACGCCATATTATCGATAGGGATTTCTAAACACTTAAACGAGGCAAGACGACATAGTATTGTTTTAAAATAGGGTGAATGAAATAATTTTGTCCAAAACTATTTTTGTATAGAAAAGAAATAATTTTCTATGAATTATTATAGTATATGGATGCATGATTGTTAGGAAAGTGATAATATTAAAATGTTATCATTATTATATGAAATTGAATAAGAAATTGAAATCGTAACTCCAAAGTTAAGAAATAAATCCACATACAAATGAAATTTGAGAATATAAATTATAAATGTGATTTGTAATTTAAAACGGAATTCCAGAGAAGTTTTTGGAAATGTTTTGAAAAGAATTTGAAATTTTGGAGATTTGGAAAGTTTAATTCCTTTTTGGTTTGAAAATGAATTTCGAAGGTTTTGAAAAATATTTTGAAGGAATGAAAAGCTCTAAACTCTTTTCGGTCGCTGGAAAATAACTTCGAGGATGACCGCGGCATTATTGGTGTTCATTTTCGGGTTTCCAAAAGAGGAATTGCTGCCAAATTTGTTTTAAATGGAGGTTGTTTGAAAAAAATTGGAGTTTTTGTTTTGGAAATTCAAAGGATGATTTGAATTGTTTTCAAAAATGGTTTTGAAAAGATTTAAAAGACTCTGGAATGCTATATAAAGATATTTATGAAATATTACTAAGTTGATAACTTATACCAATTGAATTTTGGTAGAATAAATTTAACTTAAAAGAATGGAGTTAAATTAAAGTAAGTATAAGTGAATCAATTAAATAAAGTGAAAAGATTACTTAAAGAAAATTTATTAAGTTGAAAATAAATTTGGAGTAGTAACAAATAAATTGGAATTGAGTATAGAATTATGGAAGTAAATTGTGAATAAATAAATTTACAATTGTGATTAATGAAAGTGAAATTCTTAAGTAAATGTGATATTGAAATTATTCTAAGTGATGATTGAATGAAGATAAAATTGGAATTAGAACTGAATGTTGAAACCGAATTTGAATAAAGTGAATTAGAATTTGTGATGAATTTGTAAATAAAACTAATTTAAAATAGTGCGGTTATGAATGAAAGGTAATTGATAAAAAATTCAATATTCAGGAAGTGAACTAAATTCAAATAGAATTGAAATTGTGAATTAAATTCAAATGAAGTTTGAAATGTAAAATTGAATGAAAAGAATCTATAACTTCAATAGTGAAGTAAAGAATATATAAGAAGTAGTTTATATTGAAAATTTTGTAATATGATGTGCAAAATGGTTTGAATATGTAACTAGATATTATGGCTAGTAGGATATACAGGTGTTATAAAAGGAATGGGAATTTTGATTTCAAAAGATAAATTTGAATTGCTCGAAAAAGGTATGTATTTAAATTTGAATATGAGATTTGATGACTTATTTCTCTAGCCGCTTGGCTTTTTCTTTTTCTTTTTGAAATCAGAGAGTCCGTAGGGACGTTTTGTAGTCGTGCCGTATTAGCCGCGCAAAGGAGACGCTGGCGAAATTTTTCGAAAATTTCGAGTGTTAGAAAATTTTTGATAAAATTTTGAAAGAAAATTTGAATTTGAACTCAAATTTGAATTTTGAAGAAAAACAATATTGTTTGAAACTTTAATTGGAGTTGGAAAGTTACTAGAAATGATAACGAATCTTTAGTAGAAGATTTGTTTTGAAAAATTGACAAAACTATTGGATGTTGAAAAATAGTAGACGAGTTAAGGACCATTTTTTCCTAACTTGTAATTTCGAGGACGAAATTCTTTTAAGGAAGGAAGTTTGTAACGACCCTGAATTTTTAACAAATTAAATTGAGAATATTTAATTAATTTTAAATATTTAAACAATGATTTAATTTGAATTCCCGATATAACTCTGAATTTGGCAATTAAATTATAAAATTTAATCTATTGAATGCTGAATAAAAATTTAAATCTTCAATTTAAAGTTGAAGAAAAATATTTCGAAAGCTTTTAAAATTCGTATTGATAATTCTGAGGGTAATAGAACTTTCAGAATTGAATTTGAAACTGTTCTGTTCAGTTTTGAAATTTAATTGTTTGAATCGATATTTAAAAATAGTCATTTTTCAAACAGTCTCGGAATTCGACGAAACCAGTTCCATTGGGTCCGTAATATTGAATTATTGTCGGATTTCCAATTTCGTATTTTTCGGAGTTATTATGTGAGCACACGATAGGTAAACGCATTGAAATGTAAATTGAATTCAGTTTAAATTTAAATTTGAAATAAGTCAAAATTGCAGCACGTTGTCTCCCTTTCATCACGCCGAGGATTGCGCCTAACATCACGAGATTTATCGTGCAACCCATCGTGCCATCCATCCTCCTTTCGTTTTAAATACGTCCTCTTCCTCCCCTGTTCAAATCGAACAAAACAAAATAAAAATCAATGGCCTCCCTCTCTCTCAATTTCGAATCAAAAGGCAAGTATATTCAATCGTTCGAAACAAATTGTTTCACGGGGGGAGGGTATAGAGGCAAGTTGAAGCTCGCGATTCAGGGAATCGAGTCGTTCCTTCCTCAATTTACTGTAAATCAAATTCGTGGCGCGTGAAGGAAATCACGATGGCGTCGTCGTTTTCATGTGGTAACCGATGGGGCGGCTCGCGATGATCTCGCGTGGAAGCTGAAGTCGATGTGAGCAAACAAGGCGAAGCGACGAGTCATATTGGGGGTCACTGGTGGATCTCGCGATCAGATCGTGGGCGATAGAGAGTCGCCTGGTTTCGAGTATGGGGTTCTCGATTGGCACAGCAGGCTAAGGCGCGCGTTCGTTAGCAGATGGAGGCGGCGATGTGGAAGGTGGGTTCGCCGATGACTATAGGGGAAGACGTTGCAATCGCGTTCGAGCTTCGGCAGAAATTTCGATCTGAGGCAGTGAGGTGCTGTTCTTTATTTTTATTTTTATTTTTGTTTAACTAAATAAGATATATTCACAACAGTTCACTTTAATGTAATTTAACATATATCTTTATGTATATATATACAGAAAGAACATGTATATTCGCATACTAGATCTTATAGTAAATTTTAAAACTTCAAATTTAGATGTATATACATATATATGTTAATATACATACACAGTAAAGTATATATGCAGATTTTTAATTTATATATATACGTGAGCAGTAATAATTTTAGATTTGAAAGTTATAATGGTTTAAGTTAAATATTGGATTTAGGGGTCTATATAAATTATTTTTACAATCTATTCAAAAGGGAGATAAATTTGTTTAAATTACCTGTTTGTTTATGTACAGAAGTTAGAGTATAACTGTATTGTTTAATTGATTATCTAAAACTATTTAAATTACTAAAGAAAATTTATGTAAAGGAGACTTAGTTTTAAATTTTAAATTTGAAATTAAATAAATTTATTAAAGGAAAAATTGGTTTAAATGAAACTATCAATTAATTAAACAATCACAAATGAAAATTTATTTTTCGATTTAATTCAAATATTAATAGATTTTATAAATTATTTATACTAGGTTTAAGTCGAGAAAACAAAAGAAGGATTGGATTGGATTGCAAAATAAAAAGCCAAGGTGAGATTTTTCTCACTCAAAATGAAAGTGGAATTTTCAGTTATTTATTGATTGATTTGATTGCTATTGGATGTGATATTAGATATAGTAGGATATATCTATATATATATAGCAATATATACATATTGCCATATGTATATATTGGATTGATGATTTCCCGCCTCGTATAGCGGATGAGACCCTATTGCGCCGTTAGTAAGCGGATATTTTATTAAACCCATATACCGCGATATTCCACCTCGAAGTGGAATTGGTATTGTGCTAACGTCTGTGGATGCAGGGAAACAGGTTGGAGGGATCCAACTGGATTCCTCACCAGTAGTTATTTATTTACAGATATTTATGTATATTCTGTGATCATATTGATATATGATGTTTGATGTGTGATGGACTAATTGGTGCGTTGCATCATTGGATTCAAACTTGTGAAGTTTTAAAAATAACGATTTTTACTTTAAAAAGGATTTTTGAAGTGATTTTTGGAAAGTATACGATTTATTAAATTTTTGAATTTATTTATCTTAAATAAATAAATGTTATAAATTTAAAGTTATGGAAATTTTAATGTTCGTGAAATATAACCAAAGTGTGATTTTTGAAATGAAAGTCGATTTAATTGTAGAATGGGTTAAATTGAGATTTTTTAAGTATTATAAAAGATGTACAAAATCTATATTTATCAATTGAAATTATTTAAATTTTAAAACGAGTTTTCATAAGTGTTAAATTGTAAAGATACGAAACTTATAGAATTATAAACTGGAAAGATAGAAAATTTATAGAATTATAAATTGTGAAGATTTGAAGTTTATAGATTTATAAAAGTTGAAGTATAGATTTATAAAGTATGAAGTTATAAAAATGAATGAAATTGTAGAATAAAGACTTATAAGAAATTTACTGGTAAATTGGATTTTTGCCTTTAAGTGGAATATTGATCGAATTGTTAATAAAGAAGATTTATAAGTCAAAGTTGTTATAAAAGAGAAATAGAATTTATGAACATGTTTATAAATTCGAAATCAATTAAATTTGATAAATCAAATATAGAAGGTTATTAAAGGAAATGTATTCGCGATTTTGGATAGCGAACTATCCTTAAAATAAATGTGTAGAAAAGACTGAAATTTGGTTAGTGAAGTATATTCATGATTTTGGACAGTGAATATATTGTTAAGTAAAATGGATTTATTTTCGAAGAAGTGATATTAAAAATGAAGTTAAACATTTTAAAGATGTTTTTAAAATGTGGGAAATATCGAAACCATAGATTTCAACATTTTATTGTTGAAATAGACGTTTTCGAAAAAGAAGGAAATGGTGGACTATAACACTGTTGTTATAGTAAATGATTTCCGAAAGAAAATGTTTTTATATAGTATTGGGATTTACATATCTATCTTAAAATTCGAATCCCTATACTAGTGATTTTGAGTCGTCGTAACGATGTTTTACGTAACATTCGTTTTGACTCAAATAAAATTTATGAAAGAGAATGATTTCCTTAAAGAATGAAACATATACTTAATTTTGATTTAAGTATATCGAATATTTTCCAAGTGTTGAAAATAAATGATTTGTGAAATACTTATTATTAAATAAGTATGGAAATGCTTTTCCAAAATGAAATGAAACGTTTTGAGATTTTATCTTCTTAAAGATAAAATGAAAATGAATATTTGAAATCGATTGAAAATCGTATATCTGTAGATATTTGAAAATATAAATTCACTATGGAATTTATAAAAGAAAAGGGAAACTGTCTAGAAAAATAAATATTGATTTATTTTTGAAGTGTGGAAATTTTATATCTAGTAAAGATATTTTTGAAGATGAAATAATTTGGAAAATTATTTGGAATCTGATGATGTTGCGCATCTTTATTGATAGTTAAATAACCGACTATCAATAATTACCTTGAATTGGTATTTGTTGTGAATTGGATGAATTTGAATGCCACACTTATTTTTAAATAATCGCTCACTATTCGGGTTAACCGGGAAAGGACCATGGGGTCGTATAACCCATTCCGAATATGTGATACGTCGTTATGAATTGCATTCGAAGACCGGTGTTGAAGACCGGATATTTTTGAAAACGGAAGGATTACCGTCGAGTTACTCTACATCGGCTGATCTCCGATTTAGAGGTTTTTATCACCCTTAGTGACGGGAAGTCCAGACGTGATTGAAAATTATCCGGAAATGCAAGGGCTTCGTGAGAAGTGCCTTCGGTTCTGTTCGATCCCGGAACAGACTTGTATGGATTGTGTGTCTGACGTTACAATTTGAGATATAAAGCTGATTTCTTTCAAATACATATCTGTTGGTGGCGGAGAATTTATTCTCTTAGCTTAACACCCTTCTCTGAGACGTACGAGCTCAGAGGTTATGTAGTTGAAATTTATCAGCGATATACTCCCAATTTGGTAACGTGGCATACTGAGTGTTGCTGTGAAATGATCAGTGTTTGATCATTTGCGATATGATCATTTGTTTGATCTTATATCTTTGTGATCATAGGTTGATCATTTGTTTGACCCGAAGCATGGCTTTGTAGAAAGCGTAGCTTTGTGGACGAGACTTCGTCGAGCCTCACACCCCGGAAATGGTCGAAACAGGAAGGATGCAGCAAGGTTCTAGGGAGTAGCGCCCCTTAGTGTATGTCATTCCTTCTGGATAGAGGTGGTATCATGGTATGGAGCCCAGATACTTAACCTATGTGGTTGCTGCATTTTTACTATGTGGTTTGTTGGAAATCGGGGATCCTCGGGAAGATCGGTTACGATCGGGGGATGACATATGCGTGTCAGTAGTTACCTACTTTTGCAGAGGTAACCCGGCCTTGTGTTGGCAGAGATCTAACCGTAATGTTAGGTTATTTCTCGGGTCGTCTATTCCAGGGACGTACCCATCGTGGAAAAGGAAGTTCCTTAGCCTGACCATTTGTTGGAAATCCAAACTCCAATACGAACCTTGTACGGTATTAGTTGTAGAACCTGCCATTTACGTACGGTGGTCACCACTGTTTAGATGGTAGCTATAGTAGGCATACGATACTGGTCGTATGTTGGCTAGGATTAATATTATACTTTCGAAATGTTTTCTACACTATGCACTAATAATAATATCAAAAATGATTTGATTTTTGCGTAGTAAGCATCTTTGACTATCATAAGAAGAAATCTCCTCCAATTCTGCGTTTGCATTGTGTGTGTGGTGGGAGGTCTTATGGTAGTTTCATTTTCCAAAAGCATTGCGAATTGAATTTAAAAATTATTTTGTTGTTATAAAGAATAACTGTTTTACGATCTCACACCAGTCACCATGACTGACTCGGAGTTTATTGTTCCCTTCTAAACTCTGGGTGCCCACCAATTTTCCACACGGGCAGCCTAGAGTTATATTATCAGGATATTCTGGATATTCTGGAGCTTTGGAAGCAAGCTGGATGTCGGAACGTAGTATTTGTATCTGATATTATTTATTCCGCTGTGTATTCTGTATGAGGACAAGTTATATAACTGTCCATTGTTGTATATTGACTCTGATGATTGATGTATGTATAAACTGATATAGCTCTTTGTTTTAAAAGACTAGTGTTTATTTATTATATATTGTTCCGCTGCGATGTGTAGGATTATGATATTGTTCTGTTTTCTGTTCTCTCTTTCTTGTTCTTCTTTCTCTTTTCTTCCATCTTCTTCCTTCTTCTTCAGTTTTCTTCTTCTTCTACCCTTTTCCTCTTTTTAAAACCATAACTTTTCGGGTTTCCGGCATTCGATGGCTCGGCAGTCGATAAAGTGAGTATCGATGTCGAATTTTCGAAAGTCGAAAATTCCGGTATGTGACAATAACAGTTACCAAAGCACCATAGGGATGGCACCATTTGAAGCCTTATATGGCAAGCCATGTTTATCACCTATATGCTGGGTAGAGACTGGAGAAAGGGATGTTCTAGGACCTGAATATGTTAAAGAAACTACAGAGAAAATTGGGTTAATAAGAAAAAGAATAGCAGCAGCTCAAGATAGGCAAAAGAAATTTGCAGACAGGAAGAGAAAGCAAGTGGAATATGAAGTGGGAGACTTTGTTTTCATCAAGATTTCACCTATGAAGAAAGTCTTGAGATTTGGCAAGCAAGGTAAGCTCTCACCAAGGTATGTTGGACCCTATAAAATTCTGGAAAGAATTGGTTCATTGGCTTACAAATTAGAATTACCAGAGGAAATGAAAGCAATGCATAATGTTTTTCATGTGTCCCAACTTAGAAGATGGGTACATGATAAAGAAGACATTTTGGAAAAGCCTACCAAAATTCAAATAAATCCTGACTTGGTTTATGAAAAAGAGCCAGTTGGGATTATAGCCAAGGAAGAAAAGAAATTAAGGAGCAAAACTTTGAAACTAGTAAAGATCCAGTGGAGTAGTGATCCTAATGACTGCACATGGGAGTTAGAAGATAAGATTAGGATGGATTATCCTAAGCTTTTTGCAAATTAAAAGGTAATTTTTTTTCTGGAAAAATTTGTTATGCATGGTTGATATGGTTGAATTTGTTTGCTTATGCATATGTTTGATAGGTTTTCAGAAAAGAAAATAATGCTTGTTATAAATGTTAGAAAAATTGTGAGGACACAATTCCTAAAAGGAGGGGTGAATGTAATACCCCAAAATTTTGTGAAAAATCATTTTTATAAAATGATTTAATTTTTGAAATATTTAGATTTAAATATGGTGAAATTTTTGGGAATAAATAGTGTGCAAGGATATGTGGGCACATGCACACTGGAAATGGCACAAGGAAAAGATTCAAAAATTTCTGAAAAAAAAAGATCAAATAAAAATATGTACACTTATGCACCTGTATATTTTCTGTGAGCAGAAAGTGTTAAAGCAAAACAATAAAAAGGAAACATTAAAAATGACATGAAATGTAATACAAGTCAATATGCTTGTGTAGGCAAAAATAGCAAAGGGGATTCTCAGAAATAATTAAAATATAAAATATGGTAGTCACACTTTTAACATGACTAGGTGAGTGGCCATTTTCTGAAAAAGTAAAGGGAATAAAATACCGCCTTCAACTAATTATTATGGCCGGGGTATTAAGGAGGAAAATGAATGAAAAATGCATGAAGATGGTTAGGTCAGAAATGGAATTTTGTTTTAACAAAACCCTAGTGGAAAAATGCATATAAATAGGCAGTTTTAGCCAGTAAAATTATCTTTACCCCGAGCTGCACAAAAATAAGAAAGGAAGAAAAATATTGGAAGGAAGGAGAAAACACACATACAAGGGTTTTCAGGATCAAGAAGAAGAAATATTTAGGTGAGTAATCTCACTAGATTCATGGCATTAAGACCTGATATGAGGCAGCCAAGTACTTATGTTGCTATTGATATTTTCTGATTTGTGTTAATCACTGTTATATTAACGTTGTTGAATGGATTTTATTTTCTTGAGCTGATATAATGTTTATTGTGGATGCTCTTTGGATGAATTCCTTTGATCTGTTTGAATGGTTGCTATGGATGTACATACTACTATTTGTTTACATTTTGAAAAAAAGAGATGCTAAGGCAACAAACCTCAAAATCAAGGAAGGAATACACACTACTGATGGGGATCTATGGTAGGAAATTATTCTAAAAAAATATATATATTATGAGCTGCATTATATTTTATATAAGTGCTGAGGCTTAAGAAAAGAAAGTGTAAGGGATGCAATAGAAATTTCTGTGTGCTGATTCCCTCATGAAATATCAAAATTCACAAGATAAAAATTGTGATTCAGCTAGATCTTGAATCTAGTTCAATCACAGTTACTTGTAAGTCATAATAACATAGCATGCCATGGTTCCACCCTCAGTTGTAGATGTACTTTTATATGATTTAAAGTTAAGACCTCTTATAGCAATATTTATGAAATGATTATCTGTTTGTTTTTGAACAAAATACTTGCAAGATAAAAGGAGATGTTTTTTTTATATACACCGTGACATGTCCACATAGCTATCTAATGATAGGATTTTCTTTACCAACACTACTAGTAAATATACTAGGGTTATGAGCCAAGAAGGCTGCTGGAATGCTTGTCATATTTGAAGTATGCAAGTTGGCACATGGTTTGTTTAAGCCCTGAGATCTTTGTGCAATGATGTGAATTAGTTCATTGCAATGTGTCCCTGTGATTCCTTACTAGCAGATGAGGCTAGGGATTTAATTTAATGAAAACAACCTGTAAGTGAAGAAATAGGAAAATGAGTATTTCCTAGGTTGGTTGGAATGGAACCCTGGTTATTCCATTGAATATACAAACTGTAGATTGATATTCATGATTGAATAAATAAATTTGTGTGAATAAATGATAGATAAAGATATCATTCTTGTATCAAAGTGTATGTAACATAATAAAGCAGTGGATTACATGCATACAAAATAAGTATTAAGGCTCATCACCCAGAGCTTAATGTTTTGAATATTTTGATGTTGCTCATACCAGATCTTAGATCTGACCCTTGTTTGCTCATGGCATATGGGGGTGTCTCATTTTAAAATGAGGCAGCCACTCATGCTCTTTCAGGGATCACAGGCACTAAGTAGAAAATGAAGTTATGGCTATTATGGAGGAGTGAATGAACATGCTAGCTAGTTTCAATAAGAGCTTAAATTGATTATATCTGCATGTATTCAGGAAAAATTATGTTTCTAAGATTTCCAGTCATGTAATGAATATTCTATGGTTAGTGATCAAGTTGCTCTTATGTTCTGTAAAGTGTTAGATTAAATTAGTTGTTCTGTCGAAATCGTTGTGTGTTAAGGTTTGATTTGTTTTTGAAGTAGAGTCTGGAACATAAACAAGAAAAATATGCTCAAGTATTAGCTATGGAAACCTGGTAAAGAAATATACAGTTATGTGAGCAATTGCTTTGCAATTATATTATGTATTAGACAATCTTAAGTCATTTTAAAACACTGAGTTTTGGAGTAAATTCAGAATTTACCTTGAAGTATACTTTTAAGTATCTAATTGTTTTTCCTCTGAAATATGTCAACAAATGGTTCAAGTCTACTTTCTAAATTGTTTTGAGAAAAGTAATTGTATGGGAAGGCTACAGGTATGATGCAAATGACTGGCATTTCAATTGCCATGATCAGGTACCTGGCATGACACTAGGCACATGAGTTAACCAGCTTCAAATAAGTGAAGTTTTGGTTGATTATGTTTGGTTGTGTTTTGACAGTAAAATGCCTTTCAAAAAGCTTTAGGTCATTTAGCAAATGTTTTACCACAACCAATTTTCAAAGTCATAACAGATATACAATCTGGACAGGCTTGCACAAGCAAACCTGGAATTATTCTTATGAATATTTTTAAGTTCAAATTCTTGCCATAGCAAATCTTATGCAAATACACAACTCACTATGTGTCATGTGGGCTAAGATTAAGGCAAACAAGTCACATAGATTGAATCTTAAATAAGAAAGTTTTTAGAAAATACATAAGTGGAAAATGATAAGTGAATATATCATTTTTGGCCTTAGCCAAATATCAATACCTTTGATCCATGATCTGAAATAAAAATCTCAAGAATCTTGAGATTTAACTGTCATGGTAAATTGATGTTAAAGACTATCAATCAGAAGGAGCAAGTTCATATAAATTAAATACGCATAGGATTTACTGACTTATTACAAATATTTAAAAGTATATAGTAATTAACTTTAGGCAGAATTGCCCAAATCCAAATCAAACAAAATACTCTTGTTTAACAAAAAAAAATATACTCTGAATTTAAACAAGAGAAGCACATACATCTTCATATGTATGTGTATATTATTAGGGATACACTGATATATTTATATTGGTAATGAATTTTGAATCCTGGTTGAATTGCTTGAAAAAAAACGACTCTGATAATTCAAAGGAAGTTTAAATCAAACTTAAAAGTGCAAATGAATATAGGTGGACATCCAGATACACATAAATTAAATGTGCATTTGCATGAACACACACACACATATATATATATATATATATATAAATCCTTATGAAATTAAGGTAGAAATAGGAGGGTCATTTCATGAATGCTGTATCATTCAATCTGACCAGAGCATAAACCAAAACACAAAACACTCGAGTCAGGACATACATACTTATACAATGTAAACCAACTCAAGTGAACTGTAATAAAGATGCACAAGTAACTTAAAGGATGCTTGGGATCACCCATCCTTTAAGGATCCGTTAAACTATTTACTATGTAGTAATATTCACTATTATAATAATGTCTATAGTAAAATAATCTTACTTTAAAATAGCGTTAAGGGGTTACCCATATAGCCCTTAACACATAATAGTCCCAGTAGTCTATCCAGTATCAGCGTACCCCCATATTGGAAGCTACCCTCAACACTCCACAGGCTACGGCACAAAACGCAACTCGTAGTAAGGCTCGATATGGTAGGTGACACGACAGAACAAGGCAATGCCAGGGTAGATATACCAATTACGCATCCGGACTGGTGGTAACGCATATCAGCCACTACCGCCCACCTCGGAACACACTCCTAAATCAAAATCGAAGGGTGGCCACCAAATCAACCACAAAGTAATAGAATGGTATCGAAGAAATGCGTCCGATCAGAGGTGCTACCTCATTGGCCCGTCAATCGCTCCTGTTTTAGCCACCTTATGCCAACTCACGGGAGTTGGGTCCACGTATATACCTCAATAGGAATCGTCGCCACCATCCTACTTCATTCTAGAATCTCCACCGTTTTACATAATTTCAAAATAAACTATGGACAATGTAGACATATATAAATAGCAAATGTGTCTATTATCGTGTAAGTTCCAACACTTATAACGTACATATTGACCATGTACACTGTTTATATGCTGCACTTGTACTATACACATATGAGTATATTTGATATGCTCATCATAGTATATTTAATTTAATTTAAATTAAAACTCTATTTAATTTAATTTAAAATAAAAATTACTTTTAAATAAATAAAATAAAATAAGATTTTATTCAAAACAAACTTTAGATTAGGTCTAAAATCAATTAGACTTCATAGCCCCAACAAAGATCTAAAATGGATTTTTTTTTTGAAATTCACTTATTTAAGCCACTTCCGATTGGCCCATTATCTTCCATGAAGTCTTTGGATAACTTAAAATGGGAGCTTAATACAATGCTACTAGATTTCTTTCTCCTTACCACATCGAGAAAGGGTTTGGTAGCTATACTTAGTCTGAGTGGCTTTTAATCCCCCCACTTACCATCTCTCACTTTTTCCTTCCCTCAAATTCTAAGCTTGTCCCAAATTATTCATATCAAACTGCTTATTAAGCTTCACAATCAGTTATGAAATTTAGACATTATTCTGGGACTTAATCAACATATAATCTATATATAATAATAGATTAGTTATATCCCTATCACACCTCTTGAAATTGACACATTGGCCTTTGAAGCATTTAAAATACCCTTGTGAAAGCATAAGTTTATCAAATCTATTATACCATAGTCTAAGCGGCTATTTTAGTGTATATAGAGACTTTTTGAGTTTCATGACTTGGTCAACTATTATTATAGAATCTTTCTGGATGCCACAAATAAATGTATTTATTTAGATCACCATGCATGAATTTTAGTTCGACATTTAATTTCTTAAGTTCCATATCAAAATTTGAAACTAATGCTAATAAAATATGAATGGAAGTATGTCTAACAGTTGTAGAAAAGATGTCATAATACTTTACACTCTTCTTTTGAATATACTTATTTACTTTTAACCTTGATTTTTACCTTAAATCACTATCATTATCATCTTTCAATCTGTAGAACCACTTACATCAACTGCATTTTTGCTTGTAGGAAGAGGCACCATATCCTAAGTATAATTTTTATTCAAAAATTGTATCTCTTCCTCTATAGAAACTAACCAACTAGGACTACCAACTGAAGTGATTAATTCTCGATAAATTTTGTGCTCAACATAAACAAAACTCAGTGCAAATTCTATAATATCATCAAAGTTAATGTTACCAATACTAGGATGGACAAAATCATTAAGCCACCTAAATTATTTTTCCTTATAACTGGTTTAGCTTGAGATCGAGCTCCACCCTGAGTCTATTCCTTTATACTATCCTCAGCATCCAAGGTGTCATTCAAAAAATTGTATGTATCTCTACGGAAAGAATCTAAAGATGACATGCCCATGTTTAGTATTCTAGATTTGTCCTCAAACTATTATCCGATGATGAAAGCTCCACCGTTAACATGTCCTTATCATCAAGATCACATGCCTGCTAATAATAATTATCTTAACAGTATGACACCACTTCCTATAAACCTTTACTCCTCTCCTGATAAAGATATACTTCCAAGCTCTAAGTTCAAACTTCCTTTTACTCTCATGCACATAAGCTAGGTAATCTAACACTCTTAGAAATGAATAATCCATAGTCTCCTATTTCCTTACTTCATTTAGGATAACTTGGAAACTTGTTTATCTTCTTCTCTTCTCTCTTTCAAAGCTTATGTCTAAGTGGCATAACAATAATCCTAGTATCTTTCTTGAGGTCAACTTTGAATTCAATTTCCTTTTAGGGTAGTAAACCAGAGACCTCTGCAAAAATATCTGGGAATTTCTAGATAATACGGATAGAAGCTAACTCGTCTGGGTAATATGGATAGAAGCTAACTCGTCCTATGATAGATCAAAGTGAGTACAAATAATGCAACATTATAGAGCTATTAAAATCACAATATATGTAATATCTTGTATTAGTAATAAAATAAATAATCAATCAAGGGTAAAATGGAAATTTTATTATAAAGGGAAAAATAGGAATTTTTATAATGACCGAATTAAGCGACGAACTTGTGTCATTGCATAGAGCATATTTTAATGGATAAGTTTAATTATAAGATTGTTAAAATCAAACACATGGATTGAGATTATCACTAAATGTTACACTCTAAATTTTTTTAATAATCAATATGGATAAAATTGTAATTTTAAATAAAAAGGCAAAAAAGTAAAAAAAGGAAATCTAGCACTAAAAACAATGTAAGGAAAAAAGTGTAGAAAAAAGTAAAAGATAAAGAGATATACGTGGTTCGAATGTTAGGAAATCCTATGTCCATGGATAAAGTATCACTTTCTTCGTTTTATATTTCTTAGTACAAATATTAATGGTAGAGAGTAAAGAACGTTCAGTTATTAACATCAAAAAATCTCAAATCAAGAAAAAGAAGATCCATTTCCTATTACAGTGCCTTTTCTATTTATAGTATAAGGATGCATGTGGATCAACAAAATTCTTTCGTTGGATTATGCCATGTGTCATCCATCCGTCTTGTTTGTTTGATGTGCTTGAATTGCCGATATGTCTTTGGTGAGAAACTTTAATTTTGGCGGTTGAATTTGGATATTGGTGGGAAGTTTGAAATTGAAGCAGGAACATTTGGATTTGAGGCGGGAAATTCAAATTTGAATGGATTGCATACTTCTGATCTGAGGAGCCAATGGCTTATGAGGTGCTCTTGTTCGTGAATGAGATTATAACAAGATTTTTCCCTTTCCCTTAAGGTAACCTGCATCATTTTAGCATTTTTCCACAAAAATGTTGAAATTTTCGCCTTTGTTCTACCTTAGGCACCATTGAAATGATACTGTTCCGAAGAAGGGGTTGGTTGGAGTTGAGCTGCATTACTTGGAAAAAGAGGTTGAGTCGTCATTTTTAAAAGCAATTGCCTCATATGATCTCGCTTTGATCTGCTCTTGGAATTAGGTTGCACAAGGTATTGATAAGGAATGCTTATGGATTTATCTTTACTTGTAAGTGTGGGACTGTGCTAGAGCGCCATTTTAGTGGCCCTGTGTGCAGTTCTTGGAATGCACGTGATTTCATATGGTACTGCTTAAGGAGTCCTCGGCAAGTGCAGTGTGGGTTCACACTTTAGAGTGTTAGTAGTGTAAAAGCTTTTGGGGTAATATTAGGGTTCATTGTTCCTGTGCAGTTTGGCTTTGATTATTCTTGACATTGTGCTTCATCGCTGTTTCAGATGGAGCAGCTAGTTCAACTTTTGGTGTGTTAAAGTGGTTTTTCAATGTCGAGCCATGCTTCTCTAAAATTACGGTGCAATCCTGTCGCTTCATCGTCAAATCGAGAAGGTGGCGTGCCCTTTATTGTTTTTTATGCTAGAGTAATATTGCAGTGCAAAATTTGTAATTATGTTGCAGTTCAGCTTATTGAAGTGAGTGTTAGGGTTTCCAATCATTTCTTACTTTCTATGTCCATCTCTAGTTCTTTGAGCTCATCATTATACTCTTAACGCCATACTTAAGAGAGCAGCGAGTCCTTACACCATATCGTTTTTTAGCGCCGTATTGTCTAGACTTTTCCTTATTCTTTGCTTCTTTTTACAGTTCAATTTCTATCGTGGGAGCAGTTCTCTTAGTTCATTGCTTACGTCACCTTGCCTATAATAGAGTTTTAAGAAAAATAGGTGTAACATAGATTATGAATTTTGAAGAATGTTTTATAATTAATATTATGATTTATATTTTGAAAAATTATAGTTTTGAATACTTAAATTTTCATGAATACGAGATATTTTATTTATCTTAAATATTTTGATTTGTGTTAATATGAGATGTTTTAGAAATGCATAATAATTTGAAGTGATATTTTAGATTAAGAATGGCTTTACTAGGAAAGTGTATTAATAAGTGTTAATTAATATTATTATGTTAAAGTGATATATATATATATATATATGCATGTATTATATGAAATACTAAATGGATTTAAAAAGTTAATATAAAAAGAAACTTTGGAAATGTGATAAATTTGAAGTTTTAGAATATTTTGGATGGAAAGGAAATTTCTATGGATGGATTCTTAGGACAAAGTACTTGGAAGGTTATAAAATGTATACTTCATGGAAATATTTATTTGAGGAATGTTTTAATCAGAAATTATAATTTTAGTCTCAAAATATTAAATTTTATAAATTCATTTAAATGTCCTCTATAGTGTATGTCTGCGTATGTATACACTATATATAGATATATATGTATGTGTGTGTGTGTATCTGTGAAGAGTTTTGATGAGTAATTATATGTCCGGATATTTTTGAATTTTGATAAGGTATGCGTTTTACAAATATATGGAAATAATTTCTATAAGCTAGTTTCCAAAATTATAAAAATGAACCATTTGAGAAGAGATAAATTTTATAAATTGATATTGGTAAACTTGAAAGAGTTCTTTGTAGTAATAATGTATTTATGAAGTTAATTTATGAGCAGTGAATAGATGAGATTTAATATAATGAATTATTAAAATGAAAGTTATGTGAAGTATGTATATAACTTAGATGATGAGAGTTTTGGAAAATGGTATTTTGAAAAAAGTTGCTTAAATAAAGATATTTCAAAATTAAGAAATATTTTTAAAAGCATTTATATTAAATAATGAATGGGAATTTCAGTGAAAGTCTTTTTAGAAAAGATTTTGGGTTTTAGCTAAAGTATTTTGGGATATGATTAAATGAAATTTGAATTTTGGAGAGTATGTAAATTAGTTATAAAATAAGAATTTTGGGAATTTATTTAAAGGAGAATTTATTAAAATGAAGCATTTTGTAATCATGTAAAGTAATTTCCAATTTGGAAAATATATTTTGAAGTGAAAGGAATTAACAGACTGTTATTTAATGGCCTCTTTGCTAAGTGATTTAAGAGTTAAGTATTTTAGTATTTTAAAGATAATTGAGATGTTTAATAAATATAAAAGAGTTTAATTTAGAACAAAAGAGAAAAGTTTTATATTTTTTTGAGAGTTGTGAATTATAGGGCACTTTCATGCCATAGAGGTTACTCCAAAGTATTCCAGAAATTCCAATATATGGGATATATTTTGGTTATTTATATTCATGTGTTTATTTGAATTCAAAGCCACCAATGAAAGGTCTAATTATTGATTTTATGTTACTCTATTTGATACTTGATGAGTTGATGCAGATCACTATACGTGTTGACTCGGGATAGTAGAAATACAGTATCGTGAATTTGCATGATTGGGTGTTTATTTTATATTTTAAATTATAAATGGTGTAGTCAAGCTGGAAATATCAGCTTAGTTATAGATTTTTCCCCGTGGGAAATTCTGAGGATTAATTTTCTTAAGGAGGCAAGTTTGTAAGAACCCAGTTTTGAGCCTTAATAATATAAAATTAATAATAGTGATTTAATTGATTAAAATAGATTTATAAATATTAAATGAGAATAAATTTGAAATTTATTTAATAAAAGGGCTTAAAATGTAAATTAATGTAAGAGAAAATATAGGAATAGTATTTTGAAAGGTTATATTTAGAATAAATAAAATTGGTTTGAGTAAGAAACAATTTTAAAAGTGGAACTTTGAATTTATTTGGACCGATAAATGAATTTTATTATATTGGATTAAATATAGCTAGTTTGAGTAATTAATTAGAATAAAAAGAATTTACAGGAAATTAATTCTAGAAAATTCCATATTATTATATAATTACTTGAGAAATATAAATATATTTTTTAATTGGAATTTTATTGTAATTTCAATTAAATAGAAATTAGTTTTATATAAGATATAATTGAAAAGGAAAAAAATGATTTTTATTTTTTAGATAAGCCCATGCCCAAGTCAAGCCTAAACTCAACCATTACTACATCGAGATTTTTCTAATTCGAGACTATTCTCTTCGTTTTGAAAATATTAGTTTACATTTATGCTTCCTGACTATTCTTCTAACTTCACTTTCTGGAGCATCAAACCCTTATCTTGTTCCTTTTCAAAATTTAAACTGAATGAAATAAAATCATATAAATCTCAAAATCAATGCATTTAACGACATGCCTTTCCGAACCTCGGAAGTCGACACTAATACATTCACGGTATTCATTTGCTGAATAATCAAGTGCCGGAAAGATAAATTATTAGGGGAAAGAAAGAAGAAAGAAGAAAGAAGAAAGAAGAACTAAACAAAACTTAGAATCTCACAACATGACAGAACAATATATAATATACAAAAGATCTTTACAAAATGAATTCATCTCTATTATACAGGTGTACATAAATCAGAGTAACCTTGGATAGTTATAACAACATGTTCTCACAATTTGATAGATACAATAGGCAGACACCAAGAACACTAAACAGTGGAAGAATATAAGATATGTGAATATATGCTGGCCATCCAGCTTGTCTTCTGAACTACAAAGCATTCAAAGCTAAATCTGGAAAATATGCTCGGTCTGACTTGAGCATTATAATAAAATAACACCTGAGTCAGTGTGGAAAACCAGCGTGAGAAAACAAACAAATGAGAGATAATATCGACTCTAGATAGGGATGATCATACCTACTTGGGAGCGACCCACGTAGCCCTACTGCATCTCCCTTGTTTTAGTCATTTTCGGTTGATGAGGCTTGAAGCTACCTTTTATGTAACGACCCGCTATTTTGGACCATTCGCATCCATTATAAGTGTATAGGTAGACACTCATGCCGTAATTGAATTGCTCAAAATACCGCGTTGTTAATTTAAATTTGGCAAAACTGAACATATACGGTAAATAAATCATCACAGATCACAGACACAGAGTAATAAGTGGAGCGGAAGTAAAAGAGATAGTAGTTCATGAAGCTACTATATGAATGTATAAGTTACATCAGAGTTAGAACAGATACAACGGAAGAGTAATACAATACATCCGATACAAATCAGAATACATCACCGGAATCATCGAATACTGAAAGCAGAATAGATGGCTGGATCTTCAAGCAAAGCTCCAACTCCAAAGGTGAGTCTCGAATATTGGTACACTCAGTCTGACCCGAGCGTAAAGCAAAACACAAAACACTCGAGTCAGGATTAACATTCTTATATTAATAAATCCAACTCAAGTGAAATAGCAATTGAAATACAAGTAACTCAAAGGATGTTGGAATAACCATCCTTTAAGGATCCGTTAAACTATCTACTATGTAGTAGTGTACGATAAGTAGATAATGCCTATCAGTAATATAAAATATAAAAATAGTGTTAAGTCATGGCCCATTCCACCCTTAACACATTTTTATTCCCAAGAGCATATACAAGACCGTAGTTTCCCCAAAACCGGAAGTCACCAGAGGGCAATCCATATACTAAAGGTACAAAACAAATCGTAGTGGTCGCGTATAGGGATACAAGTATGACAAGGCACATGAGGCAATACCCAAGGTAGTGAAACTACCGTTTGCCTGATCCGGACAAGTGAGAACGCATCGCCGCAGCGATCGCAACACCGCGAAACAACACTCCCAAAATCAAGGGTGCACCAATCGACAACAAGAAATGAGTAATTCGAAGAAGTGTGTTCGCTTGAGGTAGCTAACCTCCATTTGGCCCAGCATGGCTCCTGTTTTAGTCATTTCCAATTTGACACAAGTGTCAAGGTTATCCATTATCGTTCTCTTTCTTCAGTCATCACGTACATCATTCCAACCACTTCATTCTGGATCACACTCCGCGTATAGTTATTAAAGTGGTTTTCGGTTTAGACAGAGAGTATGTCCCTAACCGATTCCGGTCTCTTTAATAACTTCCATAATTATTTCACCGATTGGTCGTTTATTTATTTCAAAACCAAATCAAATTCAATTTCAATTAGAATTCGTAAACCAACATTTCATTTGCCTTTCTAAACCAATTCCCAAAATTTACGTTCCAAAACTTCCAAATTCATAATTTCAAAATCTTATAATTCAATTTTAAATTTTATTTAAAACAATTCAAATATTGATTCAAGTTCGTATATAAGTTTCATTCCGAAATCATTTAAATTAATTTAATTTAACATTCAAATCAATTTAAATTCATTTATCGATTTCATTCAATATTCATTAAGTAAATTTGCCATTCAAAATAATTTCTATTAAATTTCCAATTCATTAAATCCATTACTTAAATTCAACTTCCTTATTTCAAAACTTACAATTTGAATTAAATTAAATTCACCAAATAAAATTCTTTAAATTTCAAATCTTACATTAATTTCAATAAATCACATTTTATTTCTTGATAAAGAAATTCAATTTCACTTATTTACTTACTTAAATGATTTTCCAACTTAATTAATAAAGAAACTCAATTTCAATTATTTACGAAGTAAAATTCACTTATCCAAAAATTCAATTTAATTTAATCCCTAAATAATTCAATCTTATTTAATTATTAAATAGTTCAAAACTTAATTATTAAATAGTTTCAAAGTTTAATAATTTCAAACTTAATTATAATTCCAAACTTAATTATTAAATCATTTCAAACTTAATTCAATCATTTCTCAATTTAAACAACGTTCTTCCATCAATTACATTGTTAACATTTTGTTTCAGATTATTAAATATTAACATTTTCCTTTCATTAAAAATTCAAATTTCAACTTCATTTCAAAACCATATTATTTATTCAAATAAATTCTTTATTAAATTTTAAATCAAATTATTGACCAGTCGGGTTTTATTTAATTTTCTCTCCTAGGTCAAAGATCAATTTGGGTATTTATCATTTCAACCGGATTCCAATTCAATTCAAAAATCAAAGCATAGTAAAGGGAACTTGCAGTGTGATAACTGGGATGGTGTCAAAGTAAATAAACAAGCAATAACAACAACCAATATCAATCCAATAATCAATTCAAATAATCCCGAAATAATCGTATTAATTCACATTGTTATTTGTACGAATTAATATAATTATCTCTAGAATCTACACTATCATTTCATCTAGATTAAATATTATTACACTAATATTTATACGGTTCTTCAATTGTCATTTGATTTCAATTTTATCACTACAACAATAAATCCAATATACGTTCAATGGTTCAAAGTGTAATTATCACTATTTTACATGTCAATTAATTTAACAATTAAAGGGGTCATATTCAACTAATCAAATTTAACATATAAATCAGTTTTAAAATCGTTAACTATCCTATATCCATTTCAATTTGGCATACTATTTATCATTTAACACTAACAATTTAACGCCCAATATAAACATCAACAATCAATCAATTATCAGCCAAACTATATTATCATCGCATAAATAATTAACAAATAATGGTGTCAGATGTCACAGGTGAACTGATACAGGTAATAGCATATATAACAGTGTAATTAACTAACAACAGTAAATTTCAATTGTCGTTTCAATTGAAATCAAATTTAATAAATAAAAGAACATTAATCGTGAGTGATTGCCCACCTTTCGAGGCTAGAGAGATTCCACAATGAGAGTAGTTACAACCCAAGCACGAATTCCAAAACGAAGCACGATTGAATGCGAATTTGACAACAAAGCTGATAACAGGAATCGACGAAATTAAATCAGGACTGGATCGATGAAGAAAACCGATATAAGTGAACTTATATCCACAACTATATATAACTATATATAACTATATACAAAATCATATGCTAAATCCAAATATATATTATGTTAAATATAAGCGTATTTCAAATCCATCGTTTTCAAATTAAAATCCATATATAAAATCAAACATATATATTTACTGTAACCATCTACTGTAAGCATATTTTCATTTAAAATTTATACATACAAACAGCAATTTCAGCTATGCAAATAAACCTATACATATAAATCTATTACTTCTTTCATCACATAGTATATTGAAATCAATTAGAGACAGCAACATGTATACCTTAATATAAAGAACTATATATCTTTATAAACTTTGTAAACATATATATTATAAATTAGCAGGTTATAAAACTTAAATATACTAACATTATATACCATATATACAACAATGTCTGAACATGTGCAGGCTACAAACTGACCTATCTGACTACATATATGCAACACTATATAGACCTGTAAGTCACACAATCAATATATATATATATATATATATGTGTGTGTGTGTGTGCGGGTTACCTTTTTAAAACAATTACCAAAATATATATACCAAAGTAATATATACAGTCAATATATATAATATGTGAAACTAACATAAAATTTGAAAGCAACAGGATCTGTACAAATTATAGACAAATATATATAACTGATATATTAACAGTATAAACAATTATAACTAATATATATACTTTACTGAAAGATTACAAGTGTCTAAATCAAAATATATAAAGATACTTTATAAATAAACTATAGATAACAGAAATCTTAAAAATACAAGCCGTACACTTTGAACTATACAAAATAGTATATCATGATATATATATACGACTTAACACTTTATCATATAGCAAAAAATATGTTAAAACAAAATATATATAATACTAACATGTTACACTGCAAATTATACTAATCTAAAATCTGACAACATATATATAAAACCATTTGTACGAATAACACAATATCATAATATATATAACACTGATAGGTATATAGTTGTAGTTATATAATACTTGAAAACCCAACATATACATACTAACTAATATATGAACATACCAAAACTGTTCCGACTTTACAAACTGATATATGATACAATCCTATATAACTGAACATATATATAAACAACTATAATATAATATATAATTCTGCTCCTCTACGCTATATATATAACACAAAAACAGTACATATATAATAGGCTTTTGAAATATTGGGTATAGGATACATAAACTATCTCTTTAAACTTAGAAAATATAAAACAACAGTACGCAAAATTAAAATCAAAAGTCGTGAAAAATTATAAACAAATTAAATTTAAAGTTTCGCAGCAATTCACGAATATAAACATACATATATATATAAAGTGACTCGAAAACCATTACATACCAACAGCAGCATAACACTTCTATATATATACTACAAAACTTGTTAAATAACATACTTTTATAACTATATAAAAAAAATACCTTTTCAAAGAAAGGAGACAGTTGCGGAAGTGGAGTGTGGCCGTGGCAGTGGGTGACGTGGCTCGTGCCGTGCTCGGCGATGAAGAAAGAGAGGGGATGGGTTCGGAGTGGAAGCATGGGCTGCGGTGATTGGCGGAAGTGGGTGAACGGTCGGTGCCATGGAAGACGAAGCACGAATGGGTTTTGGGTGGTGGTTCGGCTACACGAGCAGATAAAGGAATAGCTTCCGGTAAAATAAAAGAAGATGAGTCACTCAAAAAAGGAGACTGTGAGACCCCTTCAGGAAATATATATAAACTTAGATTGCTTTATATATTATAGATTTTTATATTTTTAGAAGATAAGAACAAAATGACAGAAGTAGAGAAAGGAAGAGACTCAGAGCAAATGGAGGGGAGAGCATGAGAAGCGAACAGAGGAAAATGAAAGTTCGTGAATCGGTAAAATGAAATATCGAAATAAATTGAGAATGTGGAGAATAAAAAAGGTCTTGAAAGTTGAATTCAATGAAATTAAATGCTAATGACCTTAGGGGTTTACACTGGTTAAATGAACAGTCAAATGAATTCAAAAAGGTCAAAACGGTACCGAAGATATACGTTGCTATCCCGTACGGAAAAAATCCAAACGGAACTAGAAACGTCCGAATTTCGCGAAACGAATTACGGAGTCTTATTCAGAGTGTTCTAAATAAAATTTCTCATGTTGACATATTTAGGTTTCGGAACACTTTTATTATCATCAATTTTAACTGATATAAATTGAAATAAAATTACACTAGAAAATAAACTTCCAAATTATCTGATGAAAATTTACCAGTTGTTATGTTAAAACAGACGCATTTCAAATATCAAATTTAAATTTAAAAATTTTATTGTTTAAAGTTTCACAAAATTTCAATTAAATATATAGATAAACAAATAAAATTATCTAAAATTTACGGGTCGTTACACTCTCCTCCACTCAAAACTTTTCGTCCCCGAAAAGGAAGGAGATAGGAGAACAGAAACAACCAGAAAGAAAATTAGATCAAAACAAAATAAAATAATTAATTCAAACCATATAAATTTCAATTTTAAATTAATTAATCTTCAATAATTGATTTTAAATTCAAGGTATTTCCATAAGTTAATCTAATTTCAATTTATTAATTCCCTCAAGACAAATTTATTTGTCTCATCTATTATTCAATTAACTTATTATTTTATTTATCTCTATTAAGATCTTTATAATAAAATTTAAGTGTATAACATTTATTATAACACTCAAATTTCATTTATAAAAATCCTTTTTATGTTGTATATTATCCAATTACATTTTAACTTTTAAATAAATAAGGTAAGTTATATTGGAATGCAATTGAGTATTATACAAATAAAACTTTCAAATTCAATTATTCAAGCTTAAATATTTATTCAAAATTTGGATTCATTTTATAATTGAAATCATCCTTTAACAAAGAATTTCAAAATTAAATTTTCGATTAACTTCAAACAATTTTTAGAGATAACTAAATATATATACATGATATACATCTAATCAAATTTTAAATCATATATCAATATATATAGTATAAATCAAGTCATATTTTAGAAATTCAAATCAATTAAATTTTCCAAAATAAAACTGTAGCAAGGCTACAGAATGGTCTCTTCGCTTTGAAACTCGAAAATGAATGTCGATGATGCTGCAGTCATCACCGAAATTATTTTCCAACGACAGAGAAAAGAGCACTGATTTTAAACATTTAAAATTCTTTGGAAACAATTTCTCCTCAAAAATACTTTATATAATATATCCTTTTAAAACTTTAAAACCAAAGTTCGAAATCATCAAAAATTAAATTCTCAAATTCTTGGTTTAAATTCATTTAAATTTCCAAATTAATTTATAACCAAATTTATATTTCAATTATTTTATATATGAACAAAGCCAATGATTTACAAAACAATAAATGATAATCAAATATTATTTCTTAACAACCAATTCAATTAATTATAAAATTTCAGAAAATTATACAATATATAATATGTTTATACAAAATTTCTCATTTACCAAGTTTGAAAACAATATGGTGTCAGTTTGCTCTATTCAAGTGTTTTGGAGATCCTATCGATAGCATTGATCAGACGAATCGATAAGAAACACAAATCAACATCAACAACTCAAACAACACAATATATATTAAAATATTTAAATATTAGTTTACAAAATACACTTCAAGAATGATTTGAAGATAAGTTGGAAACAAAAGACAAGATGATTAAATAACAGAATAAGGGAATGCATAAGCTTATATAAATCGCGGGCAACCTTAACCGGGTCAACCGTGACTTCAAGAATAAGATCGATGTAGAGTTCTGAGACAAACCTACGTCTGATCTCGAGAGATAGAATTCGGGATAACAAGAGATAGATAGCATAGTAAACCGAGGATGCAGACATCTTCGGTGAATCAATGCTTCTTGTAAAGGAGTTTCACCCCTTTACAATCATTCGAAGAATGGCGAGACCGCCTATTCATTATAAAGATCGTTCGAAGTGGAGTTATGGGATACTCCAAAATCAAAAGAAGACAAATGAGAGAGACAAGGATGGATTTGGAACCGCAGGGAACCTTCCAAAATTCAAAAGGAATAAAGTCAAAAAGAAAGAGATTCAAGCTCGAACGAAAGTGATTCTGTAAATAAATTTACCATATATGCTAAGTTTTGCCTAGAGCCAAAGCTCTGATATCAACTGTAACGACGCGCTATTTTGGACCATTTGCATCCATTATAAGTGTATAGGTAGATACTCATGCCGGAATTGAATTGCTCAAAATACCGCGTTGTTAATTTAAATTTGGCAAAACTGAACATATACGGTAAATAAATCATCACAGATCACAGACACAGAGTAATAAGTGCAGCAGAAGTAAAAGAGATAGTAGTTCATGAAGCTACTATATGAATGTATAAGTTACATCAGAGTTAGAACAGATACAACGGAAGAGTAATACAATACATCAGATACAAATCAGAATACATCACTGGAATCATCGAATACTGAAAGCAGAATAGATGGCTGGATCTTCAAGCAAAGCTCCAACTCCAAAGGTGAGTCTCGAATACTGGTACACTCAGTCTGACCCGAGCGTAAAGCAAAACACAAAACACTCGAGTCAGGATTAACATTCTTATATTAATAAATCCAACTCAAGCGAAATAGCAATTGAAATACAAGTAACTCAAAGGATGTTGGAATAACCATCCTTTAAGGATCCGTTAAACTATCTACTAAGTAGTAGTGTACGATAAGTAGATAATGCCTATCAGTAATATAAAATATCAAAATAGTGTTAAGTCATGGCCCATTCCACCCTTAACACATTTTTATTCCCAAGAGCATATACAAGACCGTAGTTTCCCTAAAAACGGAAGTCACCAGAGGGCAATCCATATACTAAAGGTACAAAACAAATCGTAGTGGTCGCGTATAGGGATACAAGTATGACAAGGCACATGAGGCAATACCCAAGGTAGTGAAACTACCGTTTGCCTAATCCGGACTGGTGAGAACGCATCGCCGCAGCGACCACAACACCGCGAAACAACACTCCCAAAATCAAGGGTGCACCAATCGACAACAAGTAATGAGTAATTCGAAGAAGTGTGTTCGCTTGAGGTAGCTGACCTCCATTTGGCCCGGCACGGCTCCTGTTTTAGTCATTTCCAATTTGACACAAGTGTCAAGGCTATCCATTATCGTTCTCTTTCTTCAGTCATCACGTACATCATTCCAACCACTTCATTCTGGATCACACTCCGCGTATAGTTATTAAAGTGGTTTTCGGTTTAGACAGAGAGTATGTCCCTAACCGATTCCGGTCTCTTTAATAACTTCCGTAATTATTTCACCGATTGGTCGTTTATTTATTTCAAAACCAAATCAATTTCAATTTCAATTAGAATTTGTAAACCAACATTTCATTTTCCTTTCTAAACTAATTCCCAAAATTTACGTTCCAAAACTTCCAAATTCATAATTTCAAAATCTTATAATTCAATTTCAAATTTTATTTAAAAAAATTCAAATATTGATTCAAGTTCGTATATAAGTTTCATTCCGAAATCATTTAAATTAATTTAATTTAACATTCAAATCAATTTAAATTCATTTATCGATTTCATTCAATATTCATTAAGTAAATTTGCCATTCAAAATAATTTCTATTAAATTTCCAATTCATTAAATCCATTACTTAAATTCAACTTCCTTATTTAAAAACTTACAATTTGAATTAAATTAAATTCATCAAATCAAATTCTTTAAATTTCAAATCTTACATTAATTTCAATAAATCACATTTTATTTCTTGATAAAGAAATTCATTTTCACTTATTTACTTACTTAAATGATTTTCCAACTTAATTAATAAAGAAACTCAATTTCAATTATTTACGAAGTAAAATTCACTTATCCAAAAATTCAATTTAATTTAATCCCTAAATAATTCAATCTTATTTAATTATTAAATAGTTCAAAACTTAATTATTAAATAGTTTCAAAGTTTAATAATTTCAAACTTAATTATAATTCCAAACTTAATTATTAAATCATTTCAAACTTAATTCAATCATTTCTCAATTTAAACAACGTTCTTCCATCAATTACATTGTTAACATTTTGTTTCAGATTATTAAATATTAACATTTTCCTTTCATTAAAAATTCAAATTTCAACTTCATTTCAAAACCATATTATTTATTCAAATAAAATCTTTATTAAATTTTAAATCAAATTATTGACCAATCGAGTTTTATTTAATTTTCTCACCTAGGTCAAAGATCAATTTGGGTATTTATCATTTCAACCCGATTCCAATTCAATTCAAAAATCAAAGCATAGTAAAGGGAACTTGTAGTGTGATAACTGGGATGGTGTCAAAGTAAATAAACAAGCAATAACAACAACCAATATCAATCCAATAATCAATTCAAATAATCCCAAAATAATCGTATTAATTCACATTGTTATTTGTACGAATTAATATAATTATCTCTAGAATCTACACTATCATTTCATGTAGATTAAAGATTATTACACTAATATTTATACGGTTCTTCAATTGTCATTTGATTTCAATTTTATCACTACAACAATAAATCCAATATACGTTCAATGGTTCAAAGTGTAATTATCACTATTTTACATGTCAATTAATTTAACAATTAAAGGGGTCATATTCAACTAATCAAATTTAACATATAAATCAGTTTTAAAATCGTTAACTATCCTATATCCATTTCAATTTGGCATACTATTTATCATTTAACACTAACAATTAACGTCCAATATAAACATCAACAATCAATCAATTATCAGCCAAACTATATTATCATCGCATAAATAATTAACAGATAATGGTGTCAGATGTCACAAGTGAACTGATACAGGTAATAGCATATATAACAGTGTAATTAACTAACAACAGTAAATTTCAATTGTCGTTTCAATTGAAATCAAATTTAATAAATAAAAGAACATTAATCGTGAGTGATTGCTCACCTTTCGAGGCTAGAGAGATTCCACAATGAGAGTAGTTACAACCCAAGCACGAATTCCAAAACGAAGCACGATTGAATGCGAATTTGACGACAAAGCTGATAACAGGAATCGACGAAATTAAATCAGGACTGGATCGACGAAGAAAACCGATATAAGTGAACTTATATCCACAACTATATATAACTATATATAACTATATACAAAATCATATGCTAAATCCAAATATATATTATGTTAAATATATGCGTATTTCAAATCCATCGTTTTCAAATTAAAATCCATATATAAAATCAAACATATATATTTACTGTAACCATCTACTGTAAGCATATTTTCATTTAAAATTTATACATACAAACAGCAATTTCAGCTATGCAAATAAACCTATACATATAAATCTATTACTTCTTTCATCACATAGTATATTGAAATCAATTAGAGACAACAACATGTATACCTTAATATAAAGAACTATATATCTTTATAAACTTTGTAAACATATATATTATAAATTAGCAGGTTATAAAACTTAAATATACTAACATTATATACCATATATACAACAATGTTTGAACATGTGCAGGGTACAAACTGACCTATCTGACTACATATATGCAACACTATATAGACCTGTAAGCCACACAATCAATATATATATATATATATATGTGTGTGTGTGTGCGGGTTACCTTTTTAAAACAATTACCAAAATATATATACCAAAGTAATATATACAGTCAATATATATAATATGTGAAACTAACATAAAATTTGAAAGCAACAGGATCTGTACAAATTATAGACAAATATATATAACTGATATATTAACAGTATAAACAATTATAACTAATATATATACATTACTGAAAGATTACAAGTGTCTAAATCAAAATATATAAAGATACTTTATAAATAAATTATAGATAACTGAAATCTTAAAAATACAAGCCGTACACTTTGAACTATACAAAATAGTATATCATGATATATATATATATATGACTTAACACTTTATCATATAGCAACAAATCTTAAAACAAAATATATGTAATACTAACAGGTTACACTGCAAATTATACTAATCTAAAATCTGACAACATATATATAAAACCATTTGTACGAATAACACAATATCATAATATATATAACACTGATAGGTATATAGTTGTAGTTATATAATACTTGAAAACCCAACTTATACATACTAACTAATATATGAACATACCAAAACTGGTCCGACTTTACAAACTGATATATGATATAATCCTATATAACTGAACATATATATAAACAACTATAATATAATATATAATTCTGCTCCTCTACGCTATATATATAACACAAAAACAGTACATATATAATAGGCTTTTGAAATATTGGGTATAGGATACATAAACCATCTCTTTAAACTTAGAAAATATAAAACAACAGTACGCAAAATTAAAATCAAAAGTCGTGAAAAATTATAAACAAATTAAATTTAAAGTTTCGCAGCAATTCACGAATATAAACATACATATATATATAAAGTGACTCGAAAACCATTACATACCAACAACAGCATAACACTTCTATATATATACTACAAAACTTGTTAAATAACATACTTTTATAACTATATAAAAAAAATACCTTTTCAAAAAAAGGAGACAGTTGCGGAAGTGGAGTGTGGCCGTGGCAGTGGGTGACGTGGCTCGTGCCGTGCTCGGCGATGAAGAAAGAGAGGGGATGGGTTCGGAGTGGAAGCATGGGCTGCGGTGATTGGCGGAAGTGGGTGAACGGTCGGTGCCATGGAAGACGAAGCACGAATGGGTTTTGGGTGGTGGTTCGGCTACACGAGCAGATAAAGGAATAGCTTCCGGTAAAATAAAAGAAGATGAGTCACTCAAAAAAGGAGACTGTGAGACCCCTTCAGGAAATATATATAAACTTAGATTGCTTTATATATTATAGATTTTTATATTTTTAGAAGATAAGAACAAAATGACAGAAGTAGAGAAAGGAAGAGACTCAGAGCAAATGGAGGGGAGAGCATGAGAAGCGAACAGAGGAAAATGAAAGTTCGTGAACCGGTAAAATGAAATATCGAAATAAATTGAGAACGTGGAGAATATAAAAGGTCTTGAAAGTTGAATTCAATGAAATTAAATGCTAATGACCTTAGGGATTTACACTGGTTAAATGAACAGTCAAATGAATTCAAAAAGGTCAAAACGGTACCGAAGATATACGTTGCTATCCCGTACGGAAAAAAAATCCAAACGGAGCTAGATACGTCCGAATTTCGCGAAACGAATTACGGAGTCTTATTCAGAGTGTTCTAAATAAAATTTCTCATGTTGACATATTTAGGTTTCGGAACACTTTTATTATCATCAATTTTAACTGATATAAATTGAAATAAAATTACACTAGAAAATAAACTTCCAAATTATCTAATGAAAATTTACCAGTTACTATGTTAAAACAGACGCATTTCAAATATTAAATTTAAATTTAAAAATTTTATTGTTTAAAGTTTCACAAAATTTCAATTAAATATATAGATAAACAAATAAAATTATCTAAAATTTATGGGTCGTTACATTTTACCTTTTATTTCGCACTTCTCACTTGGAATGCTAACACTGCCCTCCAGGCAGCAATGCAATGCTAGCATTCATCCATACAAGTTTGTACTGAGACTGAACGAAACCGAAGGCACCACTTCTACTACATCCATTCTGGAATCATCCTTAGGATTAGTAGTATGCAGCCCTTGCACTTCAAAGAGCCCCATCTTCAAATTCCATCATCTTTAAGATGTCTTCACTTCGAATGCTTAAGTTGGATCAAAGTGGTTTTCGGATAACATATCCAATCCCAGTTTGTTCGAAACAACTTTCAATAATTTCCGGTAAACTCAACCCCGGTTCTTAAGGAAATAAACAGTCAAAGATAAGAGTGGAGATCACCTCCTAACCGTTAGTGGATGGATTTTCTTATATTTGTCCTAAGAGAACGAAATGAGATTTATACGCACAGTATAACATCATCGGAGATGACCATGCCATATAACTCACGTGTTTCTCCTAGATATTTCCAAAATTACGTTTTGGGTCCAAATTCGATATTCGGTTATTTAACTATCGAATAATCAAACATTCAAATTAGGGATTTATTTCAAAAGGGAAAATCAACATTGGTTAAACACATAAGCAACTACTAACCTCTTAAATTAACCTTTTCATTAATTAAAATCACTTTGTAAATACTTGTATAAAAATACCTTTGTAAAGAAATACCCACAAATACCTATATTTTCAATACTTGATAAAATATCCATATACTTATCTCAACGGTATATGTATAATCACAAAACGGAGGAAGATTTCCTTTTTACACAATTCTAAAACCTTTTATAAAATTCTTTATAAATTTATAAAATCCATTTATAAACGTCTCTAAATCATTTCTCAAATCATTTATACACTCCTTATAATCCACAAACTAATTATAAAACTCCTCTTACAAAACTATAAACTCACTTCTTTAAATTCATATACAAATATCTAACCATTTATAGAACTCCTTTACCTTGTAAATAACCTTCCTTCAAGTCTTCAAACCATTTTATAAATAAATAATAATCATTTACTTCAAAAACACTATTATATAATAATTATTAACAATAAATTTTGCAAATAAATAATAATTATTAACTTTAGAAAATCTTAAAACTAATAATTAATAATTTCATAGACATTATAAATAAAACACTAATAATTAATTTTCCACATTATTATAAATAATAATAATTAATTTCCAGAAACAGTACTAATAAATCATTATTATTAATGTTAAACCATATTAATTATTTAAAATAAATAACTTTTCAAAATATTAAAAATATTGATAAATAACTTTTAAAACAATATTAGATATAAATAAAACTATAAAACGATATTAAATATAAATAAATAACCTTTAACACAATATTAAATATAAAGATATAATCCTTTAAAACATTTCTAACATAGTTGGACACTTTAAATCATCTCTAAATAACTTAGAAAGGACAAATAAAAAGGTTAGAAAAAATAGAAATTTAATTCATTAAAAATAAAAGTATTTTCGAAAACCTAAATTCAAATATTAAATCTTTTTCCATCTCAAAAACCAATTCCAACCGAAATGGCAATTTATAGCATTTTAATAATACTAATTTAAGGCCAATAGCTACCAAACTCTTAACTAATATCGATAATGATTTTCTATAACTACAGGGTTTAAGTTGAACATATAACAATGTTATAATCAACAGAGCCAACAACCAGATTTAATATCCATTAATTTATATGATGGGAATATTATTGAAATTAAAATCAACAAAGGCGAGGAATCCATTTTGGATCCCTCCAACCTGTCCCCCCTGCATCACAAACACTATATAATCATATAATATGGGTCATCCACTATTAGGCGGGTATACATAAGGTCATCCGCTCTAGGGGTGAGATTAAATCCAAACCAACTGATAAAGACCGTAAATTATCCAAACATCCAATCAACAATCTTTTTCAACTATATAACATACTGTTAACAAAAAAAAAACAGTTTAACTCACCAAAATTCCTGTTGTCGACGAGGCATTTTGCTTTTTTGGCTGAATTTGAACAAGCTCCAATCGTCACCAATTTAGTTCCGTACCGTAGTGTTCGTCGATACCTACCTAATGCAAAAATTCATGAGTAAAACGGATCATGGATGAGCAAATTATCTTGGTTTAAACATAACACATATTAACTTAAAAATTTTGATTTATTTCAACATAACTCACCCAAAATCAAATGGGCCAAGCCCACCAACATAAGAAACATGTAACGCCCCACTCCGAGACCCACTGTAACAAAGAGTATTACGGGAGTAATACCGTCTGTTAAAGCGGAGAATAGAGTATAGTGGAAGCGACCATTTGTAATCAAGCTATAACTATCTACTGAATACGTCGAAAGGATGGTATCTATATATATTTTTCAAGTGGTTCGACATATTCGGTAAATACTATAACGAAATTACAAATGGCTAAAGATCTATCAGGACAAAGCATAATAATAAATGATAAAACATCACAGAACAGAATCACATAACAGATATAAAATCCCAGAACAATACATCGTCAATACAGATCCAAATACAATAAGTGGGTACAAAGCCACTGCCCACACATGTGGGTTAAAAATATGTACATATCAAAGTCTGAATAATAACAGAGTAGCGGAATAGTGGACAAATAAAAGCGCTATCTATCAGCATAGCAGATAATGTCCAAGCGGAAGCACAGAAGCTAAGTCCAGAGACCTAACCTGAAACAACTCGGTCTGACCCGAGCGAAAACACTCGGGTCAGGCTAGCTAAACAATCAGCAATAACTGAGATATATAATAATGCGGTACATAAATAAAACAGTACTTATCCAAAGAGAAGTATATTATGAACTACATGAATGTAATGACGATCCCTAATCATCAATAACAATAAAAATCTCCAAAGAGAAATCAACACCAAAGTGTAGAATAAATAAAATCGCCTCATATCATCGGCGTAGCCAAAGCTATAAAAAGATGCCCATAGGCAATAATCCCAAGAGTGACCAGAGTCTGTAATCAATGCCCAAGCAAAGATCGATGCTCCAAAGAGCAATGGGGATATACTGAAAAGTCAATGAAATCAAACACTGAAAAGCAGTGGCCAGAGACACTGTGAATCCACAAGGTAATCGCACTTACATCGTATGGATCCATAGAACCAACACCGAATGGCGGTACTCGAATGGATGTAAAAATCATCAAATAATACAAGTTTTGCACGTGCACCGACCAGAGTCGTTGTTGCCAAGTACTGTAAAGTTGTGATCGATCACTCGCACAGATGCGGAACGCGCGAAACGGCGAAATCCTTCCCAGAAGGATAAAGGCCCAGAGGCACACGCCGGAAAGTAAACTGCTCCATAGAGCAGGTGTCCAGAGACGGTTGCCCAGAGGCGTGGTGACCCAGAGGTCCAGTACTGGCCGCCCAGAGGCTAATGTGTCACTAACTTCTTGGAGAGGAACCCGTAAAGTGTTAACAATGAGTCCCATACCCCATGTTCGCACTAAACGGTTTCCTAACCAATAGCAAGCTCACACTCCAAACAATAAAAAGTCTACCTCATATCATCGGTAAACTAGACCCAAAGGTCAAAACGATCAATCGAATAGGTCGGGGATTAACCGGAAAGAAAATACACACGGTTTCCATAGGCCGGAGATTTCCTAACCGTTTAAGCACCTTTCCACTTCGCTCGACGTGCTAAAAGTGAGTGTGAGATTTTTATTATAGAAAATAATGGTGTAAAACAGATTTATAATTGATTTTCGAAATCACTTTTAAAACGGTCTTTTGAAAGGTCTCCTATTATGGAGTAGTTAATTTAATAATTAAAATAATATTATATAATAATTTTCAAAAGCCATTTTGGAGTGAAAAATCCTTTTAAAACCTTTTTATAAAGCCCGTGTACGAAATCCAGAGACAAATCTCAAAGAAATCGACGAAAACCAGAAAATCATCAAAACTATTCTTAAGTGTTTGTAACCATTCAAAAACAGCTGTGAACTCAAGTTCGATAATTTATTTGGACCAGCAAACTGTGTCCAAACGTCATGAAAATTTGCAGGCATTTAGTACAACATCCCTACTTTAAGATGCAAAAAGAATTTCTGGATTCTGAGTTGAGACGAAGTGGCAACGACGTCTCAAAGTTGGACCCAGAACAAGATTTACACTGTTTACAAACAGCGACTAGAGTTCAACTTCGACACGAAATTCGAAGTACCAAACGAACTCCAATGTTGTCCAAATTTTGCTGAGATGGAGTTCGGAACTCCACCTTTCTAACGAGACCAAAAACGTCGAATTCCGACATCCGATGCGAACGTGGCGGCATCGCGGAGTGGCGCTCAAAAGCTGGAAACAGAAGGGATATTTGATTTTCATTCTAAGTGTTTGACCATTCAAAAACTGCTGCGAACCCAAGTTCGGTAATTTATTTGGACCAGCAAACTGAATGCAAATGACATGAAAACTGGTAGAAATATAGTCCAACATCCCTACTATAAGATGCAAAAATAATTTCTGGAATCCGAGTTGAGACGAAGTAGCAGCGACGTCTCAAAGTTGGACCCAGAACAAGATTCACACTGTTTACAAACAGCGACAAGAGTTCAACTTCGACACGAAAGTCGAAGTACCAAAAGAATGCCGATGATGCCTAAATTTTAAAGAGATGGAGTTCGAAACTCCACCTTTCCAACGAGACCAAAAACGTCGAATTCCGACTTCCGATGCGATCGAGGTGGCATCGCGAAGTGGGGGTATAAATCTGGAACAGAGGTGATTTCTGATTTTTTTTTTTTTATTTCGACGCGGGCCCGGCCCGCGTCAGCCTGCCCCAGCCCGCCTGGGCTGGGAATATTATTTCTGATTTTTTTTTAAATTATTGGACGCGGGCCCGGCCCGCGTCAGTCCGTCCTAGCCCGCCCGGGGTTTAAGGGACGCGGGCCGAAGCCCGCGCCCTTGATCCCAAGCCCAGGCGGGCTGGGGATACAATGAAGTGCCCCAGCCCGCCTGTGCTGGGCTTTAAGGAACGCGGGCCGAAGCCCGCGCCCTTAGTCCCCAGCCCAGGCGGGCTGGGGATAGAAGGGGTTCCCCAGCCCAAGCGGCTGGCCTAGGGACCCGCCCCAGCCCACACGGGCTGGGGACATGCGGCCCGCCCCAGCCCCATGCGGGCTGGGGACCTGCGGCCGGCCCCAGCCCGTGTGGGCTGGGGACTTTGGGTCCAGCTCCTGGCTAGCCCTACTGGGCTAGCCTGTTGCACCTGGGCAGCACCCAGACTGGCCCTGGTGCACTCAGACTTGGGTTTTTGGCCTGTTTGTGCCTGATGCAAATTTCAAGCCAACTATTTTTTGAGTTTTTTGACATTTTGGAGTGTTTTTTTCAGTTTTTGGCACCAAAATTTTTCATCAACATTATACTAGCAATAATTACTAACAAATAGTAATTACCAATATTACAAGTAGCATTAATTACTAATCAATAGTAATTACCTCTACCAATCAAGCAAATAAGCAAACACTTCAAGTGCAACTTTCCAAAGCAAAGAGGATGTTGATTAGAGAGCTTCAAATTAAAAAGAGAACAAAACCAAGGATTACAAAGAGATTTCAAAGATTAAAATAAATATTAGAAGGTGATTAGGCCTAGGATTGCATTACCTTGCTAGGATTAAACAAGTCTAATTATGAAGAGATGGAGATGGGTCTTCTAAAGGGAGGCCATTAGTTTGTTTAGATCTAGGTTTTAGGAATTTATGAAGAGGAGGAGGGTTAGGGTTATGGGTTTAAGATATTATATAGGAGGGGGTTAGGCTAATGGGTTATGGTAAGGGGGTTTTAAACCCATTAGGACTTAGTTTATTTTCTAAGTTATCATGTGAACAAAATCCTAAAAAGCATCCAATTTTAATTAAAACCATGTAATTATCTCATTTGGCCCATTAACCCATAATCACTTTTTATTTAAAAATTCCCCATTTCAACCCAAAATACTTTAATTTACAAACCAATTGCAAAATTTAAATTCCCAAAATTTTTGTTGAGCTTCCTTTTCAACTTAAAATCATAATTTTAATTTATTATTCGGTAATTGCAATCTCAGGGTTGTTACAGACTCCGCCCCTTAAGAAAATTGCGTCCCCGCAATTCCTTAAATATAGAAATCGTCTATAACATCTAATCCACAACGTGCAGATTCGCACGGAAAGAAAATCCACAAAGATCAATATTTATATTCTCACAGAGCAAGCTAAGGGTCATGGATCCACCAATGGGATTCACAATCCTTAGTGAAGAAACCATACAAGTAACATCCAAAGATAAAGTATCAACTAGTTCCTTTGATACGAATGAGTGAGAGACACCCGTATCAAAAGAACTCTAAAAGATTGATCGTGAAATAAAATAGAACCTTCGAGAACGGAAGGA
The DNA here is from genome assembly GCA_030737815.1 of Allium fistulosum. Classification (NCBI taxonomy): domain Eukaryota; kingdom Viridiplantae; phylum Streptophyta; class Magnoliopsida; order Asparagales; family Amaryllidaceae; genus Allium; species Allium fistulosum. The sequence goes on along the minus strand of CM060902.1, from coordinate 210,671,153 downwards.
TGCGTACCTCGAGGCTGAGATGAAGATGCGAGTTAAGCACGATTCAAAGATAGATAATTCAAATGGAATACTATGGAATATAAATGTATTCCTAAACATATTCCTAAGTTATCTATCCAATGTCATGAGGAAAGGGCTTTGTAATATTCGAATCATACTAGGATGTATTGTACTAAGTGTTACTGTTCTGTGTTTATTATGCTTATTCCTGAAACCAGGCTCTGATACCAAGCTGTAACGCCCCACTCCGAGACCCACTCTAACAAGGAGTATTACGGGAGTAATACCGTCTGTTAAAGAGGAGAATAGAGTATAGTGGAAGCGACCATTTGTAATCAAGCTATAACTATCTACTGAATACGTCGAAAGGATGGTATCTATATATATTTTTCAAGTGGTTCGACATATTCGGTAAATACTTATAACGAAATTACAAATGGCTAAAGATCTATCAGGACAAAGCATAATAATAAATGATAAAACATCACAGAACAGAATCACATAACAGATATAAAATCCTAGAACAATACATCGTCAATACAGATCCAAATACAATAAGTGGGTACAAAGCCACTGCCCACACATGTGGGTTAAAAATATGTACATATCAAAGTCTGAATAATAACAGAGTAGCGGAATAGTGGACAAATAAAAGCGCTATCTATCAGCATAGCATATAATGTCCAAGCGGAAGCACAGAAGCTAAGTCCAGAGACCTAACCTGAAACAACTCGGTCTGACCCGAGCGAAAGCACTCGGGTCAGGCTAGCTAAACAATCAGCAATAACTGAGATATATAATAATGCGGTACATAAATAAAACAGTACTTATCCAAAGAGAAGTATATTATGAACTACATGAATGTAATGACGATCCCTAATCATCAATAACAATAAAAATCTCCAAAGAGAAATCAACACCAAAGTGTAGAATAAATAAAATCGCCTCATATCATCGGCGTAGCCAAAGCTATAAAAAGATGCCCATAGGCAATAATCCCAAGAGTGACCAGAGTCTGTAATCAATGCCCAAGCAAAGATCGATGCTCCAAAGAGCAATGGGGATATACTGAAAAGTCAATGAAATCAAACACTGAAAAGCAGTGTCCAGAGACACTGTGAATCCACAAGGTAATCGCACTTACATCGTATGGATCCATAGAACCAACACCGAATGGCGGTACTCGAATGGATGTAAAAATCATCAAATAATACAAGTTTTGCACGTGCACCGACCAGAGTCGTTGTTGCCAAGTACTGTAAAGTTGTGATCGATCACTCGCACAGATGCGGAACGCGCGAAACGGCGAAATCCTTCCCAGAAGGATAAAGGCCCAGAGGCACACGCCGAAAAGTAAACTGCTCCATAGAGCAGGTGTCCAGAGACGGTTGCCCAGAGGCGTGGTGACTCAGAGGTCCAGTACTGGCCGCCCAGAGGCTAATGTGTCACTAACTTCCTTGAGAGGAACCCGTAAAGTGTTAACAATGAGTCCCATACCCCACGTTCGCACTAAACGGTTTCCTAACCAATAGCAAGCTCACACTCCAAACAATAAAAAGTCTACCTCATATCATCGGTAAACTAGACCCAAAGGTCAAAACGATCAATCGAATAGGTCGGGGATTAACCGGAAAGAAAATACACACGGTTTCCATAGGCCGGAGATTTCCTAACCGTTTAAGCACCTTTCCACTTCGCTCGACGTGCTAAAAGTGAGTGTGAGATTTTTATTATAGAAAATAATGGTGTAAAACGGATTTATAATTGATTTTCGAAATCACTTTTAAAACGGTCTTTTGAAAGGTCTCCTATTATGGAGTAGTTAATTTAATAATTAAAATAATATTATATAATAATTTTCAAAAGCCATTTTGGAGTGAAAAATCCTTTTAAAACCTTTTTATAAATCCCGTGTACGAAATCCAGAGACAAATCTCAAAGAAATCGACGAAAACCAGAAATCATCAAAACTATTCTAAGTGTTTGTAACCATTCAAAAACAGCTGTGAACTCAAGTTCGATAATTTATTTGGACCAGCAAACTGTGTCCAAACGTCATGAAAATATCCAGGCTTGTAGTACAACATCCCTACTTTAAGATGCAGAAAGAATTTCTGGATTCCGAGTTGAGACGAAGTGGCAGCGACGTCTCAAAGTTGGACCCAGAACAAGATTTACACTGTTTACAAACAGCGACTAGAGTTCAACTTCGACACGAAATTCGAAGTACCATACGAACTCCAATGTTGTCCAAATTTTCCTGAGATGGATTTCGGAACTTCACCTTTCTAACGAGACCAAAAACGTAGAATTCCGACTTCCGATGCGAACGTGGCGTCATCGCGGAGTGGCGCTCAAAAGCTGGAAACAGAAGGGATATTTGATTTTCATTCTAAGTGTTTGACCATTCAAAAACTGCTGCGAACCCAAGTTCGGCAATTTATTTGGACCAGCAAACTGAATCCAAATGACATGAAAACTGGTAGGAATATAGTCCAACATCCCTACTATAAGATGCAAAAATAATTTCTGGAATCCGAGTTGAGACGAAGTAGCAGCGACGTCTCAAAGTTGGACCCAGAACAAGATTCACACTGTTTACAAACAGCGACAAGAGTTCAACTTCGACACGAAAGTCGAAGTACCAAAAGAATGCCGATGATGCCTAAATTTTAAAGAGATGGAGTTCGAAACTCCACCTTTCCAACGAGACCAAAAACGTCGAATTCCGACTTTCGATGCGATCGAGGTGGCATCGCGAAGTGGGGGTATAAATCTGGAACAGAGGTGATTTCTGATTTTTTTTTTTTAATTTCGACGCGGGCCCGGCCCGCGTCAGCCTGCCCCAGCCCGCCTGGGCTGGGAATATTATTTCTGATTTTTTTTTAAATTATTGGACGCGGGCCCGGCCCGCGTCAGTCCGTCCCAGCCCGCCCGGGGTTTAAGGGACGCGGGCCGAAGCCCGCGCCCTTGATCCCCAGCCCAGGCGGGCTGGGGATACAATGAAGTGCCCCAGCCCGCCTGTGCTGGGGTTTAAGGTACGCGGGCCGAAACCCGCGCCCTTAGTCCCCAGCCCAGGCGGGCTGGGGATAGAAGGGGTGCCCCAGCCCAAGCGGCTGGGCCTGGGGACCCGCCCCAGCCCATACGGGCTGGGGACATGCGGCCCGCCCCAGCCCCATGCGGGCTGGGGACCTGCGGCCGGCCCCAGCCCGTGTGGGCTGGGGACTTTGGGTCCAGCTCCTGGCTAGCCCAACTGGGCTAGCCTGTTGCACCTGGGCAGCACCCAGACTGGCCCTGGTGCACTCAGACTTGGGTTTTTGGCCTGTTTGAGCCTGATGCAAATTTCCAGCCAGCTATTTTTTGAGTTTTTTGACATTTTGGAGTGTTTTTTTCAGTTTTTGGCACCAAAATTTTTCATCAACATTATACTAGCAATAATTACTAACAAATAGTAATTACCAATATTACAACTAGCATTAATTACTAATCAATAGTAATTACCTCTACCAATCAAACAAATAAGCAAACACTTCAAGTGCAACTTTCCAAAGCAAAGAGGATGTGGATTAGAGAGCTTCAAATTAAAAAGAGAACAAAACCAAGGATTACAAAGAGATTTCAAAGATTAAAATAAAGATTAGAAGGTGATTAGGCCTAGGATTGCATTACCTTGCTAGGATTAAACAAGTCTAATTATGAAGAGATGGAGATGGGTCTTCTAAAGGGAGGCCATTAGTTTGTTTAGATCTAGGTTTTAGGAATTTATGAAGAGGAGGAGGGTTAGGGTTATGGGTTTAAGATATTATATAGGAGGGGGTTAGGCTAATGGGTTATGGTAAGGGGGTTTTAAACCCATTAGGACTTAGTTTATTTTCTAAGTTATCATGTGAACAAAATCCTAATAAGCATCCAATTTTAATTAAAACCATGTAATTATCTCATTTGGCCCATTAACCCATAATCACTTTTTATTTAAAAATTCCCCATTTCAACCCAGAATACTTTAATTTACAAACCAATTGCAAAATTTAAATTCCCAAAATTTTTGTTGAGCTTCCTTTTCAACTTAAAATCATAATTTTAATTTATTATTCGGTAATTGCAATCTCAGGGTTGTTACAAAACCCGAACCCACTCTTCTTCTTCTCCCCTCCTCCCTTTCTATTTCTCCAATTTAACATTTCCAGTAAACTCATTTCGTGCATGCGTGCACGTGCACGCTCTGTCGAGGCCACCAGCGCCAAAGCCAAGACCACCATCATGCACGTCTTCACCACCTCAACCCGACACACCCCTCCGCTCAATCTCCAGCGTTCCACAGCGATTTCCATCCTGACCATGCGCACGAACCCAACTACAAACCACGTCACTTTTTGACTTCGATCCCCACCAAATTTTGCCGCCCGAAGCACCTCTCCACCACGAACCCCAAACCTAGCTCAAATTCGGCTAACGTTGCCTCCATCCCCGATTAAATGCAATCCTAGTTTTGAACATTCCAAATCATCGTCACAGAATCTTACCGAAACTTCACCAAAAATACTATGTTGCCATACGAACTCAATGAAGCTGACAGCATCGGTTGATTCAAAGCGAATCAAGAATTTAATTTTTGAAATCTATGAGCATATTTTTCCTCTTACTAATTTTCAGCGATAACTTGATCGATTCTGGACGAAATCAGGTGCCGTCAATTTCTAAAAATAACATGGATCAACACAAATAACTTTAATGTTTGTCACTCCAGCTAATTATGATTGGATTGGAAGATAGTGATTTTTGAAGATTGAAATATAGTTGCACTCTTGTATTGAATGGTTTACTGGAAGAAGAGCTCGTAAAAAATAAAAAATGGAAAGACATAAGATGCTTATGTATACACACACCCCCTACTTGCTTCAACATTAAGGGAGACCAAGAGTACAAGGCCAGGAAGACAAAGTCAGGGAAAAACAAAAAGGCAAATGGCGATGGAGCAGGATGGCAGCTGAGGTGAAGGGGAAGTAAGAGCAGTGTACGAAAAAAAAGAAAACAAGAAGTTGGCTGAGTGTAAAAATGGCTATGTACTTATGCACACATATGTGTATTTGATTACGAATAGCGTTTGGTACCCTTCCGCCCAATATCGCGTCTGCGTACGAGCCGCGAATGATAGAAAATATAATACGATTGAGTATAGAAATATAACGTGATCACATAACAGAAATAAAATAGACAAGTTAATTTATCCTGTTAAATGTTGAAAATATAAATGCTTGACGTAAAATACGTCAAACAAAATTCAATTATTTCAAATTAAAAAATTTGGAAAAATTCTATAAATTAAATTAAAAATACATCATTGAAAATCACATCTCAGTTTGAAACATAGATTTTATTATGAAAACCCAAATCGAATATTTAAAATAAATTAAATATTCCAAAAATTAAAGTGATAATATTCTGGATCGTTACATTCTTCCTCCTTAAAAAGAATTTTGTCCTCGAAATTTCCCCACATGAACACCCAATACTATTTATATGTCCCCATGATGTTCATAGGTCATCATATACAAAGTCTGGTTCGATCACTACTTAAATACATAACATTCCTTCCTAACTAGTATCGCTCACCCGATTCTCTAGTGCGGATTCTGATCAGGTTCCTTGATTAGGAACATCTACTCTCCTTACATAGCTGTAGCTATGATAGAAAACTTTGGTCCCATACCAAAAATCCTCAACAAGTGCTCGCCGTCTAAATCGAGTAATAGATTCTTATTTGGAATGGTGTAAAATACTTCAAAACCATGTACTCGAATTTCAGATCAAAACTATATGGAAGAGAAATGATATACGTCCATCCTATACACTCATTTAATTGGTTTTACTAATGCTAATTCTATTCCTACTAAAATTTATTTTTGGGAAACATTTTTATACCGCACAACTTAGGTTGTAAAACTTGTAAAATATTCTATCATACGCTAAGGGTATACATAACCATCAAATTCAAACTTTTCTCTTAAATTCACCTAAGAATTTTAAACATCAAGGTTTTTATTCAAAACACATTTTTTTGAAATGATATTATATATTTCAATCTATAGAATATATATGTATAGCCCGAGTAACCCCAAAATGAAACCAAGGAACTGGGTACTTCCAACAGTATCATATATTCCCTTACCAAGAAGTGTAATACTCAAGAGAAGTGTTTACCATCCGAACACATCTCTGTCCCAATCTTAGGTTATTTTCAAGCCACTCGAACTAGTTAACTTAAAATGCTACTTTTTATTTCAAAACTCCATTTTGAAACATCATATCTCCAATAACCATTTATCACCAACTTCCCTTGGATTCATTCGGGTTGAACTTGTTTCAACCTTACAATGACAAAGAGAATAATTTACTAAATGCACTATACCGTTTGCCTAAGCAAACATCCGATCGTCACTCAGAAGATTATTCCAATCATCACAAAACAAACCAGGACTCATTTCCCAAACCAAACCAAAGAAAACGCACTTTTCTTAAAAAAAATTCCTTTCAAAAGTATTTATACTTAAGAATACTTTTAAATAAACTATTATTACTCTTTCCAAGATATTATTTATGCTTTAAACTTCCTCAAGTAAAATATTATTTCTTTTTTTCTATAAATCATTTGAAATAACAATATACATTATTTCCTTTTATAAATCAAAATATGCTTTTAGGATCAAATCAAAATCTTGTTTTTATGAAAACAATTTCATAGCAAATTCCTATTGTAGCAATCCCTCACTTAGAAACTCGAAAATGAACACCAGTGATGCTGCAGTCACCATCGGAATTATTTCTTACTGATCGAAGTGAGTTCAGTGCCAATATCTCCTTGAAAATCCATAGAAATATTTTTATCCTGACAATATTTTTAAATATTGTTATTATCTTCTAAACCTTGAAACCCATTTTCCAGAATCACTAGAATTTAGATTCTCAAATTCCATTTATTTATAAAACACATTTTTATAAATCAATTCTTATAAAATCAACTTCTCATATTTATTCCAAAAATATTTTAGTTTTTTTAATAATCCCCTTTTATTAAAACCAAAATTTTATAAAATCATCAATAAAATATTTATTTCAAAATATTATAAATTTCTTTTTATAAACAATTTTTACCAAAATCAAATTTTAACCTAACATTATCACCGAACGCTATATAGACAAATTATGAAACTTAGTTCACAAGTGTTTGTTTCAATGTTCCCAAAATTTCCTATCTGCCCAACTCGGATTTCAAAAGGAAAATTACAAACAGATCAACAACAATAGTCACTGCTCAGAACTGGGCGAGCGTGACTAGTCAAATCCTAAATGATAATGAAGAAATATTATCAAATTTCCTAATAATAAAAAACAACCAATAATAACTATATTAAATTTTTGAAAAATTATTCTTTTATATGTATATAAAATATAGTTCTAGGTAAAATGATTTCATTTACCTATTTAAAAACAATATTAAGCCGGTTTGGCCTTGTTCAAGTGTTTAGGAATCCCTATTGATAATATTGGCCAAACGCATCGATTAGATTCATATACCACTCAATCAATCAAACAACACAATATAAAACATTTTTATATCACTAACAAATACGCGCTCTCATATATATACTCAAACTCATAATAAGGCATTCCTTACCTTATCTCTTAATGAGTTACCCCACCAAAGCCAAGGTTCTTATTTTACCTTGTACTCTGATACCACGTTGTAACGACCTGCCTTTTTGAACTCCAGAAGTTGATACTAATACATTCACGATATTCACGTGCTGAACAAGCAAGTTCCGGAAAGAAAGATTGTTAGGGGAAAGAAAGAAGATAAGAAGAACTAAACAAAACTCAGAATCTCACAACGTGATGAGAACAATATATAATATACACATGATCTTTACAAAAAGAAATTATCTCTATTATGCAGACATACATAAATCAGAGTAGCCCTGGACAGTTGTAACAATCTGTCGTCACAATTTGATAGATACAATAAATTGACACCAAGAACATCAAAAAGTGGAAGAAAACAAGGTACGTGAATATGTCCTTGCCATCCAGCTTGCCTTCTGAACTCCAAAGCATCCAAAACTAAATCCGGAAAATATGCTAGGTCTGACCCGGGCATTATAATAAAATAACACCTTAGTCAGTATGGAAAACCAGCGTGAGAAAACACATCCAACTAGATTTTTATAGTAAAAATACTTTTGAAATAAAAAGTATCTCGTAAGACCACGTCGCACATAAACATGGACGGGTTTTTACCTTACGATAACGAAACCATTTCATATGAAATTCTCTGATATTATAATAGTGTCTAAGATACAAATACTTATTAACCGTAGCCAAAATTGTTATATTAATTAAATTCCAGCATAATAGATATACAACTAAAACCGTACAAGCACGAATTGGAAAGTGGATTCCATACAATGACTAAGCTACTGGGGTACCGCCCGTCACGGTGCATCTCTGGCTAAATAACACCGATGACCTCGCCAAGATCCCCTGCCAACACAGAACCGGCCTACCACTTGACTAGTAGTATCGAATATGATCACCCCTCCGTTAATGGGCCCCGAAGCATATAAATGAGAGATAATATCGACTCTAGATAGGTATGATCATACCTTACTTGGGAGCAACCCACTTAGCCCTGCTACATCTCCCATGTTAGTCATTCCGGATTGATGATGCTTAATGCTACGTTTTACCTTCTATATAGCACTTCCCACTTGGAATGCTAACACTGCCCTCCAAGCAGCAATACAATGCCATCATTCATCCATAAAAGTTCATTCTGGGACTGAACGAAACTGAAGACACCACTTCTGCTACATCCATTTTGAAATCATCCTCAGGATTAGTAGCAAGCAACCCTTGCACTTCAAAGAGCTCCATCTTCAAATTCCATCATCTTCTAGATGTCTTCACTTCGAATGCTTGAGTTGGATCGAAGTGGTTTTTGGATAACATATCCGATCCCGGTCTTTTCGAAACAACTTACGATAATTTTCGGTAAACTCAATCCTGATTCTTAAGGAAATAAAAGGTCAAGGATAAAAGCAGAGATCATCTCCTAACCGTTAGTGGATGGATTTCCTTATTATTTGTCCTAGGAGAACGAGACGAGATTTATACGCACAGTACAACATCATCGGAGATGACAGTGCCATATAACTCACGTGTTTTTCCTAGATATTTCCAAAGTTATGTTTTGGGTCCAAATTCAATAGTTGGTTATTTAACCGTCGCATACATAAACATTCAAATTAGGGATTTATTTCAAAAGGGAAAAGCAACATTCGTTAAACACATAAGCAACCACTAACATATTAAATTAACCTTTTCATTAATTAAAATCATTTGAAATACTTGTATAAAATTACTTTTACAAAGAAATACCCACAAATCCCTATATTTTCAATACTTGGAAAAAATATCCATATACTTATCTCAACGGTATAAGTATATTCACAAAACAGAGGAAGATTTCCTTTTTACACAATTCTAAAACCATTTATAAATTTCTAAAAGCTATTTATAAACGTCTCTAAATCATTTCTCAAATCATTTATAAACTCTTTATGATCCACAAACTAATTATAAAACTCCTTTTATAAAACTACAAACCCACTTCTTAATTTTTTTTACAAATATCTAACCATTTATAAAACTCCTTTACCTTGTAAATAATCTTCCTTCAAGTCTTCAAACCATTTTATAAATAAATAATAATCATTTACTTCAAAAACACTATTATATAATAATAAACATTACAAATAAATAATGATTATAGCTTTAAAACATCTTTAAAATAATAATTAATAATTTCAAGACATTATTAATAAACCAAAAATATTTAATTTTCAACATTATTATACATAATAATAATTAATTTCCAAACAGTATTAATAAATCATCATTATTAATTTCAAACCATATTGATTATTTAAAATAAATAACTTTCCAAAATATTAAAAATATTATTAATAACTTTAAAAACAATATTAAATATACATAAAACTTTAAAACGATATTAAATATAAATAAATAATCTTTAAAACAATATTAAATATAAAGAAATAATCTTTGAAAACATTTCTAAATAATAGCTGGACACTTTAAATCATCTCTAAATAATTCAAAAAGGACAAATAAACAGGTTGGAGAAAAATAGAAATTTAATTCATAAAAATAAAAATATTTCCAAAAACCCAAATTCAGATATTAAATCTTTTTCCATATCAAAAACCAATTCCAACCCAAATGGCAATATATAGCATGCTCAACCAACATAACAAACCTGAACCCGCTCTTCTTTGTCTTCCTTCCTTCCACCCTTTCTTCTTCTCTAATTTAACATTTCCAAAAAACTCATTTCGTTCATGCACCACCGAGGCCACCAGCGCTGAAGCCAAGACCACCATCGTGCTCGTCTTCGCCACCTCGACCCGACGCACCCCTCTGCTCAATCTCCGACCTCCCACAGCGATTTCCATCCTAACCATGCGCACAAACCCAACTACAAACCGCGACACTTTTTGACTTCGATCCCCACTAAATTTTGCCACCCAAAGCACCCTCTCCACCACGAACCCCAAACCCAGCTCGAATTCACCTAACGTCGCCTCCATCCTCGATTAAAGGCAACCCTAGTTTTTAACATTTCAAATCATCGTCTCATAATCTTGTCAAAACTTCACCAAAAATACTACGTCGCAATACGAACTCAACGACGCTAACAACGTCGATCGATTCAAAGAGTATTGAGAGAATTTAAATTTTGTAATCTATGAACATATTTGTCCTCTTACTAATTTTCAATGATAACTCCATCGATTATCGATGAAATCAAGTGCTGTCAATTTCTAAAAATAGTATAGATCAATATGAACAACTTTCATGTTGGTCACTCTAGCTAATAATGGTCGGATTGGAAGATAGTGATTTTTGAAGATTGAAATATAGTTGTTTTCTTGTATTGAAAGGTTGCTGAAAGAAGGGATTGCAAACAATAAAAAAATGGAAAGGCAGAAGATGCTCGTGTATACAGACACACCTCCCACCTGCTTCAACATCAAGGGAGACCAAGAGTACAAGGCCAGTGTGACAAAGTCAGGGAAAAACAAAAAGGCAAGGGACAATGGAGCAGGATGGTGACTGAGGTGAAGAGGAAGTAAGAGCAGTGTAGGGAAAAAAAGAAAACAAGAAGTTGGCTGAGTGTAAAAATGGCTATGTACTTATGTACACATATGTGTATTTGATTTTGAGTAGCTTTATGTACCCTTTTACCTAATATCATGTCCGTGTACGTGCCACGAATGATCGAAAATATAATACGACAACGTATAGAAATGTAACGCGATCACATAACAGGAATAAAATAGACAAGTTAACTTACTCTGTTAAAATTTGAAAATAACAATGTCGGACAAAAAATACGTCAAACAAAAATTCAATTATTTCAAATTAAAATTTTTGGAAAAATTCTATAAATTAAATTAAAAATAGGTCATTGAAAATTAAGTCTCGATTTGAAACATAGTTTTTTATTATAAAAACCCAAATCGAATATTTAAAATTAATCAAATATTCCAAAAATCAAAGTGATAAAATTCCAAGTCGTTATATTGCACAAGCATCTTTATTCAAGGCTACAGCCACAGGAACTTGTAAAATCAAGAATTGTAAACAAAGTGGAAGGAAGAAGAAGAGATGTACTACTGCTTCTAGGTGAGTATTTTTACTCACGAACTATATTTAAATCATATAATACCATTTATTTATGCTTGAATTGGAATGATGTTTGGATGATAAATATTTTTTGCATCGAATTGGAGGAGAAATCAAAAGTGGATATCCATAACTTGATTGGAGAAGAAAATTTTGGCTACATATATGTTCGACAGGGGGAGGTCCACCAGTCAACCACTTACCGATCGACCGGTTGGTGTGACCGGTGACCTATTATTTAGTGAAAATAAATAAATATAAAATAAATAAAATAAAATATATATAGGAATAAGCTATGATTATGGAAACTAAAGACCTAGCATTTAGTATAAGATTTTACAAAGAAATGTCTAATTAAAAATTTAGAATTTATTTGTATTTAAATATAGAGGTTATTAAATTATTAAAGGAAAATCCATTTTTAGTTGTAAATAATTAATTACGAGTTTATATAAATTCTGAAAAATAAGAGATAATTTTATTTAATATTTTAAGTATTTTCTATAATTTATATGATAATGCATGGTACTTATATATATTTAAAAATTTGATTTATATTTAACTATTTAAAGAAAGATTTTAGTGAATTTTAAAAATTCAGTTCTGTATTAAATTGGGGAATTGTGTATGATTCCTACGTGTTCTCATTTCACATCACTTTTATACTAAGTTTGGATGATATGAATGATTCACCATTGCTATTGGTTTGATTGGTAGTTTTGATATGACACTCTGATGACATCCTTCAATATGACTTCATGATATTTAAGTCTGTGTGACGAGAAATCTGAATAGATGGATTTATAATACCATATAGTATGGTACTTTTGGTAATATTTCTCTGGTTATTCTTTGGATTCGCTATATAGAATATTATAGGGATTGAGTGTAGTTTATACAAGTGAATAAATAATTGAGTATCATGTCGTGGTATGGGATGCTATCGTGATATTTATTCGGTTATTCATTGTAAGTAGGTGATACTCACCTGACGGGAATAACGTTTCAATAAATCAGAGGGGATTTGTCATGTATGATGTGGTTCACTGTTGTAAGTCACGTATTTAGCCATGTGTCGGCAATTGTACTGAGCTATATGCCAGCCAATATATAGAGTCGTGTGTCCACATATATGTAGACCAATGTCTTTGCTATTGAGTATAGATACTATGTGTTTATATATCTTTGTCCAACTTCTTTAATATTTCAAGAGTGAACCAGATTAGCCTGTATCTACCTTGACGGCTTGAATGTGAGTCATGCCTCGAATCCATAACATCCTATTCTTATAGCTGTGTGCGTTCTCCCCTATGTCACCTAGGCCAACAATCTGTTACAACAGAGGCATGCGCCGGGTCATGGCTGGGTTGAGTCCTCATGTAGACGAGCACATAAGTGGATCTTGTCACGATACCGAGAGAAGGTAACCGAAGGCTATGAGAGTCGTATAAGATGGACATACATGTGGCTCTTGGAGCAAGCAGACATGCTATCAGTCTCCTATCTGGTTCCAGTGTGCGCGTGCGCTAAACAAACATATACTATTTATATTCTTGAGATGATGAGATACGACTCTACTTGCGACTTCATGTCTGTCGTACAATTCCTATCACCTTCTTATTATATAATATTTCCATATGAGGAGATGGGATTATGCCCGTGATAGGTGTCCAAAGTATAGTGGATTCTCATATCTTTTATTATACTGATAGGCAGCCTATCCTATATATATATTGTTATTGATACCTTATTTATTGAGATTGAGAAATATATTTGGGCATTATTATGTGCTAGTTGATTATAATTGAGGATATATCATTTATTAGCAATTTCTTGATTCTGATGATGATTTCTGGATATGGATAATTAACCCATTTGATGTTAATTCCATGATTATGATTTGATGTAATTCTATATGGATGATGACCTCTTTATGCACGGTTTTGTGATATTTGATGCCATGTGAAACTTTAGGGATTGTTCTGATATTATAATTATATACCATGCATATATTTCCACCTATATGTTGACATTATGGTTGTTTTTTTGAGATATTCTGATAGTATTATCATATTATTACACCTTGCACATACTGTGTAACAACCCAAAAGTTGAGCTATAATAATTAATTAACGAATTAATTAAATAATGAAATGAGTTTGTGAAATTGTCGAAATTAAGCCACGAGAGTTACACCATTGTGTCCGTGGTAATTTTCTAGTCAATTTCCATATATAACTTGTCGAAATCTGAGTTATATGAAGAAGTTACGAAAGAAATAAGAAATCAGAACGAAAAAGAAAAAAAATTTACAAAGGCATAGGTCGAACCATATTTGGGTTAGGTCGACCTTAGGGTCGACCCCCCATGGAAGCTAGGTCGACCTGCCTTAGTTGTTGGACGTTATTTCGTCTAGTACGAAGCGAACACCTCATAATTCCATTTCCGTTCAATCCTATGCGTTCGTGCTACCATCTGACGGTTCCTAGAGAGCTTATGACGTGGTTACACCAGATTTAATCTTCAAATACAACGGTCTGAGATCCTTAAGATACACTATAAATAGAACTCTAGGACAAGCTATTTTCCTCCTTTAGATTTTCTTCTATTTGGGTTCATTTCCTGAAGCTGGACCCTAAATAGAAATTTTTTCTAAGGAGGAGATCTTTTTGGTAAAAATATTCTAGGCCCTAGGAGTGGATCCAGGAAGGCGAAGGACTAGAGTTAAGGACCACAGGTGAGTGTTTTGTAATTATTTCAGATTTATAAGTAATTTAAAATAATAGGGTTCTCAATAGTTGTAGTTTTTCTATAATTTTGAGACAATTTTTATATAAGTTATTTACAGTTAACTTTTAAGTAAATTTTAGAAGTTCTATTCAGTCTATTTTATTCAGCTATTTTTAATTAAGTTATTTTATTCAGTTATTTATAGTTATTTACAGTTATTTACAGTTATCTACATCTGTTTTAAGTTGGAATTTAGCTTGTAAATGTTTGTTTCTTTTTATTCCTTTTTACGCGAATATAATATTAAAAGAAGAAGAATTCACAAATATGGATTATAATAGAAAAACACTAAATTTACAGAAATCAGATGTAAAATAAGAAGAACTCTAATAAGATGGAGATAGACTGAAAAAGGCAAATTTGAGATATTTGCAGGCATAATTATAACAAGTGGTTATAACTAAAAAAAAGAGGAAATAGAAGAGTAACAGAAGAGGCTTATTTTATAACTTAGATCCTAGATTAAGTTAATAAGCAAAAAAATAGTTATAACACATAGGTTATAATTAAAAAGAAAGAAATAACAGAAGAGGCTTATTTTTAAACTTAGAATAAGTTAATAAGCAAACACTGAAGTAGTGGTCCGTACTGGCAGCATTCCATTTCAGATCTAGGACTAATGGTCTCATAATAGCAGGTCAGGCTAGGACATGCTTATGCTGATTAGGGTAAATAAGTGGCCAATAGATAGAGGTTCAAATTTGGGGATTTGGGCAAGGGGCGCAAAACTAGAAGATTTGTTTGTTAGGACCAGTACCGGAAGCATTCCCTTTCAAGACTAGGACTGATGGGCTCGAAACATTTAGGTCAGGCTGGGCAGCATTCCTTTTCAGGTTTAGGACTGATGGTCTCACAACAGTTAGGTGAGGCTGGGCACGCTTATGCTGATTAGGGTAAATAAGAGGTCACAATAGGGGGCGACAGTTAGTGTGTATCGGCGATGACTGAGCATGCGACATCGATTAGGGTAAATAATTCGCTACTGCATTCCAAGCGCTAAGAGGTGTCTTTTGCTGTAACCAACAGGATTGGTTCACATTGGCACAACAAAGATAGAAGGCCGATGAACGGGTAGAATTAGGATTTCAGCCTAACCAAATTAGCAATTGAAATAAGATTAGGGTTTCAGCCTAATCACAGTAGTTAAAGACAAGTGCAAACAATCGAAACAATAAAAGAAAATAGTCGAACATAATCAGAAACATTATTTTACCCCAGTTTTATCTTTTCAGTATTTCTTCCCATACTAGAACTATTGCTTAGTCTATTATCTTTATCTTGCTTAGAAATGCTAGTAATTTCTTTCACTCACCAGACTTATTGTCCATCCCACTCCTCTATTTCCCCTTTTCTCCCTATAAGCCAGCAGAATCGAGGACAGTAGATTTAGATTTCTTGGAGATACATTCCCGAAGTTCTTTATGTATTCTTCTTCTTTTCATTTGGCTTTTGATGTACTGGTACTTATGAGAGGGATGATTATTGTTTGTGCCAAAAATGGTCACAAACCCCAAGTGTTGTGAAAGCACCAGTGTATGAATACAGATCAGCAATATTCAAACACAAATATCAGATCTAAGCAAGCAACAAATAGCAATCCAGAAATAATGAACAGTGACACACAATTTATAGTGGTTCGGCTATCTTCGGCCTACGTCCACTTCAAGGTTTTTATGATTTTATTGCTCGATGCTTGAAGATTACAATTTCGTGTGTTGTATTACAACTGATTTTCTAAGATAAATCTGAATCTAAGGCAGCAATGGTGATCTGGAGTAGACCTGGCAGAGTCTGGGCGCTCTTTAGCTCTCAAAATTGTCCGACCTCTTTTCTGAATGACCAGGGGCTCTATTTATAGATGTAGGAGGCTGATATTTCGCCTAAACTGAAGGGAGACCAGTTCTGGCACGTGAGGGAGCCCACATGCCCTCTTTCTGGAAGTCCGGGCCCACTTTGGGATCGATTCGAAGCTACATTCGAATCGATCAAGAAATTGTCCAATAGAGCTGAAATTTGGTGTGAACATTCTTCAACATGTGCTTAAGCTTCTGTGAAAATTTCGTATCATTTGGACCTATAGATCTCAAGTTATGATCGATTCAAGATTGGATTATTCGGCAGGAAGTATGGTTCGAATCGATTTCGTTCGAATCGATTGCTTCGACTCGATGGTAGCGCACGTGAGCAATGTTGACGTGGCGTGAATTTTCCGAGTCGATCCCACTTTTTCTCCAGGTTAATTGGGTTGAATCCGGAGTTTAAGCCGCGTTTACTTGGTGGTTTCGAAGTAATGGATTCGAAGACAGGCCTCTTCGAATCGATCGAATTCGTGCTCCTTCGTATCGATCATGGAGTGCTGTGGTTGATCGATACGAAGTCTCCTTTGCTTATTGGATTTGAGGACAACTATGGCATGGAGTTGAGGCTCCCTCAATTGCATGGATTCGAAGCACGGTGTCTTCATGGACTCGAAGGTCTTTAAGTCGATGGATATGAAGCAGATGGATACGAAGTAGAGGGGTTCCACGGATTCGAAGCGAGGGAAGGCTGATGGATTCGAACAGAGTACCCATCGATGGATACGAGGTAAATGGAGTCGAGCGTGATGGAACCGAACCTGATGGAGTTGAACCTGATGGATTCGAGCTTAGTCGATTCGACCCTTATAGATGCGAACCCGAGGCTATGTCCTCCACTTTCGTCGATGATATCTTGAGCGTACGACCTCGGATTGACTTGATATTTGGAATGTTGTTTTTCCTGGCCTTGCTTGACGTGCCTTATCAATTGTAGCCCGATTCGGACTCAGACGAAATTCATCGATATCCATGGTGAACCTGCGATGCACAATCGATATTCATGACTAGTAATCATTGATTTTCAGTTAATCTTTGGGTATCTCAGCTTTGCCAAAAATTGGGATAACATTTTGCCCCCCAAAACATGCCTTTTGGTAAAAGGCGTGTTTTGATCAGTCTCAAGTCAAATGCAGTGAGTTCATGTTTTACTCATAGCTTATAGCATTTTTAATCAAGTCCATGGCTGTTCGAAGCCGAATTGTTATTAATTTTTTCCAGTGGAAGTTAAGAATGAAGTTCTATAATCTCTCCATACTATCGGTGGTCACTACGGACCTTTGCCAAGCCCATTCCAGACTTAGCGATCAAATAGAAAGATCCTATTGCACTCCGGCGTTGCTTTCTATTCCTTGCACTCTGGCCCCAGTTAGGGCGTAAAGCGATGTCTTGGTCGTTCTGGATCGATCGTAGCCTCTCCGGGCTCATGCTGGATCCCATCCTATCACTCTTCGGTGAAGAGGAAACAACGTTAAGTGGGTCGATCCTGTCGCTCTCTGGCGAAGCTACCCACTTCTTGCACTCCGGTTCAGTGTATCTGAACACTAAGCGATGTCATGACCTGAATCGTCGGCCGATCACAGCCTCTCCGGGCTCTTATCGAATCCCGATCCAATCACTCTCCGGTGACTAGGAAACGATGCTTAAGTGAGTCGATCTTGTCGCTCTCCGGCGAAGCAACTCACTTCTTGCACTCCGGACCCTGCCTCTCCGGGTAGGATCATAAAGCGATCATCTTTATATTGATATTTAATGTTTATCCTTTAACTCTCTGGTCAAAGGTTTGTTTCAATAGATGCTTCTTTATTAAATTCAAATCCTAGGTGTTCAATCTCAAACACCAGGAAAAATAAGACAACGCCTCTCCGGGCGGAGCGGTCTATTTCCATCTTAGAGCATGTCTAGGGATCTCTCCAGTTCCTGTACATGAGTAAGTGGGATAGCTGTTTTATTTTGGAAATCAAATCTAAGAAAACCAATCGGCCACAGTCCAAATCTTGAACTTGGCCCTTGCCATCACAATCAGTTGATGACGAGTCGTGATCCCGATCCAGGATCATTCCTGTTAGGTGGAGGCGGTGGTTGTTCAGGTCTTACTGTCGCTGCCCGTTCTCTGGTATATTGTGGCAATCTACCACTCCTGGCATGTTCTTCCACCTCATCCCTTAGGTGGCGGCAATCATTGGTTGCGTGCCCATCCAGCTCATGGAATAGGCAGTATTTTCCAGTCCTGCGTTCCCGCTCCGTGGGATCTCTCCTGGGTGGTTTTCGATAGGGGAGTTGCCCCCGAGTTTCAGTGTAAATCCTTTCTAGGCTTGCCGTCAAATCTGTGTATTGCCTGAATCTAGGCTCTCGGAATTTCTTTCGTTTATCAAGACCATCATGTGCATCATCCTGCTTTCTCTTTCCTTTGTCCACCGTGGGCGGTTCCCTGGCGGTTCCTTCGCCTTGTACAGCGTTTATTACCTGCCTCTCGGCTCGTGATTCTTCTAATCGAATGAATCGTTCATCTTCATGGTAAAACTCTCCAAGATCTTGCGGTGGGTCTCTTATTAAAGAGTCTTTGAATTCGGTGCCTTCTCCAACTCCCGCCACTGCCGCCATCAAAATCATCGATGGGTCTGGGCGATCTACAGAAGCCACTGTTGCATTAAATCGTAACAGAAAATCTTTTATGGACTCTCCGGTTCTTTGTTTTATTGATGCCAAAGTCATCACGCTCTTGGGTCGCGTTACGTGAACCCTAAACTGCTTCATGAAGCAATCCACAAGCTCGCCCCATGTCCTGATTGATCCTGTCTCTAGCTGTCTAAACTAAAGCGCAGCCAAATCTGATAAGAATAAGGGGAAACATCGTGCCATTACTTCCTCGGATGCTCCCAACACTTCCATGTGTCTGATATATCTGGTGATATGCATGGTCGGGTCTGACTTTCCATCATAAGGGTCCAGCATTGGTAGTTTGAACTTTGGAGGGTTCCTTGCATTCCGGATATTCAGAGCGAACGGACTTCGACTAACCTCTTCCAATCCTCCGCCAAACAATCCCCCTCTCATGATCCGTCTCACTAGGCCAATCATTCTTTCATCACCATCCAGGGGTTGCCCCCTTGTTATGTCTCTGTCTTGCCCTCCGAGTCTTGTAGGGAATTCTGGTACGTACTCTTCGGGTGGCTCGTTAGCATTTGTGTTGGCCCTAGCCGGTTGAGCTCCTTCCAAAGGTCCTTCTGCGTTGGATCCTGCGGGCCTGCCCCCAAGCCCTTGTTGATTGCCTTCTGGTTCTGTATTCTGTCCTCCGTTGGGTTCCATAGCCCTAGCTCCTTGTTCCACATTCACAGCCGCTGTAGCTGGTCCAAGGTTCCGTGTCCCTGCAGCTCTCATCTGCTCGAAGAAATTCTGCAGCATCTCTTGTTGGCTTTTCATCATTCTTTCCTGCATTAGGTTATTCATAGCCTCCATCTCATCTCTAGTAATGTAGATCGAAGCTTGTCCTTCTCCAGCATTAGAGGATGCCTCTTGACTTCCTCCCTGTTGGCTCCTCTCAGCTCTTTGTCTTGTTTGTCGAGTCATTGTAGAGCCAAATCTGAATCCTTAAAATTTCAAATCTAAACTTTGAATCTGGTGTAGCGGGTGCTAGTTCTTCTCAATGAAAGCACCAAAGTTTTTGTGCCAAAAATGGTCAAAAACCCCAAGTGTTGTGAAAGCACCAGTGTATGAATACAGATCAGCAATATTCAAACACAAATATCATATCTAAGCAAGCAACAAACAGCAATCCAGAAATAATGAACAGTGACACACAATTTATAGTGGTTCGGCTATCTCCGGCCTACGTCCACTTCAAGGTTTTTATGATTTTATTGCTCGATGCTTGAAGATTACAATTTCGTGTGTTGTATTACAACTGATTTTCTGAGCTAAATCTGAATCTAAGGCAGCAATGGTGATCTGGAGTAGATCTGGCAGAGTCTGGGCGCTCTTTAGCTCTCAAAATTGTCCGACCTCTTTCCTGAATGACCAGGGGCTCTATTTATAGATGTAGGAGGTTGATATTTTGCATAAACTGAAGGGAGACCAGTTCTGGCACGTGAGGGAGCCCACATGCCCGCTTTCTGGAAGTCCGGGCCCACTTTGGGATCGATTCGAAGCTACGTTCGAATCGATCAAGAAATTGTCCAATCGAGCTGAAATTTGGTGTGAACATTCTTCAACATGTGCTTAAGCTTCTGTGAAAATTTCGTAGCATTTGGACCTATAGATGTAAAGTTATGATCGATTCAAGATTGGATTATTCGGCAGGAAGTATGGTTCGAATCGATTTCGTTCGAATCGATTGCTTCGACTCGATGGTAGCGCGCGTGAGCAATGTTGACGTGGCGCGAATTTTTCGAGTCGATCCCACTTTTTCTCTGGGTTAATTGGGTTGAATCCAGAGTTTAATCTGCATTTACTTGGTGGTTTCGAAGTAATGGATTCGAAGACAGGCCTCTTCGAATCGATCGAATTCGTGCTCCTTTGTATCGATCATAGAGTGATGTGGTTGATCGATACGAAGTCTCCTTTGTTTATTGGATTTGAGGACAACTATGGCATGGAGTCGAGGCTCCCTTAATTGCATGGATTCGAAGTACGGTGTATTCATGGACTCGAAGGTCTTTAAGTCGATGGATATGAAGCAGATGGATACAAAGTAGAGGGGTTCCACGGATTCGAAGCGAGGGAAGGCTGATGGATTCGAACAGAGTACCCATCGATGGATACGAGGTAAATGGAGTCGAGCGTGATGGAACCGAACCTGATGGAGTTGAACCTGATGGATTCGAGCTTAGTCGATTCGACCCTTATGGATGCGAACCCGAGGCTATGTCCTCCACTTTCGTCGATGATATCTTGAGCGTACGACCTCGGATTGACTTGATATTTGGAACGTTGTTTTTCCTGGCCTTGCTTGACGTGCCTTATCAATTATAGCCCGATTCAGACTCAGACGAAATTCATCGATATCCATGGTGAACCTGCGATGCACAATCGATATTCATGACTAGTAATCATTGATTTTCAGTTAATCTTTGGGTATCTCAGCTTTGCCAAAAATTAGGATAACAATTATTAATATTTATGTACTCCGATGATGTGTGACTGAGATATATTTTTCATAAGACATGAGAATTTGGGTTTTTAGACCTATTCTTTTTTTATGACTTATTGATGAAGTTTAATTCTGAATAATGAATTACTATTTAAATGTTTCTGCTATTTACCTATTTGTCTTGTGAATCTTAGTCTCTGTGATGTTTTAGCTATACTTATAACGCACCACATTCTTTAGTGTGCCCTTTTTGGGTATACTAAGGGGTGTGGGGTGTTTCGCTTGGTATTAGAGCCTAATGTTACAGGATTCCTAAAACCTTGTTTTAAAAGTAAAGTATTTTTAAAAGGAACATATCTTCAAACTAAAAGTATTTTTCAGAAAGAAACTCTTATTATAGAAATAGTTTTCAAGTATAAAAGAGTTTTTATAAAAATCCCCTCAAAGTCCAGTTCAACCTTCTTTCGATTCTTTCGACCCTAAATTTTCTTTTCTTTGCACAGAATGGCGGACGCCCCAAATCTTCCAGAGGGTGTCTAAGCCACTGCCTGGTTTCGTAGATACCTCAAAGCTATGGCACTAGAGGTGCAAGGGCAAGCACCCAATACACCACCAGTGGGTGGAGATCCCATTAATCCACCTACAACAGCCAATTTTTCTAAACTATGTAAGGACTTCGCTAATCTAGGAGACAGAACATTTTCTGGCATGAAGGATTTCATAGAGGCACGAACTTGGTTGAGAAATATGGAGCGGATATTTGGGCTGTTAAGATTGGAGGACCAGCAGAGAGTCCAGCTTGCATCTTGGCAGCTGAAGGGAGAGGCTTCTTACTTGTGGGAGATTGTAGAAATGGAGGGTAGAGACATTTGTAAGGTTGGATTTCGGGAAAGGTTTGAGAGAAATTTCTTGTCGCAAGCCGAGGAAAGCATGCACTTGGAGAAGTTCATTAGTCTGAAGCAAGGGAGTCTTTCGGTGAAAGAATATATAAATCAGTTTAATGAGTTATCGCGGTTCGGAATGGAGCTTGTTAATACACCGCATAAGAAGGCCACCAAGTTTACTAAGGGTTTGAACCGGCTCTTCCAAGGATTGGCATTGACACATGTACATATGGGAGCGACATATGAGTCACTTATGGAAATAGCTCTCATGTCGGAGGTAGCTAAGGAAGGAGAAGTTAAGGAGGTTCTTAAATCAGAAAACTCTAAGAAACAATGGTGGAAGAGCAAAAAGGATAAGGACAAGAAGAAAGGAGGAGGACCTCAAAAGCAGATCAAGAAGGGCGAAAAATTTCATAATTGTGGATTGGTTGGGCATTTCACAAAGGACTGTAAGAAGGACACGATGAAGGGGAGGTGTTACAATTGTGGGCAGCCTGGGCACCTTAGTAGAGTTTGTCCTCAGAGGATGGGGCAGAGAGTAGGCGCACCTACGGTGTAAGTACAGGCTTTGGATGCAGCACCTTCTAGTAGTGGACCAGATCGAGGTAGGACAGTCTCTGTAAAAGGTTCGATCTCTATTTCGAATTTTTCTATTTGGACTCTTTTTGACTTTGGAGCATCACATTCTTTCATTTCTAGTTCCTTGGTTGATTTTTTGCACTTAGATATTTGTTAACCCGCCTTTTTACAAGGCCTTGGACAGGCGGGTTTAACTTAATCGACTGCACGTTCATCGAGGCTGGTGTACGATGGATTCAGTCGACTGGATGGATGGATGATGCAACGTGCGTGGGAGATGGAAATATGATTGGATAAAGATGAATCAACTATAATTTGGGTCTAGGAAACATGGTTCGGCATTAAACACGGTTCGGCATGATGGAGGTTCGGCACATATGGTTCGTCTGGCATTCACGTTCGAATAGCGTTCAAGAGTACTCGGCATACATAGAGCGTCCGGCATACATGAGTGGTTCGGCATTCCATGAAGCATTCGGCATCCAGGTGGCGTTCGGCGTCAAGATACGCTCGGCATCTCGGAAGCGTTCGGCATTCGGAAGCGCTCGGCATCAAGGAACGTTCGGCATCGAGAGACGTTCGGTAGGGTATAACGTTCGGCATGTACGAACGTTCGGCATGGCAGAATTGTTCGTCATAAACTGTTGTTCGGCCTAACTATTGTTCGGCCTAATTATCGTTCGGCCAAGAGGTGGTTCGGCCTTGATAGCGTTCGGCCAGAGTATCGTCCGGCCTAAGTTTTGTTCGGCAATCAGTCGTTCAGCACGAATACACTGGATCGGCCTCCGGTATCGTTCGGCAAAAATGCCTCCCACGACATTCAGGGTGTTCGGCCTCACTTCTGATCAACATGAGGAGATCGTTCGGCATTCACACATTGTTCGGAATTCAGCGTTCGGCATCTATGGTTCGGCATATGGAGATAACTCCATTTGGGCTGAGGTATTCAGCTACCAGGCCCACCAGGGAAGTCCAACCCATCTTTGTCTATAAATAGAGAGGCAGGGGCACAGTGAAAAAGGATCTTCTTTCTGCTCCCTTACTTCCTCTTTTCCAAGGCTAAGGCAACTCTGCCATTTTGTAACTGTAATCGATTATTACAGCAATAAAAAGCAAACTTCTGGAGTGGACGTAGGCCGGAGTTAGCCGAACCACTATAAAACCTGTTGTTCTTTACTACTTTCATTTCAGTTTTAACTGTTCTTCACATTATTACTCTCTACATACATTCTATCTCTGAGCTGTGACCGGTATTTGGTGCTTTCACCTGGATTTGGGGGTTAGTGACCAAAATTGGCGCTAACACTTTGGTGCTTTCACTGAGAACGCAAGCACTCGGGAATTTTGGAGTTAGGAACTTGGATCCTAGAAAGCAATGGCTAGACCGCCAACAAGGAAGCAAGCAGCGGAAAGAAGCAATCAGGAAGGAAGTCAAGCGGCCTCTTCTGGAGCTGGAGAGGATCATGCATCCATCTATATAACTCGGGACGAGATGCAGGTGATGATGAATTCTATGCAAGAGCAGATGATGAAACGACAAGAGGAGATGATGCAGGCTCTTCTTAGGCAATTTGGACAACCAGAAACTGCAGGTGCTCAAGTTCTTGGAACTGGCCCAAGGGAACTCAACCAGCGGACAGATGGAGTGATTCAGCAGGGGGCAGTTCCCAATCAACAAACAGCTAACAATCTAGATGGACCTAGACTCGGGGGCACACCACCAGGTGATGCTGGACCAGTTCATGGAGGGATACCGGATAATGCTACGCGGCCTGACGTCGATAGGAATACAGGAGTACGTGATGAAGAATATGTGCCAGAATTTCCTCGGGGACTTGGGGGGCAGTCTGGATTGGTTGGAAACACTAGATTGGCTGACATTATCAGGCGGACTATTTGCGGAGGTCTGACAAACAGGGATTCAGAGGGAGTTAACAAAAGTCCGTTTACCCGGAACATCAGGACAGCTAGGAATCCGCCCGATTTCAAACTACCCACTCTGGAAGTATACAACGGGAAGACGGATCCCACCGACCACTTGATGAGGTACACTAGGCATATGGAAGTGCTGGGGGCAACTGAGGAGGTTATGGCCTGATGTTTCCCCCTGTACTTGACTGATATTGCTGCTATGTGGTTCAGACAGCTGGAGGATGGATCCATTGGAACATGGACAGAACTGGTGGACAAGTTCTTAAGTCAATTTCGAGTTCACATAAAAAGGCCAAAGAACGTGATGACACTAACGTCAGTCAAACAAGGGGCAGATGAATCGCTCAGGACATTCTTAACTCGATTTAATGCAGCAGTTGCTTCGATGGATCGGCTAGATCCATCAATGGTTCTGATGGCTGCGGTATCAGGAGTCAGAGATAATTCGGATTTCGAAGTATCATTGGTACGGGACCCACCGTTGGATCTTGGGGAATTCTTTCATGAAGCTGAAAGATTTCTTCGACAAGAGGATGCATGTTTGGACATGAGGTCAAAGGAAGTAAACATGACTAAGGATGGAGGACTACTCGGCGAAAGCTCAGGTGGGGGCAAGGATAAAGGGAAAAGGAAGCGATGGGGAGAACCAAAGTTCTCCACTTACACAGGATTGAACGCAACGTTAGAGCGGATTTTCTTAGATACTCGAGATCGCCTTCCCTATCGAAGGCCATCAAGGAGGGAACCCACAGAACGTGAAAGGGCATCAGGAAGGCACTGTCTCTTTCATGACCTGGACGGGCATGATACTAACAGCTGCCGACATCTAAAGGATATAGTCGAGGAGCATATAAGGAATGGTTAGTTGCAACAGTATGTCAGAACTCGGAATGCGGCGGTGGAATAGGAGTAGCCACCGCCTACTTTGAACGACGAGGGCACGAGGCCCAAGAATGGTGACCGATTGGTCATCAACTAATCTTGATAGTTTGGAATAAGTAACAAACTCCCGGCAAACGGTTAAATCACTTACTCATGTACGGGGTCGGAGATAACCCTCAGGCAGGCTCTGAGATGATGGCTTACCGAGACGCCCTAGTTTGTGAAATCTGTTTCTTCCTTTGACTTGGACATTTGCTTTTTCTGGTTTGGTTTTGGAGTTTGGTTTGAACTCCCTGTTTTGTTCGTTTTTTGGTTTGGATTCTGGTTTAGATGTTTGTTTTTTGGAATGGATTTTTGATATGGATTTCTGGTTTTCTGTTTGGATTTCGGATTGGATTTTGATTGGATTTTCTCTGGATTTTGGCTAAAAGGTCGTCGAGTATGGACTATGCTCGGCAAGGGTCTGGAGAGACCAGGATTCGGCCTAGGACTTAGGCCATATATTATCGGTTACTATTTTAGGTCGTCAAGTATGGACTGTGCTCGGCAAGGGTCCGGAGTGACCAGGATTCATCTTAGGACTTAAGCCACGGCATTATTCGACGTTCAGGGACACTGAACCATGAACACCATGGAATTACTTAACATAGGTCATCAAGTGTGGATTGCGCTTGGCAGGAACCCGAAGAGGTTACAGATTTGGATATTAGCTATGAATAGCTAAGGATTCAGACAAGGACCCGAAGCGGTCCCAAATTTGGATATCGACCCGGAGAGGTCATGGATATGGTTATAGGTTATTGGATATGGATGGACTGGAGCTCGGTAGTCGGGTTCAGATCGATGTGGAATTGGATAAGGACTTGGTTACTGGATAGGAATCAGATGTCGACTCGGAACAGTCGTGGATTTGGATAAGCATGCGGCAGCGGCATTTGGATAGAATGGATTGGATAATGGATCAGATGGTACGGTTATGGATGACGTATGGACTTCGGATATCGGATTTGAGGCTATTCAAAACACACCTTCCAATAGCAAGGCATGTTTTGGGGGGCAAGTGTTAACCCACCTTTTTACAAGGCCTTGGACAGGCGGGTTTAACTTAATCGACTGCACGTTCATCGAGGCTGGTGTACGATGGATTCAGTCGACTGGATGGATGGATGACGCAACGTGCGTGGGAGATGGAAATATGATTGGATAAAGATGAATCAACTATAATTTGGGTCTAGGAAACATGGTTTGGCATTAAACACGGTTCGGCATAATGGAGGTTCGGCACATATGGTTCGTCTGGCATTCACGTTCGAATAGCGTTCAAGAGTACTCGGCACACATAGAGCGTCCGGCATACATGAGTGGTTCGGCATTCCATGGAGCATTCGGCATCCAGGTGGCATTCGGCGTCAAGATACGCTCGACATCTCGGAAGCGCTCGGCATTCGGAAGCGCTCGACATCAAGGAACGTTCGGCATCGAGAGACGTTCGACAGGGTATAACGTTCGGCATGTATGAACGTTCGGCATGGCAGAATTGTTCGTCATAAACTGTTGTTCGGCCTAACTATTGTTTGGCCTAATTATCGTTCGGCCCAGAGGTGGTTCGGCCTTGATAGCGTTCGGCCAGAGTATCGTCCGGCCTAAGTTTTGTTCGGCAATCAGTCGTTCAGCACGAATACACTGGATCGGCCTCCGGTATCGTTCGGCGAAAATGCCTCCCATGACATTCAGGGTGTTCGGCCTAACTTTTGATCGACATGAGGAGATCGTTCGGCATTCACACCTTGTTCGGCATTCAGCGTTCGGCATCTATGGTTCGGCATATGGATACCACTCCATTTGGGCTGAGGTATTCAGCTACCAGGCCCACCAGGGAAGTCCAACCCATCTTCGTCTATAAATAGAGAGGCAGGGGCACAGTGAAAAAGGATCTTCTTTCTGCTCTCTTACTTCCTCTTTTCTAAGGCTAAGGCAACTCTGCCATTTTGTAACTGTAATAGATTATTACAGCAATAAAAAGCAAACTTCTGGAGTGGACGTAGGCCGGAGTTAGCCGAACCACTATAAAACCTGTTGTTCTTTACTGCTTTCATTTCAGTTTTAACTGTTCTTCACATTATTACTCTCTACATACATTCTATCTCTGAGCTGTGACCGGTATTTGGTGCTTTCACCTGGATTTGGGGGTTAGTGACCAACTTTGGCGCTAACAATATTTATCTAGTTGTAGACCCTATAGTTGTTTCAAACCCCATAGGAGGATCGACACATTTGTCCATGATTTGTAGGGGTTTGAAATTTTTTATACTAGGCGTAGAATTTGATTGTGACGCCTATGTATTGGGATTTTAAGGATACGTGATGATTTTGGGGATGGACTGGTTATCCACTTATGGTGCAATATTGTACTGCGAGAGGAGATTCGTTAGACTAGAGACATGTAGCAGACGGACTCTCAAGGTTTCTTGCGACCCACAAGGGTCAATCATGTTTAGCTTCCTTTATTCCCTTGATTCATCACTAGGAGAGTTAGATTCAATTCCAGTTGTTAGAGATATCCCAAACATTTTTGAGGAGGTTAGGGGACTACCCACTAAGAGAGAGATCGACTTTAGGATCTATCTGAATGACAATGCCAAGCCAGTGGCATTGCCCGTGAGACATATGGCTCTTAGGGAGAGGAAGGAGTTAAGTAAGCAGATTGGTGACCTATTGGAAAAAGGTTTCATCAGACGGAGCATATCTGAGTAGGGAGCGCCAGTCGTCTTCGCTACAAAGGTGGATGGTTCCCTTCGACTTTGCATAGACTATAGAGAGTTGAATAAGCTCATGAAGAAGAACCGTTACCCACTTCCTAGTATAGACGATCTTTTCGATCAGTTAGTTGGCTCTTTAGTATTTTCTCATCTTGACTTAGCCACTGGATTCCATCAGCTTAGGGTCGTTGACGATAGCATCGATAAGATAGCATTTAGAATACCCGATGGATTCTTTGAGTGGTCGGTTATGCCGTTTGGGCTGACCAACGTCCCAGCCTATTTTGTAGATTTGATGAGCCGTGTTTTTCGAGATGTCCGAAATAAGTTCGTTGTAGTGTCCGTGGATGACATTCTGGTATTTTCCTAGAGTATGAAAGATCATGCTATTCATCTTGAGGAGGTTCTTCACACACTTCGTGTTCATCGGTTGAAAGCAAAATTCTCAAAGTGTCACTATTGGCGTAAGGAGATGCGTTTCTTAGGGCACGTAGTCTCAAGAGAGGGTCTAGCGGTGGATCTCGCTAAGATAGTAGCAGTACATGATTGGATGGCCCATAAGAACGCTATCGAAGTTAGAAGCTTCCTAGGTTTGGCTAGTTATTATAGGAAGTTTATCAGAGATTTCTCTAAGATTTCAGCATCGCTTACTTGTCTTACTAAGAAGAATGCGACATTCGTGTGGGACGTAGATTGTGAGGATTCCTTCACGATGCTAAAGAGGGCCCTTACTAGTGCACCAATGTTAGTTTTACCCGATGGAGCTAAGCCTTTTATAGTATACACTGATGCATGTTGGATTGGTCTTGGAGCAGTATTGATGCAAGAGGGAATGGTAATATGCTAAGGGAGTAGACAGTTGAGAACTCATGAGAAGAACTACCCCACCCATGATTTGGAGCTAGCTGCTATTGTTTTCGCGCTCGTCTTGTAGACATTACTTGTTAGGAGAGAGGTTCGAGCTTTTCACTGACCATAAATCATTGAAGTACCTATTCTCACAAAAGGATTTAAACTTGAGGCAACAACGTTGGATGGAGTTTTTGGCATCATATGACTTTGAGATAGCGTACACCCTTGGTAAAGGAAATGTGGTTGCGGATGCGTTAAGTAGGAAGAGAGCAACTCTTAGCCCAATGTTCATGGAATGGAAAAGCCAAGATTTTATTTCCACCTTTGATTTTAAGCCCTCTACGGACATTACTCCTGGATTATTGACAGCACTTGAGTTTAAGCCTACCTTCATAGATCAGATTAGCTCAAGGCAGTGAGAGGATTCAGAGCTTGTGGATATTCTAGATAGAATTAATAGCGGAGAGGTCTCTAGACATCTCCAACGCTATTCCATCGATAGTAAAGGGTGGATAAGGAGAGATGGAAGACTTTGTGTCCTCCGCACTGGTGATTTGATGAGCAGTTCTAGTAGAAGCACACTATTCTCAAATGACTATTTACCCAGGTGGTGATAAGATATATAGGGATATGAAGAGAGTGTTTTATTGGAGTGGCATGAAGAAGGATGTGGTAGAGTTTGTAGCTAAATGTCTTGTGTGCCAAAGATTTAAGGCAGAGCAACAAAGGCCTGGCGGATTGCTTCAACCATTGGATGTACCCGAATGGAAGTGGGATAGTGTTTCGACGGACTTTATAGATGATTTACCTCGATCTAGGAAGGGGAATACCGTTATTTGGGTGATTGTAGATCGTTTGACTAAGAGCACCCACTTCATTTCGATCAAGAGTAAGAGGACAGTAGCTTATTTGGCATCTATATACATTCGTGAGATAGTCCGACTTTATGGAGTTCCCTCTAACATAGTGAGTGACAGAGACCCTATCTTTACTAGCGAGTTTTGGAGAAGCTTGCAAGAAGCTTTAGGTACACAGCTTAGATTGAGTACGACCTATCATTCTCAAACGGATGACCAAACGAAGAGAGTTAATAGAGTTCTTGAGGATTTGTTGAGGATGTGCATTCTTGATTTTGGAGGAACTTGGGAGGAGCACCTTCCTTAAGTGGAGTTCGCATACAATAATAGTTTTCAGGCTAGTATTGGGATGGCTTCTTTTGAAGCCCTTTATGGAAGACCTTGCAAGTCACTTTCGTGTTGGTTGGAGTCTAGAGAAAGATTGCTACTTGGTCCCAACATGGTTAGAGAGACTTTAGAAAAGATTAATTTGATTAGAAGGAGAATGAAGAGGCCCAAGATAGACAGAAATCCTATGCAGATAAGAGGAGAAGGGATATTGAGTTCGAGGTAGGAGACTTGGTTTTCATTAAGGTATCTCCGGTAAGAAAGGTAGTGAGATTTGGATCAAGTGGGAAACTTGCTTCCAGATTCGTAGGACTGTTCCCTATTGTGGAAAGGGTAGGGAAGATGGCATATCGGATAAAGCTACCAGAGAGGCTCGCGAGAATTCATGATGTTTTTCATGTTTCGCACTTGAGAAAGTGCTTACTTGATTCAGCAGAGGTAGTGGAACCTAGCCAACTTGAGGAAGTTGAAGTGGAGAGAGAAGCATCGGTTCGTCGCATTCCTACCAAGATCGTTAGGCATGATATCAAGAAGCTTAGGAATAAGGAAGTCCCTTTGGTTAAGGTGCAGTGGGGAGATAGTATTGAGAATGCTACATGGGAGGCTGAGGAGAAAATACGTACCTCTTATCCCCATCTTTTCGATAGTACATCTTGAATTTCCTATTTCCATCTTTAGTTTTGAATAGGTTCTTTCCTTTAGTATCCTTTGGAAGGGTAGATCTTAGGATTTAACCTATGGATGGTAGGACTGAATGTAAACATGTTACTGGAACATGTTATGTATGATGGACGCTAGTGGTTGCAAGTGTTTGCCAGTGGATGCTAATGGACACATATACACACACTAGGCACTATTTTCTCTTAGGGATCGGCCTAATTAGGTCACTAAAGCATATGAATATTGATGTGTGTGCACCTACATTTTTATTTCCATGGTTGCTATAATGAGTGATTATCATATGATTGTTGAATTTGGATGATGTTTGTAGCACGCATATAGAACTACCAGTTATCATTAGGAAACTTGAATTCATTCGGATACATGGCATGGACATGATTGCATAAAAAGGAGGTCGACTGAATCAGTAGACCACCTAATCTTTTGCATTAGTTAGGGACATTGACACTACACTATTGCATATAACATAAGTTGCATTAGAAAGCTTATGGACAATGGATGTAATAGACGATGGTTGAATATATGGTTGTAGAATTTGATGAAAATATTTATTCATTCTTCTGTCCTTGGAGATTTCGGGGACGAAATCCTTTAAGGAGGGGAGAATGTAACAACCCAAAATTTAAGCTATAATAACTAATTAACGAATTAATTAAATAATAAAATTAGTTTGTGAAATTTTCAGAATTGAGCCACAGGAGTTGCACCATTCTGTCCGTGATAATTTTCTAGTCAATTTCCATATATAACTTGTCGAAATCCGAGTTAATATGAAGAAGTTATGAAAGAAATAAGAAATCAGAACAAAAAAGAAAAAAATAGAAAAAATATATATATATTACAAAGGCCTAGGCCGACCCATATTTGGGTTAGGTCGACCCCCAAAGGGGTCAGGTCGAACTTAGGGTCGACCCCCTATCGAAGCTAGGTCGACCCGCCTTAGTTCTTGGACGTTATTTCGTCTAGTACGAAGCAAAAACCTCATAATTCCATTTTCGTTCAATCCCGTGCGTTCGTGCTTCCATCCGACAGTTCCTAAAGAGCTTATGACATGGTTGCACCAGATTTAATCTTCAAATCCAACGGTCTGAGATCCCTAAGCTACACTATAAATAGAACCCTAGGCCTAGCTATTTTTCTCATTCAGATTTTCTCCTATTTGGGTTCATTGCCTGAGGTTGGACCCTAAATAGAAATTTTTTCTAAGGAGGAGATCTTTTTGGTAAAAATATTCTACGCCCTAGGAGTGGATCTAGAAAGGCCAATGACTAGAGCTAAGGACCACAGGTGAGTGTTTTGTAATTATTTCAGATTTTTAAGTAATTTAAAATAATAGGGTTCTCAATAGTTGTAGTTTTTCTACAACTTTGAGACAGTTTTTATATAAGTTATTTACAATTAACTTTTAAGTAAATTTCAGAAATTCTTTTCAATCTATTTTATTCAGCTATTTTTATTCAGTTATTTTATTCAGTTATTTATAGTTATTTTCAGTTATTTACATTTATTTACATCTGTTTTAAGTTGGAATTTAACTTGTAAATGTTTGTTTCTTTTTATTCCTTTTTACGCGAGTAAAATATTAAAAAGAAGAATAATTCACAAATATGGATTAAAATAGAAAAACACTAAATTTACAGAAATCAGATGTAAAATAAGAAGAACTGTAATAAGTTGGAGATAGATTGAAATAGGAAAATTTGAGATATTTGCAAGCATAATTATAACAAGTGATTATAACTAAAAAAAAGAGGAAATAGAAGAGTAACAAAAAAGGCTTATTTTATAACTTAGATCTTGGATTAAGGTAATAAGAAAAAGAACATTTATAACACATAGGTTATAATTAAAAAGAAATAAATAACAAAAGAGGCTTATTTTAAAACTTAGAATAAGTTAATAAGCAAACACAGAAGTAGTGGTTCGTACCGGCAGCATTCCCTTTCAGATCTAGGACTGATGTTCTCACAATAGCAGGTGAGGCTGGGACACACTTATGCTGATTATGGTAAATAAGTGGCCAATAGATAGAGGCTCAAATCTGGGGATTTGGGCAAGGGGCACAAAACTAAAAGATTTGTTTGTTAGGACCAGTACCGATAGCATTCCCTTTTAGGACTAGGACTGATGGTCCCACAATAGCTAGGTGAGGCTGGGCAGCATTCTCTTTCAGGTCTAGGAGTGATGGTCTCACAACACTTAGGTGAGGCTGGGCACGCTTATGCTGATTAGGGTAAATAAGAGGTCACAATAGGGGGCGACATTTAGTGTGTACCGACGATGACTGAGCGTGCGACATCGATTAGGGTAAATAATTCGCTACTGCATTCCAAGCGCTAAGAGGTGTCTTTTGCTATAACCAACAGGATTGGTTCACAGTGGCACAACAGAGATAGAAGGCCGATCAGTGGGTAGAATTAGGATTTCAGCCTGATCAAATTAGCAACTGAAATATGATCAGGATTTCAGCCTAATCACAGCAGTTAAAGACAAGTGCAAACAATTGAAACAATCAAAGCAAACAGTCGAACAAAATCAGAAATAGTATTTTACCCCAGTTTTATCTTTTCAGTATTTCTTTGCATACTAGAACTATTGCTTAGTCTATTATCTTTATCTTGCTTAGAAATGCTAGTAATTACTTTCACTCACCAGACTTGTTGTCTGACCCACTCCTCTATTTCTCCTTTTCTCCCCCATAGGCCAGCAGAGTCGAGGATAGTAGATTCGGATTTCTTGGAGATACATTCTCGGAGTTCTTCATGTATTCTTCTTCTTTTCATTTTTCTTTTCATTTGGCTTTTGATGTACTGGTACTTATGAGAGGGATGATTATTAATATTTATGTACTCTGATGATGTGAGACTGAGATATATTTTTCATAAGACATGAGAATTTGGGTTTTTAGACATATTGTATTTTTATGACTTGTTAATGAAGTTTAATTCTGAATAATGAATTACTATTTAAATGTTTCTGCTGTTTTTACCTATTTGTCTTGTGAATCTTAGTCTCTGTGATGTTTTAGCTATACCTATAACGCAATACCTTCTTTAGTGTGCCCATTTTGGGTATACTAAGGGGTGTGGGGTGTTTCATATTGAATTACATATGTATATTATCCCTTGATTTAGACATAGTCTGACCGTGTTGTGATATAATACTCGGGTCAGTCCAAGTCATTTCAGGCATAGGGATGATGTGACAAGCTTGTGTTTAGTAGGCTTAGTGGAGGCTGTATATTTAGGATTGTTGTATAATATTTATGTGATTTAGACTTATTGTGTATATATGATATAGTGTTGTATATTTATTATACATTATATATTATTTGAGATGTTTTGTACACTCACTATCACCTATATATAGATTTTATAATATATCTTGTTGATACATTACTGGCCCTCTATTCTCTGTTATTTATTGTATATTGTGTATTGTTCTATCTTGGAGGCTCATGTGTTTATTGCTTTGTGTCTATACCATGTTGAGTTACTTATTTGATGTTTAAATACGTACTAGTATTTGCCTAAGGGAATATTAACATTTGTACCCCCATATAGCCTCATTTTCCTTATTATCTGGCACTATTACTTAGTAATACTCTTGGATAATATGGGTATTGAGGCGGGGTGTTACAAGAGGCTGCTAGTGTTTCTACATAGTAATTTATTTATAAGCAAAGGTCATGTTAGGCCAAAGCGGTCATAAAGGCTCGAAACACTTGTTTCTAAACATCAATGAAAGTACACATGCCATATATATATATATATATTTTGTAAATGGGTAAATTTTATTAAGGCATTACAGCCCAAAACCAAAACCAGCCCACGCTGATCAGTACAGAGTACAAAGTACAAAACATTCCAATAGTAACTGAACCCTTTCCATGAACAATCTAAACATCTTCCTCCCTAACGAAGAACACGAAGTCATGGCGGCTGGTGCTGATAGCTCGTTCCAGGGATTCCTTGCTCTGGAAAATTCCGATCCTCTTCTACAACACGAACTCCGTCTTGTGCCTGCCTGGTAATAAGCTTCCCTTTAATCCTCTTTAGAATTAGCTGCATGTCCCCAATTGCTAATTTGTTTACTTCCATTTGTTTTCTGTGCTTATTCTGAAAAATTCTGCGATTCCTCTCCTTCCAAATGCTCCAAGCAGTCACAGTGATGGCAATTTTGTTCAGCTTGGATTCAATGTCTTAATCGCTTCCTCTTCGAGTCAGGTATTCAACTTGTTCAACTAAGTTATTTGAATGAGGAGTTATGTTTAAGTACTTGTTGCACGAGATCCTCACCGATTTAGCGAAATTACATTCAAAGAATAAATGTTCGTGCGTTTCTAGACTCTGATTGCATAGGATACAGTCAGTTTCGTTAATCACTCCCCATTTCGATAATCTATCTTTGGTTGGTAATCTGTTCAAAATCGCTTTATAAGCTGTGAAGGCCATTTTGGGATTGTTAACATGATCCCAAATGATTTTGCACCATGATGCCTTACTGTCTTTTAGCCTAATTTCTTCCCAAGTAGCCTTGGTAGTGAAATCATTACTAGTAGGCTTCCAAACCCATACGTCCATTTCTCTGCCATAGTAGATAGGCATATATTGAATGACCTCCTTTTTATCTTGATTTATTGGCAGAGAGGAACAGTCCCACCCATTATTCTTTATCAATTCTTTCACTTTGGTCTTCGGACATCCAAAATCAGAGAAAGTGTGTATGCCCAGTATATCAATTAGTGATTCACCTTGTATCCAAGGATCGCTCCGTAAATCAGTTTCCTTACCATTAGCTATTTCACGAGTGCACAGTGAAGCTAATGTGTCTCTGATCTTTAAGATAGCCTTCCAGTTTGTTGAAGCATTATTATCAATAGGCATTTGCCAGAAATTTCCTTTGATGTACCTTCTCCTCATCCAATTTCCCCATAGTCCTTTACCATTAATAATTTTCTAGGCTTGTTTGAAAGTATGAACAGTTCTCATATCCCTAAGTCTTTTGAGACCCACACCCCCTTCGTCTTTAGGCCTACATAATTTATCATATTTTATTTTGTGTAAACCACTCTTCCAAATTAAATCAGCACAAACCTTTTCAATTTTTTGAATGGAAGTGTCAGGTAGTTGAAATGTTTGCATCCAGAAGTTGACTTTAGAATGTATCACAGTGTGTACCAGCTCTATACGACCTGCAATAGATAGCACTCTGGAGCTCCATCCCTGCATTCTATCCCTGATAGAGGAGATGAGAGCTACACATTCTCTGTCTGTAATCTTATTGGAGGATAACGGAATCCCTAAGTATTTAACTGGCAAAGTTCCTTCCTTCACTTTAAGGATATCCATCACCTCTGCTCTACTTCTACAAGTTTTGTTAAAATAACACTTGGTTTTCTGTTCATTCAGTTTTAATCCAGCACACTTGTCTAATTTATTGAAGATTTCTTTGATAGCTGTAGCTGCATCTTTGCTAGATTTTATACAGATGAGCAAGTCATCTGCATATAATAAGTGACTTACAGTAGGCTGGAAATTAAATATGGTCTGAATTGTTTTGTGATGAGTAGCCAACTCCATTTGTAAGGTAAAGTATTACATGGCAATTGCGAACAAATAAGGGGATAGAGGATCACCCTGTAGGATGCCTCTGTTGGATCCAATGAAACCTTTTGGTATGCCCTTAATCAGGATAGAGAAGGTAGGTGTAGATATACATTCATTTATTAGATTCACAAATTTTAGAGGAAATCCCATAGCTATGAGCATGTGGATAATAAATTGTCTACTAATTCTATCATATGCTTTGTGAAGATCAACCTTTAGACAGAATTTGTCAGTGCCTGGTTTATTGAAATTCCTTACCAATTCATGAGCCATGAGCGAATTTTCAGAGATGCTCCTACCCTTTATTAAAGCGCTTTGACACTCGGAAATGAGATCAGGTAAAATCAACTTCATCCTATTGCATAGAATCTTGCTTAGAATTTTGTATATCACGTTACAACAGGCAATAGGCCGGTAATCTTCAATTCTTCAAGGATTCTCTACTTTAGGAATGAGACAGATGAATGTGTGATTGATTTCTTTGGGAAATTTTCCTGTTTGTAGAATCTCCTGCATAGCTGAAACAATTTGATCTTTCAGGTCACTCCAGTAGAGAATGAAGAATTTGGAGCCGAATCCGTCGGGTCCTGGACCGGAGTCAATATGAATGGAATTCAGAGCTACCAAGACCTCAGCTTCAGCAATCTGCCTTGTCAGCATCCTTTTGCCTTTGGAATTAACCTGCCTCCTGCAATGTATGGTTGGTAAGTTAGTACAAACTTCACCATTAAACAAATCATTATAGTACTTGATTGTCTGTTCTTCAAATTCTGCATCATTAACTGTTGAATTTCCATCCTGGTTAACGATATGAATATTATTATTCTTGTTATTACGAATGGCCATTTTTTAATAAAAGAATTTAGTGCATTCATCCCCTTCAGTTAACCATTTCTCCTTTGCTTTTTGCTTGAGTTCAGTAGCTTTAGCTCCGAGGGCTTCTTTTAGGTTGCTTTGGTTTAGATAGTAGTTATGCCACGTGTTATCATCATCATCTCCATTCTCTATCATAGCCAGAAGATCTTCACTATTCCCATGTAGCTTGGATATCTGATCTCCTTCCTTTGGTCTACATCCGTTCCAATTCTTTAAGTGAATTTTAGCTTTTTTAATGAGATGTATCAGTTTATAGCATTGAGAACCCTCAACCATTGATAATTCATTGAGTTTTATAGCTTCTTTATATCCTTCAATAGCTTGCCAATGATTACAGTATCTGAAAGGCTTACCTTTGACAACCAACCCTTATGCAACCAGGTCAACAAGTATAGGACTATGATCACCAGTAGATGGGGGAAGAATGCTTACTTTAATATTGGACAACATAGTGATACACTTGACATTAACCAGCACTCTTTCTAATCTGCAGGAGAGTTTTTTGTTTTCACCACTTCTCCATGTGTATTTCAGGCCACTGTGGACTGGTTCGAGCAACCCTGCTGCTAATATGCAATTGTTGAATTCATTTAACCGGGATTCTCTCATGGTAAGACCTCCTTTCTTCTCCTCAGCTCTAAGTACTGAGTTGAAATCACCTAATGCAATACAGGGGTTGTTATTGTGTTTGCCAATGTCCTTGATAGCTTGCCACAGCTTAGTTCTTTGGGATGCCAGGTTACTAGCGTAAACACAACTTAGAGTTAATTTTAGACCACCCATATTGATAGCTTCTACTGTTATATGTTGATCATCTTTCTATTGAAGGCTAATGTTCCAACTTAGCTTATTCCATAATAATAGAATGCGTCCTTTACCACCTACATCATTATTATGCATATATGACCATTCCTCTCCCAAAGAGTCAGTAAAAAAGGATAAATTTTCATCATTGAATTTGTTTTCTAAAATACTTATGATAGCAGGAGAATAAGTTCTCCTCAAATTTAAGAGGTCTAAACGTCTAACATCATTGTTTAGACCCCTTACATTCCAACTAATTATTGACATTTAGAAATTGAAGGCCTACTCCTCAGTTTCATAGGAGAGCCCTCGCGATTCAACTTCGCCTTTCCTTTAACCTCTTGGTTCTGGAACTGTTTAGAGTATTCTAAATTGGTCTTTGTGAATTTATTAGGGGAGTTTTCCTCTATATTTGTGTCTGAATCCAATTTATCTAATTCAATTTTATTAAGCTCATCTATTTCATGTGTTGATTCAGGCACTTTCTCTGGCGATTTCCCAACAGGGGTATGGACAATTGCAGTTTCCACAGTATTTTCCAATGCTTGGTCAATCAGCCTTTCTTCATCTGCCAGGTCAACCGGGATTACCACATCTGTTTCCTTTTGGTTACTAGCATCAAGACTTGAAGGTTCTATCTGTATAAGTGCTACTTCATTAGTAGAATCTGTCTGAGCCTCATTTTGTTGTATATTTTGTGTAGGCTCAGAATGATTAGATTCTTGCATTTGTTTTTGTCTCCACACCTGCTTAATAGGTCCTATTACAGTCTCACACTGTTCTGTGGAGTGTCCAAAACACTTACAGTTTTTGCAGACAGGTGGTATATGATCATACTCTATCTCCTGTAAATATATGTTACCACTTCTATCTTTGGCACGCACTTGTTTTTTGATAGGATCACTAACTTTAATTTCAACTAGTACTCTAGCATATTTCAGTCATCCATGGCCAAGGGGTTACCTATAAGACTTGCTATGTTACTAATGCCACGCGCATTCCACAAGGATAGGTCTAGATTCATCAGTTTTACCCATACAGGATGGGTTTCCAACATATCCCTTTCTAGTCTTAGATTAGGTTCCCATTTCTTAGTGAATATGAGTTTACTATCAATAAACCAAGGACCTCCTTCCAATACCTTCTCACAATCCAATTCACTGCTAAATTTAATAAGGTAGAAGCCGTTTTCTCTTGGGAATACATCCCACTTACCAGCAGGTTTCCATTCTCTTTTAATGTAAGCATTCAAATGTATATAATATTGTCTTTATCCAGCAACATAGATATAAATAGATGTACCCCACATACTTTTAGCTGAAGTAAATACCTCTTCATCCAGATCTGCAAAGGGACCCTCAGCATCTTCTAAGGGTTCAAAATTATTTACCCCACCTTCAATACGCGTATTACCTGCTATTGCATCTGCCCACGTTCTTTTCCCCTCCTTGAATTCTGGTTTATTGTTTCTAGCGCCCACCAATGAAACACGTTGATTTGGAATCTCTCTCCTAAGCTGCTGCGGAAATTCCCCAGTAGGACGCTTGCCTTTATTTTTATATGTAACTTTTTGCCAACCTGTATCGTCGACGTCTTCAGTTGCAGAAGTTTTGCCATTAGGGTTTCCAGCAGATGCGGGAGCTGTCGCCATTTTTATTTATTATTTGCCATATATATATATATATCTAAATATAGGTTTTAAATATTTCTAAATGCAACAAGAACATCAAAATCCCTAAAAAGACATCCTTACTCAAAATTATCTTTTATTGCCTATTAAATGTAAATAACTTTTTAAAATTAGCTAATTAATGTATCAAATTTGCAGGTCGTTAAGTGGGATTGTTGAATACTACACTACACCAAAACAGTCATTTGGCAACACTTTTTTTTCCATTTGGCGACACTTATATGGGTTGCATTTTAGTCTCGCTAATAAGTGTCGCTATCCAATATAAGTGTTACTGAAAATAAAAATTTACACTTTTAAATACGGTGACACTTATTTTCGTTGTAAGCCTTGGTTAATTGGAGTTAATTGAAATATACTATGGCAAAATTGTATTTGAATAACATTTCACGCTTAACCCTAGCCACGCTTATCCCTGGCCGCATTTTCCCCAAATCGTTTCCCTCTCTAACATTCATTCTCCAACCGCCCCTCCTTCATCATCAACCCCAACGATGTTAATCAAAACTTCCACCTGCGACAAGCAATATACCGCCACGCACTCGCAGAAGAATACCTCCAGAAACCTTAAAAGCACCACCGCGCATTTCGAATCTGCCTTCAACTCCTTGCGGTCGCTCCGCACTGAGAAGGCCTCGTCGGTCTTGTATAGTCCGTACGCCTTTGAAGCGAAAGTCGACGCTCCACAGCAGATTTGTGCCTATTATGCTGTTACTGATCGTCTGGATTGCCAGTACGTTCTTCTTTTAGTTGTCTTTTAGTATGTATTTGATCCATTAGATATGCTATGCTTGTATTGTATACCATTAGATATGTAATGCGGTACGAATCATAGGCTATGCTTTTGAAGTCAGGTGCGTGTAGGAAAGAACTATAAGCTTGAAACTAAACTTCACAGTGATAAGTGCTATCAACTAATATAGAAGGCAATAATAATGTACAAAAGAACTATAACATACCTTTTCATAACTAAAGTAAGTTCAGAAAAGAAATAAAACTAGATTATAACACATTTGATAAAATACCAAGTGAAAGCTGCAATTATACATGCATACCAGTATGTACTCAAACAAATCATCAGTATATGCAGACAACTCGTGAGGAGCTTGAGTTAATAGAGATTAGGAGTATCGGTAATATAATAAGTAACAACCATTATAAATGTAGGTAGACAATAGTAATTCACTGAAGTTAAATATGGAGGCAGCTTTAAATTTCCATCAAGTATTTCATAATCATAAGATCTTATTGAATGATCATCTTTCATCTTTGAACAAATTGTATACAAAAAAATTTCCATATTCCAGTTATCAGTATAAAAAATGCATTTTTTTGGTTAGTGACTGCTTGAATTTGGAGTTAACACTGTTTTTGAATTGAAGAGATCGAAATTTAGTTGTCTACTTAAATACAATTGGCCATACAACAAAAAAGGAATGCAACAGCAGTTCAAAAGGGGCTAATGGCCGACATGTTGAAAATTGAATTAGGCAAAAATAGGATGTGGACAAGCCCTTATACTATAAGAAAGGTGGTTGAAGGCAAGTGTGTTTAAAAATCAACTCATAATAGTAAGCATACAGTAATCCGGCATACAGTAATCCTTGCAAAAACAGACAAGTAAGTGTGTTTAAAAATCCTTGCAAAAACAGACAAGTAAGCATACAGTAATCCGGCATATCATAATAGTGCACTTGATACTTACTTGCATCCAATTAACTAACAAACTAACTGAATTTACTACTGAATATCACTTTTTCATATTGCTAGAAGAGAAAAGGCACCACTCACGAATTTTCATGAATTTTCATATAGTGCTTTGCAATTAAATTTAAAGTCATGTTCATTCTTGTTCCTTTTTGATGATGACAAAAATTATGAATTATTTGACATTTAAGTGCAAAAGGTTAATGCATAGAACTATGGAGAGCTTATAAATTTATCTAAGTATACACTTGTATAGTTACTATTGTCGAAACGGTTAATGCAATCACATTTTCCGTTTAGTTGAAGTAAGGCAAATGTGTTTGGTTTTCTATGAGCACGGTTGTACCTATTATTCCTTACAGGCAGAGCCATGACCAGTAGCAAATTAGAATCAGAAATTAGATAATGGGTAGACTGTTTATGAATTTGGCTGCTAATGATGGATTTAGGATCAACAGTTTGACATATGAATTTGGCATCATCTGTTTTTCTGTATACTATTAGAGTAGCTGTTATTTCTTGCATTTTACGCACATATATGCTATATCTCTGTATTAGTTATACGTATGTATCTGAATCCATCAAATTTCATTTTGGCATTTGCTTTGCATTTGAATCCCATGATTTTTGTACTAATTTATGTGCATATTTTATCTATTCGTAACATCACTTGATTTTGGTCATGTACATTTTAATCTTTAGTTCTGTACAGTAAGTGGATATGCATTGTATCCAGATAAGTAATAATGAAATTCTCCACCATGTATCTTGATTTTGTTCTACACAGGTCCAGTTTTATTCCAATATCAAAGCACCTCACTGTAATTAGGTCTTTATTTATGTCCTAAACATTTGTATACACGAAATTGCTTCCATCCTATGGAACTCAACTTTAACTGCTTCCCCTGCACAATTTTATTTACCATAATTTAATATATTTCAGGCGCTTAAACTTCAGAAGAATATAATAATCATGCTGGCCTTTATCGCTTCATTAGGAAAAATGGCTTTGATGTTCTGTTATATGCAGCGACACCTAAAAACCTAAATTTTCTGGAGCTGATAATAGCATTTTAGCATTGGAAATGGATGCGAGGAAAAATGGAAGTGACATAACAGACTCTCTCCATAAAGAAAGGTTTGTCAATCGTTTCATTTTCTTATCAAATGATGGTAGTAGCATATATCGAATTTAGATAGATATAAAGCGTTCGCGCTGTCGCACAGGCCTCCATTAAATGACAAATTCTTGCAAACTTGGTTTTTCTGATCCATATATGT
The DNA here is from genome assembly GCA_030737815.1 of Allium fistulosum. Lineage (NCBI taxonomy): Eukaryota > Viridiplantae > Streptophyta > Magnoliopsida > Asparagales > Amaryllidaceae > Allium > Allium fistulosum. Next base: position 210,627,932 of record CM060902.1, on the reverse strand, counting down.
ATCCGTACAGAAGCCATTAGATTTTAATTAATCAAAATTATTAACATTAATTTAAGCAATATTGTTATGCATTTGTTATTCTACCCGCAGCTGTGGTGTGAACTGTTGCTGGCGACTGAGGAAGGCAGGAGGATGTGGTCGACTATGATGTATATGCGGTGAGGTCAGTTGGTTGAAAGTAGGAGTGCAATTGTTGTATGTTTTGTAATGATGGCAGATGGGTATTGGATGGTTGTTTTGGATATGTGGTGGAAGTGTTGGTTAATGTTAAAGTTTGAGGACAAGCAGTGTTTGCAGCGGTTATGTAATGACAGGGAAGAAATGGTGAAGTGATGAATATGAGGAAAACAGGGCAGAAGAATGCAGAAGTGAGTGCAATGTGATTTGTGCAGGGTTTTTATGGCAGTGGTAAGTAGATGGTTGCAACAAGGGTGACATGCATGGGTGGTGGGATGGAGACTGGTCAGTAGGTGGAAGTGCAGTGATATGGTGCTTGTATGGGAGGTTGAATTGTGAAGGTCGGTTAAGTAATGTTTAGAGATGTACGTTCTGGTGGTGAAGTGAAACAGAACAGGGGATGTTTAGAGATGTAATGTTGTGGGCAGAAATGGCTGGAGTATATGATGGTGGATGACAGTTTTGAATAAGCGTTAAAATATTGTAATGTTGGAGTATATGATGGTGGATGACAGTTATTTGATGTTGGAGTATGTGTTGCGATATTTGGAGAAGAGTTGTCAGTTTATGGTTGATAGTTGTTGTTCTAGGTGGTAGTGAGGAGGTGAAAGATAGGTAGTGCGGTGGTTGGATAGTGATGTAGTGTACACAGTGGGTTTGTAATGGAAGTTGATATTTGATGTGTGCAGGCAAGTTGGGGGGAAAGGGTGGTCAGGGAGGAATGACAGTGTTTCAGTGGTGGACTGGTTGAAGTGGTTGATTAAGTACTGAGGTGGAACAGTGATGATGGTGGTTTGTTGAGGGCACTAGTTATGGCAGTGGATAGTGGAGAGATGCACAGCAGTTTTGAAGTATGGTTGTATGCAGCTGTTGTGTGGTAGAGGACAGTTTTGTAGATGACTGGTGGTGACAGTTGTGGATGGAAGTTGTATGTGGAGGAGTGAATGATGTTGATGTATGTATATGGTATGTGAATGTGAATGTGAAGTGTTGCAAGTGTGGGACGGTGATGATGGAACTGTAGATTGATGGCGACAGTGAGGTTTTGTTTGGGAAATGCAGTGGTCTGTAAATAGCAAAGACAAAATATAAGTGCAAAATGTAACATAGTGAACAGTGTGTTGGTAATGTAATATATAAGTATGGTAATTGTAAATTCAAAACAGAATTTGTAAATGAAGATGAATAAGCGTTATAAGCATTAAAATATTGTAATGTTGGGTTCCTATTGAATGTAGTATAATAATGCTGTTAAAGCGTTATAAGTGATGGCAATTAAAATATACCAACGCTTATAAGCGTTAGCATAGAAAATCAAACAATGTTGGATGGTTAATTTGCCAACGTTTATAAGCGTTGCTAAATAATATACACCAACGTTTATAAGCGTTGGCGAATACAACCTTCCAACGTTTATAAGCATTGGGAAACTAAACTCACCAACGCTTATAAGCGTTGGCAATAAATTGCGACGCCCCTACAGCGACGCTAATAAGCGTTGCTGAAACTGTTTGCGACAGTTATACTCGTTGGGAATCACCTGTTTTGGTGTAGTGCTATTTATAAAGATGTAGCTAAAGAGGAGTCAATGAAGGAGGGTGACAGTGAGAATCAGTCAGAAAAGTGCAAGGAATTAGGAGTCTATGGTGGGCAATATAAGATTTAAAAGCAAAAGGTGACATGTAAGAAATGCATCAAGAAGGGATACATAACAAAGTAGTGTACATCAAGCACGAGAAAGATAAAGTTCTATATTTTCAATAAGTTCGGATATATGAAGGGCTAGTGCCCAGCTTTAAGCAAAAGCGAAACGGTCGTGTAAGCATATTCACATGAGGCAGTTTCTTATGCTAGCAAACCACCAATAATAGCCGATAAAGGGAAGCAAGCCGCCATGGAAAGTATATTGTTATTTTTTATTTCCTCATTTGTACTTTATTTGGTACTAGATCATCTCATATCTTCATATATAGTAGCTTAGTAGATGATTTGTAATTAGAGACTCCCAAAGTGCATGATTCTGTAATGCTATTTAAGGCTGTTGGGGGATCGACCTATTTATCTATGGTTTTCCAAAATTTGGAATTACTATTATATGTTGTGGAGTTTCTATTTAATACATATGTACTTAGTTTTTCAATGCATAAACTAATATTAGGAGTGGACTAGATGTCACGTTATGGGTGTTATCCCGCCTTTTGGCAAGGCCAGGACACCAAGGGACCAGCTAGAAAACAGTAGAAAGAAGAGAGCTGACACTTCCAAGTTCCAAGCCAATCCGGGTTCACACACCCAAGATATGAATGATTCAAATTGAAGGGAAAAACGATGGTTTCGAATCCGTCACTCTAGATGACTTCGAATCCATCACTCTTGACAATTTCGTATCCATCACCGAAGCCCTAGTTCGAATCGATCAAGGTTCGCACCAATCAGCTCCGAATCCATCGAGGTACCCAGGTTCGACTCGACTTCCTTCGTATCCATCGAGCTCGTATCGATGGACTTCATACACACCAGCAATTGAAGGACCTCGTATCCTTCAGCCAACGTCTGCTTCGAATCCATCATTCAGTACTTGCTTCGTTTCCATCGGTCAGTGTTTACTTCGCAACCATCATTCAACGTCTGCTTCGTATCCATCATTTAGTACTTGCTTCGTTTCCATCGGTCAGTGCTCTTCGTATCCATCAGAGGACCTCACTTCGAATCCATGCCTAATGACTTGTTCGTATCCAACGAGTCAACTGACCAGGGATGACGTGTCTTCCATCAAAGTAAAACAAGGCAAGATATGTGGAGTCGAAACAGTCAATGCGGCACAAAGACCGGATCGAGACGAAGCGCGCGCGCCACCTCACTTCAAGAGCACGTGCAGCCAGCGAGGCGAACGGATGGAGTCGAATTCATGGAGACGAACCAGACAGCCTATGAGGAATCCCAGTTCGTATCGACCATATCTCGTAACCCACTGATCCAAATCCAGTAAAATTTTCAAAGAAGCTTGCATGCATGCTGAGGGATGTCCATGCCAAATTCTAGCTCGATTGGAGCATTTTCTGATCGATACGAAGTCGTTTCGAATCGATCCCAGATGGAGTTGAAACTTGGTAGGATCGGGCGCATGGACCCACTCACGTGCCTGAAAGAATCTCCCGAAGTTTGGGCGCGATCTCAGCCTCCTACGCCTATAAATAGCCCCCTGAAGCCTACAGAAAAAGGATCTTTTTTCTCTGAAGCGTCCAGACTCTACCGGATTGAAATTCGCATCCTACTTTTGCTGTCAATTTCGAATTCTAAACTGTAATCCGCTGTTCATTGCTGTAAACGCTTGTAATCATTGAAAGAGAATCAATAAAATCATCAAAACTTCATAGTGGACGTAGGCTATACGCCGAACCACTCTAAACTGCTTGTTTGTGCACTTTACATTCCTGTTTGTTGGAGTTTTTGTTAGATAATCTCTGTTTTACATTTATAATCTTCATTTTATCTCTTCAAACAACTCCCGAAGAGTGTTGTGCCCATTTTTGGTACAAACACTTTGGTGCTTTCACTGAGAAAACCAGCTTTTTCTCCTGCTCGTTGGATCTGCCGTCGATACCGGATTGCACAAATCCAAGAGGAAGATCCAGATATCCAGTCCGCAATCCTTCCATTCTATTCAGATTTGCTCAAAATCTAGGAAAGGACTCCACCACCGAGAATGGTCAGCACAAGAACTGGCGCTACCGCTGCAGAGCAAGAAGGCAGAGATAGGCAGAATCCCGCACAGCCGCCTTCTTCCAATCAAGACAATACCACTCACTCAGACTCAACAGGGCTAGTCACCCGACAGGAGTTTCAGGTATTGCTCCAGGAGCTGACCCAAAGCCGTCAGCAGTTGGCAGAGCAGTTACGCGCCAATATCGAGCTGACCAACCAGCTAAATCGCCGGGGGCACAGAAGGTCCAGGAGAGATGATGTCTCCAGAGCGTCTACCGAAAGCTCAGCTTCATCTGATTATCACCACCGGACTACCCATCCTCGACTAGAGGGGAGTCGCGCTCAAGCTGCTGAGTATCAGCCCGCCTTAACTGTTGGGCAACTGAGGGTAGGACCGTCGACCAGCTTCCAGACGGGTCCCTCAACGCGAGGAGGTACTGCCCCACAGTACACCACGGATAATCGCGCCACAACCGCCGCAGCAGAGACAAGGGCCGATACCCGAAATCAATCAGAGCCGATCAATCAACAGCGAGGACATACTCCTGAACCTTATGTCCCAGAAGACGTTGAGCCAAGGAGGCGAGATACGGATCGTCAACAGCGCCCGATCCCTACTCGCACCGTGGAACCCGACCACGCCTTAGCTCATCACGCTCCGAATCTGCCCGTTTCGGATATATCAACCATGATACGTCAAATGATCCGCGAGAGTCAGCGGCTCACTAATGATGACTGGGGGATTTCCCGTAGTCATACCCCTTTCACAGACGAAGTGTTACATGCCGAACCCCCTAGACGATTCAGAATGCCGACTCTCCCGATGTATGAAGGGAATAGTGACCCCAACCAGCATATTCTGAAGTATGAATGGTCGATGAGCACTGCAAGGGCCAACGATGCAGTGAAGTGTCGGAGTTTCCCCATCTCTCTGGGGGGAATCGCGACAATGTGGTTTACCCGCCTACCACCTAGATCAATTTCTTCGTTCGATCAATTGGCCAAGAGGTTTGTGGAACAATTCCGGATGCATGTTGCTAGGCCAAAAGACGTCAACACCTTGTCCAGCGTCACTCAAGCTCCTGGAGAAACCCTCAGACGTTACTTGGAGAGGTTCCATGCAGCATGCGTCGAGATCACCAATCCCAACGATAATTCAATCTTAATGGCTCTGACCAAGGGGATTGATCCTGATTCTGAATTCGGAAACTGGCTAGCTGGGAAACCGCCCGCCTCGTTGGACCGTTTTTACTCCAAGGCCGCTCAATTCCTGCGGCAGGAGGATGCAAAACAGTCTAGGAAACAGGACGATGCGAGGCCCAGCATTGAGGGAATACAGAGCAATGTGGCAGTTAAACAGTCCGGCGAGAGTTCCGGGAAAGTTCAGCTGAATATACAAAACAAGCAAACCCAGCAGAGAGGAAACAATGGCCAGAATAAGAAGAGAGACGAAAACCGAGGTCCACGACGTAGAGCTCAGATGTTTGACAGTTATACACCGCTAAACACGTCATTGGAAAACGTATACTTACAGACTTGCAACACTGTACAGTATAAGAAGCCTGCTCCGAAGCCCTCATCGGAGAGACAGATTCAGACAGGGAAATTCTATAGGTTCCATGAGAGCTACGGACATAATACCAATGAGTGTCGGCACTTACAGGACCTCATCGAAAAGCTGATTAGAGAGAGGAAGCTAGATCAGTTTGTACGGGCGCCGCAGCCTGGCGGAGCGGGCCCCTCGAATCAAAATCGTTCACAAAATCAGGAAAGAGAGGATGAACCCGCTCGTGCGGGCGGGAGATTAGTTATCAACACAATAAGTGGTGGCCCCCATCCGGCAGACAGAAGCTGGGGGGAAATGGAGTCGTATGCCAGTTCTATCAGGCATGCGGACTTCGAGTGTTATAGTAATTGCGAGGATGGAACCCCGGCAAAGCAACAAAAGATAATGTCCGATGATATCGTATTCAGGAGCCGAGACGCCGATAAAGTCGAAGCCCCTACAATCGACCCACTAGTCATATTTGCCCAGGTAGGTCCTGCTTGGATGAAGAGGATCCTGGTTGACAGTGGGAGCTCTGTGAACATCTTGCTTAAACGGGCTTACGATCTAATGAAGATGGAGACAAAGGATTTGAAACCCTGTTTATCCAGAATCCATGGTTTCAACGGAAGTGCCACGATACCCATCGGAATAACTGAACTCCCAGTCGAGTTAGGCGTTGGAGAACGCCGGAGGGTCCGAATGTTACAATTTGTTGTGCTAGAAATCGATTCGCCATACAATGCGTTTCTGGGTCGACCAGCTTTAGCCGAGTTCAGGGCGGCGATCGCCCCATGGTGTCTGACTCTGAAATTTCCCACTGATCATGGGATTGGGGTTGTTCAAGGAGATTAGGCCTCAGGAAGGGCCTGTTATGTTGCTGAGCTGCGCGGGGCGCAACGTAAAGAGAAGGGGAAGGGCGTAGAGGAATCTCTCTACGTCCGTTCTATCGATAATTGACAATTGATGCCTGGGCCTCGGCCCGGGCACCACGACCAATTCCTGAAAGACCTGGACCCCAGGGACAACGAGGATAAAGACGAATCAACGGAGAGTCAAGCTTCTCCAGTCGAACTGACTGTGGACGTCCCAATCAGTAAGGATGATGATTCAAAGATGCTGAAAGTTGGGTCCCAACTAAACAAGCAGACACAGCAGGAGTTGGTCGAATTTCTTCGGGCGAATCTCGACGTCTTCGCCTAGACACACTCTGACATGTGCGGGATCTCGCCAAGCATTGCAAGTCACTCCCTGAATATAGATCCGCGACATGTCCCAGTAAAGCAGAAAAGGCGCGGTATGGATCCAGAGAGATCTGCCGCCCTTAAGGAGGAAGTTGATAAACTACAATCGAATGGGTTCATTCGAGATGCCTTGTATCCAGAATGGGTGTCCAACCCCGTACTAGTTCGGAAACCAAACGGGATGTGGAGAACCTGTGTTGATTACTCTGACCTAAACAAGGCCTGTCCGAAAGATAGCTTCCCACTTCCACGAATCGATCAGCTCGTAGATTCGACGGCCGGACATGAACTACTATCCTTTATGGACGCTTATTCCGGCTACAATCAGATACCCATGCATTTACCTGATCAGGAACATACCAGCTTCGTGACCGACCTGGGACTCTATTGTTACAAAGTCATGCCGTTTGGTCTAAAGAACGCTGGAGCAACATACCAACGCCTAGTCAACCGAATGTTCGCTGATCAGATTGGGAAGACCATGGAGGTTTACGTGGATGACATGCTGGTGAAGTCCCGATTCTCCACCGATCACGTCAGAGATTTGAATTCAATGTTCAGCATCCTCCGGGAGTACGGAATGAAGCTCAACCCACTAAAATGTCACTTTGGCGTTGCATCTAGAAAATTCCTTGGGTTCATTGTCAACGCTCGAGGAATAGAGGCGAATCCTGAGAAGATCTGGGCTATTAGAAATTTGCAAACCCCTAGAACTATAAAACAAGTCCAGAGTCTTAACGGGAAGGTCGCAGCATTAAGCAGATTCATTTCAAAGTCCACCGATAAATGCATTCCTTTCTTCGACCTGATCCGGAAGGGCAAACGAAACTTTGAATGGACCACGGAGTGTGAAGGCGCGTTCCGATCATTAGTTCAACATCTCTCCACACCTCCGATCTTGTAAAAACCGGTTGACCACGAGCAACTATATCTCTACCTGGCGGTATCAGAACATGCGATCAGTGCTGCTCTAGTCCGGGAAGAAGACAAAGTGCAAAACCCGGTCTACTATGTTAGTAAGCGACTAACAGGAGCTGAAAGAAATTATCCGAGGCTGGAGAAACTGGCTTATTGTTTGGTCATTGCCTCAAGGAAGCTCCATCCTTACTTCCAAGCGCATCCGCTTACTGTGTACACCGACCAGCCGTTACGACAGGTCCTTACGCGACCTGAGACGTCCGGTAGGTTACTCAAGTGGAACATTGAGCTAAGTCAATTTGATATCGCATACGCTCCGCGGAGGGCCATTCAAGGACAAGTCCTGGCTGATTTCATAGCCGAATTCACCGTTCCAGAAGACTTACCCGAGACCAGTGAATCCCCCGAATACATCTGGAAGCTGTATACTGATGGTGCGTCAAATGACCGGTGTTCGGGCGCTGGGGTTGTACTTGTGACTCCCGAGGGCCGATCCATATGTTATGCTCTTAAATTCGACTTTCGTGCAACTAATAATGAAGCCGAATATGAAGCCCTCCTAACCGGCCTAAGACTTGCCAGAGATTTGAGAATTATCGCTGTAGAAATTTATTGCGATTCGCAGCTAGTGGTATGCCAAGTGCGAGGAGAATACCAGGCAAGAGACCGAAGACTGGCCGCTTACTTGGCACGAGTTCAGGAAATACTAAACCAGTTTGATTATTATGCCATCTATTATGTGCCTCGGGAACGCAATCAGAAAGCCGATTCACTGGCAAAGTTAGCCAGCACAGGTGAAGCGCAACAAATGGGACTTGTCCCCGTCGAAACTTTGGCCACTCCGAGCATCGATCGGATAGAAATGAACTCTGTATTTGAAACCGTTCCTAGTAGGGAATCTTGGATGACTCCGTATCGAAATTACATTGAGAATGGGGTGCTGCCTGAACCTAGAAATGAGAAGAGACAAATTCAGCGAAAAGCCTCGCGATTCGTCATCCAAAACGGAGTCATGTACAGGAGAGGTTATTCCGTTCCTCTCCTCAGGTGTATTGCCCACGAGGAAATCAAACGAGTGTTACATGACGTGCATGAAGGAGAGTGCGGCGATCATACCGGAGGGCAAGCTCTCGCTAAGAAGATACTCCGATATGGGTACTACTGGCCGACAGTGAACCGAGATGCGGCAAACTATGCCCGGATTCCGAGAGCTCCGCCAACTGAAATAACCCAAATGGTCAGTCCCTGGCCATTCGCAATGTGGGGCATTGACATCATCGGCGCTTTACCTTTAGCAAAAGGCGGTGCGAATTACGCCATCGTCGCCGTTGATTACTTCACAAAGTGGGCTGAGGCCGAAGCCCTAGCAACCATTACGACAAATAAAGTGATAAATTTCGTGGTTCGCAACATCATCTGTCGATTTGGACTCCCGCATACTATCATCACTGATAACGGAGCCCAATTCGAGAGTGCGGAATTCAAGAATTTCTGTCAACGGTTTCATATCCGCAAAAAGTTCTCGGCTGTCGCACACCCCCAAGCGAATGGACAGGTTGAAGTTGTCAATAAAGTTATAAAATCGATCCTGAAGAAACGATTGGAGAAGGCTGGGGGCAAGTGGGTCGATGAACTTCCTATGGCGTTATGGGCCTATCGAACGACCCACAAAACCGCGACCGGACACACTCCGTTTTCCCTATCTTATGGCTCAGAGGCCGTTATTCCGGTCGAGACAGAAGTGCTCTCTCATCGCGTGACTTACTATGATCCAAAAACAAACGCTATACTCCTAGCCGAGTCTTGGATCTATTGGACGAAAAACGGGAAGAGGCTGATTTGAGAGCAGCCGCACATCGAAGCCGGGTCGCCCGATTATACAACACCAGAGTTCGACCTCGAACCTTTGAACTCGGCGACCTCGTGCTCAAGAGAATCTACCCAGTTCCTTCACACATGAAACCGAACTGGGGAGGACCGTATGTAATTACACGAAAGCTCGGAGATGGTACATTCAAGCTGTCGACTGTTGACGGTCTCGATTTACCAAAGGCTTGGAACAGCGAAAGTCTCCGCCGCTACTACATATGATAGGCTCCATTTATTTTATTCTATTTAGCAATTTGTTTCTACATTTCGAAATTTGAATTTTGTAATAAGGCAACTGACTTTGCCGCATTTTCTTATTTCAGCAATAAAATGCCACTTCTTCGAGCCAGAGCTGTGATTCATTATGTACGATATGCAACATCACGATGCACGAAGAGCTAAATCCCATCATGCAATGGGACTTATTCAAATGGAGAGTGGCTGTGATATGACCGGCCACTCACTAGGTGAAACCCGAGCTCGGGGACGAGCCATGACACCGGTATTAATAGGGTTGACACACGACAATCCTACAATTAACTCCATATTCCCAGAGTGCGAAGTGGAGTATAAACATTCGACTCCACATTCCCAGAGTGCGAAGTGGAGTATAAACATTCGACTCCGTCCTTCCAGAGCGCGAGACGGAGTATAAGCATTCAACTCCGCATTCCCAGAGTGCGAAGCGGAGTATAAACATTTAACTCCACATTCCCCGAGTGCGAAGTGGAGTATAAACATTCGACTCCGTCCTCCCAGAGCGCGAGACGGAGTATAAGCGTTCAACTCCGCATTCCCAGAGTGCGAAGCGGAGTATAAACATTTAACTCCACATTCCCCGAGTGCGAAGTGGAGTATAAACATTCGACTCCGCATTCCCAGAGTGCGAAGTGGAGTATAAACATTCAACTCTGTATTCCCAGAGTGCGATGCAGAGTATAAACGACCAACTCCATGTTCCCAGAGTGCGAACAACCGCTTACGAGATGACATATATCCCCGGAGTGTGGATGAAACGATTCATAAGAGAACAAGCGTAGTTCGACCACTCGGTCCTCGCTTGGTGCCATCACAAGCTGATCATCACAACTTGACCCCGGAACTGGGGGCAGAGGCAAATGTTAGTCATTACCCGAAACTATGCGATGCTCAGCTCCGATGCGATCCCCTATCACAACTCAAGTCCGAGATTTCCATACCTAACAAGTAAAGTGAGCTATTCTTGAAACAATCAGATAACGCAAGTACACTGGACCAAAGTCCGAACACTGCAATATTCAAGCATAGAAAGGAACATGAGCTGAAGCTAGAAAACAAAATTTTATTCCAACTAACTCAAAAACAATGGTTCATACATGAATTCTTTCCAAAATATTCCTACTAGCAGGGGCCGAACCTGCATCTAAACATGGCCTACAAAAGGGAAAAAGCAGAAAAAAATAACAAAAGTCCCTAACTGCCTATGAAAAGAATGTCTAATCCTTCTGTTTCCTCAGCTTCTTCTTCCTCGAGGAGCTACTGGAGCCACCAGTACCCTTTCGCTTGGAGCCTTTCTCCTTAGGCAAGCTCCCTTCGGGTGGAGGCATAATGTCAACATCCTCGTCTGAGCTGGACTCTATAGGGATACTTCCCGAAGGAGGAGTGGGAGGAACAGACTCGGCAGCTGGAGGAGGGGCTGGCACATTAGTATCAGTAAGTGTGCCCCCAGGAGACACAGACATAAGAGGAGTAGGGCACTGTGCTGCTGCTCCGCCATCTACTTCGCCACCGTGCGCCGCGGCCGCCATCTCGGCATTAATCTCGGCCAACATCGCCGCTTCCCGCCGTGCCCTGGCCTCGCTGGGGGCCGTAGTAGTCTGGGACAAGGTGTCGGAAGTAGCCGTGAATCCACCCAAGCCAAATGGCAAGTCCGCAAAAGGATCACTTTGACGGCCAAGGAGCTCGTTTATCATCTGCTCGTCGAAAGAAAGTGAGCTCCCCTGCGTCACTCCAACTGGTGCCATTGCCGCGACGGAGGTCGCCTCAGAGATGATGGCTCCTGGTGCTTGACCTGATTCTTGGATGATAAGAGGCACGGCTGGTGCAACTCCTGTCACTGATCAAAGGAAAAGACATGTCATTAGCAACATTTCAACACGGGTTCTTCAATCCAAATATACTAGAAGTTAGTTCAAATTACCTCCCTTGGTTTGGCTCGAGGTCGTCTGAACTACTTCAGAAAGATGTTCCTTAATAGGAGATAAATGCGGTTGATCTGGGTCATACGCCGGGATAGGCTGGGGGTAGATCATCGGAGTTGGCTCAGACTGAGATGACACGACTATCTCAGAACTCGTAACATGGTGTTCTGCACCAGAGCTCTCTCCGACTTCCTGGATCTGGGCGCCAAGTCTCACCTTGTCGTGGGAAATCATGGAGTCATGAAGAACCTTCTTTTCGTCATCATTAAGAATGCGGTTCTCCAGCTCGAACTCATCAAGGGCTTCATCAGGGTGCCCAGATCTCTCCTCATCAACCAGTAGGTTCTAGGCGTTGTAGAGGTGTGTGGGGTACTCGTCAAGCCATGTTTAGTATCGGTGCCTTAGCCCATTGGCGTTATAAGTGACGAGTAGCTCTTCCACCTCGGCCTCAATCCTGGCCTCCGCCTGCCGTACCTTCTCGTCAACCCCAGCCTCAGCTTCATGGGCTTGTTGTATAGCCGCTTCCTTCTCCTTACGAAGCATCACCGCCTGATCACAGGCCTCCTGCGCAGAAACATTAGCTGCGTCTTTTTCCTTAGCCATCTCTGAAAACTTTGACTTCAGCTCATTAAGCTCCTTGAGAGCGGCATCCCTCTCGGCAGTAATAGAAGTGTTCCTGTGACCCATGTCCTCGATGGCGGTGTAATGTTCTTGCTTCATCCTGGCCATGACAGCGTTCACTTCATCAACTTTCTTTAAAGCCTCCATTTCAGACTTACGGGAAGACTCAGCCTCCGAGTTGAGCGCTTTTATGATTTGGTCGTTGCGACCCAGCTCCTTCTCGAGCTTCTCGATGGTGACGCCCCGCTCGAATACCACTTTAGACGCCTTCCTCGCGGCCCGTCCCCACTCCCTATACTGGAAAAAGATGTCCGCAACATAATCATGGATAGTGGTTTCCGCGGTTGGCGGGATTCTCTTCAGGTGCGGAGGGAAGACATACCCATCAAAACAGATGTCAGGAAATTCCTTCCTCATCTGTGCCAATTTAAGCGCTCCTTCGCTAGACGCCTCGGTCGGGACCGGCACAGTAGCCGAAGAGGTGGCTATTTCGGTCCTGCGCGGAGGATCGGACCTCAAAGCTTGAGAAGGCGGCCTAGGCCGTGAAGTTTTGGGAGGACGAGTAACTGCGGCCGTAGGAGGTGCAGAGGTCCTGGAGGGAGGAGAGCGAGATCGGGATCAGCGAACATATCCCCTATCTCTGTCAGACTTCTCCTGACCAGAGTGTCCCGTTTCATAATCCCTCTCGCCCTCTCTCCTGCGTGGCTCATGATAACGGCGCTTATTGCACAAACTGCCAAGCACAGAACCTTGCCCAGACATCGTACCTGAAAAGAAAACCACAAAGAATCAGTAACCGTTCGCGATGTGCTGTTTATGGTTAGGAAAGTGTGTTGTGCCGTGAAGAGTGTGTGAATGTGTAACCCCTCGGACCAACCAGAAGTGTCAATCGCACTGGCAAGATCAGACTCGATAACATCGACGATATGTTGCGGTCCACCCGACCCAACATCGTGTTGCTCCGGCTCGATGTCCGGGATTGGAGGGCCAGCAGGCCCTTCTAGTTGATCTTCAGCTTGCAGGGAGGATGCCTCCGTAATCTTAACTCCTGGCAAAGGACGGTGCAAAATCACAGACTTCCGCCTCCCAGACTTAGGCTGTTTCGAGGCCACTGCTTTGCCCTTCCTCTTTGCATCGGACTCTGGGGTTGCATTAGCAGGTCCGACCAACGGTTCCTCGTCAGTATGAGTTTTCTCGGAATCGGGCTCCTCGATTATCACAACCCTGGGCTTCATCCGCTTGACCTTTTTCCTGGAGATGGTCTTTAGTGCACCATCGAGTCTTATGCTTTGCCTCCGGCCGATCAGCCCAAGGACTCTGAGATTCCGATCTGTCAATAACAGTTCAATATTCCTTTCTTCGCTAGGAATCTCTTGGAGGACCCGAACTATCTCTTTATAGTAGCCACCCTCAGGCCGCTGGATGATAGCTGAAAGAAAAAGAGAAGAAGACGTAAGTTTAATTTCACTCCGAAAATTGCCCTGTCAATTACTTGGGAAAAAAGACGATACTCACGTCTGAACAACCATCTTCTGGCAAACCCCGGAGGACATCGGACATAGAACCACTCCGACTTAAAGTAGCTTAGCCTAGTCCACGACCCCGCGACAACTTGGCAGTTCCTTACAGACTCCAAGAACGTGTAAGATGGGCTGTCAGTCCGACTCTTGAAATTAAACAAGTATCTTATGTCGGTCATACGGGGAGGACGATGGAGGTACTCCATGAATACAATGAACAAGCTGTTGAGTGAGGCATATCCGTTTGGATGCAATTGAGACGGAGCGATGTCCAGATAAGCCAACACTTCTCTTATATAGTCATTGAACGGAGGAAGTGTGCCGGCTGCGCACGCATGCCGATTAAAAGCAGTATACCCCTCCGGGGGATTATGTGGCCTGTCGTCCGGTCCAGGCAACAATACCTCATCCAAAGATAAGCCATGCCTTAAGCATATTCTCCCTAGCATGTCTTCAGAAATATTGGACGGGACAGAATCAAGTGGACTGTTAATGAAGGACGCATCGGGCAACTCGTCCGGAGCTGGACCAATAGCTTCGGTCTCGATGACCGGAATCTCAATTCTGGGAAGGATAGGGTTCTGAGTTTCTTGCTGCTGCGAACTTGACGGTTCCATCACTAGCTAACTCACGAGAAACCATCATTAGGTGACAAAAAGCCCGTGCATTCCCCAGTGTAAAGTGCATGAATGTGTTGTGTAGTGCGAGTGTTGTGCGTGACTTGAGCAAATTCTGCAGAGTTAAAGAAAATGTGCAAGCGACGAGATTCTGGAAGTCAGACAAACATGACCGTCATCGCTGACCGTCATGACTGCGCCATCCAGGTGATAACGATCGATTCAAGATTAAAGAGTTCGTTGTACTTTTCTGTAAAATGGCAGTTCCATCGACGAGCTCCGAAAGTCAGTCAAATATGCAGTTCTGTGACAAAGTTCTATTGTGCAAGGCAGAAGCTCGTCGGAGTCAAGTATTTGGATATTAAAAGTTTCTTTAAGTCCGTCCAAATTTAGGTTGGAATCGATCGTTGCATTTCATTTCGTATCGAGTCATGAAGATCATGCATCGCAACCCGGCTGTGTTCGAATCGATACATTCGTATCGATCGTCTCAGAATGAAAGATGTGTTCGTGTCGATCGCACTGGAATGAAGGTACTTCGTATCGATCGAGTTCGACTCAATACATTCGTATCGGTCAGGCAGGGGTGAGAGCGCTTCGCATCAATCAGGTTCGAATCGATACGAGTCGTGTCGATCGGAGGCAGATCAATTCGAACCGATCGAATTCGCCAATTTCGCATCGATCTGAAAACAATGGCTTCGCAACAATTGCCGCTCTCATCTCCCTACCGATACGAACGTATGCTGACTGGATCGATTCGAATATTCCAATTTCAGATCGACACGAGACGAAGATAGGGTGATTTCCTCCATATCTTCTTCTTCCCCAAGGGATCTCAGCTCCATGGTCACGAGTCATTCCCCAATATCGTTTTCTCTCGTCCAGATCTGAAAATTCGTGAAGACTGGACGAAAAAGCAGGAAAGATGAATGCGCAGACTCGTGATTCGACGTTATTAACATGACTCTATCCATTCATTACCTGATTTCAGCGATTTTGAAACAGAGAAACGAAGGTTTGCTTCGACTCGAAAACGAACACTTGTCTCTCAGTTTATCGATACGAAAGTAAAAGAGGGAATGGAGAGCAACAGTAAATAGCGAAAAGTAAAAAAGAAGTAAAGGTGAAAAATGGGCTAAGTCCCAGGTATTTATGCGAAGCCTGGAGGCGAACCGAGTTGATTCGTCTCCCAGTCAATGTAACCGGTCACACGCGGTCAAGCGATGGGCCTGTGCGAGCGCACTCTTCGAACCCATCGGGCTGTGCATTCATCAAGGCGCAATATTCACTAGATGCCATCGATTCGATACATCCGTTTTGTGAACCATCGATTCATGACAGGTCAGGTTTATCGATACGAACTCGATACTCATGTCTGTTAAAATACATCGATGCGAAAGGTTATTTCGTATCCATCGAAGGACATCGATGCGAAGCAGAATTCGCCACAAGTTGCGATCCTTGAATGCGAATCAAAACTTTGCATCCATTAATGATGCCCCGCATCGATTCGAAGGAATGCATCCTGACTTCTTACCATGGCGCCATGAAAGAATCACTGCAAAATTCAACAATGACCTAAAACCAACGACGAGATGCAAGTTTGCGACTTTTCAAAGCACGTCATGTTTTCACAAGACGTACTTTGGGGGGCAAATGTTATCCCGCCTTTTGGCAAGGCCAGGACACCAAGGGAACAGCTAGAAAACAGTAGAAAGAAGAGAGCTGACACTTCCAAGTTCCAAGCCAATCCGGGTTCACACACCCAAGATATGAATGATTCAAATTGAAGGGAAAAACGATGGTTTCGAATCCGTCACTCTAGATGACTTCGAATCCATCACTCTTGACAATTTCGTATCCATCACCGAAGCCCTAGTTCGAATCGATCAAGGTTCGCACCAATCAGCTCCGAATCCATCGAGGTACCCAGGTTCGACTCGACTTCCTTCGTATCCATCGAGCTCGTATCGATGGACTTCATACACACCAGCAATTGAAGGACCTCGTATCCTTCAGCCAACGTCTGCTTCGTATCCATCATTCAGTACTTGCTTCGTTTCCATCGGTCAGTGTTTACTTCGCAACCATCATTCAACGTCTGCTTCGTATCCATCATTCAGTACTTGCTTCGTTTCCATCGGTCAGTGCTCTTCGTATCCATCAGAGGACCTCACTTCGAATCCATGCCTAATGACTTGTTCGTATCCAACGAGTCAACTGACCAGGGATGACGTGTCTTCCATCAAAGTAAAACAAGGCAAGATATGTGGAGTCGAAACAGTCAATGCGGCACAAAGACCGGATCGAGACGAAGCGCGCGCGCCACCTCACTTCAAGAGCACGTGCAGCCAGCGAGGCGAACGGATGGAGTCGAATTCATGGAGACAAACCAGACAGCCTATGAGGAATCCCAGTTCGTATCGACCATATCTCGTAACCCACTGATCCAAATCCAGTAAAATTTTCAAAGAAGCTTGCATGCATGCTGAGGGATGTCCATGCCAAATTCCAGCTCGATTGGAGCATTTTCTGATCGATACGAAGTCGTTTCGAATCGATCCCAGATGGAGTTGAAACTTGGTAGGACCGGGCGCGTGGACGCACTCACGTGCCTGAAAAAATCTCCCGAAGTTTGGGCGCGATCTCAGCCTCCTACGCCTATAAATAGCCCCCTGAAGCCTACAGAAAAAGGATCTTTTTTCTCTGAAGCGTCTAGACTCTGCCGGATTGAGATTCGCATCCTACTTTTGCTGTCAATTTCGAATTCTAAACTGTAATCCGCTGTTCATTGCTGTAAACGCTTGTAATCATTGAAAGAGAATCAATAAAATCATCAAAACTTCATAGTGGACGTAGGCTATACGCCGAACCACTCTAAACTGCTTGTCTGTGCACTTTACATTCCTGTTTGTTGGAGTTTTTGTTAGATAATCTCTGTTTTACATTTATAATCTTCATTTTATCTCTTCAAACAACTCCCGAAGAGTGTTGTGCCCATTTTTGGTACAAACAATGGGAAAGTGTTAGATTGTGATAGTAGAGTGATTAGGATGAGGAGCAGTGAAGGGTGTGATGTAGATGTATATTATGAGCCTAATAGCTCTATGATGTTGAGCAACTTATATTCATTGGACCTATCATATGATGAGTTAGCCTTTGTCCTTATAGTATAGGAATTCCTAGATGTATTGCCAAAGTTTTAGGTTTACCATCTTGAAGAGAAATAGAATTTCATATTGATTTTAGGAAGGACACTAGGCATGTAGTTATGTCACTTAGACATAAGGCTCCAAAAAAAGAAGAGAGTCAGAAAAGCAAGTTTCCATATTTGTAAGGAAAGGTTTTATTCATGGGAATATTTGGGAGTGGGGAGAACTAGTAGTCTTCGCCATTGAAGAAAATGGTTTTTTACGGCTATGCATCGATTACTAAGAATCGAATAAGTTGACAAAGAAGAATCGTTCCCATTATCCCGCATAGCCGATTTATTTGATTAGTTAGTATGAGGGAAGGTATTTTGTCATCTTGAATTAGCCATTGGATTACATCTATTAAGAACGGCAAGTGGCGGTATTTCTAAGTTTGCTTTTCATACACCAAACATACTATTGGAGTGGTTCGTTATGCCATCGAATTGGCTAGTGCTCCAACTTATTTTTTGTAGATTTGATAAGTAGAGTTTTAGGGAGCAGTTGAATAAGTTCATGGTTGTTTTTATCAATGATATATTAGTTTATTCAAAGAGCGAGGAAGAGTATAAGCAACACATGATGTTTTGTCTATTGATCCGAGTTAAGTGGTAGAGATACAGGATTAGCATGTACAAAAAAAGGCCAAAGAAATTTGGAAATTTTTTGGCTTGATAGATTATTGTAGGAAGTTCATTAAGGACTTTGCTAAGTTTTCAACATTGCTACTTCAGCTTTATAAGAAGAATCGGCAGAATGTGGGCATGCATTCATTATTTTGTAATAGTTATTGACTAATGTACTTGTATTGATGATTCCGGATAGCACTAAGCCTTTCGCTATATATACTTATGCTTGTGATACTAAACTCGAAGTTGTATTGATGTAGAAGACACGGACAGTAGCATATGCTAGTAGACCTTAAAGTCCCATGAGAGACATTATTCGACTCATGATCTTAAGTTGTCAACGATTATCTATGCACCTGAGCCTTCAAGACATTATTTTTTAGGATAGAAGTTTGATTTAAATACAGATTATAATCCTCTTAGATACCTTTTTTCTTAGATGGATCTAAATCCGAGGTAACCAAGATGAATTGAGTTTCTAGCTTCATATATTTTCAATATTTCATACATTCTAGGTAAAGGGAATTTAGTGGCAAATGCTTTAAGTAGGAAACATGCGAAATTGAGTTCTATGTTAGCGGAGTAGAGGCGATTAGAGTTCATTTTTGGATTTGATTTCAGATCATCGTCAGAGTTAGTTCTTGATTTGTCAGCATCTTAAATGATAGACTAGCACTTATGGATCGCAATGGTTGTAGTCAAAGAATAGATGGGGCATTAAAAGGTATATTAGAGCAGTTAGAGAAGGGAGAGAAGTCTTATCATTTCGAAATATACTTTATTGACTCAAGGTGTATATGTGGTGACCCTCATCCTAAAATGCTTAGAATTTTTTTTTTTGGTATACAAGAGGAACTCACCACTAACCCCAAATACTTTTATATTTAAATTTTTATATAGTTTCCAACTATTTTTCCCAAGACCCTGGAATTACTAATATAATCATATCAGTATACAAAGATTAAACCAATTATATATTTGATGATACACAATTGTTCCTTTATTATTATTTTATATATATATATATATATATATATCAGAGTCAATTTAAATCAAAGTGAAAACAAAATATCATACAATCTATTGACAAGCCATTTATTTCCTTTCTGAATCTTGTTCTACTGCCAGAGGTGTATTTTAGCAAATTACAACACTTAAACCCTTTTATCTGACTATAAATATTAATCTGCCTAAATAATTCTATTAACACAAACATAGTGTTTCCTTAATCTTATCAGTGTTATCAGGTATACACATAACACTACTCATAAGTTATTTCCATTTATCATTTTAGGTTGATTAGGAGAGTACTTTTAGCATTTTAAAGTTTAATATGATGCAGACCTACAAACTTGGTGGTTTGTGAGATATGCTTGGAGTAATATAAGGGCTGCTTGGTGTTTTCTTTAATTTGTCCCGGAAGCACATTACACTTCACTGATTGAAATGAAGTGGTTCCAGGCATCCAAGGGTTTGACTCATGGCCATCTAGGCCGGCCATAGTCCCTCCTTTACCACTTGTAAACCCATACCCCTCATGTTAACAAACTTCTACAAAGTGCTACTCCTAAATTTCCAAGCCTTTTTATGTCCAGTTCAAGTTTTCTGGAAAAATCATTCTTATAGGTGTTCAATCATTTATCAAAAATTCAGTACCTTTCAAGTCTACTATTCTCAAAGATCTTTCTGAAAATTTAAATACTCAAATTTATACAAGTTTCCAGAATTCATGCACATGCCAGTATCATTTACCTGCCATACACAAATTCATTTCACTTGAATATTCTACAAAAATCTTGAGAGTTCATTTCAAAAAATTAAATCCCCTTAGCAGTTCAATTCCCATAAGACAAAATATAAACAATAGAAATCAGAGGTTCAAATATATATACATATACATATATCAGTATCAACTATCTGACATGCATACATTTATTCCACTTGGATATCTCTTATTCAAATGTTGTCAAAACTATTATAATTTTATTTAAAGAAAATCATAGAATAAACTCAGGCAATTAAACCAGAGATCATTACATTCACATTTTATATTTATGTGTTATACCCATGCCCTTGTTTCCTTCAAATCAGATGATCACAACATCAAATAAAAATCAAACTCCATCATATATCATTCAAAATGAATTTTACTTAAGTACAAGTTTTCATCCTCAAATACTTAGAAAGTTTCCTACAAGTACTTCAATTGCAGAAAATAGAATTTGTCTAGTAATTCCATTACAAAGCAACTGCAAATTTAAAACAAGTCTCTCTTATTTATACTAGCAGCCAATGCCTTCTTTACTCATCAAGCCAACTTCAATTTCCTGCAAGCAAATCATTTAGCTGCCCCAAATAATTTTTGAGACACCCAGATGATTGCAAGGGCAACTAAAAGGGTCAGTTTACACTGGTATGAGCATTTATCAATTTTGTATATATGTACATAATTGTAGTAATCTTGCAATGCCTTCCTAGATTAACAGGTCTTATACTTAGCATGTTTTGGTTCATTCAAAAAGACACAATACCACATTCAACAAATCAAACAATGCACAACAGTCAGTTAAGATTAAGCATGTGTACAAATTTTTAATTCATCCTCATCAAAACTTGGGTAAGTAATCTCTGTTTTATACTCCAAATTTCCACCCAGCAAATTAATCAATGAACAATGTTTAACTTGATTAAATCTAACCCCAAATCTGAAAGTTTATAACCCAGATTTTTAAACCCCTACCCCCATTTATTTCATGGTCTTTAACTCCTTGTCAAATGAACACTATGTATGCATTGTGATGGAAACTCCCAGGTTGTTTAAATTATTCCAACACACAAAGGCCTCAGGGTGCTGTTGCACCATGCACATACTTGCTTCCACCTGAAGTAAGCAGATCATTGACTACCCCCAAGTGACCAGTTTAGTTTTTCTCTTTTATATCAGAGAAATATGACTGCCTGCATATTTTCTGACTCTGCCCCATGTTCCCCTATTAATCTTGATCCATGTTTAATGATGATAGAACAAGAATACTTAAAACATGTTAACTCTGAAAGCCAAATTACAGATCAATGCTTCAAACAAAAATGCACAAACAAACACTCATATCACCCATAACAAATCATTTCAGAGATTCAAATAACTCATAGTATTTTTAGGCTGCCTGCAATAGGACTTAATGCCATTGCATACAAAAGATAAATACTCACATAATGTTTCTCCTTTTTACTGCCTTAATTTCTTAGAACAGCAAATCCCCCAAAGCCTCAAGCTAGTGTTTCTCCTTATTTATTTTATTTTTGTTTTGATCCCGAGAGAGTGATGGTTTTGGCTATGTGCAGTTATTTATAAGTCCATTCTAGGGTTTTAGAAAATGGGTAATTCCCCTGATACCCTTAGATGTTTATGTTCACATCATATTTCTGTGTGATCATAAATTGGAAATGCACACTTTAATTAGCGATTTCGGGGATCATGCATTTTTAGACACTCAATACTATTTTCATGACTCCTTTCTACTCATGCCATAAGCATGTGACCCTTAGTTTATTATTTCTTTTTATAAGTTTTAAGGAAAATCTGAAAATCTACTTTGTATATATATTTTTTTTCCTACCTATCTATTACCTCCATTCTATCAGACATACTACCATACTTTGTAATGTAAAATCATTTACCCAAATTATTTGCTTAGAATAAATATGGTATGGAAATTTTATTTGAGTCTGTATATGTATATATATATTTCTGCCTTTTTGTCAAATCAGTCAACTCCCTTTTTAAATTAAAAATCACATATATTATGCTAATTATTTTCTGGCACAATTATAAGACATATAAACCTTTATATTAAACCTCATTTTATTTTATCTTCATATAAAACAGCAAACACCCCATATATATATATATATTAAATGTATATATATTTACATAATTCTTTGAACATAAAACTATATTATTTTGAGCTCCAATTTTTTCTTCTAATTACCTTGATTCCTTGCATTTTATCAAACAGAAGCTCTCATTTAATTTTATTCATTGCCAAATTCTTTTCTGTTTTAATGCAATATATATATATACTTATATATATCTTAGAATTTTCTAATATAAATATATGTATTATTTTATTTTATTTTAGGGTCATTACATACCCTCCCCCTTAAAGGAATTATGTCCTCATAATTTCACCTAATCTCTCCAATTAAAAACACTAATCCATAGCCTGTTTTAACTCCATAACCCCATACCCATATTTTATGAAAACAAACAATGTATAAGTATATTTAGAAAAATCATCTTAGGCTGCTTAGACATACCTCTCCATCAGTAAATAAACTGGGGTATTTAGCCCTCATTTTATCTTCAACCTCCCATGTACAATCATTAGTGTCCAAGCTCCATTGGATTTTCACCAGTTTGATCACCTTGTTCCTCAACTTTTTCTCTTCCTTGGCAACTATCCCTACTGGTTCATTGGTATAAACCAAATTCTTCTGGACTTGAACTTGAGTAGGTGACTCCAGAATTGCTCCTTCATCATGCACCCATTTTCTCAATTGAGAAACATGAAATACAGGATGCACACCACTCAACTCCTCAGGTAACTTGAGTCTGTAGGCCATAGCACCAATTCTCTGCATAATTTCATATGGTCCTACAAATCTTGGTGATAGCTTTCCAGATTTTCCAAACCTGAACACTTTCTTCATTGGTGATACTTTCAGAAAAACATGCTCTCCTACTTCAAACTCCATTGGCTTTCTCTTTCTATCTGCATAAGACTTTTGTCTTGATTGTGCTACCTTCATTCTATGCCTAACCAATTCAATCATGTTGGAAGTTTCTTTAACATGATCTGGCCCCAACATTACACCCTCTCCTGCTTCCAACCAACAGGCAGGAGACATGCAAGGTCTCCCATACAAGGCTTCAAAGGGAGCCATTCCTATGGTTGATTGATAGCTATTGTTGTAAGTGAATTCTGCCAAGTGAATATGATCCTCCCAATTTCCCCCAAAATCAAGCACACATGCTCTAAGTAAATCTTCCAATATTTTATTCACTATCTCTGTTTGCCCATCACTTTGAGGATGGTAGGAAGTGCTTAAACAAAGTTGTGTTCCCATTGCTTCTTGGAAACTTTCCCATAATCTTGAGGTGAACAAAGTGTCTCTATCACTTACTATAGTCTTGGGTATGCCATGTAACCTCACCACTTCTTTGATAAACAATTGTGCAAGCCTAGATGCATTTCTATCTGACTTGACAGGAACAAAGTGAGCTGATTTGGTTAGTCTATCAACAATTACCCATATACTATCATTGCCTTTCTTAGTTCTAGGCAAACCATCCACAAAATCCATGGAAATGCTTTCCCACTTCCACTGAGGTACCTCCAAAGGTTGCAACATGCCAGAGGGCTTTTGGTGGTCTGCTTTAATTTGTTGACATGTGGAACATTTTGCCACATATCTTGCCACTGCTTGCTTCATTCCTGGCCACCAGTAACCTCTTTTTAAATCATGATACATCTTAGTACCACCAGGGTGTATGGTGTACCTGGTCTTGTGATGCTCATTCATGATTTCTTCCTTCAATTCTGCAATGTTTGGTACACAAAGCTTATCATTTTTCCTCAAATAACCTTGGGAATCTATTTTAAAATTCTCTTACTCAATGTTGTTTAATAACATTTCTTTCTTCTCCTTCAGACTTTGATCTTGATCTTGCATGCTACCAACTTTCTCCACCAGATTAGACTTCACTGTGATTATTCCCAGTGTACCATACTCCACCATATCACCATGCTCTTTAAAATTCACTGCATCCTTACTGTATATATCTGCCTCCCCAAGCACTGCAAGATTTTTAAACTCATCAATCATCAAACTGGCTAATCTAACATGATTTCTGCTCAAAGCATCTGCTACTCTATTAGCTTTTCCAGGAGTGTACAATATATCTAAATCATATGCAGCCAGAAACTCCAACCACCTTGCTTGCCTCATATTTAAATCTTTTTGAGAAAATAAATATTTCAATGCTTGATGATCTGTGAATAATTCAAATTTTGCCCCAAGCAAATAATGCCTCCATAGTTTTAGTGCAAACACTATTGCAGCTAATTCTAGATCATGAGTTGCATATTTGGTTTCATTGGGTTTAAGTTGTCTTGATGCATATGCCACTACCTTGCCATGTTGCATAAGCACTGCACCTAACCCAGACCCACTAGCATCAGTGTATACAACCATTCCTTCATTTGCTTCTGGGATTTGTAGGACAGGAGCTTCCACCAATGATTGCTTCAATTTCTCAAAAGCTTGTTCACACTGCTCAGTCCACACATATGGTTGGTTCTTCTTGGTTAGTTTGGTCATTGGTGCAGCTATTCTTGAAAAATCCTTGATGAACCTCCTATAATAACCTGCCAAACCTAAGAATGACCTCACCTCAGTCACTGTTTTGGGTCTACTCCATGATTGAACTGCAATGACCTTGCTTGGATCTACACTTACTCCCTGCTGTGACACTATGTGTCCTAAGAATTTTACTTCATGTTGCCAAAATGTACACTTTGAATACTTGGCTTTTAATTCATGTTCTCTAAGTCTGGATAATACTAAATGTAGGTGCATGGCATGATCATTTTCTGTCTTTGAATAAATTAATATGTCATCTATAAACACCAAGACAAACTTATCCAAAAAGTCTCTAAAAATTCTATTCATCAAGTCTACAAAATAGGAGGGAGCATTGGTCAAGCCAAATGGCATTACTAGAAATTCATAAAGGCCATACCTTGTATTAAAGGCTGTGTACTCAATGCTTTCCTCTGCAACTTTCATCTGATGAAATCCAGAGGCTAAGTCTAGCCTTGAAAATATTTTAGCCCCATGCAATTGATCAAATAGATCATCTATTCTAGGCAGTGGGTACTTATTTTTAATAGTCACCTTGTTTAAATCTCTGTAGTCTACACACAACCTCATTGTTCCATCATGTTTCTTGACAAATAGCACTGGGGAACCCCAACTGGAACTACTTGATCTTATAAATCCTTTCTCTTCTAATTCTTCTAGTTGATGTTTTAATTCTACCAACTCTTTTGGACCCATTCTATAAGGCTTCTTAATGATTGGATTTGTTCCAGGAATTAATTTTATTTTAAATTCAACTGGTCTGTTTTGAGGAATTCCTTTCACTTCTCCAAACACATCTACATATTCATTGACTACTAGGATTTCCTCTATCTTTAATTCTTTCTGAACTTCATTAATACTCCAGATTTTATTAAAACATGTATTCTTTGCTATTTCACTTAAGATGGTAATTCTTTTGCCTTCATTTGTTTCCAAAGAGATAGTAAGGTTTTCTAAATTTAAAATTCCTTTATTTCTCATTAACCAATCTACCTCCAAAATAATCCCAATACCAGGGTAATTTAAGGTATATAAATCTGAATTAAATTCATAACCCCCTATAATTAATTTCAGACCCAAACACTTCATCCCCAACATACAATGACTCCCTATGGGACTGTGTACAACCAAGGGCTGATCAATGGAAACACATGCAAGTGTTAACTTCTTTACAATTTCCAAAGATATTAGTGAATGTGAGGCACCAGTGTCATATATTACTGATATGGGTTGGGTATGAATAAAAATTATACCTTCAAGTTGCCCAACATTCCCAGTGTTATTTGCTGCCAAAGCTCCTACCCTTGCTGTTCCCCTATTGGTTTCTGGGCAATCCTTCTTGAGATGACCCATCTTTCCACAATTATAGCATCCTCCTCTGGGTATCTTGGGGTCAGGGCATTGGTTACTATAATGTCCAGCTTTTCCACAATTAAAACAATGAGTGAACTTCTTGCTTTCAGGTGCTGTTGCTCCTTCCCCTTTCTTAACTCCTTTACTTGCATTTCTCTTGTCATAAGGTTGCACTTTGTTCTGACCACCTTTCTTCTTGTTGAGCTTCATATTCCTGAATTTCTCTCTTGCAGTGTCATGTTGCTCAAATGAGAGAGTTAGATCAATTACTTGATCAAAGGTTTTGTCCTTGTATGGCAACATTGCCCTTGACAAACTAGGGTTCAAGCCTTGAATGTACCTTGCATTCTTTGCTTCTGCATTCCCTATTAACACCAGTCCATACTTGGATAAAGTTTCAAACTTCTGAGTGTATTCATTCACATTCATACTTCCTTGCCTTAATCTAATAAAGTCTTCAAGTAGTGTGGCCTTGGCAGATGCTGGGACAAATCTGGCCTCAAGCATGTCCTTGAAATTATTCCAAGTAATGGTATCCTCTTGTCTTCCTGCTATCACAACTTCCCACTAATCCAGTGCAACCCCCTTCAATTTCCTTGAAGCTATCTGTCTCTTTCTTTGGTCATTGATTTGCATATCTGTGAAGACCCTCTCCATAGTTTTTATCCAAGTTTGAACACCTATAGCTCCTTCAGTACCTTCAAAATCCTTTCCTCCCAAAGTGGTACAAGTCTTAAGCAGTTTGGAGAGTTCCTCATGAGGATTGTCTTGCCTTGGTGCCATTCCATCCCTTAAAGCTCTCACAAAATCCTCCATGCTCATCACAGGTGGCTCACGTGATGATCCTGCACCTGTGTGATGCCTTGGTCCTACCATAATGCTATAAATATGATTTTTATGTTAGTTTATTTACCCCTATCAGTTTTTGGTGTCTTTACTTGGTTCATTTTCATTTCTGTGCACACTGTGCATGTGTCACATGTACACACATATATTTCTTGACATACAGCAAAAACATTCAACACCAACAATTCAAACAATGCATTCAAACATCCATATGCATACAACAACATTTACTATGTTATTTAAAACATAGCTCTGATACCAACTGTGGTGACCCTCATCCTAAAATGCTTAGAATTTTTTTTTTGGTATACAAGAGGAACTCACCACTAACCCCAAATACTTTTATATTTAAATTTTTATATAGTTTCCAACTATTTTTCCCAAGACCCTGGAATTACTAATATAATCATATCAGTATACAAAGATTAAACCAATTATATATTTGATGATACACAATTGTTCCTTTATTATTATTTTATATATATATATATATATATATCAGAGTCAATTTAAATCAAAGTGAAAACAAAATATCATACAATCTATTGACAAGCCATTTATTTCCTTTCTGAATCTTGTTCTACTGCCATAGGTGTATTTTAGCAAATTACAACACTTAAACCTTTTATCTGACTATAAATATTAATCTGCCTAAATAATTCTATTAACACAAACATAGTGTTTCCTTAATCTTATCAGTGTTATCAGGTATACACATAACACTACTCATAAGTTATTTCCATTTATCATTTTAGGTTGATTAGGAGAGTACTTTTAGCATTTTAAAGTTTAATATGATGCAGACCTACAAACTTGGTGGTTTGTGAGATATGCTTGGAGTTATATAAGGGCTGCTTGGTGTTTTCTTTAATTTGTCCCGGAAGCACATTACACTTCACTGATTGAAATGAAGTGGTTCCAGGCATCCAAGGGTTTGACTCATGGCCATCTAGGCCGGCCATAGTCCCTCCTTTACCACTTGTAAACCCATACCCCTCATGTTAAAAACTTCTACAAAGTACTACTCCTAAATTTCCAAGCCTTTTTATGTCCAGTTCAAGTTTTCTGGAAAAATCATTCTTATAGGTGTTCAATCATTTATCAAAAATTCAGTACCTTTCAAGTCTACTATTCTCAAAGATCTTTCTAAAAATTTAAATACTCAAATTTATACAAGTTTCCAGAATTCATGCACATGCCAGTATCATTTACCTGCCATACACAAATTCATTTCACTTGAATATTCTACAAAAATCTTGAGAGTTCATTTCAAAAAATTAAATCCCCTTAGCAGTTCAATTCCCATAAGACAAAATATAAACAATAGAAATCAGAGGTTCAAATATATATACATATACATATATCAGTATCAACTATCTGACATGCATACATTTATTCCACTTGGATATCTCTTATTCAAATCTTGTCAAAACTATTATAATTTTATTTAAAGAAAATCAAAGAATAAACTCAGGCAATAAAACCAGAGATCATTACATTCACATTTTATATTTATGTGTTATACCCATGCCCTTGTTTCCTTCAAATCAGATGATCACAACATCAAATAAAAATCAAACTCCATCATATATCATTCAAAATGAATTTTACTTAAGTACAAGTTTTCATCCTCAAATACTTAGAAAGTTTCCTACAAGTACTTCAATTGCAGAAAATAGAATTTGTCTAGTAATTCCATTACAAAGCAACTGCAAATTTAAAACAAGTCTCTCTTATTTATACTAGCAGCCAATGCCTTCTTTACTCATCAAGCCAACTTCAATTTCCTGCAAGCAAATCATTTAGCTGCCCCAAATAATTTTTGAGACACCCAGATGATTGCAAGGGCAACCAAAAGGGTCAGTTTACACTGGTATGAGCATTTATCAATTTTGTATATATGTACATAATTGTAGTAATCTTGCAATGCCTTCCTAGATTAACAGGTCTTATACTTAGCATGTTTTGGTTCATTCAAAAAGACACAATACCACATTCAACAAATCAAACAATGCACAACAGTCAGTTAAGATTAAGCATGTGTACAAATTTTTAATTCATCCTCATCAAAACTTAGGTAAGTAATCTCTATTTTATACTCTAAATTTCCACCCAGCAAATTAATCAATGAACAATGTTTAACTTGATTAAATCTAACCCCAAATCTGAAAGTTTATAACCCAGATTTTTAAACCTCTACCCCCATTTATTTCATGGTCTTTAACTCCTTGTCAAATGAACACTATGTATGCATTGTGATGGAAACTCCCAGGTTGTTTAAATTATTCCAACACACAAAGGCCTCAGGGTGCTGTTGCACCATGCACTTACTTGCTTCCACCTGAAGTAAGCAGATCATTGACTACCCCTAAGTGACCAGTTTAGTTTTTCTCTTTTATATCAGAGAAATATGACTGCCTGCATATTTTCTGACTCTGCCCCATGTTCCCCTATTAATCTTGATCCATGTTTAATGATGATAGAACAAGAATACTTAAAACATGTTAACTCTGAAAGCCAAATTACAGATCAATGCTCCAAACAAAAATGCACAAACAAACACTCATATCACCCATAACAAATCATTTCAGAGATTCAAATAACTCATAGTATTTTTAGGCTGCCTGCAATAGGACTTAATGCCATTGCATACAAAAGATAAATACTCACATAATGTTTCTCCTTTTTACTGCCTTAATTTCTTAGAATAGCAAATCCCCCAAAGCCTCAAGCTAGTGTTTCTCCTTATTTATTTTATTTTTGTTTTGATCCCGAGAGAGTGATGGTTTTGGCTATGTGCAGTTATTTATAAATCCATTCTAGGGTTTTAGAAAATGGGTAATTCCCCTGATACCCTTAGATGTTCACATCATATTTCTGTGTGATCATAAATTGGAAATGCACATTTAATTAGCTATTTCGGGGATCATGCATTTTTAGACACTCAATACTATTTTCATGACTCCTTTCTACTCATGCCATAAGCATGTGACCCTTTGTTTATTATTTCTTTTTATAAGTTTTAAGGAAAATCTGAAAATCTACTTTGTATATATTTTTTTTCCTACCTATCTATTACCTCCATTCTATCAGACATACTACCATACTTTGTAATGTAAAATCATTTACCCAAATTATTTGCTTAGAATAAATATGGTATGGAAATTTTATTTGAGTCTGTATATGTATATATATATTTCTGCCTTTTTGTCAAATTAGTCAACTCCCTTTTTAAATTAAAAATCACATATATTATGCTAATTATTTTCTGGCACAATTATAAGACATATAAACCTTTATATTAAACCTCATTTTATTTTATCTTCATATAAAACAGCAAACACCCCATATATATATATATATTAAATGTATATATATTTACATAATTCTTTGAACATAAAACTATATTATTTTGAGCTCCAATTTTTTCTTCTAATTACCTTGATTCCTTGCATTTTATCAAACAGAAGCTCTCATTTAATTTTATTCATTGCCAAATTCTTTTCTGTTTTAATGCAATATATATATATATATATATATACTTATATATATCTCAGAATTTTCTAATATAAATATATGTATTATTTTATTTTATTTTAGGGTCATTACAGTATCTAATATGAGATAGTAGATTGTATGTGCCAGAAATTGGAAAGCTGATTGATGAGGTTATATCAGAGTCTCACCATTCTAGGATGACTATTCATCTTGGTGGAGAAAAGGTGTACAAGGATACAAATAGCGTATTTTGTTAGCCAAAGATGAAGAGATAGGTGGTAGAGTATGGTTCTAGATGCTTGACTTGTCAATGAGTCGGTGTTGAGCAGAAAAATTTGAGTGGGTTATTACTTCCCCAAGAATTTCCATAGTGGAAGTGGGAAAACATATCAATGAATTTTTAAAACAGTTTACCTAGGAGTAGGCGAGGAAATGGGAGTATTTATTGTTGATCTTTGACCAAATGTGCTCATTTCATTCCAGTATGAATTATGCGGACAATAACGTCATTGGCTACACTATATGTGGAAGAGGTTATTAGGATGCATGGAGTTTTAATAAACATAATAAGCGATAGGGATCTACTTTTAACTGGCGAGTTCTGAGGAGACTTTAGGATGCTTTAGGGATTTAGTTGAACCTCTACACTACATATCACCCACAGAAAGACGAACAGACCGAAAGGGTGAATAGTGTATCAGAGGATTTGAGAGCATGTATTATCGGTGGAGGGTGGGAAGATCATTTGTCATTGGTAGAGTTTACCTACAATAACAACTATCAGGAGAGCATAGGCATGGCATCACTTGAGATTTGTATGGATGACTATGCAGGTCCTCGTATTATTGGTAGGAGACGGCTGATAGGATTATAATTGACCTAGATGTGATTTGGGACACTTCGGAAAAAATAGAGCTGATACGAAAGAGTATGAAGAGTGCATAACATTAGTAGAAATCATATGTTCATAGGAAGCGTAATGAGCTAGAATTCATCGTAGGTGATATGGTGTTTGGGAAAGTCTTGGTATTAAAACATGTTATGAGCTTTGTTAGCTCAAGAAAGCCAGCACCGCATTAGTTTGAGTATTTTCTAATTATAGAGAGAGAGGGCATGGAACTTAGCTTACAGATTGGAGCTCCTTGAAAAGTTGAGGGCGTTCCAAAATGTTTTTCATGTGTTAAATTTATGGAAATACGTTCCCAATTCAGCTATTATAGTCAAGTCGATCCAATAGAGGATATTAAAGCAGAGTCAGAGTCTACAACATCTCATGGACTGTTTAGTACAGTAGAGTATGGAGTGAAATGACTTCCGAATAAAGAGGTGAAGTTGGTTGGAGTGTAGTAGGGAAATGATCCGGTGGAGAGTACTTGGGAATCACAGGAAAATATTTGTGCTTCTCATCCCAAACACTATATTGGTATTTTCCATTTTATTGCTATGTCTAGGTAAGTTGCTTTTGAATGATTGATTGCTTTATATGATTGTTGAATTATGTGCATGGATACTATGACTATGTAATGATTGAAGTTAGGATTAGTTAGCTAATTTTTTTAGTGCTATTTTGATATTTTGATGTCGCATGATGTATGGTTGCATCCATATAGAATAGGATGTTTAGCATGCATGGCTATATGTCATGATATGCACATACATGTAAGAGGTCACTAGTTGTATTTTTTCATATTGATATCGTAGCATATTCATTATAATGCTTATACATGTATGTTGGTTGTACATTGGTTGAACCTTTTATGGATTGTATACATGTGTGTGTATTATGTGGGTGTATATTGTTGGAATCGAGCCAGTGGAAAGTGAGGGAATAGGTAGATTCCAAAAAAAATTCTTACTTATGATCTATTGGGCCTCTGAAGTTTAAAGAGATTTTAGATCCAATTTAAATGTGTTTTTAAAATAAAAACCTTATTTGATTTAAATTCTTTAAAAGAGTTTGAGTTTGATATAAATTTAATGTATGAATGTATCAGATACATCCATGTGTGCAAAGTTACTTATTAAAGCTAATTTAGAGAAGGTAACATTTTGTTTCTTTCTCTAAAACTTATGCAACCAGTTAAGGGAAAATGACTTATATGGAGAGAGAAACCTTCACTTCTCTCTCTCACTCTCTTTAATTAAATTGATGATTTATTAAATGTCATTAACGATCAGTTTAAATATAATATGAAATGTGAGTAAATCCAAATATACTCGTAATGTATAATGTATAATGTATAGTGCAACATATATATGCCTTTGTTGTCCATAATTTTTTTAATAAAAAAACAACATTTATATATATATATATATATATATATCAATACAAACATACATACATACATACATACATAATATATATATATATATATATATATATATGAAAACACACATAATATATATATATATATATATATGTATGTATGTATGTGCATGTGTGTTTATTCATTCTTGTTTACCCTAAAGATGTTTCTGGTTGTTTAACATGTTTTAATGTAAAGAAAACAATTTAAAAATAAGTTTTAATTAACGGATAGTTTAAAATCAAAATTATAAGTCCATTTTGTAAAACCAGAATTAAGAACATATACATATATGTATATTCATACACATACATATACATATATATTCACATATATGTTTGAATCAATGTTTTAAATTAAAAACAAAGTGTAACATATGTATTCAATTAATTTGTAGTTTAATGTATACACGCATATATATACATATACGTTTAATCACAATAACAATCTTAATCTAATTGTTAACTCAAACTAAAAGTTTTAAGATTTAAGACAAAAGTCCATATGTAAATCTAAGAATGAGTTAACTTTTATTCTTATGTAAATAATGACCAAAGTTGTTTCAAAATAACTTGTAACAAGTGTATTCAATTCCCAAACCTATAACATAAAATTTAAATCATTTAGTCAAAACAATTGTCAATACACAATATTGTTCAAACAATAATATCTTAACAGAAAATAATTAGACAGCCAAGGCACATATAAATTCATGGTAATACGATCAAATTTAAACTAAATATAAAATATGAACAAAATAACAAAAGGGGTGATGGATCTAATAATATTAACATAAATGAATATATACTATTAGGGAATGAAGAACATGTGCAAATCCTGAATCAATATAATAGACATGCCTTTAATTAAGATAAAGGGGTTTTTGATTCACATGTTTTAAAACAATCAATTAAACACATAATGAATCATTCAAATCCAAACATATGAATGACAAAACATATAAATAAATAAATTAAAGAATCACCTTAGGATGTTGCATATAACACAACTTGAACGATGAGTCAAGAGTTCCTAAATCTAGAAATCAACCTTCGGTTTTTGCAAAGATCAAGAGGAAAAATGTAACGATCCGTAAATATATCACTTTAAATAAATGATCGTCTAACTTTATCAATATAACAATAATTTTGTAAATAATTATTTATATTAATTTATATGATTTTATAAATTAAATATGATCATTTTAATTAGTTAGTAATGATAAGAAAATTTATTTACAAAATTTGTTTATAAAAATACGCATATTAATTTAAAAGAGAAATTATGACCGAAAATCGGAATCGGGATTTGTAACGATATAACTTATAGAAGTTGTGCAACGTTGTAGGAATATGCTACATACACATATACATGTACATATGCATACATGAAACATGCACATAAACATATGTATACCAAAATAATTAAGTATAAAAGTATAATATAAAATATATAATGTATTTTAAGATTTCTTACTCCTTAAGCATATATAAGACAACATATGCATACATGAGAAGATGGAAGTGATGGGCACATGGAGGGAGGCTTTTGTCGTTCCCTAGAAGAGGGGAGGTGTGTTGGTGAAGCCTTGAAATGGTGATGAAGATGATGATGTATGCATGGATACTTTTACCCTCCTCTTTTCCTATAAATACCCTACCATCTTCTCTTCATTTTCGTTCATCTTCTTCTTCATATTTCTAAGCTTTGTTTTCCACTTTAATGGCTTCCATCCTAAGAGAAATAATGTCAAAATTCATATCAAAAAGAATTTAAATTTTAATATATAGTTATATATACTTAAAAACCTCAAAACAATCCCGAAACTCCACCTTTTCTCTTTGTTCTTCAAATTTCCACCCCACTTCTTCATTTAGCCGAGCACTTCTTTGCTCCACCCTAGGCCATGCACCCAAGCTATCTCAAGTGTTGGTCGAGGCATCTAAGAGCTAAAATCCGAAGAATAATGAGCTTTGGAAATTGAGTAGCGGAGCTATAGCGAATTTTTAATTAGTCGTTGAAAACTCAAGGTGAGAACTCCTAAACTATTATATTATATTTGGATGATGATATGATGTTGGAAAATGGATGTTTATCATGCTTTGATCATCAAGTTTGAATGTTTTCATATGAATATTGAATATATATGCAAGTCACGAAAATACACGTCTATAAGCACAAAGGAAACCACTTTCCTTAATTTAATGAATTGGTGTATATGGAATGTTAAACCATTTTAAAAATGATTTAATATGAGTTTGAAATGTTTTATAAACATTTATAAGAGTTTTGGTGAAGTTTGAATGAGAACTGAAAATTTAGTCAAAAATAGGCGCGTCGCGTAACGGTAGTTCGCGATTTCGCGCCATAAAAGTCAAACAAGTGTAAAAGATGGAATATATCTTAAAATTCTTCAAGATAAGAATTTTCTAAACTATTATATCCATAGTTTTCTAACGAAGAAAGAAGATCGAGATTTCGATATGTAGATTTTGAAATATGGGTAAAATAAGTTTTGGATAAATCGTGGTTTTGCAGTTCCAAATCCAAAACTAGATTTCTTTGGAAATGATGTTTTAAATTTGGTTAAAAATATGGAATAAATATTATAAATGTTTGAAAATACTTCAAAAGTGATTTGAGTAAAAAAATTAATTTTTAAATAATAAAAAGTCGTTTTGATCAATATAGCTAAAATAAGCACTTTTCGCAGCACTTTTTAATAACTTTTAAAATATGGCTTTAAACTTAACAATTCTTTTCCAAATCTTTTATAAATGTTTTTAAATGAATAATTAAGTGTTTTAATGATTATTTGGAAGTTTTATAGTTGATTTAAAAGAATTCAAATAAACGATTTAAAGAAAAGCAATTAAAAATTAAGTGGTTTAATCTTGGCCCTAAAAGCCGACGAGTAGACTGAAGTTTTCTATTCGAGAGATCCGGATGTGAGGTGCTTAAACTAAGGAGATTTTCGGGAGCAATCAATGCCCTGTCTCACCTAGCCTCTTCCCTGAGCGAGGGATAGATAAGGTCGAAATGTCGAGAACGAGTTGAGTGTAAAATGGTTCTAAGAAATCAAAAGTAGTGATAAGAAAGGTTTAATGATTCCAAATATACCGAAAAAATGTTTAAGGAACATATATCTGCAAAATATATTTTTGATAAAAAGAACTAAATCAATTAAAGAATGATTACCTATTCACAAGAACATCTTTTTATCGATGATTGTTTCGAAGGAACCGAGGTTGGATTTGGATGATTCCTATCCCAAGACCACTTCGAACCAATTTACGTATTCGAGTGAAGACATGGATATGACATTTGGGATTTTCATAATGAAGGACTGCTTGTTGATCATTTGGGGATAAACCCCCAATATACATATAGTAGCAGTAGTCTCTTCCTTATGAAATACCCAATGCAAGGACTACTCGCTACTAATGGTAGTAGGAGAAGAGCCTTCGGTTTCGTTCAGTCCCAAAACAAGCTTGTATGGAGGGATGTCTGACATTGCATTCTTGAGATTTCATCGTTGACTTTTATAATACATCTATTTGGTGGCGGAGAAGGCTACTTCTCTTAGCTTAACACCCTTCTCTGAGACGTATGAGCTTGGAGGTTGTATGTTTGTGGAAGTCAATATTGATTGATGGAATGGCAATGTGGCATTCAAAGTGAAATGTGCAAAGTAAAAGGTAATTGTTACTTCAAGCCTCTCACCCAGAAATGGCTGAAATAGGGTAGATGCAGCAAGGTTATGTGGTTCGCAACCATTAAGGTATGATCATCCCCTTCTAGATATATTTCTACCCGCTATGACGTTCGGGTTAAAATATTGTGGTGTGTGCTATGAGACGTCTCGGATAGGTCGGTAACGACCGGGGTGATGACATATTCGATACTATCTAGTGATAAAGGTAGGTCGTTCTTGTGTTGGTAGAGGTGCAGATGTTCTATTGACCTCGGTATATTCCTCTAGAGATATACTACCGGAAGGTAGTCCCTTCACCTGGTCATTTGTATGGAATCCCATTCTTTAATAAGAGCCCGACGATTTTAGATGTAGAAAGCCTTGTATTACAAGGTTGTATGCTGGAATTTAATAATGTAACAATATCGGCTAAGATTAATAAATTTACTTGCGAATGTTTTCAAAGAATGTCATTAAAAATAATATCAAGTATTTTTATGTAAGAATATTTTAGTTATCATAAGGTAAAACCTATTCCGTGTTTATGTGCGGTGTGGTCTTATGAGATACCTTTTCATTTTCAAATAACATATTTTGAGTTCTCACACCAGTCCCATGACTGACCTGGAGTTTATTTGTTTTTCCCTTTAAACTATGGGTGCCCTATTTTTTCAGGCAGCCAAGTAGTCAGGATTCTGTTTGGAGTATTTTGGAAAGAGCATGCTGGAAGAGGTTTTTGGAGCAATGGAGCACCCGATGTGGATGTCTATCTATATATTTATTTTATTTTCCGCTGTGACTATGTTTAATTTGTACCAGCAAATTGTGGAAACAAGTAGTTATAACTGTTCTTGGTTGGGTTAGTTCATACAAAAAGTTTGATGTACCCTAGTAAGGGTGGTTGTATGTACTATCTATCTATTTTAACGTAATGTGAGAATTTGTGTTTCTATCTTTTACTTTACTTTACCCCCGAAAATCTACCTTCCCGGCACTTGGATTTATGGCACGTGAATACCATGGATGTATTAGTATCGATTTTCAAGAGTTGAGGAGACGGGTCTTCACAAAAAACCACATTTTAGTTTTAATTTTGTTTGATTTTTTATTTTAATTTTGTTTACCCTAAAGGCCAATAAATTTTGATCATCCCTTGATGAAGAAAGAGTTTCCTTCTGACTGGATGAATGAAATGTTTGTTTGAGAAAGTAATAAAGGAGAGAATCAATGCTAGAGATTTTTCCTCTTCCTCTTTTTAATTTCTTGCCTTTTCAAATAAAATTTGAAACCTCCCACTCCTCTTTATTTGGCAAGTCAAAACATAATGCAAATGGGATGAAAAAATTTCCAAACCCATTAAGTATTCATTCCATCTAAATCCAATTTAAATGTTCTATCGATATACATAACTTTTATATATATACATTTCATTAATACTAATGGTATTCATAATTCAAATTAATATTTCATAAATATTAATTAATATATAATGATTATAAATTAATTAAATCATGTGGTTCATTCAGAGTATTCATCAATACGGTTGCACGACTCAAAAGTGTAAATTTAATCAGCGATTAATATCGAATAATTCAAATATTAACATTCATACATCGTCCTAGCTGGTGGTGTAACATTTTTACTGAATTTATCACATACACATCTTTTCGTTAAAATCCAATTTTACTCAACATAAGCAGTACTTGGTAGTGACGATTATTTATACCAATTCTCTTCGTCAAAACTACAACACAATAGGACTTACGGAATTTGGTTTTGACCAAAACTCCAATATTTTTCACATTCAACTTTGTAAGTGCAAACACAAAATCCTAGGTTCAATAATACTAATTATTGTTAACCGTATTACTTGGCCAGAGACTTCATCTTTGAGTTGACTTAAATTGACCCAGTGATACTAACCCCATATAATTAAGGAGATGAATTCTCTCTTGAATGGTGTTTCACTTCCAATGCTTCCACTCGGCCCAACTATAGTCGTTAAATGGACGCTGTGTTACATTTAACTATATTCAAAGCAAAGATTCCACATTAAAGCTCGATAGTTTTCTCAAGTCAAAGGGATTATGTAAAATTTTCACATTGTTGTTTTCTATTTGAACGTAATTATAGTAACCGATAGAAAACTATTCAGTGATTCATTTCATAGTTATCCAACAACTATCAATACATAACCCCTTTGTACTCCCAGCAACCATAAGTAATACACTGCCTAATATTTGGAGAGCATTACATGATCTAGTTTCAGCGGATGATCGATATCCAGTCTCGATACATCTTGACTATGAATATTTAAAACGGTATGTTTATTTTATTGTAATAAATCACTCGTCATCACAATACATTGTAACTACTATAACAAAACATACCATTTATGTATTTCCTTTATTAAATATATTTTTATTTAATAAATAATTAATATAACACATTATATCAAGTATATAATAGAAACAAAACACCTTTTATTTCGAACAAGATTGGTTATCAAGTTAGATATATGTAACAAATTATATAATTACCCTTAAGATATACCCCTATCCCTATCAATCTCCCACTTGCACTTGGGATCAATTATGAAATCTTATTCCAAATTCGTCGATCAGTTTTCTAAAAAAATCGAACAGTCCCTCAATGAATGGGTATGCTATGTTGTTTTAATTATATACTCTGTCAATTAACTCTCTCCGTTGCTGATCACCTCCTAACCGGACGGGGTTGGAAATTCATGTCATTTGTCCTAGAAGAGCCAAACGAGTTCATTTGTACAGTATAGCATCACTGAAGATAACCGTACCATATAATTTCCATGTTTCTTTAGATATTTACAGAGTTATATTTGGTCAATTTCAACAATAACGAGAATGATCACATAAGAGAAACTAAGTTCTGTATGTTATCCACAAGCAAGCAACACATAAAACATGATTGACACACACAAGCATGATCAAGTCATATAAATGACCTCAAATCCCCTTTTTATTTAATTATTCCTTGATTAATTAAAACCTCATTTATTAGTAATACTCCTTTTTATCTAATAAAACTTCTTTTATTATTTAAAATTCACTTTTTGTTTAAACTTCACCGTTTAATTAAAATTTCACTATTCATTTCTACACATTTCAATACTCTTGAAAGTATTCATATGCTTATCTCAACAGTATAAGTATATTCACAAATCAATAACAATTTTTACTTACTTTAAACATAGTTAAAGAGGTAAAAAACAAATGTCACTCATACATTATTACTATAAACCCCTTCTCCCTTTTATACTTTTCCAATCTTTTCCAAAGATTCCATACTTGTTATTATTTTTTAAAATTCCATTTTTAAAATCTATGTATCTTCCAAAATCATCTAACTATATTTCTCCCCTTTCAAAAATATTCTTCAAGGGTTCAAAAAAAAATGTCACTAGAACACCATTTACTACGAACCCAAAACACTTCACACTTAGTCATTATCTTTAAAACTCTCTTTTAAAAATTATATTACTTTTCAAAAGTATAACTAAACGGGTTACAAATAATTGTTTCTTAAACATCATTACTGTAAATCCAAAATCACTTTTATACTTGTCGTTAACTTTGAAACACATCCGTTTAAAGGCCTAAGTAAATCTTCACTTTTTAAACAAGGTGATATACCTTTTTAATTATTGTTACACAACCACTCATTATAACACGTGTTAAAATCCCACGAACCTCTTTTATATTCTTCTCCAAAATACTTAACTTCTTTTCCAATTAAACCTTCTTAAAATGATATATAATTGTAACATCCCCCTATTTGAAGGCCCAAAACTAACAGCTAAGGATGCTGCAGTCATCCATAGTTATTAATCCTCGGCGACCAAACATGGCAATACTAGATACATTGATACACAGAAACACAAGAATATGGAAAAAATTTAAACAACAAAACAAATTCCATATTCCATTTCAAAATATTCCTAATTGATTACACAATCCTAATTCGCAGACCACGTTCAGATAACATATAATTATTACAAATTACACCAAGAGTGACATATGAAGATGCCCCCTTGGTAGATCAGAGTATATAGATAGGCAAGAAAACAATTTGCCTTTACAAACAAAACACACAACGGAAATAAAAGAACTCTAATAACAAGTTTGCCTCCTGCACGTCCTCGGAAGATTTATTGGTCTAAAAGAACACATGGAAACCTTAACTCTCAACCTACTCAAAATCAATTGAGTACCCGAGAGTTTAAGGGAAAAACAAAAACTTCGAGGCAGACATAAAGCTTGGTATGAATAATAATTTACCATCTCAAATTGTTTGGATATCTAGTGAGACCTTGCCGCTTAGCGGAACGGGTTTCCCCCTCACTAGTATCCTAAAACATTTATAAAACCATATACTTTGCTCCTGCATCCACAATGGTTAAAACATAGTATTTCAAAACATTATGACGATATGTAAAACAAATAAATCAATTCTGGATTACCCATCCCCATTCATTCTAACTATCTGTCTCAATTATAGTTTCTAGGGTTACTATTAACCTGTTAAATGTTTATGGACTATCTTTCCAATTACTTAGTTTTCATGGGATCACTAAGAACCTATTGGTAACTCCAATATCTTATTTCTAATCCTAGTTTTCATGGGCTAACTAGGAACCTATTGGCTGACTGCCAATATCTTAATTCGGATATAGTTTTCATGGGCTAACTACAAACCTACTGGCCCCTGTCAGTATTAAATCATAGTTTTCATGGGCTGACTAGGAACCTATTGGCCCCTGCCAAGATCATACAGTTTTCATGCGCTTACTGTAAACCTATTGGCTCCTACCAATTTCTTTTAATTAAAATTTTAACATCTATTAAGTTACCGGGTCAACCTAAATGGTTATTCTGCCATTTTCCCCAAAATATAGTTATAGTTTAATAACAATGTGAATAATATTTCCAAAATCTTTATTTATGTCATGGTTACTACTTTAAATTGAGATTAGGTTTATGTTTTGAAACCAAAAAACATCACTTTCTAAACCTCTGGATAGCCTCCTTTGAAAGCAAAGACTTCTTTTCAAAACATTGTATACATACCTTTTGAAATCCTTAATAAACATTCTCTTTCGAAACCTATTATACCTTTTGATGGTATCAAATCATCTTTTTAAAATATAGAGCTTCGAAACAAATGGAAGTACCCTTTTTGAAAGTAATTGATTTACTCTTTAAAAACATCATTTGGGTCAAAATGGGTATATATGAAAGTATCTCTTTCAAAACCAACAAAAATTAGTTTGGGGGAAAATTAATGGTGTCAGAACCATCTTAGTCGAAAGCAAAACCTTTAAAATAAAAAACCTTGAAGAATAGAGTCGAAACCCCCTTTCGACTCCATCACCTTCGAAACCCTCAACCCCTTCAAAAGCATACAGAAAAAAGGCTTAAGTAAAACAGAAGTAACCCCTTCGACAACATAGATGACTTCCATGCAGTCGATAGGGGGATTAGCGGCTTGGTTTCAACTTGGACGGAACCTACCCTTTCGAAAGCAATTATTTAAAGGAAAAAGGTACTCCTTCGAAAGAAAATACTTCAACACAACATGACAACCTTCTTCGAAAGCTAGTTATAAAACCTTTTCGAAAGCATACCTTTCGACCGTGTCGAAAGCTCTAGGTAAAACTAGGTAAACTATAACTTTTGAAAACAAAGCAGGGTTTCGACCCCATCGAAGGCTAACCCTTCGACACCAAGGCTTTCGCCCACTTTCCAATCCACTGCATACCATCTAAGTGATATCTTGTGTATTAGTTTCGACTATGGTGGATTCGACTGTGTGGGTTTCGACTGGGACGAGGCAGAATCAAAGGAGTCGAAAGGTCCTTACTAAATAGAGGCGGAATGCCTTTTTATAATTTAAAGGCTGAATTATAGAAACTTTTAGTAATTTGTTTTTAAGAACTGATTGGCTGCCATAAACACTGATTGGCTGCCATAAAAATTTTCGAATACTTTACCCTTTTAAAACTGCCACATTTATTCAGATCCAAATTAAATGAATTTAACGTTAAAACCTTTCCATATAACAAAACCGACATTTGCAGAAAAGCCCTTCTTTTAAAATAATTTATTTCCCCTAGTAAATCAATTGGGAAAAATCCCCAAATCACATAAATTCAATTTCATCATGTAATAAAACATATTAAAATTTTAGACCTAATTTCTTCCTAAAATTCTTGAAATAAATTATAAACCCAATTTTATCATATTTTTCATTAAAAATTCATAATAAAATTTGCATAGCTTGGAAAATTCTAAAAATTAAAACCCATCTCCAAAATCATGTTTTACTTAACATAAAATTTTTCCATGGCAATATGAAATCATATATTCTTGCTTTTATACTGAAACTGTAAAAATTCATGTGCTTATGAATTAAAACAAATTATCATAATATAACTCAAGCATATCATCATCCATTTTATCACAAAAATGAATTTAAATCATAAATCCGAAACCATATAATCATAGAATAAAATAGAGATGGTAGAAGATTATTATTCACCTTAAACTTGATAAGGAATTTGAGATTGGTTGTTGACTAATCCTCCCTAGCTTTTGATCCTTAGCTTTAGACTGAAATTCTTCCTTTCTTCCTAAGTAATGGTCGGCTTAGTTTTATGTTTGTGATCGTGAGAAAATGAAACGTGAATGGGAAAAAATGAGAAGGTATAGCTGTGTTATATAAAATGGCTATTTACTAATATGCCATGTGTAAGTTAATTAACCTTTAAACCAATTTAAAGCCCATTGATCTTGTTAATAAGCACGGCCTTATATTTATATAACTTATTCAAATCTCAATCTCCTTATCATCATTATTCTATTTAATTTATCTAAATAAATCTTTTGAATAATGTTATAAAAAATTAGGGATGTTACAGGCTCCTTCCCTTAAAGAATTTTGCCCTCGAAATTCAGTGAGGACTAAATACTAAACATAGCAATCATCTTTAACAACTCCTAACAACCATACTAGTCTAACTGACTAGCAACTATCTATATAAATCTAATATAGACATACCCTTAAAGCAGATCAGATAAGTATCTCTAATCGTGTCCTCTGTCTCCCAAGTACAGTCATTCTCGTTGTCGCTCCACTGAACTTTCACCAACCTGTCTGTCTTGTTTCTTAATCTTTTCTCATCTCTAGCTACAACCTGAACTGGTTATCTAACAAAAGTCAA
Source organism: Allium fistulosum (assembly GCA_030737815.1). Lineage (NCBI taxonomy): Eukaryota > Viridiplantae > Streptophyta > Magnoliopsida > Asparagales > Amaryllidaceae > Allium > Allium fistulosum. The sequence goes on along the minus strand of CM060902.1, from coordinate 210,584,334 downwards.
ATTAGGTTCTACCACTAAGTCATCCAACCCTGTCGGAGGAATAGTAGTCTCTACATCATGCACATACTTGAGAAGATGAGACACATGAAATACATTATGGACACCTGTCAAACTACTCGACAACTCTATTCTGTATGCTAGTTTTCCAATCCTCTCTATAATCTGAAATGGACCTACATATCTTGGGGCTAACTTCCCCGACTTTCCATATCGTAACACACCCTTCATAGGTGATACTGTAACATCCCCCTACTTGGAGGCCCAACACTAATGGCTACGAATGCTGTAATCATCCATAGTTATTAATCCTCGGTGACCAAATACGGTGGTGTTAGATTCATTGATACACAAAAACACATGAATATGGAAAAAAAATTAAACTTCAAACAATTTCACATTCCATATTAAAATATTTCCAATTCTTTACATAATCCCATGTTCGCAAATCACATTAAGAGAAAATATATTTATTACAACATTCGCCCAGAGCGACATATGAAGATGCCCTTGGGATGATCAGAGTATATATATAGGAAATATAACAACTTTTCCATTACAAGTACACAGCGGAATCAAAAGGAAAGAGAACTCTAATATCTATCATGCCTCATGCACGTCTTCGAAAGCTTATTCGTCTAAGAGATACCTGCAACCTCAAATCTCAAACTACTCAAAATTAATTGAGTACCCGAGAGTTTAAGGGGAAAACATAAACTTCGAGTCAGACATAAAGCCTGGTATGAATAATAATCTACCATCTCAAATCATTTAGATATCTAGTGAGACCATGTCGCTTAGCAGAACGGGTTTCCCCTAACTAGTATCTCAAAACCTTTTACAAAACCATATACTGTGCTCCTACATCCACAATGGTTAATACAATTCAAATTAGTATAGTATGATGATATGCAAAACAATTGAATCAATTCTGGATTACCCATCCCCATTCATTTTAGACTATCTGTCTCAATTATAGTTTCTAGGATTACTATTAACCTATTAGTTTTCATGGGCTGACTAATAACCGGTTAAACATTTAAAGACTCCATATCCAATTACATAGTTTTCATAGGATCACTATGAATCTATTGGTACCTCCAATATTATTCTTATCCTAGTTTTCATGGGTTGACTAGGAACCTATTGGTAACCCCAATATCCTTTCTTCTTACCCTAGTTTTCGTGGGTTGACTAGGAACCTATTGACATCTGTCAATATTTCATCCGGATATAGTTTTCATGAGCTAACTACAAACCTACTGGCCATGCCAGTATCCAATCATAGTTTTCATAGGCTTACAATCTTCCTTTACACATAGTTTTCATAGGCTAACTATGAACTTGTCTATCTGAGATCTTCCTTTACACATAGTTTTCATGGGCTAACTATGAACCTATTGGCCCCTGCCAATATCATACAGTTTTCATGGGCTTACAGGAAACCTATTGGCCCCTGCCAATGTCTTTCCTTTATAATTTAGCATCCTATATTCTGGTCTTCCTGACCTCCTGGACGCAATTCTACTCATTCAGGAGTTTATATTCACTACTGGGTTAACCTAACTGGTTCTCCTACCCTATTTCCATAAAATGCAGTTATGGGTTCATTATAAAGTGAATATATTCATATTAGAAGAAGCAATATAAAACATAGCAATACCACTCCTGTGGGTTTAATATAAAACTTGGTTAATCCCCTTAACATATTTCTTTATCAAAGATAGCTTCTTCTTGAAACCATTATAAAAACTCCTTTAATATTGCCATGCGTTTTTCCTTTAAAAACAGATTTTGGGCCATACAACCTTTTGATACCTTAGAAACCTAGCTTTCGACTTCATAGGATAACCTCCTTTGAAAACTCTTAAAAACATTAGGCTTCTGCCTTATCATGCTTTAAATTCTACCTTTCGAAGCCTTTCGAATATATTATTGTATTAGCATATAACTTTTGATGCTTTAGCTTCGAAGCCAGTTGAAAGTACCCCTTTCGACACCATTGGAAGTAACACTTTCGAAAACATTAAAAGTACCCCTTTCCAAAGCATTGGGTTTATACTTAAAACATTATTTGGGTCAAAGTGAATATAGTCGAAAACATCTGTTTCAAAACCATCTTTATTATTTACAAAACATTGGGGAAACATGATGGCGTCGGCACCATCTCTTTCGAAAGCATAAAATATCTGGGTAAAACATAAGAAGGTTGGTGTCGAAACCCCTTTCGAAACCATCACCTTCGAAACCCCTAACCCCTTTCGAAAGCTTTAGCAAGTGGCTTGAACTAAGAAAACAAAACACCTTTCGACAACATTGATATCTTCAACACCATTGGAAGGTTATAAAACGGCAATAGGGTATCAACTAGATCAGAACCCCTTCTTTCAAAACATTCTGTTAAAGTAAGTAACCCAGTCGAAAGCAATTATAAGTTAATGGCAACCCCTTTCGAAACCCTTTAAAACCTTTTTCGAAACCTTATACTTCGACTCTATCGAAGGTTTAAAAAAATCATAGGCAGGCGCTTTTCTTTTAAAAATAAACCAAGGTTTCGACCCCTTCGGAAGTTATGCTTTCGACACCATACCTTCCGCCTATCTCCAATCCACTACATACCATCATGATGATACTTCGTGTATTGGTTTCGGCATAGTTGTTTTCGACAAGGATGAAGGCGGAAGCTACTGTGTCGAAAGGTGCCTTCCTAAGTAGGTGTAACCACTTTTCTGAGCAAAACCAGGTTTAATTCTTATTTTAGTAAACTTTTCTCTAACTAACTTGCCACATGTCAACACCAGATTGGTTGCCTTAACTTTTTCAAATTCTTTTTCAAAAATAACTGCCGCTAATCCAGATCTAAACCATGGTTAAGTTAACCAATTAAACCCTTCCAATATTTGCAAAGAAGTCCCTCTTCTAAAAAATTTGTTTTGCTTAGCAAATCACTGTCGAAAAATCCCCAAAAATTCCAAAAATTCAATTTAATCATGTTATATAACATATCCAAAATTTGGACCCAAATTCTCAACATATTTTCCAAAATTAATTATAAACCCAAATAACCATATTTTCCTTTGAAAATTCATAATAATCTTTCCATAGCTTGGAAAATTCTCAAAATTGAAATCCAACTCCAAAATCATGTTTCTCATAACATAAAATTTTCCCATGGCATTTAAACAACATTTAATCTCGGTTTTGATCTAAAACCGTATAAAAACCCTTTTAAACAACCTTGTTTAAATCAAATAAATCATGAACCAAGCATATCATCTTCCAATATATCGTAAAAATGAATTTATCCCTTAAATTAGAAAATATATGATTTAAAACCAAATAGAGATGAAATTATTATTCACCTTGCTCTTGATAAGGAGATTGGATTGAGATTGATTTCCCCTAAGCTTGATTTTATTGCTTTAATTTGAATTCCTCTTGATCTCTTAATGGTCGGCTGTTCCTCTATCTTTTAGCTTGCATTTTAAAATGACGTGAATAGGAAGAAATGGTTGGAACGAAAAAATATATATATGGGTAAGGTTCCTTGGGCGGCAAATGCCAATTATACCCTTATGTAATTTGTTTAACCTAAAAACCCTTCTTTAGCCCATTAATTAATTTATTAGACACGAACTTAATTAATTAATTCAAGTCTCAATCCCCTTATCACTTAACACTTACATTATTCTATTTAATTTGTCTAATTAAATCTCCTGAATAATGTTATCAAAAATTAGGGGTGTTACAGGCTCCCCTCCTTAAACAATTTCTTCCTCGAAATTCAGTAAGGACTAAATACTGAACATAGTAATCATCTGTAACGACTCCTAATCAACCATACTAGTCTACCTGACTAGGAAATATCTATATAAATCTAACATCGACATACCCTCAAAGTAGATCAGGATAAGAATCTTGAATCCTGTCCTCTGTCTCCCAAGTACAGTCCTTCTTGTTGTCCCTCCATTGGAATTTCACCAACTTGACTGTCTTGTTCCTCAATCTTTTCTCATCTTTTGCAACAACTCGAACTGGTTGTCTCACAAAAGTCAAATCAGGCTCTACTACCAAGTCCTCCAACTCTGTCTGAGGAATGGTAGCTTCTGGATCATGCACATACTTGCGAAGATAAGACACATAAAACACATTATGGACACCTACCATACTGCTCGGCAACTCTACTCTATATGCGAGCTTTTCGATCCTTTCTAAAGTCTGAAATGGACCAACATATCTCGAGGCCAACTTCCCCGACTTCCCGAATCATACCGCACCCTTCATCGGTGATACCATAATGAAAACCCTGTCTCCCACTGAGAACTGTAGGTCTTTATGCCTCTTATCTGCGTAACTCTTTTGCCTAGATTGAGCTTCCTTCATCTGTTCTCGGATTAACTCAATCTTCTCTGACGCCTCCCTTACCAAATCTGGAACTAAGACCAATCTGTCTCCAGTCTCCAACCAACATGCAGGGGATTTTCATGGCCTTCCATACAAAGCTTCAAAAAGCGGCATTCGTATACTAGTTTGGTAACTATTATTATAGGAAAACTCAACCAAATGTACATGGTCCTCCTAAGATCCACCAAAATCCAACACACAAGCTCTCAACAAATCCTCGAGTACCTTATTGACTCTCTCTGTCTGCCCATCCATCTATGGGTGATATGCGATACTCATCTTGAGCTTAGTGCCTAACACATCTTGTAGACTCTTCTAGAATTCCCTAGTGAATAAAGCATCTATATCGCTGATTATGCTACTAGGAACTCCATGAAGTCTAGCTATGTTCTTCATGAACAACTTCGCCAAAATTGGTGTCGTCCTGGTCGACTTTACTAGAATGAAATGGGCACTCTTGGTCAACCTGTCCACAATAACCCATATACTTTCATTTCCTCTCCTTGACCTTGGCAACTCATCAATAAAATCTATGGATATCGAATCCCATTTCCACACGGGAATATCTAGAGGCTGAAGTAACGCACTCGGCTTCTGATGTTTGGCCTTTACTTGTTGATAGTTTACACACTGCCTAACCTACAAGCCAACATATCTCTTCATGCCTTCCCAATAGAAGCTCCTCTTCATATCTTGAACATCTTGGTCCCTCCAGGATGAATCGTAAAATTGGATCGATGATATTCCTCAAGGACTTCTCTTTCCAAATTCTCCACATCTGGAACACATAATCGTCCCTTCTTTTTTCAACCATCCTCTCTGTTCAAGAAAAAAATCTTTTAAATCGTCAACCTAATCTCCAACCTCAAGCCTTCTGATCCTTTCAGCTAATAATGGATCCTCCTTCTATTTAGAAGCAATTCTCTCGATCAACACTGGTCGAACTTCTAAACAGGACAACATGGCAGTACTCTGACTAGAACTACCAGTCGATCTTAACTGCACATCACAACTGGCTAAAGCTTCTAGATCTTTCCATTCTGCAAACATAGCTAACACAACATTCTGATGTCTTTTGCAGAGTGCATCTGCTACTTTATTACCTTTCCTTGGGGTATACTCTATACCAAAATCATAAGCAGCCAAAAACTCCAGCCACCTCTGCTGTCGCATATTCAACTCTTTCTGAGAGAATAGATATCTTAAAGACTTATGATCGGTATATAACTCAAATCTCTCCCCCAAAAGATAATGCCTCCAAATATTCAAGGCAAAAATCACCGTTTCCAACTCCAAATCATGAGTAGGATATCTTACTTTGTGCAGTCTAAGCTGCCTAGATGCATAAGCAATGACTTTGCCCTTCTGCATCAACACTGCTCCCAATCCAGTCCCACACGCATCTATGTATACTACCAACCCTTGGTTACCATTTGTAACTACAAACACTGGAGCATTGGTCAACAAATTTTTTAACTTAAGGAATGCTTCCTCACATTTGTCAGACCAGACAAACTTCACTTCCTTCCTAGTAAGCTTAGTCAAAGGCGCTGCTATCTGCGAGAAATCCTTGATGAATCTCCGGTAATAGCCAGCAAGTCCAAGAAAACTTGTGATCTCGGTCACTGTCTCTGGTCTCTTCCAATTGTTTACAACATCGATCTTATCTGGATTGACTGAAAATCCCTTCTCTGAAACCACATGACCAAGAAACTTAACCTCTTTCTTCCAAAAATGATACTTGGAAAACTTTGCCTTTAGCTGATTTTGCCTCAGTGTCTCTAACACAAATCTAAGATGACTCTCACGCTCTTTCTCATCCTTAGAGTACACCAAAATGTCATCTATAAACACCAACACGAATCTATCCAAATACTCTTGGAAGACTCGATTCATCAAATCCACAAAGAAAGCAGGTGCATTCGTCAATCCGAATGGCATCACTAACCACTCACACGAACCATATCTAGTCCAAAATGCAGTCAAAGAAATATTGTCCTCTGCCACCCTCAACTGATGGAACCCCTTTGCCAAATCCAATTGGGAAAATACTTTGGCTCCACTCAACTAATCAAACAGATCATCAATTCTCGGCAAATGATACTTATTCTTTATCCTCCTTTCGTTCAGCTTACAATAGTCGATACACATCCTTAACGACCCATCTAGTTTCTTCACGAATACCGCGGTCGCTCCCCAAGGCGAACTGCTTGGTCTAATAAAATTCCTTCCTTCTAGATCCACTAGCAGTACCTTCAGTTCCTTCATCTTTGTTGGTGTCATCCTGCTAGGTGGTATACTCACAAGTTCAGCTCCTGGCACAATATCTATCTCAAACTCAATAGCTTCTCATTGCAAACTCTCTTGCAATCCGAACCTGAATTAACTCTTCACCCACTTCCATTGCACTTAACAAAGCACAACAACTCTGGTCAGAATTCTCTACTGAGTATATAATTCGGTTATGACTATCTGGGTGTCTTAAAGATATCTCCCCATCTTGGCAGAATATCCTGGCCTCATACCTCCTCAACCAATCCATACCCAAATGATTCTGAAATCTACGAAATCGTACACAAAAAAACTGCATGCAGACTTGACCTAACAAATCAAGTTTTAACTAGTCACATGTTATCCCCAAAGTTGCATACCCTCTTATTGGATTCACAGCCCTTAAGGAAGTAACAAGGTATGTGGGCTCTAGGCATAACCTATCAACTAAACACTAGGATATAAATGAATGTGATGCACCGGTATCAAAAAGTATCCTAACTGGTATACTCTGAATCAAAAATGTACCTTCCATCACTGTTTTCCCTTTATCAGCTGTAGTGGGATTAGCTGATGATCCAACAGCAAAAACTTTTCCCTTGTCCGCCCTATCTAGCTCTGGACACTGGTTCTTGTAGTGCCCCACTTGATCACAGTTAAAGCACTTTGCATTCTTCTTGTCTGTAGCCTTCTTTCCCTTGCCTGACCGACACTCATTAGCATAATGACCCTTCTTGTCACATTTATAGCACACCAAATCAGCCTTTGCCTTCTTGGTAGCATCCCCTTTCTGGGCTCCCTTCTTCTTAAAGAATTTCCTCTTCTTTCCCTGAGGACCCTGGGATTCAACCGGCTTCTCTCTAGCTGAAATAGCAAGCATCTCCTGATGGCGAATGGCCACCTCCACCACCACATTAGAAGGATCTCGGATATGGGTCATAGTCATTCTAGCAAGCCCAGGTCTCAATCCTCGAATGAACCTTTCATTCCTTCCGACATCAGTGTCCACTAATGCATATCCATATCAAGACAGCTCATCAAACTTAGCAGTATACTTGACCACTGACATCTCTTCCTGAACCAGATCCATAAACTCTCTCATCAATGCAGACTTAGCAACTTCAGACATAAATCTCCGCTCAAACCTTCTCCTGAAATCAGCCCATGTCAGCTCTTCCATCAAAACTCCGGCATTAACACTATTCCACCAGTGAAGCGCTGCCCATTGCAACTGTCTAGAGGCTAGTCTTCTCTTTTACCCATCATCCAAGCCTAAATCAGTACTGATCCTTTCACAACTCAATAACCAATTCTCTACTTCAACAGCATCCTTCGTTCTAACAAACGACTTTCCACCCAAACCGGTATAGTCTCTGCTTAGCTTAGCATAGTTATTCCCAATTGGAGTCAGAAAATTAGCTCCTCCAACATTACCAGCAACTCTAGCTTGCAAAAGATTGGTCAACAACTGATATACCATCCTCGCATCTACTGGCGGATTTCCAGCACCTACATTGGCTTCAAAATTTGGATTAGCATTAGCCTATCGACCTTGGTTCCTCCTGGTATTAGGTTGAGCATTTCCGTTGGTTATGGTGCTTTCTCCACCTAGATTTCCTCTTCCGTTTCCTGCTTCCATATCTTCTTTCTCGTAAATCTGAATATGAGCCTTAGTAAGATACAGAAGAATGGTCTAAGAGAGAGGGGAGCACGTACTTATATATATATATATATATATTAAATACAAGTACGTTACTATAACGTTAACCCAAACCCCAATCATATTTTCAAATTCATTGGATTATGTTTAAAAATCTTTTAGGTTTAACTTTCTTTTAAAGTTTCATAAACCCATGCTCTGATACCAACTTGAAACATCCCCCTACTTTGAGGCCCAAAACTAATGGATACGGATGCTACAGTCATCCATAGTTATTAATCATCGGCGACCAAATATGGCGTTGCTAGATTCATTGATACACATAAACACATGAATATGGAAAAAATTTAAACTTCAAACAATTTAGCATTCCATATCAAAACATTTCCAATTCATTACATAATCCCATGTTCGCGAACCACGTTCAGAGAAAATAAATTTATTACAACATACGCCCAGAGCGACATATGAAGATGCCCCCGAGATGATCAGAGTATATATATATAGGAAATATAGAAACTTTGCCATTACAACAGCATAGGGGAATCAAAAGGAGAGAGAACTCTAGTATCTATCATGCCTCATGCACATCTCCGGAAGCTTTTTCGTCTTAGAGGTACCTGAAAACTTCAAATCTCAAACTACTCAAAATCAATTGAGTACCCTAGAGTTTAAGGGAAAAACATAAGCTTAGAGTCAAACATAAAGCCTAGTATGAATAATAATCTACCATCTCAAATCATTTAGATATCTAGTGAGACCACACCGCTTAGCGGAAAGGGTTTCCCCTTACTAGTATCTCAAAACCTTTTACAAAACCATATACCGTGCTCCTGCATCTACAATGGTTAAAACAATTGAATGAATTCTGGATTACCCATCCCTATTCATTTTAGACTATCTATCTCAATTATAGTTTCTAGGATTACTATTAACCTATTAGTTTTCACGGGATGACTAATAACCGGTTAAAAATTTGAAGACTCCTGTCCAATTACATAGTTTTCATGGGATCACTATGAACCTATTGGTAATTCCAATCTTACCCTTATCCCAGTTTCCATGGGTTGACTAAGAACCTATTGGTTAACCCAATATCCTTTCTTCTTACCCTAGTTTTCTTGGGTAGACTGGGAAACCATTGACATCTGTCAATATTTCATCCAGATATAGTTTTCATGAGCTAACTACAAAACTACTGGCCCTGCCAGTATCCAATCATAGTTTTCATGGAATTACTATGTACCTATCTATCTGACATCTTCATTTACATATAAATTTCATGGGCTAACTATGAACATGTCTATCTAAAATCTTCCTTTACACATAGTTTTCATGGGCTAACTATGAACCTGTGAATCTGACATCTTCCTTTACACATAGTTTTCATGGGCTAACTATGAACCTATTGGCCCCTGCCAATATCATACAGTTTTCATGGGCTTACTGTAAACCTATTGTCCCCTGCCAATATCTTTCCTTTATATTTTAGGATCCTATATTCTGGTCTTCCCGACCTCCTGGATGCAATTCTACTCATTCAAGAGTTTATATTCACTACTGGGTTAACCTAATTGGTTCTCCTACCCTTTTCCCCCAAAATGCAGTTATGGGTTCATTATAAAGTGAATATATTCATATTAGAAGAAGCAATATAAAACATAGCAATACCTCTCCTTTGGGCTTAATAGAAAACTTGGTTAATCCCCTTAACCTATTTCTTTATCAAAGATAGATTCTTCTTAAAACCATTATAAAAACTACTTTAATATTGCCATGCGTTTTTCCTTTAAAAATAGAGTTTGGGCCATAAAACTTTTTGATATCTTAGAAACCTAGCTTTCGACTTCATTGGATAACCTCCTTTGAAAGCTCTTAAAAACATTAGGCTTCTGCCTTATAATGCTTTAAATTCTACCTTTCGAAGCCTTTCGAATATATTAAAGTACTAGCTTATAACTTTTGAAGCTTTAGCTTCGAAACCAGTTGAAAGTACCCCTTTTGACACCATTGGAAGTAACCCTTCCAAAAACATTGAACACACCCCTTTCGAAAGAATTGGGTTTATACTTAAAAAAATTATTTGAGTTAAAGTGAATAGAGTCCAGACAAAAGAAGGTTGGTGTCGAAACCCCTTTCGAAACCATCACCTTCGAAACCCCTAACCCCTTTCGAAAGCTTTTGGAAGTGGCTTGAACTTAGAAATCAAAACACGTTTTGACAGCATTGATATCTTCAATACCATCAGAATGTTATTGATATCTTCAATACCATCAGAATGTTATCGACAGCATTGATATCTTTACTTGGTGTGACTTTATGTTTATTGCGTTTACTTTCACTTTCGATAACATATACAGTAGCTTAGTATCCTTCATACCAGGGTAGGCATAGATATCATTTCGTGCTTCTGCATGCATGCTTGATGTTGATATGTTTGCTCGTGGATGTTAGGCATGTGGGGTAGCTTTGTTTGAATTTACCTTTTTTGTATTGGGGATTTTGGGGGTGGAATTTCTAAAGGGACGAGAGTGTAACGACCCATATTTTACGTATCGTGGAGTCTTAAAATAACATTTTTAAATTCATATTGGGTCATATGACACTATAACTTTGGGAGATGTGGAGTAGTAACATTTTTTACTCAAAAAATTTTATTGGGTGATTTTACTTCCAAAAATTGTAATGGCTACAACTTTTGATAGAAGTCAAATTAGCATTTGAGATCAATTCCATTTGCATGATATAATGGTTTTTCTTTTCATGGAGTGGTCATAATAGTGATTTGAACTTTCTAACTAAGAGATACGGCTGTTTGAAGTTTGACAATTTTTGGAGTAGCTTAATGGGTAATTAGTGAGATTGGGGAGAGGCCCAACAACTCATTTTAGGTTTAAGGGTTATATTGGCTAAAATAAAATTCACCAAATCATTTCTACCATCTCCCACATAGATCGAAGCCTTTATTAACTCACTTTACTAAAACCTTCACTTTTCTCCTCCAAATCAAATCTAAATCAGATATTAAGTGTAGAATAGCAAGGGGGTTAGTTAGAGATCTTTATATCTACATTTTTAGGAAAGAAATATTAGGGCTTGGCTGTTCATTTTCGAATTGGATTCGATTTGCGTGCAAACTTGGATTTTGGAGGGTTTAGTGAGTGATTTATCATCTCTCACCTTTATATATATATATATAGGTTTTAACATGTTTTGGATTCATTTTTAAAGTCAAAATCATGTTTTATTGTTGGTTTAAAACCCTACCTATAGTAAAAATGCGAATAAATTAATTTTGGTCTTGTAATCATGTTATTTGGATGTGTGATTGCCTTGATATATGTTAGGCTATTATAGATACATTATATGATGATTGCTATGATTGGTTGTGTGATTTGCATGCCTGAATGTTGTTTGATGTGTGCATGTTGTTTGTGTGTATACTTGAATGGTTGAAAACATTCGTCATAGTGAATTAGAGATAGGAAGCATGAAAACGTACTTCGATGGATATATTCTAGGTTGTTGGGAGTTGCATCTATGTGCATGGAATGCCTATGGGTCGAAGAATGGAGTGTAGCGATGAAATAGCAGCGGAATTGGAAACCGGAGCAACTACGACATTTCTTCTTGGTGGTGCTTCAGGTCACGCTTCAGTCTGGTAGGGAGTTTGATAGGGTCTTGTTTTGGGTGAGCACTAGGCGTACCGAACAACAAATGTCCTCTGATAGCGCTATCTTTTGGGGGCCGAACAAGAAATGTGGTTCGGTGGTGCTTCGTGTTGTGCTTGGGGAATGAACATGGTTGCTCTGGTTGGTACCGAAACAAGATTATGGTTTGGGTTTTGGGGGTCCCTTCGAGTCAAAAAGAGGGTTGCTTCGGGTTGTTCCAAGGAGTGCTTCTGGTTGGCGAAAGAAATGCTCGAGCAGAAACTTGGACTCGGCGAATTTTGGTTGCGGTGAGGCGATACTTCAGAATTTCTTTGGGACTTGTTAGGGTCTAGTGAGTGATGTGGAGTGAAGTAGATAACTCCAAATGACCTAGGATGTCCTTGGATTTCATGTGGCGATTGGTGAAGCGATGACGTAGTACTTCGACATGATGAGAGAAACAATGATTTTAGAACTTCAACACGATGGATATATGACTTGCGGTGAGTGTCTAATGGAATTCCAAATGTCCAAAGGTGATGACTCGATGTGGTGAGTGACAATGGAATCTAGTGATGAACCGAGAGGACAAGTTCTACATGATAGCTTATGGAGTAGAACGTAATCGTTTGTAGGATAGGACAATTTACGTGTATCCAAGGTAGTTTATGTGTACCTATATTGTTGGATTTCTTCATGTGTCTAATCCTTAGCCATCTGTGTGGGCATGAGTTGAGCATTTGTGAGGTAGTTCCACTATTTGTACTTGTGCTAAGGGATTGATGGATCACTTTGACGTTGTGATGCTCGTTATTAGGATAAGGTAGTCTTCGTGTACCTATATTATTGGATATTTATGTGTGTCCAGTTCCAACCCATCTATGTGGGAATGAGTTGCGCATCCATGGCATTGAATAGTCGTTGACTATTTATGTGGGTCATAAGAGTTATTATATATCCAAGAGCACTTGAGTGAGAGATGAAAAGTTGTGTGATGGGTGCAATGTTTGTGGTGTGCTTGATACGCTGTGCTGTGTGATACCACTATACTCTGTATTTTCCACATATGGTAGTAGTTTAGCATATTGTGTTTATGTGCTAATCTTTGGATGGAGGGACATATCATGTGTGGTTCTACATACCTTATGCCCATATTACCATATATGGTTTTTATAATATTTTGAGTTGATGTATCACTCACATAAAACTATTGTCCGACCCGAGGTTTTATGCTTTGCTTCTTATTATCTCCAGCACTCTTAAATGAGTGGATTAGGGATAATAGATTTGGATAGCGCATGGAGATGTACGGAGTACGAGTAGAAGGCTATGCTTTAATATATGATATTTTGGAGCTTACTATCACTTATATTCTGTTATGCAATACTGTGGAGCTATGTCAGTACTTGTATTACTTTAAAGACAGTTATAGAGTTTATTTTGGAGATTTGGAGGTATAAACTCTATTAATTTTGTTTTTTTAGATGCAATGAACCGATGTACTCTAATTATTATGGTTCACTTAGCTATGTCCTATTTCGCTTGTTTTACATTTATTTGATTATTATATTTTGTCTATGTGTTATGAGATGTTCTACAAGTTTTATGTCCAGATTTTCTCTATTTTATACCCGTAGCTACCATCCAACATCGACCGGGTACCTTCACAGCGCACTAAACAGGTATATTGGGTACCGACGGTGTAGGGCAGTCGTCATAGTTTACATGATATGATGCGGTTGGTATGATGTTAAGCTGAAGGGAAAACTTGTTCCATGCTATAGCAATGTGATCTCACTAAGGATGTGCTTAGGGTAAAGATTTTCTCATACCAGGCTTTATATCCGATCCTTGTTTTTATTATTTCCTGTAAACTCACGGGTACTCATTTGAGTAGGTCGAGTTTATGGATTAGGCATGTATCTTTGGAAGGATGAATAATGATTCAAAAGAAAAAACATGAGGCTTATTTGGCTAATAAAAGCTATTTGGAAAATTCCACCATGTAAAACCAGAAAATACAATTGGTTATGTGTTGTGTTGGCATCTTCATATGTCGAACATGATACTACTCTTATTTTCTTTTTATATTTACCCATATGTGGGAACAAGAAGGGTTAATGATGTTGTAAAAAATCTTGTAAAACAAATTTGTGTAATGGAAATTTATTTAGCTGCTCTATTTAATTAATGTTATGCAAAATTATTCTAAACTCGCTTTATCACTTGAAAATGATTCTGGTGATGACTATAGCATCATCAACTTCTATTTTTGGGTCTCAAAGTGAAGGATGTTACAACATGGTATCAGAGCTTTGGTTAGGGGACATTTAAGTAAAACAAAGTTAAGTAGAAACTTATTAGTATAAAATGAACACCTAGGGGAGGGTATATGCTATATATAACGTATTTTTATTATGTATATATACAAGAGAATATATCTACCCCTCTACTGTTGCTCTCACTCTCTTTACTTCTTTTTCTTACAAACACTTGCTTATGTAGATGGCAAGAGTGGATCTACATAACTGACGTATAACCATATAAAGTATAAGAGAAAATCCTAGTACAGACGCTAATAGTACAAAAACTATTGGCCAAGGAGGAGAGTAGTCCAAGAAGTTCGTGTTGAAGCCGGTGCTCAAGTGCCTGCCCCGACTGAAGGAGGAATGGATATGAATGTTTTGTTCCGCCAATTTATGACGGAGATGATGAGGCAACATCAAGAAGGAGTTGTTTAGCCGAGACAGGAAGAAGCAAGATGAGCAGACTTTTCTAAGAGGAACAAGGATTTTAAAAGTTATGAAGGAAAGGAGTTGACATGAAAGGAGTCTGCTTTGGAATTGTTAAACTAGTTGAAAGTGTGTAAATATATCTTTTGAGACTTGGGGTATGATAATGTTGATAAGAAGAGGTTGACTTCTCATCAACTTCAGGAGGATGCATTGGACTTGTGGGAGGTTGTAATTGATGAAGTCCCAGAAAAGGAGATAACTTAGGAGTAGTTTAAGGAGCGATTCGAGGCTCGGTTTATCCACAAATATCAAAAGAGTGAAAGATGACTTTGGCAGAGTTCATTCAGCAATTTAATGCTTTTTCAAAGTACGGAAGGGAGAGTTAAAGAATAATGAGAAATTCATAGATGACCGATGATGGTTGGTGCTTAATGATGCTAGGTCCTATTGTGCGGATATGATTATCATTTTATGGAATCCTAGAGGTGGAGAGAGGATTATGATTGCATTGGATGTAATGGAGGGGAAGTCAGACCTAATGTTATGTGCCATGGAGGATGGCGATGAGATCAGTGAAGTGCGGGTTGTGAGGTAATTCATAGATGTTTTGAACCATTAATAGGATTTCCATCGAGGAGGCAATCGAATTCCGGATAGACTTGATGTCAGGGCATAGCCTGTTAGTAGACCGCCTAGCAGAATGCCACAAAAGGAGATGGAAGAATCAACGAAGTAGTTAGTGGAACTTGAAGATAAAGTTTCGTCAGACTGAGTACTTCACGCATGAGGAATGTCTGTGGTATTCATAAAGAAGTCAGATGGATCCTTAAGAACATGCATTGATTATCGGAAGCTGAATGAGTTGACCGTAAAGAATCATTATCCATTGCCCAGGATAGATGACTTATGATCAATTGAGTGGAGCTAGAGTGTTCTCACAGCTCGATTTGGCGGTGGGGTTCCTTCAATTAAGAGTAGCAGAAGATAATTTTCCATTGACCATGTTTTGAGGATGATATGACTCATATGAATGGTTTATCATGCCATTTGGATTGACCAACACTCTATGTTCTTTGTTAATCTTATGAACCGAATCCTTCATGATTAGTAGGATAGATTTGTTTTAGTCTTCATTGATGATATCTTGGTATATTCTAAGGATGAGAGAGACTATGAAGTTCATCTTAGGTTGGGGTTTGAGACATTGAGACAACACAAGTTGAAGGTGATGTTTTTGAAATGCCATTTTGGGAAACGAGAGGTTAAGTTTCTTATAGATGTTGTTTTAGAAAATGGATTTATATTAGATCTATCGAAGATAGAAACCATTAATGGTTGGAAGAGGCCAGAGACGGTCATAGAGATGAGAAGTTTCTTTGGCCTAACTGCCTATTACCGTAAATTCGTTAAGGATTTCTCGTGTATAGCAACACCCTTGACTAGGTTAACCAGAAAGAATGAGAAGCTCATTTGGATTGATAAGGGTGAAGTGTCATTTCAAGAGTTGAAGAAGTCATTGACGAATGCTCCTATCCTTATCTTACTGAAGGTAATCAGAAGTTGATAATGCATACGGATTGTAACAACCCGAAATTTAAGCTATAATAATTAATTAATGAATTAATCAAATGATAAAATAACTTTGTGAAATTATTAGAATCGAGCCACGGGAGTTGCACCATTGTGTCCGTGGTAATTTTGCAATCAATTTCCATATATAGAACGTCAGAATCCGAGCTAGTATGGAGGAGATACGAATTAAACAAAATAGACAAGAAAAGGTGTGTGTGTGTCTACACATATATATATATATATATATATATATATATAGGGCTAGGTCGAGCAAGAGGTCGACCCAACCACGCCCTAGGTCGACCGGCCGGTAGACCTAGGAAGGGAGTGGTCGACCGCCTAGTCGACTCGCCTACGGGTGTGAAGCGAAGAAGATTTCTTCTTCGTGCTGTACGATTTTAACGCATCATTTGCATTCTTTTAACAAATCCGGTCTTTCCAATCTTGCATCCGATGGCTCCTATTCTGCCTGTAACATGGTTGCATCCTGTTCAATCCTCAAATCCAACGGTCCGAGATCCACTTCTACACCTATAAATAGAACCCTAGGCCTAACACTTTTTCTCATTGTAGATTTTCTCCGCTTGGGTTCACCTTTTCAGAAAGGACCCTAAAAGGTATAATTTTCCAAGTAGAGAATCTTTTTAATAAAAATATTTTAATACCCTCAAGTGGATCCGGGAAGACCAAAAGGGAAGAGCTTAGGACCACAGGTAAGTGATTGTAATTATTTTAAATTTCTTTAAGTAATTTACAATAATAGGGTTTCCAATAGTTGTAGTTTTACTACGATCTTTGGAATAACCTTTTATTAGTTTATTTATAGTTTTTAGAATTATTTTCAGTCTATTTCTTTTAACTATTCTTTTCAGTTAAATTTAGTTTATTTCTGTTAATTATAGCTTTTCATTTATTTATAATTTATTTACTGTATTTTAATCTACTTCCTATTATTTATGCATTATTTACATCCTTTTCCTATGCTTTGAATTTTCTTCTATCTTCATTTTTCTTTTATTTCTCCTTCTTCTTCGCGTATGGATTAGAATAGATTAAACGCGAATATGGATTAAAATTATAAGAATACTAAAATAACGTAAGATAAGATGTAAATTGTAAAGACTGTAATAAAAATGGAATTAAGACTGAAATTGAGCCTAATTATGATATTAATGTTAGAATTTGACTAATTAAAGATAATTGGCCTAGTTATAACTTAGAATTATAACTAAAAAGAGTATAAGATGAAAGAAGCTTCTTTTTACACTTAGACCTTGGGTTAAGTAATAAGCATGATTATAATGTAGGTTATAATAAGAAAAAGAACAGAATGAAGCTTATTTTAAGACTTAGGATAAATTAATAAGCACAAATAGCAAGAACAAAAGTAAAGGCATATTTAAATAATTTATCTAAGTTAATGAGCAAGAATTAAAGTAGGACCTGTACCAAATAGCATTCCTCTATTATTTCTATGAACACGGTGTTTCACATAATCCTAAAGTGAGACGAGGGGTACGCTTATGCTAATAATGGTAGTAATTAGTCAATAAGTAGAAGTCCAAATCATGGGGATTTGGGCAAGGGGCGCAACTAGATATTGTTTGGATGACGGGCCAGTACCAACACCATTTCTCTTATTTTCTATGGACACGGTGATCTCACATTAACCTGAAGTAGGATGAGGGGCATGCTTATGCTGGAGCTTGAGGTAATAAGAAGACCCAATAAATGGAACAACAGGTAACATGAGCATGGTGGCAGTTATGCATGCGACTTCCACTCGGGTGCTCAGTAATCGTTATGAGTTCCAAGCACTTAGTTTGTGTGCCTTTCGTTGGCACCATTGCCTTCTGCATAGAGAGCTATATAACGTCTAGTCCATAGTAGATACATTGCGTGTCATTCGTAGACACTATTTCTGTGTAGGGAGTTATATAGCGTCTAGTCCGCAGTAAGGTCTATGGAGTAGCAGGCCGATCAAAGGGTAGAATTAGGATTTCAGCCTAATTATAGGATTAGGAATTCAGCCTAATCAAAGCAGCTATCAATGACAAGTGCAAACAATCAAAGTTAATCAATTATATTTATTAAGTTAATTCGTATTCCTTCTCTCTATTTCCTTTGTTTCCTTTTATATACTAGAACTGTTGTAAGGTCTATTACTTTTACTTTGCTTAAAGATTCTAGTAATTACTATCATTCACCAGACTTTTAGTCTGACCCACTCCTCTATTTTCCCTTTTTTTCTCCTCCCCCATAGGAAATCAGGGGCAGGGAAGATAAATCGCAACTTCTTGGAGACATGGAGACCCTATCATGTATTCCCTTTTATTTCCAACATTTTGGTTTTTGTGTGCTGGCACTGTATTGAGGGAAAGTTTGTATTTGTACTCTGGTTTTTCTGATGTGACTGAGATTTTATTTTCATAAGACAATTGTATTTGGTATTCGGAACATATGTGGTTTGTTTGAAATATTTATGAAGTATTAATTTTTAAAATCACTTATTGTTTTTAATTACTTCCGCTATGTTATTATATATCTATTTTGTCTTGTGAATCTTAGCCTCTACTAGCTTTAGTTATACCTACAATGCACCCATCTTTTAGTATGTCCTTTTGGGTATACTAAGGGGAGTGGTGTTTCATTTGGTATCATAGCCTAAGGTTACATGGTTCCTAAAAATTTGTTTTAAAAGTAAAGTATTTTTCAAAATAACTTGTTTTAAAGTTGTTTTTCAGAAATAAACTCTTATAAAAGAAGTAGTTTTTAAGTATAAAAGAGTTTTTATAAAAATCCCCTCAAAGGTCCAGTTCAACCTTCTTTCGATTCTTTCAAGCCTAAGTTTTTCTTTTCTTTGCATAGTATGACTGACTGGTTCCGTAGAGCTATGGCACCAGAGGTGCAAGGGAAAGTACCCAGTACAACACCGGTAGGTGGAAATCCCTTTAACCCACCTACATCAGCCAACTTTTCTAAGCTATGCAAGGACTTCGCTAGTATAGGAGGCAGAACTTTTTCTGACATGGAGAATTCGAAGGAGACTCGAGCTAGGTTGGAGAATATGGAGCAAAGGTTTAGTCGGTTAGGTTTGAAGGACCGACAGTGTCATCAACCTACATCTTGGCAGCTGAAGGGAGAGCTTGAGAAGGTTCCTTAAGCTCTAAGAAGCAGCGGGGAAGGACAAGAAGGATAAGGATAAGGACAAGAGGAAGGAGGGAGGACCTCAGAAGCGAATCAAGTAAAGTGGGAGATGTAAGCATTGTAGAATGACCGATCATTACGCAAAAGATTATAAGAAGGCATGAATGAAGGGAAGATGTTTTAATTGTGGACAGATTGGTCACTTTAGTAAGATTTGTCCTTAGAAAATAGGGCCGACAGGGAGCGCACCTGCAGTGCAGATTCAGATTTTGGATACAGCACCTTCCAGCAGCAGACCAAATCGAGGTAGGAAAATTTGATTTCTATTCCTGATTTTTCCATTCGGGCTCTTTTCGGTTCTAGAGCATCACACTCTCTCATCTCTAGTTCTCTAGTAGGTTGTTTGCACTTAGACATCTCTTTAGTAGTAGACCCCATTGCTGTTTCAAACCCCATATGAGGATTGGCACACTTGTCTATGGTTTGTAGGGGTTTGAAATTTTTTATCCTAGGTGTAGAATTTGACTGTGACGCCTATGTTTTGGGAATTCGGGGTATGGGATGATTTTGGGAATGGAATAACTATCCACATATGGAGCTATATTAGATTGCGAGGGGAGAGTCGTTAGACTAGAGACATGCAGCGGTAGGATTCTTGAGGTTTCTTACGACCCGCAAGGGTCAGTTATGTTGAGATTCCTTTATTCCCTCGATTCATCATCATTAGAGTTAGATTCGGTTTCCGTTGTCAAAGATTTTCCAGATGTCTTTGAAGAGGTTAAGGGACTACCCCCTAAGAGAGAGATTGATTTCAGGATTTACTTGACGGATAATGCTAAGCCAGTGGTAGTACCCGTTAGGCACATGGCACATAGGGAGAGGAATGAATTGAGCAAGCAAATCCATGAGCTTTTGGAGAAGGGTTTCATAAAAAGGAGCATATCGGAGTAGGGAGCGCCAGTCGTCTTTGCTACTAAGGCGGATGGTTCTCTTCAACTTTGCGTGGATTATAGGGAATTAAATAAGCTCACAAAGAAGAACCGTTATCCACTCCCTAGGATAGATGACCTTTTTGATCAGTTAGTTGGCTCTTCAGTATTCTCCCAGCTTAATTTAGCCATGGGATTCCATCAGCTTAGGGTCGCTGATGACAGCATTGATAAGACCGCATTTAGGACTCCCGACAGATTTTATGAGTGGTTGGTTATGCCTTTTTGGGCTAACCAATGCCCCTGCCTACTTTGTAGATTTAATGAGCCGCGTCTTTAGAGAAGTCCTAAATAAGTTTGTGGTTGTATTCGTAGACGAAATTTTGGTGTTTTCCATGAATACGGAGGAGCATGCTATTCATCTAGAGGAGGTTCTTCGTACACTTCGCATTCTTCAGTTGAAAGCAAAGTTCTTGAAGTAACACATTTGGCATAAGGAAGTGTGTTTCTTGGGGCATAGAGAAGGTCTACACATAGAAAGAGTTTGATAAACAGTTTTGTACATTTAGGCTCGGATTGTGAAAATCCAAAAAGAGGTAGGCAAAGATTGGAGATGTACAATAGATTCAGTTGATAAGAAAAGAAGAAAGCCCATGTGTAGATAATTGTAGAAATTATAATTGTTTTAGATATGTGGATTTAACGATAGTACTAAAAGACTTTAGTAAGGAAATGAGATTTCCAAGGTTTAGGAAGGATACTCCAAGGGTAGTAATTAGAAAAATCCACTTTATGTCTAACCTAATAAACTGAAATTACTAGAATTGAAAAGAAGAATTGTCAATATTTTTAAAAGTAAATACTGGGTTTTTGGGAATATGTTAAGAAATTTAAATTGGTTTTTATATGATCTAAATTTTGTTAAAAGTGAAATTCTTTTTGAAGAATTATAGAGCGTATATAGCTCACTAGTTTCTTTGAAAGTTAACAAAGATATTAAATATAAAAACCTAGAATGTATTAAGTATCAAAAACGTAGGTTACAACATTTATTGTTGTAATAGATGTTTTCGTGAAAAGTAAAGGGAGCATAGACTATAGCACTATTGTTATAGTAGGTGACTTCTAAAGGAAATGTTTTTACATAATATGTGAGGTTTATTAGTATTTATTTTTAATTGAATTTATACACTAGTATTTTTGGGTTGTAGTAACAGTGCTTTACGCAACATCTGTTTTAAACCCAAATAGAAATGTATTTTTTTAGAGATAATTTCTAAGAGTAGAAATAAAAGTGATTTGTGAATACACTTATTTTTCTAAAATAAGTATAGGAAAATGTTTTTGGTTATGGATATATTAAAACAGTTTTGAAGATGAGTTTTTTTGAAAAGAAAAGTGTAAGTTAAATATTAAAAGATGTCTATCATAAGAAAATATAATTTAAACGTACTTTAATCTATTGGAATGAAAAGAATAATGGTATAATTTTCAATGAAACCAATAAAAATGTTTTGTGTCAGTTATAAGGAATACGTGAAAGAGATGTACGAGGTATGGGAAGCACCATATTTTGTATAGCCTATTTCGAAAAATATAAAATAAGTTCCTTGTAATTTCACATAAACATGAAGTACTCTTTTAAAAGGTTCATAAAAGATTTTAGTGTAACATCCCGATTTTTCGTACCATTCGCATCCACAGATGTCGGACATGAATTGCTCAAAATATCAGATTGTTAATTTATATTTAGCAAAACTCAGCATATACAGTAAATAAAATAATCCCAGAATCACAGACACAGAGTAATATAACAATAAGCAGCGGAAACATATGAATAGTAGTTCATGAAGCTACTATATATATATAACAGAGTTAAAACAAGATACAACAGAAGTCTCGAATAAATAGAAGTCTCAATACAATAGTCAAATACAAGATAAGAATACATCACTGGAATCAACTGAAAGTTGGATAGATAGCTGGACCTCCAAGCGAAGATCCAACTCCAAAGGTGAGTCTCAAATGCTGTATCACTCAGTCTGACCCGAGCGTAAAGCAAAAACATAAAACACTCGAGTCAGGATTAACATTCTTATATCGATAAATCCAACTCAAGTGAAATATCAACTAAAATACAAGTAACTCAAAGGATGTTTGGGATAACCATCCTCTAAAGATCCGTTAAACTATCTACTATGTAGTAATATACGCTATTATAATAATGTCTAAAGTAAAGTAAACTATTAAAGTAGCGTTAAGGCGTTACCCATATCCCCCTTAACACATTTTTATATTCCCATTGTCTATACAGTACCGTAATCTCCCCCGTACTGGGCATCGTCAGAGGGCACTCCATAGGTATGGTACAAAACAAACTCGTAGAAGGTGCGCTAGGGTAGGTGACACGGCACAACTAGGCAATGCCATGATAGATATACTAGTTACGCATCCGGACTGGTGGTAACGCATAGCAGCCACAACCGCCCACCTCGAAACACACTCCCGAGTAAAAATTGAAGGGTGGCGACCTAATAAATCCCAAGTCAGAATATAGTATCGATGGAATGTGTCTGATCAGAGGAGCTACCTCATTGGCCCGGAATCGCTCCTGTTTTAGCCATCTTATGCCAACTCATGGGAGTTGGGTCCACGTATATACCTCATATAGGATCGTCGCCACCATCCTACTTCATTCTGGAATCTCCACCGTGTACACAGTTGTTAAAGTGGTTTTCGGTATTGGCAGAGAGTATGACAATATCTGATCCCGGTCTCTTTAACAACCAAACGTTATTATAACACCGCGGTTATTTCAAAATAGTTTATACATCAAAACCAAGATATCATTTCCATTTCAAAACCATATCAAAACGATATCATTTTTTTTCACTTCAAATATATCCATTTTCAAAAAAATCGTATCACTTTCCAAAATTCTAACTCTTCGAAATTATAACACTTTAGGAATCATAACTTCTGAAATCATAACACTTTCCTTTAAACAATTTAGATATTACTAATAGTATATATAATAAAATTGTTTATAAAATAAAATAGTTTATATAAAATAATTTATAAGTTAAAATAGTTTATTATAAAATAGTTAGTATATTAAAATAGTTTATATTAAAAATAGTTTATATTAAAATAATTTATAAAGTAAAATATAAAATAGTTAAAATACTTTATATAATAAGATGTAGCTTCCCCAAAGTTCACAAATCGATTCAAATCAATTCAAATTCCAAAAGTTCAAATTTAATTCAATTTCAATTCATAAATTTCAATTCAATTCAGATCCTCAATAAACCATCCAAAATTATATCTATTTCAAATATAGATTCAAACCATAGAATAACCCATTTAAATTTCAATATATTTCAAAACTTTAAATATTCAACATTTTCAAAACTAAATTTGGTAATTTCATTTATTTCCGAATTTAACTTTGTTATTATTTAGTTTGAAATATTCACTTAATCAATCCAATATCATTTAAATAAGCTTTAAATTACAAATTTTAAATAAACTAAATATCCCATTTTAATTTATGTAAATTTGAAAATATTCATTTAAATCACCTTTAAATCAAAATCAAGTTATAAAAATCATATCTTTAAAATCTCAAATTTAAAAATTTCAAGTCAAACTTATTTAAGTATAATTCTTAAATAAATATAATTTCAAACAAGTTTCCAACCTAAATTTATTAAAATCGTTAAACTCTATATTTGAAATATATAAATTTTCAATAAATACTTAGACAATATTAAACATTAATCTATTTATATATTTTAAAAAAATTGAAAATCATATACAAATTATTAAAATTTATAATTTCAAATCTAACTTATACCTATACAATTTTCAAAACATATGATTTTAGAAAATCTAAATTTTAAACTTTATAAATACATTTATATATAATATCTTAAAAATTAATATTTAATAAACCATATACTTCTTTCCAAAACTATAGAAATCACTTTCAAAATATTTATATATAGACCAACGGTGTCTGTATATAATTCTCTATCCTATGGTCAAGTGATACAGATATTTATCATTTCAATCCGCAATTTAAATATATACGGGTATATATCTTTTCAAGACGCAATCCTAAATTCAATTCAATGAAAATCGCTTGGGTTTATCATTTCAACCCATAATGATTTTCTATATTCTACAGATCGTTCGGGTATGTATCATTTCAACCCATAGGGAGTTCTATACTAACAGGGAACTTGCAGAGTGATAACAGATATGAATATAACAGGCATATATCATCAATATAAATAACAGATAATGGTTTCAGATATCATAGGTGAACAGATATAGATAATAGCATATATATATAACAATGTAAATAAATAACAACAGCATATTTCAATTGTCGTTTCAATTGAAATCATATTTAATAGATATAAGAACGTTAATCATGAGTGATTGCTCACCTTTCGAGGCTTGAGAGATTCGAAAATGGAATGAGTTATGAATCCAAGCACGAATTCCAAAGTAAAGCTAGATTGGCATGGATTTGACGATCAAAGCTGATAGATAGGGACCAATGAGAAAAAAATCAATCAGTCTAATAGAAACAGAGTATATATATATATATTATTACCTTGAAATCAATATTTTTAATTTAAGGCAAATATGAAAATAAAATAAATATATATGTAAGTAAAAATCATTGTTTTTAAATTAACATCACATGTACTAAAATCAAATATGTATACATACTATATTTTGAAATAAATACTTATGTAGATATACACATATCACTTATACAAATAAACCAACAAACTAATATATATAAAATCGTTAAACAACATACATATATACTAAAATTGATACAACGATAAACTTATACAAACATACCGCAATTATATATATCCTTTCATACATAACCCATAAAAAATCAACACTTATTATAAAAAAATACAACTTTTATAACCAGATTATATAATACTAATATAGACCAATACTATTGTCTAAAATATATATAAACTAATATATGTAAAACTGATCTAAAATTTACATACTGCAAGCATATTTTAAGCTTTATATAAACTAATATTTACAAACATAAAATAAACTATAATACATGTAATATATTCATAAGTACTCACAGATCTTATACAGTTTATAAACCTTTATATGTAACAGATAATATTTTTATAAAAGTATCTTTATGTATGTATATAACAACATATTTTTTGCTCTAACACGAGTTAAGACACATATATATTAAAGTGTAAAATATATATATGCTAAAAAATCCCAACAGAACTTATATGGATATATAAACTACTGTCTATACAACAAAACCCTTTGATCATATTAATATACCTTTCACAGCAAACCAAACAATCCATATTTATAAACCTATAATCTAACGACCTACACTTTAAACAAAGAGGAGGCTAAGGATTTCAGATCCAAATCTAGTATAAAATCAAGTACTTACTTTAATTTAATTATATACAATTCAATAGATCGACATAAATTTATGTAAACATATATGTATAACTTATACATATAATAACAGATAGATTTTATATGTACAGCTAATACAACTTATGTATTAAAACCCAACAGGCAAAGCTTATAATATGATATATAAAATGATACTTTTAACATTAACATGAATATATACCTTAATATATACAACTGACACGGTCGGCAAGGAGAAAGAATGCTCGACGAGGAGATGAAGATGTGATCGGTGTTGGTTGCCGTGATGCCAGGCACAGAACGAAGGGATGTGAAACGTGGCAGAGGTCATGGTGCCAGGCGTGGTTAGTGGGAGGAAGAAGAGGTGGCGCTACTCGGTTGTGCTTGGCTTTGGGTAGAGGCTTGGTTCTAGGCGGAGGTGGGTCGAACTCCAGGAAGGAGGTGGAGGAGTTGCGTGGCAAGATGGGTGAGCGCGAGAGGGAAGGTGGCGATTTGAAGCAAAATGAACGAGCAACATTCTATTTTTTTATAAGATGAACACGACCGAGAAAAAGGAAGAGAGGGATGGCAAAGGAAAATCAACAGTTGGATCTATTGCCTATGTAGGACAGAATGAAATCAATGAACCGATTGTAAACAAAAGGTCATGACTTAAATTTTAGGAATATTAAAAGCAAGTGAACGTGTATCTTCAAACGGTGGAGAAATGAAAGGACAAAAGGAAACCAAAAGACCCGAAGTGGGTACCTATAGGAAAATTATTCCATAGATTTCGTCGTCTTTCGGACGTCGAACTGCACAAACGAATACACTGTGGAGATTAGCATGACGAGACGATCAAAATGGTATACAGATATCAATGGTTCGATCATCCGATCAAAAGTCGATATCGGTACCGAAATGCTGCAAAAATGTCAGAAATAAGATGAACGGAGCAATAGAAGTCCAAATTTGACGAAACGAAATATGTTGTCTCACTCAGAAGATAATTTACAAATTTATTGTATATAAATATTCAAGTTTGGAAAATATTTTATTATCATCAATTTTTAACTGATTTGAATTAAATTAACATTACACAAGAAAATAAACTTTCATATTATCAGATGAAAATTTACCATTTGCTATGTTTAATTAGACGTATTCCAAATATTAAATATTTATTACAAAATTCAATTATTTAAAATTTCACAAAAATTCAATTCATTAAATAAATAAAACCAATAAAATTTACGGGTCGTTACACTCTCCCCCTCTCAAATCTTTTCATCCTCGAAAAGAAAGGAGGTAGGAGAATAGAAACAATCAGAAAGAAAGATAGATTGGAAAACAAAATAAATCAATTAATCTAAACCATATACATTTCAATTTAAATTAATTAATATTCAATAATTGATTTTAAATTCAAGGCATTTCATTAAGTTGTTTTGATTTCAATTTATAAATTCCTTCAAAACAAATTTTATCTCATTTATTCATTATCTTATTATTCAATTTATCTTAATTAACATTTTATATAACCATAAATTAAGTATAAAACATTTGTTATAACCACTCAAATTTTATTTAAAAATTCCTTCAACATCATTTTACATTGTATATTATTCAATTACATATTCAATCATGAATGATTTAGGTAATTTATATTAGAATGTGATTGAGTATTATACAAGTAAAATTTTTCCTAATTCAATTATTTCAAGTTTTAAATATTTATTCAACATTTTGACTTCATTTTATAATTGAAAACATCCTTTAACATAAATTTAAGAAATAAATTTTCGATTTCTCTTCAAACCATTTAGAGATAAATATACAAATATACTATATATATATTAAGTCAAATCTATAAATATATACCTATATTATAAATCAAGTCATACTTCAGCAATTCAAATCAATTTAATTTCCAAAACAAAACCGTAACAAAGCTACAGAATGGTCTCTTCACTCTGAAACTCGAAAATGAATGTCGATGATGTAGCCACCATCACCGAAATTATTTTCCAGCGACACAAGAGGAGAGCACTGATTTAACATTTAAAATTCTTTGGAAACAATTTATATTCGAAAATACTTCAAATAATATGCATTTTAAAACTTTAAAACCAAAGTTTGAAATCACCAGAAATTAAATTCTCAAATTCCTGATTTAAATTTATTTAAATTCCAAATCAATTTATAAACCATGTTTATAAATTCATTTATGGAACAATTAATGATAATAAAATATTATCATTTCAAACAACCAATTTAATTAACTTATTAAATTCTAGAAACATTTACTTATATATATATAATATAATCATACAAATTTATTTCATTTACCAAATTTGAAAATAATATTGTGTCAGTTTGCTATGTTCAAGTGTTTTGGAATTTCTATCGATATCGTTGATCAGACGAATCGATCGAAAACCCAAATCAACATTAACAACTCAAACAACACAATGTATAAAATATTTTAATATTAATTACAAATACACTCCCTTACTCGATGATGCAAGAATAGATTTCAAAGTAAGGATAGAGATCCAAATTAGTGGGACCCTAATCAAAGGAATTCAGATTGGAAGATAAGCTCGAAACCAAGATAAGATGATTAAGTAACAGAATAGGAAGATGGACATATTGATATTTATCATAGGCGACCTTAACCGAGTCAACCGTGATTACAAGAATAAGATCGATGCAGAATCCAGAGGCAATTCGACATCTGATCGATAGAATTTGGACATAGTAAGAGATAGCAGCATCTAAATCGACGATACAAAATCTCAGGTGAATCAATGCCTATTGTAAAGGAGTTTCACCCCTTTACAAATAATTCAGTGGAGCTATGGGATACTCCAGAATCAAGAGAACACGAAAAGGGAGAGACAAAATGGATTTTTGAACGAATGGAGAAGTTCCAAAATTCAAAGGAAACCCGAGTCAAAGTAGAGGGACCCAAGCTCGAACGAAGGTGGTTCTGTAATTAAATTTACTTTATATGCTAAGTTTTGCCTAAAATCAAAGCTCTGATACCAAATGCAACATCCCGATTTTTCGTGCCATTCGCATCCACACATGTCGGACTTGAATTGCTCAAAATATCAGATTGTTAATTTATATTTGGCAAAACTCAGCATATACAGTAAATAAAATAATCACAGAATCACAGACACAGAGTAATATAACAATAAGCAGCGGAAACAAATGAATAGTAGTTCATGAAGCTACTATATATATATACCAGAGTTAAAACAAGATACAACAGAAGTGTCGAATACATAGAAGTCTCAATACAATAGTCAAATACAAGATCAAAATACATCAGTGGAATCAACTGAAAGTTGGATAGATAGTTGGACCTCCAAGCGAAGCTCCAACTCCAAAGGTGAGTCTCAAATGATGTATCACTCAGTCTGACCCCGAGCGTAAAGCAAAAACACAAAACACTCGAGTCAGGATAAACATTCTTATATCAATAAATCCAACTCAAGTGAAATATCAACTGAAATACAAGTAACTCAAAGGATGTTTGGGATAACCATCCTCTAAGGATCCATTAAACTATCTACTATGTAGTAATATATGCTATTATAATAATGTCTAAAGTAAAGTAAACTATTAAAGTAGCGTTAAGGCGTTACCCATATCCCCCTTAACACATTTTTATATTCCCATTGTCTATACAGTACCGTAATCTCCCCCGTACTGGGCATCGTCAGAGGGCACTGCATAGGTATGGTACAAAACAAACTCGTAGAAGGCGCGCTAGGGTAGGTGACACGACACAACTAGGCAATGTCAGGGTAGATATACCAATTACGCATCCGGACTGGTGGTAACGCATAGCAGCCACTACCGCCCACCTCGAAACACACTCTCGAGTAAAAATCGAAGGGTGGCCACCAAATAAATCGCAAGTCAGAATATAGTATCGATGGAATGTATCCGATCAGAGGAGCTACCTCATTGGCCCGGAATCGCTCCTGTTTTAGCCACCTTATGCCAACTCACGAGAGTCGGGTCCACGTATATACCTCATATAGGATCGTCGCCACCATCCTACTTCATTCTGGAATCTCCACCGCGTACACAGTTATTAAAGTGGTTTTCGGTATTGGCAGAGAGTATGACAATATCCGATCCCGGTCTCTTTAACAACCAAACGTTATTATAACACCGCGGTTATTTCAAAATAGTTTATACTTCAAAAACAAGATATCATTTCCATTTCAAAACCATATCATTTTTTTTCACTTCAAATATATCCATTTTCAAAAAAATCATATCACTTTCCAAAATTCTAACTCTTCGAAATTATAACACTTTAGGAATCATAACTTTTGAAATCATAACACTTTCCTTTAAACAATTTAGATATTACTAATAGTATATATAATAAAATAGTTTATAAAATAAAATAGTTTATATAAAATAATTTATAAGTTAAAATAGTTTATAATAAAATAGTTAGTATATTAAAATAGTTTATATTAAAAATAGTTGATATTAAAATAATTTATAAAGTAAAATATAAAATAGTTTAAATATAATTTAAAATACTTTATATAATAAGATATAGCTTCCTCAAAGTTCACAAATCGATTCAAATTCCAAAAGTTCAAATTTAATTCAATTTCAATTCATATATTTCAATTCAATTCAGTTCCTCAATAAACCATCCCAAATTATATCTATTTCAAATATAGATTCAAACCACAGAATAACCTATTTCAATTTCAATATATTTCAAAGCTTTAAATATTCAACATTTTCAAAACTAAATTTGGTAATTTCATTTATTTCCGAATTTAACTTCGTTATTATTTAGTTTGAAATATTCACTTAATCAATCCAATATCATTTAAATAAGCTTTAAATTACAAATTTTAAATAAACTAAATATCCCATTTTAATTTATGTAAATTTGAAAATATTCATTTAAATCACCTTTAAATCAAAATCAAGTTATAAAAATCATATCTTAAAAATCTCAAATTTAAAAATTTCAAGTCAAACTTTTTTAAGTATAATTCTTAAATAAATATAATTTCAAACAAATTTCCAACCTAAATTTATTTAAATCGTTAAACTCTATATTTGAAATATATAAATTTTCAATAAATACTTAGACAATATTAAACATTAATCTATTTATATATTTTAAAAAAATAGAAAATCATAAATAAATTATTAAAATTTATAATTTCAAAACTAACTTATAACTATACAATTTTCAAAACATATGATTTTAGAAAATCTAAATTTTAAACTTTATAAATACATTTATATATAATATCTTAAAAATCAATATTTAATAAACCATATACTTCTTTCCAAAACTATAGAAATCACTTTCAAAATATTTATATATAGACCAACAATGTTTGTATATAATTCTCTATCCTATGGTCAAGTGATACAGATATTTATCATTTCAATCTGCAATTTAAATATATACGAGTATATATCTTTTCAACCCACAATCCCATATTCAATTCAATGAAATTAGATTGGGTTTATCATTTCAACCCATAACAATTTTCTCCTATTCTACAGATCGTTCGGGTATGTATCATTTCAACCCATAGGGAGTTCTATACTAACAGGGAACTTGCAGAGTGATAACAGATATGAATATAATAGGCATATATCATCAATATAAATAACAAATAATGGTGTCAGATATCACAGGTGAACAGATACAGATAATAGCATATATATATAACAATGTAAATAACTAACAGCAGCATATTTCAATTGTTGTTTCAATTGAAATCAAATTTAATAGATATAAGAACGTTAATCGTGAGTGATTGCTCACCTTTCGAGGCTTGAGAGATTCGAAAATGGAATGAGTTACGAATCCAAGCACGAATTCCAAAGTAAAGCTAGATTGGCACGAATTTGACGATCAAAGCTGATAGATAGGGACCAATGAGAAAAAAAATCAATTAGTCTAATAGAAACAGAGTATATATATATATATTATTTCCTTGAAATCAATATTTTTAATTTAAGGCAAATATGAAAATAAAATAAATATATATGTAAATAAAAATCATTGTTTTTAAATTAACATTACATATACTAAAATCAAATATGTATACATACTTTATTTTGAAACAAATACTTATGTAGATATACACATATCACTTATACAAATAAACCAACAAACTGATATATATAAAATCATTAAACAACATACATATATACTAAAATTGATACAACCATAAACTTATACAAACATACCGCAATTATATATATCCTTTCATACATAACCCATAAAAAATCAACACTTATTATAAAACAATACTACTTTTATAACCAGATTATATAATACTAATATAGACCAATACTATTGTCTAAAATATATATAAACTAATATATGTAAAACCGATCTAAAATTTACATACTGCAAGCATATTTTAAGCTTTATATAAACTAATATTTACAAACATAAAATAAACTATAATACATGTAATATATTCATAAGTACTCACAGATCTTATACAGTTTATAAACCTTTATATGTAACAGATAATATTTTTTATAAAAGTATCTTTATGTATGTATATAACAACATATTTTTTGCTCTAACACGAGTTAAGACACATATATATTATATGGTAAAATATATATATGCTAAAAAAATCCCAACAGAACTTATATGGATATATAAACTACTGTCTATACAACAAAACCCTTTGATCATATTAATATACCTTTCACAGCAAACCAAACAATCCATATTTATAAACCTATAATCTAACAACCTACAATTTAAACAAAGAGGAGGCTAAGGATTTTAGATCCAAATCTAGTATAAAATCAAGTACTTACTGTACTTTAATTTTATACAATTCAATAGATCAACATAAATTTATGTAAACATATATGTATAACTTATACATATAATAACAGATAGATTTTATATGTACAGCTAATATAACTTATGTATTAAAACCCAACAGGCAAAGCTTATAATATGATATATAAAATGATATTTTTAAAATTAATATGCATATATACCTTAATATATACAACTGACACGGTCGACAAGGAGAAAGAATGCTCGGTGAGGAGATGAAGATGTGATCGGTGTTGGTTGCCGCGAGGCTAGGCTGAGAACGAAGGGACGTGAAACGTGGCAGAGGTCATGGTGCCAGGCGTGGTTGGTGGGAGGAAAAAGAGGTGGCGCTGCTCGACTGTGCTTGGCTTCGGGTGGAGGCTTGGTTCTAGGCGGAGGTGGGTCGAACTCGAGGAAGGAGGTGGAGGAGTTGCACGGCAAGATGAGTGAGCGGGAGAGGGAAGGTGGTGATTTGAAGCAAAATGAAAGAGCAGCATTCTGTTTTTTTATAAGATGAACACGGCCGAGAAAAAGGAAGAGAGGGATGGCAAAGGAAAATCAACAGTTGGATCTATTGCCTATGTAGGACAGAATGAAATCAATGAACCGGTTGTAAACAAAAGGTCACGACTTTAATTTTAGGAATATTAAAAGCAAGTGAACGTGTATCTTCAAACGGTGGAGAAATGAAAGGACAAAAGGAAACCAAAAGACCCGAAGTGGGTACCGATACGAAAATTGTTCCGTAGATTTCACTGTCTTCGGACGCCGAACTACACAAACGAATATACTGTGGAGATCAGCATGACGAGACGATCAAAACAGTATACAGATATCAATGGTACGATCATCCGATCAAAAGTCGATATTGGTACCGAAATGCTGCAAAAAAGTCAGAAATAAGATGAACGGAGCAATAGAAGTCCAAATTTGACGAAACAAAATATGTCATCTCACTTAGAAGATAATTTACAAATTTATTGTATAAAAATATTCAAGTTTGGAAAATATTTTATTATCATCAATTTTTAACTGATTTGAATTAAAATAAAATTACACAAGAAAATAAACTTCCATATTATCAGATGAAAATTTACCATTTGCTATGCTTAATTAGACGTATTCCAAATATTAAATCTTTGTTTCAAAATTCAATTATTTAAAATTTCACAAAAATTCAATTCATTAAATAAATAAAACCAATAAAATTTACGGGTCTTTAAACTTAGCATTAGTAATTCCTCATAAGAGAGAGCAGTTCCAATACATTAAGGTATGAGATTGTTAGGTGTAATAAGAATTGTTTTGAAAACACATAAGGATATTTTAAAGATATTCTAAAAGAAAATAGTTTGGTGAAAAAGTAAATAAGTGTTTGGAAAACTTAATAAAAGAGAAATTTGAGGATTCAAATTTTTATAGAAAACAAAAAAGGTCTTTAAAAGGAAACGAGGAATAAATTTTGGGACTTAGAATTTGAAAGATTTTCCCTCTAGGTTTGGGAAATAATGTAAATTCAAAAAGCTGTAAAGATGCAAGTCTAGAAAGATAAGATTTTAAGTAACCTGGTATTTTTGAATTTAATAGAGACTTAAAGATAACACTTTTAAAGACAAAGGTTTTGGGATTTGATGTTTCAAAAATTTAGAAACCTTAATTTTTGAATGGAACTATAAACATCGAACCAAACTCCTAAATGTGAAGTAGATAGGAATCATTTCCTAGGTGTAACGGAAAAGGTGTAAGGCTACATATGAGACAACAGTAATTACTTTTGGTAGTAATAATAGAGTTTCCATAGATTGTATAGGATCCTAATGAGAACCTAGGAATGTTAATTCATGTGAGTAGACTAAAAAAGAACAGTAAAATGGAGTTAGTAAAATTGTAAGACAAGCATGGTTGAGAATGGATATTCCTAATTTTGGAAGAACTTGGGAAAAACATCTTTCTTTAGTGGAATTCCCATATGATAGTAGTTTTCAAGCTAGCATTGGAGTGACACCTTTCAAAGCTCTTTATGGAAGACCATGCAAGTCGCCTTCGTGTTGCTTAGAGTCTATAGAGAGATTGCTACTTGGTCCCAACGTGGTTAGAAAGACTTCGGAGAAGATTGATTTGATTAGGAGAAAATTCGTATCTCATATCCACATTTCTTTTATAATAAGTTTTCGAATTTCCTATTTCCATCTTTAGTTTTAAGTAGGTTCATTCCTTTATTATCCTTTGGGAGGGTAGAACTTAGGAGTTAATCTATGGATGGTAGGATTTGATGTAAACATGTTATTAGAACATGTTATGGATGATGTATGCAAGTGGTTGCAAGTGCTTGCTAGTGGATGCTAATGGACACGTATACTTACACTAGGCACTATTATCTCTTAGGGATCGACCTAACTACGACACTAGAGCATATGCATATGGATGTGTGCGCATTTGCATTTTTATTTTCATGTTTGCTATAGATGGATGTTTATCATATGCATTTGGATGATGATTGAAGCACGCATATAGAACTATCAGTTATCATTAGGAATCTTTGCATTCATTTGGATACATAGCACAGACATGATTGCATAAAAGGAGGTCAACTGAATCAGTGGACCGCCTAATCTTTTGCATTAGATTAGGGACATTAACACTACACTAATTGCATAAGTGTCATAAATCACATTAGAAAACTTAAGGACAATGGATGAATGGTTGATGATTGAGTAGTTGGTTGTAGATATTAGATGAAAACATTTAGTTCATTCTTTTATCCTTAGAGATTTCGGGGACGAAATCCCTTAGGGGAGAATGTAACAACCCGAAATTAAACCTATAATAATTAATTAACGAATTAAACAAATGATAAAATAACTTTGTGAAATTATTAGAATAGAGCCATGGGAGTTGCACCATTGTGTCCGTGGTAATTTTCTGGTCAATTTCCATATATAGAATGTCAGAATCCGAGCTAGTATGGAGGAGATACGAATTAAACAAAATAAACAAGAAAAGGATATATATATATATATGTGTATATATATATATATCGGGCTAGGTCGACCCAACCATGCCCTAGGTCGACCGGCCGGTCGACCTAGGAAAGGGGCGGTCGACCGCCTAGTCGACCTGCCTACGGGTGTGAAGCGAAGAAGATTTCTTCCGTTCCTTGCATCCGATGGCTCCTATTCAGCCTATGACGTGGTTGCATCCTGTTCAATCCTCAAATCCAACGGTCCGATATCCACTTCACACCTATAAATAGAACCTTAGGCCTAACACTTTTTTTCATTCTAGATTTTCTCCGCTTGGGTTCACCATTTAAGGAAGGACCCTAAAAGGTATAATTTTCCAAGGAGAGGATGTTTTTAATAAAAATATTTTAATACCCTCAAGTGGATCCGGGAAGACCAAAAGGGAAGAGCTTAGGACCACAAGTGAGTGATTGTAATTATTTTAAATTTCTTTAAGTAATTTAAAATAACAGGGTTTCCAATAGTTGTAGTTTTACTACGATCTTTGGAATAACCTTTTTAGTAGTTTATTTACAGTTTTTAGAATTATTTTCAGTCTATTTTTTTAGCTATTCTTTTCAGTTAATTTTAGTTTATTTCTTTTAATTATAGATTTTCATTTATTTATAGTTTATTTATAGTATTTTAATTTACTTACTGTTATTTATGTGTTATTTACATCCTTTTCCTACGCTTTGGATTTTCTTCTTTCTTCCATTTTCTTTTATTTCTCCTTCTTCTTTGCGTATAGATTAGAATAGATTAAACGCGAATATGGATTAAAATTATAAGAATACTGAAATAACAGAAGATAAGATGTAAATTGTAAAGACTGAAATAAAAATGGTATTAAGACTGAAATTGAGCCTAATTATGATATTAATGTTAGAATTTGAATAATTAAAGATAATTGGCTTAGTTATAACTTAGAATTATAACTAAAAATAGTGTAAGTTGAAAGAAGCTTATTTTACACTTAGACCTTAGGTTAAGTAATAAGCATGATTATAACGTAGGTTATAATAAGAAAAAGAACAGAATGAAGCTTATTTTAAGACTTAGGATAAATTAATAAGCAGAGATAGCAAGAACAAAAGTAAAGGCATATTTAAATAATTTATCTAAGTTAATAAGCAAGAATTAAAGTAGGACCTGTACCAAATATCATTTCCCTATTATTTCTATGGACACGGTGTTTCACATAATCCTAAAGTGAGACGAGGGGCACGCTTATGCTAATAATGGTAGTAATTAGTCAATAAGTAGAAGTCCAAATCATGGGGATTTGGACAAGGAGCGCAACTAGATATTGTTTGGATGACGGGCCAGTACCAATACCATTTCCCCTATTTTCTATGGACACGGTGATCTCACATTAACCTGAAGTGGGATAAGGGGCACGCTTATGCTGGAGCTTGAGGTAATAAGAAGTCCCAATAGGTGGAACAATAGGTAACATGAGCATGGTGGCGGTTACGCGTGCGACTTCCACTCGGGTGCTCAGTAATCGTTATGAGTTCCAAGCACTTAGTATGTGTGCCTTTCGTAGGCACCATTGCCTTCTGCGTAGGGAGCTATATAATGTCTAGTCCATAGTAGATACTTTGCATGTCATTCGTAAACACCATTTCTGTGTAGGGAGTTATATAGCGTCTAGTCTGTAGTAAGGTCTATGGAGTAGCAGGCCGATCAAAGGGTAGAATTAAGATTTCAGCCTAATTATAGGATTAGGAATTCAGCCTAATCAAAGCAGCCATCAATGACAAGTGCAAACAATCAAAGTTAATCAATTATATTTATTAAGTTAATTCGTATTTCTTCTCTCTATTTCCTTTGTTTCCTTTTATATACTAGAACTGTTGTAAGGTCTATTACTTTTACATTGCTTAAAGATTCTAGTAATTACTATCATTCACCAGACTTTTAGTCTAACCCACTCCTCTATTTTCCCTTTTTTCTCCTCCCCATATGTAACAACCCGCAAATTTTGAGAATATTTTTAATGAAAATTCATTTGAAATTTGAATACAATTATTTTAAAATTGATAAATTTGGAAATTTAATGTAATATTTTGGGATTTGATGTGAAATGTTCTTCCAAATTTAATAAAATAAAGATTTTTCTTAAAATGCAAATTTTGGTCAACTTTGGTCAAAGTTTGACTTTTAGTGAAAATTTTAAATTTTGAATTTTTAACTTTTACTTTTTTTTATGAAGATGAATTTAATTCTAACATTTTCCTTGTTTTCGTATTGTTAAATTTTGATTTCTACTTCTCAAAAACTTACAACTTTTGGCGTATTACACGTAGTTATTTTCTCTTAACATTTATCTTATTTACATTGTGAATTTGGGCTTGTACAAATATGCTAGAAAACCATTTAGTTAGATGAGAAGCCTATATAATATCCTAGGGTTTGTGATAGACTCTTCACTTTCATTTGTGCCTCCACAGAAGAAAAAAAAACAATGTAAGTTTCTTCTTCATCTTCCTCCTCAAAACCCTAGACCTTCTTCCTCTTTTCCTCTACAGTTTTCCTCCTCCTTCCCTCCACAAATTTCGGCCACACCTATCTCCTCATTCCCCAACCACAAACCCTAGCCAAAAACCCACTTCTCCTCCTTCCTTTTTCCCCTTTCCTCTTCACAAGTTTCGGCCCCTACCTCCTCTTCTTCCAACCAAAAACCTTATAGTCGAACCCCTTCCATTTTCCCTCTTTTATTCTTCATTTATTTTGGCCATCACCACCATCCTCCTCTTAGATTGTCAAACCCTAACCCTACCGTTTCCATAGCCTATGGCCAAACCCAAAACCTAGCCAAACCCTAACCCTAGCCTTACCTTGACCATGTAGGCCGAACCTTAAACCCAAACTTTGCCTTCCTATAGCCTTGTAGCCACAAACCCTAACCCAAATCTAGTTTAGGCCGAACCATTTGACCCCTCTAGTCCGAGCCTATTAGCCTTTAGGCTAACCCTTCTCAAGTATTTTACAAAATATAATTTTTCTACTTTTATTTTTCTCTGTGAATTATTTGTTTACGCATGGAATTTATTTTATTTTGAAAAGCGTCGGATTTGGATTCTCCTCTCACTCAAGTTTGTCTGTAATTTGTCGTGCTTGTCGTAGTCGTTGTGTTGCGTTTTGAATCACTTCTCTAACCAAAGAAAGGTGGGAAATCACTCTTGACAACGTACTTATATTTTGGTGAATTGATGATAATGGAATTGTATGGATTTGTATGTGCAAGTTAAGAAATTTCACTATTGAATATTATTATGTTATTTCATATCATATTTTACCTGTTATGATCATATGCCATGATATATTGAATATTATTATGTTATTTCATATCATATTTTACCTGTTATGATCATATGCCATGATATATTGAATATTATTATGTTATTTCATATCATATTTTACCTGTTATGATCATATGCCACGATATATTGAATATTGTTATGTTTATTTAATATTCTGTAATCATACTGCAAGTTCCTTCACTATGTATTGAAATGATACATATCTGAATGATTTTTAGATTAAGGAAAATTGTTATGGGCTGAAATGATAGGCCTAAGCAATTTTATTTGACTTGGGATTGCGGGTTTGAAATGATATAAAACCTGGAAAATTAATAAATTGCAGATTGAAATGATATATGTCTGTATTTACTTGAGCCTAGGGTAGATAATTTTATACAGACTCTATGGTTGATTTAAAATGATTTTCTAAAAATTATTAAGTATTTTGGATTTCTATATATGAATCTCAACTAAAATTTAATGTAATAATTTCTGTGAATTTGTTTACATGAGTTAAATTTTTTATAAGAAATAAATAGTTGGAAATGTAAATTTTGGAATCTAATTTACAGAATGAAGGTTAATTGAAATTTAATAATCCGATTTGACGTAAAAATGGTATTTTATTCTAACCTATAAATTGTAAGTTTTAATTCATGTAATAGTGATTAAAATGATAAATGGTTTTTGAGAAGAAAGAAAAATGTAAGTTAAAACGTACATTTGACATGTAAGTTTTTAACTAATGTAATGGTATAACTTGGGTAATTAAAATGATAAATGTTATTTACTAAAAGAAAATAAAGTTTAAGTTAATAACGTACTTTTAACTTAGCATAAGAAATTTCAGCTTTAAAATTTGACATTTTAGTAACAAAGTTATTTAACTAAAGGTGTGGTTTTTTTAATGACCAAATAGCTAAAATTAGAGTAATAAAATAAGAATGATATAATGACTATGATAAAAACCGCAAAGTGGAAATTAGTCACAAGGGCCTTTTTAGCAAGTGCAATTAGTTTCTGGGACACACAACTGAAATAATTACTTTTAAGGACAAAATGCAAAATAATTAGTTTCTAAGGCCTAAAAACCTAAGAAATTATGTCCTTGAAAGTAATTAGACTGCTGACTTTGTCCTTAAAGGTAATTATTCTGCTAACTTTGGCCTTGAAATTAATTTTTATGGATGTGTGTCCTAGAAACTAATTGGACTGCAAAGTTTGTCCTTCTAGTGAAATGCCCCAACCACAAATATATGTACCATTTGATTTTTATAAACTATCGTAGCAGGAAGTATTATGGAAACAAATCAAAACTGCTGCGATTTCTTACGGTAACAATTCAAAACTGCTGCGATTTCCTTACTGTAACAATTCTGCACTGCTGCAGATTCTTACAGTAACAATTCTGCACCGTTGCGAATTCATACATTAGCATTTCTGCACCATTGCGAATTCTTACAGTAGCATTTCTGCACTGCTGCAAATTCTTATAGTAGCATTTCTGTACTGCTGCGTTTTCTTAAAAGTGACATTTCCAGAATGCTACAAAATTTTCTAAAGGGTTATGGTCCCGAATGTATGGTTCTAAAAGTTACGTTTTAAGGTGCTATGATTTCTACATTTTTACATTTCAAAAGGGGTTATAATTAAATGAATTTGGAAGTGTACGACTATGGAAAAATGAATAATATTTTAAAAGAACAATGATATGGAATTTATATGGTTTTGAAATGAATATGTTTAATATGAAATATAAACCATTTGAAATTGAATAACCACGGGTTATAATAACGTTTGGTTGTTAAAGAGACCGGGATCAGATATGGGCATACTCTCTGTCGATACCGAAAACCACTTTAACAACTGTGTACGCGGTGGAGATTCCAGAATGAAGTAGGATGGTGGCGACGATCCTAAAGGTATATTTACGTGGACCTAACTCCCGTGAGTTAGCATAAGGTGGCTAAAATAGGAACAATCGACGGGCCAAGGAGGTAGCTCCTCCGATCGGACCCACTTCATCGTTAGCAATTCTATTACTTTGTGATTGATTTGGTGCGCACCTTTGATTTAGGAGTATGGATCGAGTTGGGCGGTAGTTGCGGCTATGCGTTACCAACAGTCCGGAAGTGTAATTGGTATATCTACCATGGCATTGCCTAGTTGTGCCGTGTCACCTACCTTAGCGCGCCTTCTACGAGTTTGTTTTATGTCGTACCTATGTGGTATCCTCTGGCGGCTCCAGTTTACGGGGAGTTACGGTACTGTATAGACTATTAGTATTATAAAAATGTGTTAAGGTGGAAAATGTAACGCCTTAACGCTATTTTAATAGTTTACTTTACTTTAGACATTATTATAATAGCGTATATTACTACATAGTAGATAGTTTAACGGATCCTTAGAGGATGGGCGATCCCAAGCATCCTTTAAGTTACTGATGCATTTCTTTTACAGTTCACTTGAGTTTATTTACATTTTATAAGTATGTATGTCCTGGCTCGAGTGTTTTGTGTTTTTGCTTTACGCTCGGGTCAGCCTGAGTTTCACAGCTTTGGTTTCATCTTTTTGGAGCTAGAGATCCGCCGGAGATTTAGCTATCTACCGGATATTTCTATTCTAGTTATTTCCACTCAGCTTTTGCTTTTGTAGTAGAGAACTTATGTACCTTGAATTTCCAAATGTATTGGTTTCAGACTTTGGTATTATGTATTAGTTTAGAGACTTTATATCTAGTAGCTTCATGAACTACTATGTTTATTTTATTCCGCTGCGAGTTATTCTCATATTCTGTGTCTGTGATTCTATGGTTGATTTTATTTGCCCCAAATTTTATTAACCATCCGTTGTTTGAATTATTCAAGTCCAACATGTGTGGTTTTATTGTCGATTTGAATGGTCCAAAATGGCGGGATGTTACAGTTGGTACCAGAGATTTGTTTTTTTGGCAAACCTTAGCCTACGGGGCAAAAACTCATTAGAGATAGGGTAGAAATACCATAGAATGAGTAAAATCTATCTTAGAATCATTCTTTGCGAGAGAACGTATTTTCAAGTATAAAATGGTTTTCAACTGATTTTCAAATTATTTTTTCAAAGATTATTTTGGATATAAAAATTTTCTTGGTTTTAAAATCTAATTTTCTTAGAATTTCCTTCTTTTTGAATCCATCTTTTTTAATAGGATTCTTTGATTAGGATTTCCATTCTAGTTGAATCTTGTCTTTTGTCTTTCTCCTCTATCTTGATCCTAATATAGGATTTGTAAAAAGGTGAAACTCTACTTTTCCAACCATCGCTTTTCTGGTGATTTCTATGTTCTTTGTTTCGATGCTTTTGACATATTGCTTGGAGGAGATTGGCTGAAGATGCATGAAGCTGTTATTTCTTGTAAAGCCCGAACCGTTTCTCTTGTTGGTGATAAGGGTGATCCTTTGTTGATTCAGTGTCGTATGCCTCAGGAGTATGCAGGCAGTTTATCTATTCTCTTGATTCTTCCCCTAGTGATCTTGATTCTACTCCTATGGTCAAACTCTACCCCAATGTATTTGGTGAAGTCACTTTTTTACCTCCTAAACGGGAAATCGAATTCTATATTTATCTCATTCCTGGAGCTCGACCTGTAGTCCTTCCTCCCAGAAGAATGGCACCCCACGAGAAGGTTGAGTTGAGGAAGCAAATTGAAGACTTGTTCTCCAAATGTCTGATTAGACCCAGTCATTCCAAATGGGGAGCAGCGGTGGTTTTTGTCACTAAGTCTGATGGTTCTTTGAGGATGTGTGTTGATTATAGGGAGCTGAACAAGCTCACTATGAGAAACAGATATCCAATGCCTCGTATTAATGATATGTTCGATCAGCTTTATGGAGCTACTGTATTCTCTCAGCTTGATCTTGCCACCGGTTTCCACCAGCTCAGAATTGCCGAGGAAAGTATTCCCCAAACAGCTTTCTGTTCTGAGGATGGTTTCTTTGAATGGTTAGTTATGCCTTTTGGTTTGACTAACGCCCCATCCTTCTTTCTTGACCTTATGAACCGGGTTTTCCGTGATGTTCTTAATAAGTTTGTTCTAGTCTTCGTCGATGATATTCTTGTTTTCTCTAAGTCTAAGGCGGAACATGAAACCCATTTGAATTTTTTTCTGAAGACCCTTGGGAGTCATCAGTTGAAAGCCAAATTCTCAAAATGCCATTTCTAGAAAGATGAAGTCCGATTTCTTGGACATATAGTTTCTAGTGATGGAGTTTCTGTTGATCCAGTTAAGATCGTTGCGATCAATGTAAGTCTATCTTCTCTTCTTTCCTTTGTACATTAATTATTCTATCTCTTTCTCGGTTCTTATTTTCCCTATTCTATTTTAGAATTGGGAAACTCCTAGGACTCCATCTGATATCCGTAGTTTTCTGGGCCTTACCGGTTATTATCGGAGATTTATTGAGAATTTTGCTCGAATTGTTGCACCTCTCACTGCCTTGACTCGTAAGAATGCTAAGTTTAAATGGAATGATAAGTGTGAAGCTGCATTCAATGAGTTGAAGCGCAAGCTTACTTCCGCACCAGTTCTTACCGTTCCAAATGGAAATGAAGGATTAACGGTATACACGGATGCCAGTCGTGAAGGTTTGGGAGCCGTTCTAATGTAGGATGGGAAGGTTATCGCTTATGCCAGTCGTCAGTTGAAGACTCATGAAGCCAATTATGCAGCCCATGATTTGGAATTTCTTGCCGTAGTTTTTGCTTTGATGCTTTGGAGACATCATCTATTGGGAACTAAGTTTGAGCTCTTTACGGATTTTAAGCCTTTGAAATATATTTTCACTCAGAAGGACTTGAATCTGAGGCAATTTAGGTGGCTTGAGTTTCTAGCTTCTTATGACCTCGACATCAACTATACCCCTGGGAAAGCTAATGTTGTAGCCGATGCTTTGAGTCGAAAGAAGGCGATTTTGTGTCAGCTTGTTGTTTCTTTTCCTCTTATGGATCGCATTGTTGCTAAGCAGGATGAGGATAGGATAATTAGGCTTACTAAGGAGAATGTTCGTAACAGAGTTGCTGGTAATAGCCAAGATGGAAGCGGAGCTCAGATCGATGATAAAGGGATTTTGAGGATTAATAATCGGATTTATGTCCCGAATGTCGATGGATTGAGGCAAGAATTACTTCGGGAAAATCATCGGTCCAGACTTTCTATTCATCCATGTGTGACGAAGATGTACCATGATATGAAGAAGCTGTATTGGTGGAGGGGTATGAAGCGCGATATCTCCCTCTTTGTTAGTAGATGTGTGACTTGTCGGTAGGTTAAGGCTGATCATTAGAAGACCGCTGGATTATTGCAGCCTCTTGAGGTTCCCAATTGGAAATGGGAACAAGTTTCTATGGATTTTATTGATGGATTACCAAGGACTAGGGGAGGTAATGAAAGTATTTGGGTTATTGTGGATAGATTGACCAAGTCAGCTCATTTCATTCCGGTTAGGTCTAACCGTTCTACTTCTAGTTTAGCTGAGATTTATATGAGAGAGATAGTTCATCTTCATGGTGTTCCTGTTAGTATTGTTTGCGATAGAGACCCCATCTTTACCAGTCAGTTTTGGAAAGCTTTTCAGGAATCTTTAGGTACCCACCTGAATCTGAGCACTGCTTACCATCCGCAGACCGACGGTCAAACAGAAAGGGTAAATCAAATTTTATAAGATCTTCTTCGTGCCTGTGTCCTTGATTTTGGAGGATCTTGGTAAGATTATCTCCATCTCGTTGAGTTCACCTATAACAATAGTTATGAGGCTAGTATCGCAATGGTTCCATT
Source organism: Allium fistulosum (assembly GCA_030737815.1). Classification (NCBI taxonomy): domain Eukaryota; kingdom Viridiplantae; phylum Streptophyta; class Magnoliopsida; order Asparagales; family Amaryllidaceae; genus Allium; species Allium fistulosum. Next base: position 210,539,543 of record CM060902.1, on the reverse strand, counting down.
TGCTTCTCTTTATGGATGCCCTCGCAAATCTCCATTTTGCTGGATTAAATCCGGTAATTGTTTGGTTCTTGGTCCTGATATGATTCTAGAAGCATCTGAGAAGGTTGAGGAGATTAGGAGAAAGATGAGGATTGCTCAGGATAGACATAAGAAGTATGCTGACAGGCGTAGGAGGAGTTTGGAGTTTTCTGTTGGAGATCAGGTTTTCCTTAAGGTCTCTCCATTAAGAAATGTGATTCGGTTTGGACGGAAAGGGAAGCTCGCTCCTAGGTTTATTGGTCCTTTTCGCATCTTAGAGAGAGTGGGTTCCTTAGCTTATCATTTGGAATTGCCTAAGAAACTTTCTGGGGTGCAGAATGTGTTCCATGTTTCGCATCTTCGTCGATATCGTCATGATCCATCTTTGATTGTTCAGCCTTCTGCTCTCGAGAGTTTGGATGTTGAGCCAAACCTTACTGTCAAGAGGAAGCCACTTCGTATTATCGATAAAGGTACGAAGCAGCTTCGAAGAAAATCTGTCAACCTACTCAAAGTGCAATAGAGCACTGATGATCAGGATTGTTCTTGGGAAACGGAAGAGAGCATTCGTGCTTCGAATCTGGAATTGTTTGTTCCAGGTATTATTCGTTATCCTACCTTATCCTTCTTTGTTTTCTATGTATTTCTCCTTTTCGAGGACGAAAAGTTTTGAGTGGGGGAGAGTGTAACAACCCGCAAATTTTAAGAATATTTTTAATTAAAATTCATTTGAAACTTTGAGTATAATTATTTTAAAATTGATAGATTTGGAAATTTAATGTAATATTTTGGGATTTGATGTGAAATGTTCTTCCAAATTTAATAAAATAAAGATTTTTCTTAAAATGCAAATTTTGGTCAACTTCGGCCAAAGTTTGACTTTCTGTGAAAAATTTTAAATTTTGAATTTTTAACTTTTACTTTTTTTATGAAGATGAATTTAATTCTAACATTGTCCTTGTTTTTGTTTTGTTAAATTTTGTTTTCTACTTCTCAAAAACTTACAACTTTTGGCGTATTACACGCAGTTATTTTCTCTTAACATTTATCTTATTTACATTGTAACTTTGGGCTTGTACAAATGGGCTAGAAAACCCTTTAGTTAGATGAGAAGCCTATATAATATCCTAGGGTTTGTGATAGACTCTTCACTTTCATTTGTGCCTCCATAGAAGAAAAAAAACAATATAAGTTTCTTCTTCATCTTCCTCCTCAAAACCTTAGACCTTCTTCCTCTTTTCCTCTACAAATTTCCTCCTCCTTCCCTCCACAAATTTTGGCCACACCTATCTCCTCCTTCCCCTACCACAAACCCTAGCCAAAAACCCACTTCTCCTCCGTCCTTTTCGCCCTTTCCTCTTCACAAGTTTCAGCCCCTACCTCCTCTTCCTCCAACCAAAAACCTTATAGCCGAACCCCTTCCATTTTCCCCCTATTCTTCTTCATTTATTTTGGCCATCACCACCATCCTCCTCTCAAGTTGCCAAACCCTAACCCTAGCCTTGCCATAGCCTATGGCCGAACCCAAAACCTAGCCAAACCCTAACCCTAGCCTTGCCTTGACCATGTAGGCCGAACCTTAAACCCAAGACCTTGCCTTCCTCTAGCCTTGTAGCCACAAACCATAGCCTATAGACCAAACCCTAACCCAAATCTAGTTTAGGCCGAACCATTTGACCCCTCTAGGCCGAGCCTATTAGCCTTTAGCCTAGCCATTCTCATGTATTTTACAAAATATAATTTTTCTACTTTTATTTTTCTAGGTGAATTATTTGTTTACGTATGGAATTTATTTTATTTTGCAAAGCGTCGAATTTGGATTCTCCTCTCACTCAAGTTTGTCCGTAATTTGTCGTGCTTGTCGTAGTCGTTGTGTTGCGTTTTGAATCACTTCTCTTACCAAAGAAAGGTGAGTAATCACTCTTGACAATGTACTTATATTTTGGTGAATTGATTACAATGGAATTGTATGGATTTGTATATGCAAGTTAAGAAATTTCACTATTGAATATTATTATGTTATTTCATATCATATTTTACCTATTATGATCATATGCCATGATATATTGAATATTATTATGTTATTTCATATCATATTTTACCTGTTATGATCATTTGCCACGATATATTGAATATTGTTATGTTTATTTAATATTCTGTAATCATACTGCAAGTTCCTTCACTATGGATTGAAATGATACATACCCGAATGATTTTTAGATTAAGGAAAATTGTTATGGGCTGAAATGATAGGCCTGAGCAATTTTATTTGACTTGGGATTGTGGGTTTGAAATGATATAAAACCCGAAAAATTAATAAATTGCGATTGAAATGATATATGTCCGTATTTACTTGACCCTAGGGTAGATAATTTTATACAGACTCCGTGGTTGATTTAAAATGATTTTCTAAAAATTATTAAGTATTTTGGATTTCTATATATAAATCTCAACTAAAATTTAATGTAATAATTTCTGTGAATTTGTTTACATGAGTTAAAATTTTTATAAGAAATAAATAGTTGGAAATGTAAATTTTGGAATCTAATTTACAGAATGAAGGTTAATTAAAATTTAATAATCCGATTTGATGTAAAAATGGTATTTTATTCTAACCTATAAATTGTAAGTTTTAATTCATGTAATAGTGATTAAAATGATAAATGGTTTTTGAGAAGAAAAAAAAATGTAAGTTAAAACGTACATTTGACATGTAAGTTTTTAACTAATGTAAATGGTATAACTTGGGTAATTAAAATGATAAATGTTATTTACTAAAAGAAAATAAAGTGTAAGTTAATAACGTACTTTTAACTTAGCATAAGAAATTTCAACTTTAAAATTTGACATTTTAGTAACAAAGTTATTTAACTAAAGGTGTGGTTTCTTTAATGACCAAATAGCTCAAATTAGAGTAATATAATAGGAATGATATAATGACTATGATAAAAACCGTAAATATATGTACCATTTGATTTTTATAAACTATTGTAGTAGGAAGTATTACGGTAACAATTCAAAACTGCTGCAATTTCTTACGGTAACAATTCAAAACTGCTGCGATTTCCTTACTGTAACAATTCTGCACTGCTGCGGATTCTTACAGTAACAATTCTGCACCGTTGCGAATTCTTACAGTAGCATTTCTACACTGCTGCGAATTCTTACAGTAGCATTTCTGTACTGGTGCGTTTTCTTAAAAGTGATATTTCCAGAATGCTATAAAATTTTCTAAAGGGTTATGGTCTCGAATGTATGGTTCTAAAAGTTACGTTTTAAGGTGCTATGATTTCTAAATTTTTACGTTTCAAAAGGGGTTATAATTAAATGAATTTGGAAGTGTACGACTTTGGAAAAATGAATAATATTTTAAAAGAACAATGTTATGAAATTTATATGGTTTTGAAATGAATATGTTTAATATGAAATATAAACCATTGGAAATTGAATAACCACGGGTTATAATAACGTTTGGTTGTTAAAGATACCGGGATCAGATATGGGCATACTCTCTGTCGATACTGAAAACCACTTTAACAACTATGTACGCGGTAGAGATTCCAGAATGAAGTAGGATGGTGGCGACGATCCTAAAGGTATATTTACGTGGACCTAACTCCCGTGAGTTAGCATAAGGTGGCTAAAATAGGGGCAATCGACGGGCTAAGGAGGTAGCTCCTCCGATCGGACACACTTCATCATTAGCCATTCTATTACTTTGTGATTGATTTGGTGCGCACCATTGATTCGGGAGTGTGGATCGAGTTGGGCGGTAGTTGCGGCTATGCGTTACCAACAGTCCGGAAGTGTAATTGGTATATCTACCCTGGCATTGCCTAGTTGTGCCGTACCTATGTATTAAGGTCTGGAAGTTTAATTAGCCTAACGAGTTTGTTTTATGTCGTACTTATGTGATATCCTCTGGCGGCTCCAGTTTACGGGGAGTTACGGTACTGTATAAACTATTGGCATTATAATAATGTGTTAAGGGGGAAAATGTAACGCCTTAACGCAATTTTAATAGTTTACTTTACTTTAGACATTATTATAATAGCGTATATTACTACATAGTAGATAGTTTAACAGATCCTTAGAGGATAGGCGATCCCAAGCATCCTTTAAGTTACTTATGCATTTCTTTTACAGTTCACTAGAGTTGATTTACATTTTATAAGTATGTATGTCCTGACTCGAGTGTTTTGTGTTTTTGCTTTACGCTCAGGTCAGCCTGAGTTTTGCAGCTTTGGTTTCATCTTTTTGGAGCTAGAGATCCACCGGAGATTTAGCTGTCTACCTGATATTTCTATTCCAGTTATTTCCACTCAGCTTTTGCTTTTATAGTAGAGAACTTATGTACCTTGAATTTCCAAATGTATTGGTTTCAGACTTTGGTAATATGTATTAGTTTTGAGACTTTGTATCTAGTAGCTCCATGAATTACTATGTTTATTTTATTTCGCTGCGAGTTATTCTGTGTCGGTGGTTGATTTTTTTTGCCCCAAATTTTATTAACAATCTGTTGTTTTGAATTATTCAAGTCCGACATGTGTGGTTTTATTGTCGATTTGAATGGTCCAAAATGGTAGGATATTACACCATAGGCAATCAGGGGCAAGGAAGATAGACCATAGCTTCTTGGAGACTTGGAGACCCTATCATGTATTACTTCTTTTTATTTCCAGCTTTTTGTTTTTTTGTACTAGCACTATATTGAGGGAAAGTTTGAGTTTGTACTCTGGTTTTTCTGAAGAGACTGAGATTTTATTTTCATAAGACAATTGTATTTGGTATTTGGAACATATGTGGTTTGTATGAAGTATTTATGAAGTATTAATTTTTAAATCACTTATTGTTTTTAATTACTTCCGCTGTGTTATTATCTATCTATTTTGTCTTGTGAATCTTAGCCTCTGCTAGCTTTAGTTATACCTACAACGCATCACATCTTTTAGTGGGTATACTAAGGGGTGTGGGGTGTTTCACAGATGCTTGTGGAATTATCTTAGGAGTAGTGTTAATGCAGAGAGGGCGAGTGATAGCTTACATATCAAGGCAATTGAGGCCACATGAGGTTAGGTATCTAATTCTTGAGTTAGAGTTGATAGCGATAGTGTTTGCTTTGACGATTTGGAGACATTACTTGTTGGGAGAATAGTTCGAGTTGTATATGGACCACAAATACCTTAAGTATTTATTCTCTTTGAAGGAGTTTAATATGAGGCAACATAGATGGTTATAGTTCTTGGTGAAATATGATTTCAGAATAGAATATACACCACAGAAGGAGAACAAGGTTGTTGATGTTTTGAGTAGGAAGCATCATAATGGAGTGGTAGCCATGATTGAAGAATTGAAGACGTTGGAGATATTAGCCTCTTCTAAAGTACACTATAGGAAAACTAGTATATCGAGTAAAGATCTAGGTATGTTGGAAAGTTTGGAGGTATGTCTAGCACTTGTGGAAAGGATTGTTGTAGAAGGAGGACCCACCGATTGTCGAAAGGATTAGGCAACTAATGATGGGGGAAGATGTTGAAGGTCTAAAAGAATTCGGGATAGACATAAAGGTATGTCTTTGAATGAAAGGAAGGTTGTTTTTTGGATGTACTAATGTGCATGTAAAAACATATATTTTTACTCTTATACTTAATCTTCTTTCATTAAAATAATGGATATATTAAGGTATTTTCACATGTTTTGACCAATATATAAAAATGTTTCAAATCATCATCCAACCATCTACATTTGGGCAAAACGGTAATTTTGCATGTATGCATTAATTTTGAGAAAATTTACTTTAATATTTTAATTTTATTTTATCGAAAATTAATTGCGAATTGGAAGAAGCTTCGTGGATGTATGCATGCATATGTTTTGGAAGCCAAAGAAAGAAGACAAGAAAGAATTAATTCTTTACGGAGAGGCCCACTTACCCACTTAAAAATGGACCACAATTAAAAGAAAAGCACTTGTTAGTGGGGATTAATTAATCATTAGTGATTATTTAGAGACCACACAAAGTTAATGGTAGTTTTGGTAGCACCATAAAATATATTAGGGTTTCAAACTTGTATAAATACGCTCTTATGATTTATGAAAAGTATGCATAATGTAGCCAAAAAATAGAAATAAGAGCTCTCTTCTCTTTAATGGCTTCTTAGCCTTTTCTTTTATGTAATTTTATTTCATGCTTTTCTTTTGTGTTATTTTATTTCATACAAGTAGATTAGATCTCTTTTATGCAAATTAGTGTAGATTTATTTTTATGCAATTAATTAGCTTTAATAACCTGCCTTTTCGACCTACGAAAGTCAGCGCTTAATACATCCACATATTAGAATGCCGAGCATCCAAGTGTTGTAAAGACAAATTGTTAGGGTAAAAATAAAAGAAAATGAACAGGAAAAATAGAATCTCACAACGGAATGAAACATATAATATAACAAAGACAATAAAAGTTGTCTCTCTAAGATACAAGGTATAAGAGTTTAAAACAAACCTCATCTGCTTGGACAGTTATAACTTCCTAACCTTACAATTGCTGACGGGTATACATAATAATACAATAGAAAATAAAGATAATACGATAGGTGAACATCCAGCTCTACTCCATGAGCTCATGTCCCACCAACGACAACCTGGAAAATCTCGATCTAGCCTGAGCATTATAATAAAAAAAACATCTGAATCATTCTAGAAAACCAGCGTGAGAAAACTCAAGAAATATGATGAACAATATGTCAGACCATGCCACTAAACATAGAATGTGTTTTACCTCATAAGAACAACATCCATGCATGAAAGAATGAAAACAAGTCAAAAAAAATCCCAAACTTGAACAAATCGGCTCAAACAAGATTAAAATTCAAATTTAAAGAATGGACACAAATAATTAAACATAGATTAGAGCACAATGCACTTCTCGATGCAATTAAGAAAAGATTAATTCCAAGGTCCAAATCAAAAGTAGGAGAATGAATTTATCCAACATGACTAAGAGAGTGCACCCTCCTACACTAAAAGTATACCTCTAAATAAAATATACTTGAGAGCCCATGCAAAACACACATCACTCTCGGGAACTTCCAAGCAAGACTCTTGCGAACAACATTCGAGAATCCAAATACATCCACATCACCATATGCATGCAACCAAAACCTCTCTAGATAGATGTGAATATACCTAATTGGTGCGACCCACGTGGTTTTGCCCCCACTCGCTCTTTGGTTTTAGTTATCTCCGGTGCTGGATGCCAATTGCTTAAAACGAGCTATAAATCATCTTAGATTGAAGAAACACAAATAAGGATATCAATGCTCTAAATGAGAAAGAAATCATCTTGAACCGATGAAGTACAAAGAAGGATATCAAAATCGATAGTCAATGAATAACCTGCCGGGGATCACAAAAATGATAGTCAATGAATAACACTTATAAAAACACTCTTTAAAATATTATTTTAAAGGGCTAACTATATTTTTAAGTTTATTAAAAAGAAAGATAAAAAAATGTCGTTAAAACATTGTTTACTATAAACCCGAAAACTAATTACACATAGCTTCATTTTTAAAACAGTCGTTTTAAAAACGTTTTCATTTATAAAATATCATTTATAAATTAAATTATAATTATCTTTAAAACATAACTCATCCAAATATTTAAGAATATCAACACTTATTAAGTCAAGTAACAAGTTTTCTTAACAACTTTACGAAATCATTCGTTATAACAGTTATATAATCCATGAATTCTTTTCTCAATTCTCAGAAAACATTTATTACAACAAAGGTATTGCAATCTATGCTTCTGTTTCACTTTAAATAACCTCAAAAATACTTGAAATACAATTTTTAAAACATCTATTTAAAATATTAATTAGAAAGAAAATCTCAAGTTTAATATATTAATACTTAGAACTATTTCCTTTACTTATTTCTAAATAAAAACTTATTCTTCGATAACTTATATCAAATCATTTAAAATATATAAATTTCAAACCACTTTTAAATCTCTAATATATATGTTAGAAAATTTCACTAAAAGGATTGAAGAAGAAAAATCAAGTTTAAAACCATTTTCTAAAAGTTGGATATAATGCTGCAAAACTGCTGCTAAAAGAGTATGGAAAATTCCCTTAAATCGATTCTTTTCAAATTGGAATTTTCTCCACATTTTACAAAGCATGAGTATTATATTCTATTTTTATAACAACATACCATGATTCTTGTATGTATTCACAAAAATACAAAGACTTTGAAGTCAACAAAAAACCATTTGAAAGTTGTTTTAAAACTTGACTTTCGAACTGCAAAACCGCGGCCAAAACATTTCTAACTTTTAAACACTTTAGAGTAAGGAGTTATAACCTTTTCCGATCCATAAAAAACTTGGTTCAAACAACATTTTAAAAGTGCAAAATCGCAACCAAAAATTTAATGATGCAAACATAAGCACGTAAGAAACTAACAAAGATTGAAAAGGGAGTTTCATAAGTGTTTGTAGCGATCGTCACTATAACGACACTTTCGCAAACAACCAATTAATCACACATATATTTCAATCAAACTTCAATATAAGCAACATAAGTATAAAATAAATCAACATTGGCTAGAAATCCCATAGGTTCTCTCTACAAAAGTCTCCTATAAATCTCATATGTGTATGTTCTTCAAAGATGTTCCATAGCGACCTATTCGTTACGAATGCACTTCAACTTTCTTTATCTTTTGTTCCCTGCAACACAATGGTTATTTAAGCAATATACCCAGGCATAAACGAAAATTTATAGTTTACAATATTTTATCAATTTAAAACCACTTTAAAGTGAGATTAATTCACTTTCAAACCCAAGATGAAGCTATCACTTCCTACCACAACAAAGCAACAACACACTACTTCCTACCATCAATCAAACAAGCCACCAAACTAGCTCCAAATTCTACCTCCCTCCAAAAGCCTACAGCCAAGCCTAGAAAGGCCCAAAATACTCACGGCCAAGCTTTGAAATGAGGGAATGGCTCCAAAACTTTGACCTTAGCAAAATGGTAGTGATTGCAAGGTTGTTATAGGGTCATATAAGAAACTTAAGGAGAAAATGAGGTGTTTTGGTATGGTTTTACTTTAGAAAATAATAAAGTGAAGAGAAAAGAAGAGAGCTCAAATGTAACGACCCAGAATTTTGAACAAATTAAATTTGAAATATTTAATTTATTTTAAATATTTGAATGATGATTTAATTTGAATCCCCGATTTAAATTTGAATTTGACGATTAAATTATATAATTTAATCTATTGAGAGTTGAATAAAATTTGTATCTTCAATTTTAAGCTGAAGAAAAATATTCCAAAAGCTTTTAAAATTCATATTTATAAAACTGAAGATAATGGAACTCTCAGAATCGAATTTAGAAGTGATCTGTTCAGTTTTGAATTTTAAACGTTTGAATCGATATTTAAAAATAGCCGTCCGAGGCGCAGTCTCGGAATTCGACGAAACCAGTTTCATTGGGTCCGTAATATTGAATTATTGTCGGATTTCAATTTTCGTATTTTTCGGAGTTGTCGTGTGATCGTACGACAAGCAAACGCGCTGAAATTTAAATTGAAAATTGTTTGATTTAAAATGCTATCTTCTCCATACGATCGAATTTGGACTCGAAACCTTTTTCAACGCGTTCGGAATAGGGGATAAACATTAGGGACGCCTGGCGGCACGCCGAAATCGGAGTTCAATACTGTTAGTTATACGATACGGGGTATTTTGAAAAAAAAAAGAAAAAGAGAAAAAAATAATAAAACAACAGACCACACCCAACCCTTATCTCTGCAAACCCACGTCCCCACGATGTCTTCTGCAAAAATCACGTCTTCCCCCTCTCATTCGAAATCAGTTCCGTCCTCCATCCCTTTTCATTACAAAAGCAAAACCCAAGCCGTTATCCCATTTCTCTCTGCAAACAAAAATCAAAATCGATTCAAAGGGGATTGCGATCGCGTGAAGCCTGGAGGGAAGTCGCGTGGAGCAGAAAGGCGAGGCGGCAACGTTGTCGCGATTCCAGTTCGAAAATCGTGGGGTTTGTCGACGATGCTAATAGGGTTTAGGCACGCGCGAGCGCAGGGGCAGGCGAAACTCGATGGCGCGACGATGATTTGTCGATCGCGATTTGGGGAGATAGGCGAGTGCTTGTCGCGATGGCGGCCGCGACTTGAAGGGGTTCGACTTTTTTTTCTCGAGGCGCTCGCGTAGGGGTCGTTCGCGACCATGCGGCAGCGATTGCAGGAGAAAGCGGCGTGGGCTCGTCTGGGTAGAGGTGGTCGATGTCGCAACCATGGATGTTCGGCAGGACAGCTTCGTTCAAAGCACTGGATGGAGTGGCTCAATCGAGTTATGGCAGTTGGGTCATGTTCGCTGAGCTTTGAGGTAGCAGTTTGTTTTATTTATTGTTAAGTTAGTTTAAATTTTGAGGATAAGATTTAGGGAAAAAAAATATATATATTTAAGTGATTAATTTGATGAATAAACATATTTAATTTATTGAGCCACTAAAAGATTTTTTAAGAGGAAAATCTTTGGTTTAAAATAAATTTATTAGTTAAAATTTAAAACTATCAAATGGAAATTAATTATTCAAATTGTTCGAATATTAATAAATTTTATAAATATTTATACAAGGTATAAATCAAGAAATAGAGTCAAGCTGGAATAAAATGGATGACGAATAAAAAGCTAAGGTGAGATCTTCTCACTCAAAATATAGGTTATATTGCAGTTATTGATTTGACTGATTTGATTGCTATTGGATGTGGTATTAGATATAGTAGGATATATCTATTATATATAGCAATATATACATATTGGCATATGTATATATTGGATTGATGATTTCCCGCCTTGTATAGCGGATGAGACCCTATTGCGCCGTTAGTAAGCGGATTTATAAAAACCTATATACCGCGATAATTCCGTACTGGAGCGGAATTGGTATTGTGCTAACATCTTTGGATGCAGGGAAACAGGTTGGAGGGATCCAACTGGACCCCTCACATTTGATTGAATTTATTTCTACTGTGATGTGATAATCTGTGAATGATTATATTGATCATATTGATGCCTGGAAATTGTTGAAAGCTAAAATTTAGCTGAATGGATGTTTTGACATCATTGGATTCCAAAGATAAACGAAATTGAATTTTTGAAATTCAAGTAGAAAATTTCTAAGTGAATTAAATTTAGAAATTTAATAAATTTGAAGAAAAGAATTTAAAAGAATAAAAGTCGATTTTTAAAATCTTATTGAATAAATTCGAAGAAAGGAATTTTAAAGTATAAAAAAAGTTAATTTTTATATTCTTATCGAATTAATTCCAGAATCAAGTGAAAACGTTAAATAAATGAATTTCGTATAATAGTGATTTTAAATTGAAGAATTTAATTAAAATTTGGATTTCTAAATAGTTGGAAAAAGAAAAAAAAAGATTTATTTTCTTTAAGAGGAATTTGTTTAAAATGAAATAAGTTGGAAGTCCAATTATAAATTTAATTGGCAAATTGAAACAAGTTTAGAAAAAATCAATATAAAATGATTTGGGATGGGAAATTAATTTAAAAGTGAATATTGGGGAATGTGGATTTAAAAATGGAAATGATGTTAAAATGGGTTTATTTACAGTTTGTAAAGTTTAAAAGAACGATTTCTTTTAAAATAAATAAATTATAAGTATTTACCTTATAATATGGATTTTTGATGTATACGTTGAGTTATAAAATTGAATGGGTTATTAAAGGAAATTTATAAAATCGAAGTTGTTATAGAATAGAAAATAGAATTTATAAACGTTGTTTTATAAATTCGAAATCAATTGGATTTGATAAATTAATTATAGAAGGACATTAAAGAAGATATATTCGCGATTTTAAATAGCGAATTTTTATTGAAATAAAATGTGTAGAAAAGACTGAAATGTGGTTAGTGAAGTATATTCACGATTTTGGACAGTGAATATATTTTTAAGTAAAATGGATAGGGTTTTGGGGAAAGCGATATTATGAAGTGAAGTTAATTGTTTTTAAAGATATTTTAAAACGTGTGAACTATCGAAATCATAGATTTCAACATTTATTGTTGAAATAGACGTTTTCGAGAAATAAGGAAATGGTGGACTATAACACTGTTGTTATAGTAAATGATTTCCGAAAGGAAATATTTTTAATGTAGTATTGGGATTTATATATCTATCTAAATTTCGAATCCCTATACTAGTGATTTTGAGTCGTCGTAACGATGTTTTACGCAACATTCGTTTTGCCTCAAATAGATGTTAAAATGTATGATTTCCTTAAAGAATGAATATATACTTAATATTGATTTAAGTATATCGAATATTTTCAAATGTTGAAAATAAATGATTTGGGAATTACTTATTATTAAATAAGTATGGAAATGCTTTTCCAAAATGAAATGAAGTGTTTTTGAGAATTTATCTTCTTAAAGATAAATCGAAAGTGAATATTTGAAAACGATTGAAAATCGAATATCTGTAGATATTTTGAAAATATAAATTCACTATGGAATTTATAAAAGGAAAGGGAAACTGTTTAGAAAAATAAACGTTGATTTATTTTTAAAGTGTGGAAATTATATATCTAGTAAAGATATTTTTGGAAGATAAATAATTTGGAAAATTATTTGGAATCTGATGATGTTGCGCATCTTTATTGATAGTTAAATAACCGACTATCAATAATTACCTTGAATGACATTTGTTGAGAATTGAATGAATTTGAATGCCACACTTATTTTTGAATAATCGCTCACTATTCGGGTTAGCCGGGAAAGGACCATGGGGTCGTATAACCCATTCCGAATATGTGATACGTCGTTTTGAATCGCATTCGAAGACCGGTGTTGAAGACCGGATATTTTTGAAAACGGAAGGATTACCGTCGAGTTACTCTACATCGACTGATCTTCGATTTAGAGGTTTTATCACCCTTAGTGACGGGAAGTCCTGACGTGATTGGAAATTATCCGGATGTGCAAGGGCTTCGTGAGAAGTGCCTTCGGTTCTGTTCGATCCCGGAACAGACTTGTATGGATGTGTGTCTGACGTTACACTTTGAGATGTAAAGCTGATTTCTTTCAAATACATTTCTGTTGGTGGCGGAGAATTTATTCTCTTAGCTTAACACCCTTCTCTGAGACGTACGAGCTCAGAGGTTATGTAGTTGAAATTTATCAGCGATATATCCCAACTTGGTAACGTGGCATACTGAGTGTTGCTGTGAAATGATCAGTGTTTGATCATTTGTGATATGATCATTTGTTTGATCTTATATCTTTGTGATCATAGGTTGATCATTTTGTTTGACCCGAAGCAGGGCTTTTTGAGAAAGCGTAGCTTTGTGGACGAGACTTCGTCGAGCCTCACACCCCAGAAATGGTCGAAACAGGAAGAATGCAGCAAGGTTCTAGGGAGTAGCGCCCCTTAGTGTATGTCATTCCTTCTGGATAGAGGTGGTATCATGGTATGGAGCCCAGATACTTAACCTATGTGGTTGCTGCATTATTATCTATGTGGTTTGTTGGAAATCGGGGATCCTCGGGAAGATCGGTTACGATCGGGGGATGGCATACGTGTGTCAGTAGTTACCTATTTTTGCAGAGGTAACCCGGCCTTGTGTTGGCAGAGATCCGGTTAGGTTCTCGGGTCGTCTATTCCAGGGACGTACCCATCGTGGATAGGAAGTTCCTTAGCCTGACCATTTGTTGGAAATCCAAACTCCAATACGAACTTTGTACGGTATTAGTTGTAGAACCTGCCATTTACGTACGGTGGTCACCACTGTTTAGATGGTAGCTATAGTAGGCATACGATACTGGTCGTATGTTGGCTAAGATTAATATTATACTTTCGAAATGTTTTCTACACTATGCACTAATAATAATATCAAAAAGAAATTGATTTTGCGTAGTAAGCATCTTTGACTATCATAAGAAGAAATCTCCTCCAATTCTGCGTTTGCATTGTGTGTGTGGTGGGAGGTCTTATGGTAGTTTCATTTTCCAAAAGCATTTCGAATTGACTTTAAATCTTCTTGTAGTTATAAAGATAAACTGTTTTACGATCTCACACCAGTCACCATGACTGACTCGGAGTTTATTGTTCCCTTCTAAACTCTGGGTGCCCACCAATTTCCACACGGGCAGCCTAGAGTTATGTTATTAGGTTATCTGGATATTCTGGAGCTTTGGAGATAAGCTGGATGGCGAGACGTAGTATGTGTATCTGATATTATTTATTCCGCTGTGTATTCTGTATGAGGACAAGTTTATATAACTGTCCATTGTTGTATATTGACTCTGATTGATGTATGTATAAACTGATATAGTTCTTTGTTTTAAAAGACTAGTGTTTATCTATTATATATTGTTCCGCTGCGATGTGTAAGATTCTGATATTGTTTTCTGTTCTGATGTGTTTTCTGTTGTTCTTCTTCCTTCTTTCTTCTCTTTTTCTTCTATCTTCTTCTTATTCTACTTTTTCTTTTTTTAAAACCCTCACTATTGGAGTTTCCGGCAATCGATTGCTCGGCAGTCGATAAAGTGAGTATCGATGTCGAATTTTCGAAAGTCGAAAAATCCGGTATGTGACAAAGTGGTATCAGAGCATATGGTTAAGCGACAACCCTGCTCTGTTGGGTGTTACTCATTAGAGATAGAGTCAGTAGTACTCTAGAATGAGTTGCGTGTAATAATAGATATGAGCGCGTATTTGTTATTGAATATATAAAATTGTTTTATATTGTGATGATTGATTTATTGAGTGGTATATGGATTCTGGTCAATACGAGTAATTAACGATCATTGATAGGGATCTCTAAACACTCGAATAGAACAATTCGGCACAGTATTGTTTTAAAATAGGGTGAATGGAATAATTTTTGCCCAAAACTATTTTTGTATAGAAAAGAAATAATTTTCTATGAATTATTATAGTATATGGATGCTTGGTTGTTAGGAAAATAATAACATTGAAATGTTATCATTATTATATGAATTTGAATAAGAAATAAAGTAATAACCAAAGATTTAAGAAATAAAATTCACATATAAATGAAATTTGAGAATGTAAATTATAAATGTGAATTGTAATTTAAAACGGAATTCCAGAGAAGTTTTTGGAAATGTTTTGAAAAGAATTTGAAATTTTGGTAGATTTGGAAAGTTTAAATCTAATGTTTTGAAAATGAATTTCAAAGGTTTGAAAAGTATTTTGGAAGAGATGAAAGCTCTAAACTCTTTTAGGTCGTTGGAAAATCATTCCGATGATGGTGGCCACATCATTAGAATTCATTTTCGGGTTTCCAAAGGAGAAATTGCTGCCAAATTGTTTTAAATGAAAGTTGTTTGGAAAATTGAGTTTTGTTTTGAAAATTCAAAAGATAAATTTGAATTGTTTTCAAAATGGTTTTGAAAGGTTGAAAGGACTCTGGAATACTGTATAAGAATATTTATGGAATATGATTGAATTGATAACTTATACAAATAAAAATTGTTAATGTAAATTATGTAATTGTGATTGGAATTAAAGTTCATTAACAAATGAAATATACAAATGTGAATTGAAAGTATAAGGAAATAAATTCATATATGAATAAAAATTATGAATATGAATTATAAATATGATTCATAAATGAAAATGGAATTCAAAGAGGATAATTGAAGGTAAAATTCATAATGGAATTGTGAATGGGAATGTATAAATGATTGTATAAATCAAGATGTAAATAAGTTGATAACGTATAGAATATTTAAAATCTGATTGGAATGAGATTCAAATTGTAAATGAATGAATTGGTGGATAAATTTGCAAGTGCAAGAAAATGAAATTCAATATTCAGAAGTTGAATTGGATCCAAATTAGAATTGAAATTGTGAATTAAAATTTCAAATGAATGTGAAATGTAAAATGGAATGAAAATGAATATGTATAACTTCAACAGTAAATGATATAAGCAGTTTATATTGAAAATTTGTAATAAAATTTACAAAATGGTTTGAATATATGTAACTAGATATTATGGCTAGTAGGATATACAGGTGTAAAGGAATTTGGATTTGATTTCACAAATAATTTGAATTGCTCGAAAAAGGTACGTATTTGAGTTTTAATATGAGTTTTTGATGGTTTCTCTCTAGCCGCTTGGCTTTTTCTTTTTCTTTTTGAAATCTGAGAGTCCGTAGGGACGTTTTGTAGTCGTACCGTATTAGCCGCGCAAAGGAGACGCTGGCGAAATTTTTCGAAAATTTCGAGTGTTAGAAAATTTTTGAGAAAATTTTGAAGTTAAAATTTGAATTTAAACTTAAATTTTAATTGTTAAGGAAAACAATGATGTTTGAAAACTATAGAAGGTTTAGAAATTTAGTTGAATGATAACGAATCTTTAGTAGAAAGATTTGTTTCGATAATTTGATAAAACTATTGAATTGGGAAAGATAGTAGACGAGTTAAGGACATTTTTTCCTAACTTGTAATTTCGAGGACGAAATTCTTTTAAGGAGGGAAGTTTGTAACGACCCAGAATTTTGAACAAATTAAATTTGAAATATTTAATTTATTTTAAATATTTGAACGATGATTTAATTTGAATCCCCGATTTAAATTTGAATTTGACGATTAAATTATATAATTTAATCTATTGAGAGTTGAATAAAATTTGTATCTTCAATTTTAAGCTGAAGAAAAATATTCCAAAAGCTTTTAAAATTCATATTTATAAAACTGAAGATAATGGAACTCTCAGAATCGAATTTAGAAGTGATCTGTTCAGTTTTGAATTTTAAACGTTTGAATCGATATTTAAAAATAGCCGTCCGAGGCGCAGTCTCGGAATTCGACGAAACCAGTTCCATTGGGTCCGTAATATTGAATTATTGTCGGATTTCAATTTTCGTATTTTTCGGAGTTGTCGTGTGATCGTACGACAAGCAAACGCGCTGAAATTTAAATTGAAAATTGTTTGATTTAAAATGCTATCTTCTCCATACGATCGAATTTGGACTCGAAACCTTTTTCAACGCGTTCGGAATAGGGGATAAACATTAGGGACGCCTGGCGGCACGCCGAAATCGGAGTTCAATACTGTTAGTTATACGATACGGGGTATTTTGAAAAAAAAAGGAAAAAGAGAAAAAAATAATAAAACAACAGACCACACCCTACCCTTATCTCTGCAAACCCACGTCCCCACGATGTCTTCTGCAAAAATCACGTCTTCCCCCTCTCATTCGAAATCGGTTCCGTCCTCCATCCCTTTTCATTACAAAAGCAAAACCCAAGCCGTTATCCCATTTCTCTCTGCAAACAAAAATCAAAATCGATTCAAAGGGGATTGCGATCGCGTGAAGCCTGGAGGGAAGCCGCGTGGAGCAGAAAGGCGAGGCGGCAACGTTGTCGCGATTCCAGTTCGAAAATCGTGGGGTTTGTCGACGATGCTAATAGGGTTTAGGCGCGCGCGAGCGCAGGGGCAGGCGAAACTCGATGGCGCGACGATGATTTGTCGATCGCGATTTGGGGAGATAGGCGAGTGCTTGTCGCGATGGAGGCCGCGACTTGAAGGGGTTCGACTTTTTTTTCTCGAGGCGCTCGCGTAGGGGTCGTTCGCGACCATGCGGCAGCGATTGCAGGAGAAAGCGGCGTGGGCTCGTCTGGGTAGAGGTGGTCGATGTCGCAACCATGGATGTTCGGCAGGACAGCTTCGTTCAAAGCATTGGATGGAGTGGCTCAGTCGAGTTATGGCAGTTGGGTCATGTTCGCTGAGCTTTGAGGTAGCAGTTTGTTTTATTTATTGTTAAGTTAGTTTAAATTTTGAGGATAAGATTTAGGGGAAAAAATATATATATATTTAAGTGATTAATTTGATGAATAAACATATTTAATTTATTGAGCCACTAAAAGATTTTTTAAGAGGAAAATCTTTGGTTTAAAATAAATTTATTAGTTAAAATTTAAAACTATCAAATGGAAATTAATTATTCAAATTGTTCGAATATTAATAAATTTTATAAATATTTATACAAGGTATAAATCAAGAAATAGAGTCAAGCTGGAATAAAATGGATGACGAATAAAAAGCTAAGGTGAGATCTTCTCACTCAAAATATAGGTTATATTGCAGTTATTGATTTGACTGATTTGATTGCTATTGGATGTGGTATTAGATATAGTAGGATATATCTATTATATATAGCAATATATACATATTGGCATATGTATATATTGGATTGATGATTTCCCGCCTCGTATAGCGGATGAGACCCTATTGCGCCGTTAGTAAGCGGATTTATAAAAACCTATATACCGCGATAATTCCGTACTGGAGCGGAATTGGTATTGTGCTAACATCTTTGGATGCAGGGAAACAGGTTGGAGGGATCCAACTGGACCCCTCACATTTGATTGAATTTATTTCTACTGTGATGTGATAATCTGTGAATGATTATATTGATCATATTGATGCCTGGAAATTGTTGAAAGCTAAAATTTAGCTGAATGGATGTTTTGACATCATTGGATTCCAAAGATATACGAAATTGAATTTTTGAAATTCAAGTAGAAAATTTCTAAGTGAATTAAATTTAGAAATTTAATAAATTTGAAGAAAAGAATTTAAAAGAATAAAAGTCGATTTTTAAAATCTTATTGAATAAATTCGAAGAAAGGAATTTTAAAGTATAAAAAAAGTTAATTTTTATATTCTTATCGAATTAATTCCAGAATCAAGTGAAAACGTTAAATAAATGAATTTCGTATAATAGTGATTTTAAATTGAAGAATTTAATTAAAATTTGGATTTCTAAATAGTTGGAAAAAGAAAAAAAAAGATTTATTTTCTTTAAGAGGAATTTGTTTAAAATGAAATAAGTTGGAAGTCCAATTATAAATTTAATTGGCAAATTGAAACAAGTTTAGAAAAAATCAATATAAAATGATTTGGGATGGGAAATTAATTTAAAAGTGAATATTGGGGAATGTGGATTTAAAAATGGAAATGATGTTAAAATGGGTTTATTTACAGTTTGTAAAGTTTAAAAGAACGATTTCTTTTAAAATAAATAAATTATAAGTATTTACCTTATAATATGGATTTTTGATGTATACGTTGAGTTATAAAATTGAATGGGTCATTAAAGGAAATTTATAAAATCGAAGTTGTTATAGAATAGAAAATAGAATTTATAAACGTTGTTTTATAAATTCGAAATCAATTGGATTTGATAAATTAATTATAGAAGGACATTAAAGAAGATATATTCGCGATTTTAAATAGCGAATTTTTATTGAAATAAAATGTGTAGAAAAGACTGAAATGTGGTTAGTGAAGTATATTCACGATTTTGGACAGTGAATATATTTTTAAGTAAAATGGATAGGGTTTTGGGGAAAGCGATATTATGAAGTGAAGTTAATTGTTTTTAAAGATATTTTAAAACGTGTGAACTATCGAAATCATAGATTTCAACATTTATTGTTGAAATAGACGTTTTCGAGAAATAAGGAAATGGTGGACTATAACACTGTTGTTATAGTAAATGATTTCCGAAAGGAAATATTTTTAATGTAGTATTGGGATTTATATATCTATCTAAATTTCGAATCCCTATACTAGTGATTTTGAGTCGTCGTAACGATGTTTTACGCAACATTCGTTTTGACTCAAATAGATGTTAAAATGTATGATTTCCTTAAAGAATGAATATATACTTAATATTGATTTAAGTATATCGAATATTTTCAAATGTTGAAAATAAATGATTTGGGAATTACTTATTATTAAATAAGTATGGAAATGCTTTTCCAAAATGAAATGAAGTGTTTTTGAGAATTTATCTTCTTAAAGATAAATCGAAAGTGAATATTTGAAAACGATTGAAAATCGAATATCTGTAGATATTTTGAAAATATAAATTCACTATGGAATTTATAAAAGGAAAGGGAAACTGTTTAGAAAAATAAACGTTGATTTATTTTTAAAGTGTGGAAATTATATATCTAGTAAAGATATTTTTGGAAGATAAATAATTTGGAAAATTATTTGGAATCTGATGATGTTGCGCATCTTTATTGATAGTTAAATAACCGACTATCAATAATTACCTTGAATGACATTTGTTGAGAATTGAATGAATTTGAATGCCACACTTATTTTTGAATAATCGCTCACTATTCGGGTTAGCCGGGAAAGGACCATGGGGTCGTATAACCCATTCCGAATATGTGATACGTCGTTTTGAATCGCATTCGAAGACCGGTGTTGAAGACCGGATATTTTTGAAAACGGAAGGATTACCGTCGAGTTACTCTACATCGACTGATCTTCGATTTAGAGGTTTTATCACCCTTAGTGACGGGAAGTCCTGACGTGATTGGAAATTATCCGGATGTGCAAGGGCTTCGTGAGAAGTGCCTTCGGTTCTGTTCGATCCCGGAACAGACTTGTATGGATGTGTGTCTGACGTTACACTTTGAGATGTAAAGCTGATTTCTTTCAAATACATTTCTGTTGGTGGCGGAGAATTTATTCTCTTAGCTTAACACCCTTCTCTGAGACGTACGAGCTCAGAGGTTATGTAGTTGAAATTTATCAGCGATATATCCCAACTTGGTAACGTGGCATACTGAGTGTTGCTGTGAAATGATCAGTGTTTGATCATTTGTGATATGATCATTTGTTTGATCTTATATCTTTGTGATCATAGGTTGATCATTTTGTTTGACCCGAAGCAGGGCTTTTTGAGAAAGCGTAGCTTTGTGGACGAGACTTCGTCGAGCCTCACACCCCGGAAATGGTCGAAACAGGAAGAATGCAGCAAGGTTCTAGGGAGTAGCGCCCCTTAGTGTATGTCATTCCTTCTAGATAGAGGTGGTATCATGGTATGGAGCCCAGATACTTAACCTATGTGGTTGCTGCATTATTATCTATGTGGTTTGTTGGAAATCGGGGATCCTCGGGAAGATCGGTTACGATCGGGGGATGGCATACGCGTGTCAGTAGTTACCTATTTTTGCAGAGGTAACCCGGCCTTGTGTTGGCAGAGATCCGGTTAGGTTCTCGGGTCGTCTATTCCAGGGACGTACCCATCGTGGATAGGAAGTTCCTTAGCCTGACCATTTGTTGGAAATCCAAACTCCAATACGAACTTTGTACGGTATTAGTTGTAGAACCTGCCATTTACGTACGGTGGTCACCACTGTTTAGATGGTAGCTATAGTAGGCATACGATACTGGTCGTATGTTGGCTAAGATTAATATTATACTTTCGAAATGTTTTCTACACTATGCACTAATAATAATATCAAAAAGAAATTGATTTTGCGTAGTAAGCATCTTTGACTATCATAAGAAGAAATCTCCTCCAATTCTGCGTTTGCATTGTGTGTGTGGTGGGAGGTCTTATGGTAGTTTCATTTTCCAAAAGCATTTCGAATTGACTTTAAATCTTCTTGTAGTTATAAAGATAAACTGTTTTACGATCTCACACCAGTCACCATGACTGACTCGGAGTTTATTGTTCCCTTCTAAACTCTGGGTGCCCACCAATTTCCACACGGGCAGCCTAGAGTTATGTTATTAGGTTATCTGGATATTCTGGAGCTTTGCAGATAAGCTGGATGGCGAGACGTAGTATGTGTATCTGATATTATTTATTCCGCTGTGTATTCTGTATGAGGACAAGTTTATATAACTGTCCATTGTTGTATATTGACTCTGATTGATGTATGTATAAACTGATATAGTTCTTTGTTTTAAAAGACTAGTGTTTATCTATTATATATTGTTCCGCTGCGATGTGTAAGATTCTGATATTGTTTTCTGTTCTGATGTGTTTTCTGTTGTTCTTCTTCTTTCTTTCTTCTCTTTTTCTTCTATCTTCTTCTTCTTCTACTTTTTCTTTTTCTTAAAACCCTCACTATTGGAGTTTCCGGCAATCGATTGCTCGGCAGTCGATAAAGTGAGTATCGATGTCGAATTTTCGAAAGTCGAAAAATCCGGTATGTGACATCAAAGTTTTGAGCAAACGAGAAAAATGAAACAAGAGACATACGCTCTCTTTTATAAGCTCCAAAACAGTGAGCTTAGCGCTACACTTACTACCCTTTAGCCTTACCACCCCACACCCCTCCATGTAATCAATGTACTACACATCACTTCACATAAAAAATAGCAAAAGATTATCAAAAGTCTTCCCATCTAATTACCTACGTTAACCACTAATTATTATTAAGTAAAGAGGTAATTTCCTATTTGAATGCATGTGTACAAATATAAGAGTATGTGTGCAACAACATTATAACAACTTTCGTTTGGTAAAAAGTCGAAAATACGAAAATTGAATTTCGATCATATTTTCAATTTTAACCAAATTATTTATTTATGCAAACAAATTTACAAAATGAGTTTACCATCATTATTTATTAATTAAAAGAAGTTTAATAATTCTATTAAATCCATTTAATTAACATTAAATTCATGATTCGATTATTTAAAAATCCCTATATTTAAATATAAAGTGTTCACCTTTTTCCGAGATGTTACATTCTCCCCCCTTAAAAAAATTTCGTCCTCGAAATCATCATGGAGCAGAAAATGTAATACTCACCTAAAAATCAAATTTCTTACTTGGCTTTCAGTAATCTATTTACTTATATTTTTCTTTATAGAAAATTCATACCAAAAGTTGCAACATAAGTACAGAGAATACTCTGTAATAAAATATCGTGCATCCAATCTTTCAAAAGATAAATTTAGAACTAAATGCTCAGGGTTTTTATATTCAAAATATATTTACAAATTCCTCCAAAGAGAAATATATCAAAACCAAAATCAATCATGACAAGGAGGGGACTCCTCCTACCGAAGCATGGTATATAAAATCAAAACAATATGGAGCATCGAGTGGTATTTTGGTTCCTCATAAAATAACAACCAGAGCAAACAAATATATGTGGTGAGTTTTCAAAATAGGAAAACCCTCAATCGCCCAATTTTAGTCATAACAAAAATATTTTAAAAATTACTTCACAAAAACTCTTTTCACATGTTTTGAAATAATAACACTTCACTAAAGTTTCAAAATAATAATATTATTATTTCTTCCATAAATTCTTTTGAAATCACTTTTTCAAAAGCACTGGGATTTATGTCCTAATAAACAATAACTTTAAAATCCTTTGTTTATAAAGTCTTGCTTTATAAACCATAACATACAAAATCACACCATCAATCAAATCAAGCTCCACAAAGGAATAAACTAACACATTACTTTATTTAAAATGTTAAATGACTAACAAACAAGATTTAGAATTTTTCTTAGGTTCACAACTTTCTTGATCATCCAAGGGAATAGATAATTTCCTAAGCGTACCATTATGCTCATCTTCCATTGGTTATTGCTTAGAAGATTATCTAAGCTACCTTAGAAATAAATTGAAAGTTACTCCCTAAACTTCCCTAAGCTACAAAATATAGTATACAAATATACTTAAGCCCATATGATGTACATGAATCTTCCACTCACATTATCTAATCTGACCACTTACTTGGATGTATAAACTTTACTTCCGAACTAGTATTGCTCACTCAACCTCCTAGTTCGGACTCTGATAGGTTCCCTGATTAGAAACATATGTTCTCCTTACATATCCATATACAATGATAGAAAACCTCAATATCATATCAAGATCCTAACAAGTGTTTTCCGTCTAGAATCAAGTGAAAAATCCTTGTTTGGACTGGTGTGAATCACCCTAAAGTTATGTACTCGAATGCTAGATCAAAAACCGTGCAAATAAAATGATCTACATATAACTTACGTACTTAATCCTATTAGTTTATTAACTACACCAATCTCTTCCAAAATCACTTTCATTTTCATTCAGAGTATTCCATTCAATACTAAAATTATTTATGAATCGTTTCACAAATTTCCACTTAAGTTTATAGACACTTTATAAAGACCAATCTTTATAAAATATTAAATTAAAAACTTACTCCACTCTTATTTACTTGTTAATACTCTTCTACATCCTAAGAGTATATAAAAATGTCAATTTCATTTTGCTTTTCAAAATTTAGACGGAGGCCCAAAGATAATATGGGTCTTAAAACTAAGTCGACTACTTTGACCTCTTTACCTATCCGGTTCGATAAATAGCTTAGAATAGTAGGATGCCGGTATCCAAACTCGGTCCTATAGTCTACTTTTTCTTAGACATCCCCATGGTAAAGATGTTTAGTAGCCGGCCTAATAACATCAAATAGTTTATATGACTTATATGTTTAAACAAAGATACGATTTTAATAAAACAAAGTTTACTAAAGACATTCCTATTAATTTAAACCATTTAAAAACTTATGTTAAATTATCTTTTTTAATATCCAAGGGTAAAAATTTAATTCATCAAAACATTTTTTATATCAAATACCCTTTATTTTGAATTGATTTCCTTTAAGGAAACATAAGAACTAAATACCCAGTTTTTGTTTTAGAACCCTTTTTTGAAATCATACTACATATATTTCTATATATATAAAATAACTTATACAATTTATTCACTAACACTCACTTTCGGTGCGTTTGGATTTGAACTCATTTCTTGCACAATGATAAAGAGAATAACTTATTAAGTGCACTACAACATTCGCCTAAGCAAATATTCGATCATCACTTAGAAGATTATTCAGATTACCATAAAACAAATTGAGATGTTTTCCTAGAACTATCCAAAGAAAATGTATCCTTCTTAAGAATTCTCTTTGAAATATTTATACTTATAAATACTTCCAAGTAAAACTACCATTACTTTTTCCAAAACTTTTTGAAATAATTTCAAGCAATACCAGGATTTAAATTCTTAAAATCCCTTTTTACTTATAAAATACCCTTTATAAATCATATAAATTATTTTATATACCATACTCATATAAAATGTACCTTTAAAATCATCTTATATTAACAAACTTATCACAAATACTTATCCTCTGAATGTCTTATCCTCCCATTTGGATTGTATCATACAACTTTATTAAAAGATGTCTTTTAACCTAACTTTTTCACTGAATACCTTATAATCAAACTATGAAACTTAACTCACAAGGAGTTTGTTTTAATGCACTCACAATTATCAAAATAATAAATGCTCATAAAATGATCGAGCATAAATTAACAATCAACAAACAATAGTCAATGCTCTTAAACTACTCGAGCATGACAAATCAAACAACAATGATAATAAAGAAATATTATCATTAACAAACAAACACACCAAAAATAACTATATAAATTTGAAAATTATTTCTTATATATATAATATAATCCTAGGTAGAATATTTCATTTAATAATTTTCAAAATCAATATCGTGTTAGTTTTCCTTGTACAAGTGTTTAGAAATCCCTCGACACCGTGGCATCCTACGTCTCGACCAGGATTCATAAACCACTCAACATACCAATCAACATAATATGTTTTTATAGCAATAATAAATACACTCTCATATATATAATACTCCCAACTCATTCTAGAGTGTCACTTATCCAATATCTAATGAGCCATACCCTACCAAGCCAAGGTTCTCGCTTAACCTTCAGCTCTGATACCAAATGTAACGTCCTTCCTCCTCGAAGGTGACTACAAATGGTAACCTCATTTCTTATTTTACGGCAGCCTCTCGATATCCAACCAACCCATAAAGGGACGTGTAGGGGTAATAGACAAAGCTTCGTCACATCATTCACAATGCAAGAACCCCTATTATCAGTCAAACAGAAATGCAAGAATGACAACATATAATATAACAAAGACAATGAAAGTTATCTCTCAAAGATACATGGTATATCAGAGTTTAAAACAAACCACATTAGCCTGGACAGTAATGACTTCCTAACCTTATAATTGCTGATGGGTATATATAATAATACATCGGAAAAAAAGTATTATGGTAGTGAACATCCAACTCTACTCCATGAGCTCCATGTCCTACCAACGACAACCTAGCAAAACGTAGTTTGACCTAAACATTATAATATAATAACTTTAATAAATCTGAAAAACCAGCGTGAGAAAACTCAAGAAATATGATGAACATAATATTATGAGACCATGCCGCTAAATATGGGACCGTTTTCACCTTATAAGAACAACATCCATACATGAAATAATGGAATCAAGTCAGAACAAAATCCCAAACTTAAAAAATAGGCACAAACAAGATCAAAATCCCAACATAAAGAATGGACACAAATAATTAAACATAAAGAAGAGCACGAGGCACTTCTCGATGAAATTTAGAAAGGACTAACTCCAAGGTCCGAATCAAAACAAGGAGAATAAATTTATCCAACATGACTAGGAGGGTGCGCCCTTACACTGAAAGTATACCTCTAGATAAAATGTACTTGAGAGCTCAAGCAAAAATGCATAACTCTCGAGAACTTCCAAGCTAGACCCTCGAGAACAACATTTGAGAATTCGAATATATCTATGTCACCACATGCATGCAACCGAAACCTCTCTAGATAGGTGTGAATATACCTAATGGGTGCGACCCATATAGCTTTGCTCCCATTAGCTCTTTTGTTTTAGTTATCCCCGATGCTGGATGCCAATGCTCAAAATGAGCTACAAATCATTTTAGATTAACGAATCACAAAGAAGGATACAATGCTCCAAACGTGCAAGAAATCATTTTCAATCGACGAAGCACAAAGAAGGATATCAATATCAATAGTCAATGAATCAAAGATCGGGAACAAAAAAAGATCGTTTATGGAAATTAAAATATCATATAATTATCACAACTCGTCGATCTCAAACTAGTAGTACCTAGGGAAAGCAGTGAAGCTGGACAAGTTAGGGCAGTATTGCTTCTTACCTTAACTCAACATACATTCTTAACTTTAAGAATAACAAAAGTTTCCTTAACATTTAGTGTTAAGCATATGTCTAAATCCTTTTCATATAAGTGATATCACTTATAGAAATTAATTTCTTACACTTATCGCCACTTTTCGATCCTAAAAGAAGCCATTATCCTGGGGTTAACAATGAACTGGACAAGTTAGGCCAGTGTTGCTTCCTACCTTGACTCGATATACATTCTTAACTTTAAAGATAGCAGGGTTCCCTCAATGATTATAGCTAAGTGTAAGACTAAATATTTTCTATAAATGAATCAAACTTCTAAAACATTTGACTCACACCTGTGCTTGATTTTCACATCATAAATACTTGTGAAACACTTTTAAAAACACTCTTTAAAATATTCTTTTAAAGAGCTAATTATATTTCCAAGCGTATTAAAAGGAAGGGTTTAAAACAAATGTCATTAAAATATTGTTTACTATAAACCCAAAACCAATTACACTTAGCTTTGTCTTTAAAACAACCTTTTTAAAGACTTTGTCATTTAGAAAATATCATTTATAAATCATCTTTTTAATATCTTTAAAACAAAATTCCTTCAGATATTTAAGAATATCAACACTATTAAGTTAAGTAACAAGTTTTCTTAATAACTTTATGAAATCATTTATTATAACAGAAGTGTTATAATCCATGAATTCTTTTCTCAATTCTCAAAAAACATTTATTACAGCGGCATTGCAATCGATGCTTCCTTTTCACTTTCAATAAACTAAAAAATACTTGAAATATAGTTTTTAAAATATTCATTTCAAATATTACTTAGAAAGAAAATCTCAAGTTTAAAATATTAAAACTCAAAACCATTTCCTTTCCATATTTTGAAATATATCTTCTTCTTCGATAATTTATATTAAATCATTTAAAATATATATAAATTTCAAACAACTTTTAAAACACTTCATTTATGTTAGAAAAGTTCACTAAAAGGATTGAAGAAGAAAAATAAAGTTAAATTCCTTTTATAAAAGTAGAAAATAATGCCGCAAAACTACCGCTAAAAAGGTATGAAAAATTCCTTTAAATTAATTCTTTCAAATTCGAATTTTCTCCACATTTACTAAGTATGAATACCATATTCTATTTTTTGAACACATATTATGAGTCTAATATGCATTCACAAAAATTTGGATACTTTTGAAGTCAAGAAAAACCTATTTGAAAGTTGTTTTAAAACTTGACTTTCGAACTGAAAATCCGCGAACAAAACTTTTCCAACTTTTAAACACTTTGGAGTTAGGTATTATAACGTTTTCTGGACCATCAAAACTTGGTTGAAACAACATTTGAAAAGCACAAAAGCACGACCAAAAATTTATTGATGCAAACACAAGCACAAGAGAAACTAACAAAGATTGAATAAGGAGATTTCATAAATGTCGGTATAACGATAGTCGCTATAACGACAGTTCCATAAACAACTATTCAATTACACTTATATTTCAATCAAACTTCAATATAAGCAACATAAGTAAAATGTAAATCAACATTGGCTAGAATCCCCTTAGTGACTCTCTACAAATGTCCCTTGTAAATCTCATATGTGTATGTCCTTTGAAGTGTTCTGTAGTGACCTATTTACTACGAATACACTTCGACTTCCTCTTACTTTTGTCTCTTGCAAAACAATGGTTATTTATGACATCCTCTTCCAAGCGAAAATCAAATCTGAACAAGCAATATACACAAGTATAAACGACAATTTTTATTTTACAATATTTTATCAATTTTAAAACCATATTAAAGTGAGATTAACTCACTTTCATATCCAAGATGAAACTATCATGTAACGACCCATAATTTTCGATAATTAAAAATAGTTAATTTAATAAGATATTATGATTTTATGTTGGAAGAAATAAAAATTCGTGATTTAATAAAAAGGAATATAACTGAAGTAAATTGAAATAGTATTAATTTAAGGTAATTTATAATTGCTCTAAATGTAAGTCCAATTAATTAAAAGAATTAAAGAGTTATAATTGATATAGATTGTAAATAAATTATAGTAATGTATGTATTAATTGATATTGGATTAAAGGAGCAATTGATAATTTAAATGCTGTATTAATTAAATAGTATGTAATAAATTATAAATTGGAAAAATGAATGTTGTGTAAATAACTGTAACATTTATGTGTGGATAACAAACATACAAATGTGATTAAATATAAAAATGGTGACAATTGTTGTTTGTTACCAATGTAATTTGTCAAATTTCAAATAAATGTAATTAAATGTTGCATTGATGTGAGTTAAGATAATAACTACAAATTGTGAATGAAATAAAAGGAATAGAAATGTTAATTATATTCATAATGTAATAATTGATTTAATAAAGAGTGAAATCAAGATAAATAAATTAATTTGGGATTTTAAATTATAATTAATGTGTGAAACTGACAAAAATTCAATATAATTGAAATATAGTAGTTAATACAAATAAAAAGGTGGAAATTGCAGCATATTAGTGAAATAAGATATCAAAAAATATTAACTATGCTATTAGAGTAATAATTGATTGAATATAAAGATTGAAATCAAATTAAATCAATTTATTGGGATTAAATTATAATTTATTGGATTTGATTACAGTTGAAATTGAACACTGTAATTAGTGTAATAACCAACACTGAATTGTTATATAAACTTGTATTAAGTCATTATAAATGTCTAAGTGATTAAAAATGATGAAATTTGTTAACTATCATGTAACGACCCGTAAATTTCAACTGTTTTAATAACGTAATTAGTTGAAATTTTGTAAAATTTTAAACGATAAAATTTTGAAATATAAATTTGATATTTGGAATGCGTTTAGTTAAACATAGCAACTGGTAAATTTTCGTCCGAAAATATGAAAGTTTATTTCGCACGTAAAATTACTTCAATTTAATCAGTTAAAATAGTGATGAAAATAAAATGTTTCCGAAACCTAAATATTTTTACATAGAAAAATTCTAAACCATCTTCTGAGCAAGATGTCAGTTTGTCGTTTTTCCAAATTCGGACATCTTTGGCTCCGTCGATCTTATTTTTCAGTGTTTTTCTTGCATTTTCCACTATTAGAAAATTCGAATTTTTATAATTCAAATCATACCACTGATATATTTATACCGTTTTGATCATCTCATCGTGCTGATCTCTACGGAATATTCGCTTGTGTGTAACGGTGTCCGTTACGCTGTGAAACCGACGATCGGTAGTCGTATCGATAATCGTTTCGGTCTTTTGCTCCCTTGTGCCTTTCCATTTTCCAACATGTTATACTGATAGCCACTAGCTATTAATCACCCTCGGAATTCAGCACCTGACTTTCGCTATTTCCTATTCAAATTCAATGACATGCCGGTTCCTTTATTTGATTTCTCTCTTTTGTTTTCTTTCTGGTTCGTTTAGAAAGAAATTATACATTAAATATGTGTTCACTTTTCCTTGAAAGAAATGAGACAACATATATTCAAATGTCTACAGTGCGTCTCTTTTCCTTTACACGCAACTTCTTCTTCCTCCACTATTCTCCCTCCCTTCAACCTTTCCAATTGCCGTAACCCCTTAAGCCGTGCACCACCGTCCTCGGCCTGAGCACGTAGAGCAATCTCCCTCTCCTTTTCTTTCTCGCATCTCCTCACTCACTCTTCCGTACGCCATGCCCGACCGGCCAACCACTAACAGTGCATCCCGCTCGGCCTTCCTTTCTTTTACCTTCGGCAAGTCATCCCTCCTCAAATCCGAGAAGGATCCGGACCGCATCCTGTCCATTTGCGAACCCATCATCGCCTCCTCCCACCGCCACAGCATCTCCCATCTCCATCGCTCTGCCTTTCCATCACCGTTTCCTCCCTCTCTTATTCTATTTCCGTCTCCAGCATCCACTCCCTCCTCTTCGCCCTCCCCTTCCACCTCGGCAGCCTAGTGCCTCACCACCATGCAACCCGCTCACCACCTCCACTCTGGCCATGTGCTCCCCAGCTTCGCCTTCCGACCTTCCTGCCTTGCTTCGTTCTTTTTATATAAGGTGCATATTTACGTACATTGAAAGTTTGACAATGTGTTGTTTTATAATAAATGGGTAATATCCTATCAAACTTTAGTATATTCTATTATATGGTTTGTTTGTTAAAGTTTTATGTATAGAGTAAAATAGCTTTACTTACGTACCAGCTAATATGCTTAAACCATATATCAGTGGAAGTGGGTTCGGGTTTTCATATATTCTGTTGACATAGTATGTATATAATATTGTTTTGTATACAATGATAGTATATATATTTTAACAGTTAATATATGTAGTGTATATACAGTTATAAAGGTACAGTCCTCTGATATGTTAGTTATAGTATTTCAAGTTGTTGTGTTATATATATATAGTAACGTGAGCTTTGTATAGTGTTGCATAGTGTTGTACATATATATGTTGTTTATAAGCATTATTTTGTTAGTATATATATACTTCGCATACGGTTACAGTACATATATAGTAAGCATACATATGTTTAAAGTATTTTATATTCTATAGTAACTGTAATATATGCTGTTTTATATTTTATAATATAGTTAAGATGTCTAGCTTCTCCTCTGTATAAGATGAGTTATATTGCATATATGTTTATAGTATATACTAGATTACAGATGAGGTATTATAAAGGTTTTATTTTAAAATAGCTGTACTTCTATTGATTAAAAGTATATGAATACTGATTTTAGATATGATGAGTACGTGAATTTTATATGTGTGTATGGTTGAGGTTTGTTGTTGTTTGTTGGTATACGTAGATAGATGTAAACTTGGTCTTCCGTATAGCATGAGAGTTTTATTTTTAAATTTAATTAATTTATATTTGAGATAACGTTTGAATATAGATATTGCTATATAAATATGTATATGTAAAGTATATTTATTTAAAGTGGTATGTTATAATTGATATATATGAGAATGTATATTTTTAAAAACAGGTTGTACATAAGACTTCGTTTGTATCTATACCCTGTTGATCAATTTATATAGAGTTTGAACAGTTATATGAAACTGAGCTGCATTGTTTTATAGTAAAAAAAATTCGAATTATGATTGTGAAATATATATATATATATATATATATATATATTTGTAAATATGTTATATATATATATATGATATGGGAATTTATCTTAAAATGTGTACTTCTAAATTTAAATGTTGGCTTTAATATATTTCGTTTCAGTTTATATCAAAACTGATTTGATTTGTTTCATCGATTCTTGTTATCAGCTCTGTTCGTCGAATTCGTGCCAATCTCGTTTTTCTTTGGAGTTCGTGCTTGGATTTGTAACTCGTTCCATCATTGAATCTCTAGCCTCGAAAGGTGAGCAATCACTCACAATTAATATTCTTTTATTTATTAAATTTGATTTCAATTGGAACGACAAAATTGAAATATGCTGCTGTTGGTTATTTACACTGTTATATATGCTATTACCTGTATCTGTTCACCTATGACATTTGACACCATTATCTGTAATTAGTTATGCGATGATAATACAGTTTGATTGATAATTGATTGATTGATTGTTGTTTATATCGGATGTTAAATTGTAATGTATAAAGTGATAAATATTATGTAATTGAATTTGACGTAGGACAGTTAGATTTGATATATGTGTTAAATTTGATTAAATGACATTTGTATAATATGACCCCTTTAACTGTTAAATTTATTGACACGTAGGATTTGTTTAATTACACCTTGAACCACTGAATGTATATTGTTAAATTGATGATATATGAAATTGTAAATTGAATGACAAGTGAAAACCGTAATGTAATAATCTTTAATCTACCTGAAATGATAGTGTAGATTCTAGAAATAATTATATTAATTCGGACAAGTAACAATGCGAATTAATACGGTTATTTCGGGATTATTTAAATTGATTATTGGATTGATATTGATTGTTGTTATTGCTTGTTTATTTACTTTGACACCATCGCAGTTATCACACTGCAAGTTCCCTTTGCTATGCTTTGATTTTGAATTGAATTGGAATCGAGTTGAAATGATATATACCCAAATAAAACTTTGACTTAGGATAGAAAATTAAATAAAAACCCGATTGGTCAAAATTTGTTTTAAAAATAAAATGAAGATTTTATTTGAATAAATAATATGGTTTTGAAATGAAGTTGAAATTTGAATTTTTAACGAAAGGAAAATGTTAATAATTTAAAAATCTGAAGCAAAATATTAACAATGTAATTGATGAAAGAACATGGTTTTAATTAAGAAATGATTGAATTAAGTTTGAAATTATTTAATAATTAAATAAATTGAATTCTTTGATAAGTGAAATTGAACTTCTTGAATAAGTGAAATTATGTTTCTTTATTAATTGAGTTTTGGAATGGTAACTAAGTAAATAAATAAGTGGAATTGAATTTCTTTGACAAGAAATAAAAATGTGATTTATTGAATTAATGTAAGACTTGTAATTTAAAGAACTTGATTTGACGAATCTAATTCAATTCAATTTGAAGTTTGATATAATGAAGTTGAATTTAACTAATGGATTTAATGAATTGGAAATTTAATAGAAATTGTTTTGAATGGCAAATTTACTTAATGAATATTGAATGAAATTGATAAATGAATTTAAATTGATTTAAATGTTAAATTAAATTAATTTAAATGATTTGGAATGAAACTTATATACGAACTTGAATCATTATTTGAATGGTTTTAAATAAAGATTGAAATTGAATTATAAGATTTTTAAATGATAATTTGGAAGTTTTGAAACGTAAATTATTGGAAATTGGTTTTGAAAGACAAATGAAATGTTGATTTACAAATTCTATTTGAAAATGAAATTGATTTGGTTTTGAAATAAACAAACGACCAATCAGTGTAATAATTACGAAAGTTATTAAAGAGACCGGAATCGGTTATGGACATACTCTCTGTCTTAACTGAAAACCACTTTAATAACTATACGCGGAGTGGTGATCCAGAATGAAGCGGTTGGAATGATGTTCGTGATGACTGAAGAAAGAGAACGATAATGGATAGCCTTGACACTTGTGTCAAATTGGAAATGACTAAAACAGGAGCCGTTCCGGGCCAATGGAGGTCAGCTACCTCAAGTGAACACACTTCTTCGAACTACTTATTACTTGTTGTCGATTGGTGCACCCTTGATTTTGGGAGTGTTGTTTCACGGTGTTGCGGTCGCTGCGGCGATGCGTTCTCACCAGTCTGGATCAGGCGAACGGTAGTGTCACTACCTTGGGTATTGCCTCATGTGCCTTGTCATACTTGTATTCCCTATTCGCGATCACTACGAATTTGTTTTGTACCTTTAGTATATGGATTGCCCTCTGGTGACTTCCGGTTTTGGGGAAACTACGGTCTTGTATATGCTCTTGGAAATAAAAATGTGTTAAGGGGGATAATGGTAACGCCTTAACACTATTTTGATATCTTTATATTACTGATAGACATTATCTACTTATCGTACACTACTACCTAGTAGATAGTTTAACGGATCCTTAAAGGATGGTTATTCCAAACATCCTTTGAGTTATTTGTATTTCAATTGCTATTTCACTTGAGTTGGATTTATTGATATAAGAATGTTAATCCTGACTCGAGTGTCTTGTGTTTTTGCTTTACGCTCTGGTCAGACTGAGTGTACCAGTATTCGAGACTCACCTTTGAAGTTGGAGCTTTGCTTGAAGATCCAGCCATCTATTCTGCTTTCAGTATTCGATGATTCCAGTATGTATTCTGATTTGTATCTGATGTATTGTATTACTCTTCCATTGTATCTGGTTTAACTCTGATATAACCCATATATTTATATAGTAGCTTCATGAACTACTATCTCTTTTATTTCCGCCGCACTTATTACTCTGTGTCTGTGATCTGTGATTATTTATTTACTGTATATGTTCAGTTTTGCCAAATTTAAATTAACAACGCGGTATTTTAAGCAATTCAACTCCGGCATGAGTGTCTACCTATACACTTATAATGGATGCGAATGGTCCAAAATAGCGGGTCGTTACAGTTGGTATCAGAGCTTTGGTAGCTCTAGGCAAAACTTAACATATAGGGTAAATGTATTTATAGAATCACTCTCATTCGAGTTTCAATCTCTTCCTTTTGACTCGATTCCTTTGAATTTTGGAACGTTCCCTACGGTTCCAAAAATTCATTCGTGTCCCTCACTATTCGTCTTCTTTCAATTCTGGAGCACCCCATAACTCCATTTTGAATGATATCTATAATAGATCGGCGGTCTCGCCAATATTCGAATGATTTGTAAAGGGGTGAAACTCCTTTACAATAGGCATTGATTTACCGGAGATTTCTGTATCCTCGGTTTACGATGCTATCTATCTCCTGCTATACCTGAATTTTATTTCTTGAGATCGAATGTCGATTTACCTCGGAATTCTACAACGATCTTATTCTTGAAGTCACAGTCGACCCGGTTAAGGTTGCCCGCGATTTATATAAACCTATCAATCTTCCTACTTTGCTATTAATCATCATATCTTTTCGAACTTATCTTCGAATCAAATTTCTCTTTGATTTAAGTCCATCAAATTTGAAACCCTATCCTTATTTTGAAAATTCATTCCTATATCGTCGAGCAAAGAAATGTATTCATAAACTAATATATAAATGTTTGAATATATACTGTGTTGTTTGAGTTGTTGATGTTGATTTGGGTTTCCGATCGATTCGTCTGATCAACGCTATCGATAGGATTTCCAAAACACTTGAGCAGAACAAACTGACACAATAACATTTTCAAAAATTTGATAAATGAAATAGATTTTTGTATGATTATATTATACTTATATATATATAAGTGAATTTTCTGGAATTTAATAAGTTAATTAAATCGGTGGTTGAAATGATAATATTTGATTATCATTTATTGATCTCTAAATAAATTTATAAACATGGTATAAATTTATTTGGAATTTAAATAAATTTAAATCAGGAATTTGAGAATTTAATTTCCGATGATTCCAAACTCTGGTTTTATGATTTTAAATGTATATTATATAAAGTATTTTCGAATATCAATGATTTTCAAAGAATTTTAATGTTTAAATCAGTACTCTTCTCTTTGTCGCTGGAAAATAATTTCGGTAATGACGGCCGCATCATCGACATTCATTTTCGAGTTTCGAAGTAAAGATACTATTCTGTAGCTTTGTTACGGTTTTGTTTGAAAAATATTTTGATTCGAATTTCTTCAGTATAATTTGATTTATCTATATGGTTATTTTATTTTAAAATTTAATTTGATTTGATATAAATATATTATATATATCTCTAAATTATTTAAAGTTAATCGGAAATCTAATTCTTAAATTTTGTTAAAGGATGATTTTAATTATAAATAAAACCAAAAATTTGGAATAAATATTTAAACTTGAATAATTGAATTAGGAAAATTTTATTTGTATATTGTTCAATTGCATTCTAATACAACTTACCTAAATCATTCAGAAGTTGAATATGTAATTGGATAATATATAAGATAAATTGAATTTATAAATAAAATTTGAGTGTTTATAATAAATGTTATACACTAAATTTTGATTATAAAGATGTTAATAGAGTTAGATAGGATAATAAGTAAACTCAGTTAATAAATTAATAAATTTGTTTTGAAAGAATTAATAAATTGAATTTGATCAACTTATGAAAATACCTTGAATTTAAAAGCAATTAGTGAATATAAATTTATTTAAATCGAAACTTTTATGGTTTAAATTAATTTATATGGGTTAAATATATGTGATAAGATATATTAAGTAGAATTTAACAATAATTTGGAATAAAGAAGAATTTAAATTGCTGAAAAAATATGATTATAATAAAAGACTATTCAAATTTATGGTTTTAGAAATTGTAAATCGAAGATAATTGGATAATAAGATAATGAATTTAGAAACAGTTGAGATTGATGTTAGTGAAATCAAATGGATTAAATCAATTATTGAATATCAATTAATTTAAATTTGAATTTATAGGGTTTAAATTAATTGTTATTTTGTATTTCAAATCTGTTTTTCTTTCTGGTTGTTTCTATTCTCCTACCTCGTTCTTTTTCGGGGACGAAAAGTTTTGAGTGGGGGAGAGTGTAACGACCCATAAATTTCAACTGTTTTAATAATGTAATTAGTTGAAATTTTGTAAAATTTTAAACAATAAAATTTTGAAATATAAATTTGATATTTGGAATGCGTTTAGTTAAACATAGCAACTGGCAAATTTTGGTCCGAAAATATGAAAGTTTATTTCGCACGTAAAATTACTTCAATTTAATCAGTTAAGAAAGGATGAAAATAAAATGTTTCCGAAACCTAAATATTTTTATATAGAAAAATTCTAAACCATCTTCTGAGCAAGATGTCAGTTTGTCGTTTTTCCAAATTCGGACATCTTTGGCTCCATCGATCTTATTTTTCAGTGTTTTTCTTGCATTTTCCACTATTAGAAAATTCGAATTTTTATAATTCAAATCATACCGCTGATATCTTTATACCGTTTTGATCATCTCATCGTGCTGATCTCTATGGAATATTCGCTTGTGTGTAACGGTGTCCGTTACGTTGTGAAATCGACGATCGGTAGCCGTATCGATAATCGTTTCGGTCTTTTGCTCCCTTGTGCCTTTCCATTTTCCAACGTGTTATACTGATAGCCACTAGCTATTAATCACCCTCGGAATTCAGCACCTGACTTTCGCTATTTCCTATTCAAATTCAATGACATGCCGGTTCCTTTATTTGCTTTCTCTCTTTTGTTTTCTTTCTGGTTCGTTTAGAAAGAAATTATACATTAAATATGTGTTCACTTTTCCTTGAAAGAAATGAGACAACATATATTCAAATGTCTAAAGTGCGTCTCTTTTCCTTTACACGCAACTTCTTCTTCCTCCACTATTCTCCCTCCCTTCAACCTTTCCAATTGCCGTAACCCCTTAAGCCGTGCACCACCGTCCTCGGCCTGAGCACGTAGAGCAATCTCCCTCTCCTTTTCTTTCTCGCATCTCCTCGCTCACTCTTCCATACGCCAAGCCCGACCGGCCAACCACTAACAGTGCATCCCGCTCAGCCTTCCTTTCTTTTACCTTCGGCAAGTCATCCCTCCTCAAATCCGAGAAGGATCCGGACCGCATCCTCTCCATTTGCGAACCCATCATCGCCTCCTCCCGCCGCCACAGCATCTCCCATCTCCATCGCTCTGCCTTTCCATCACCGTTTCCTCCCTCTCTTATTCTATTTCCGTCTCCAGCATCCACTCCCTCCTCTTCGCCCTCCCCTTCCACCTCGGCAGCCTAGTGCCTCACCACCACGCAACCCGCTCACCACCTCCACTCTGGCCACGTGCTCCCCAGCTTCGCCTTCCGACCTTCCTGCCTTGCTTCGTTCTTTTTATATAAGGTGCATATTTACGTACATTGAAAGTTTGACAATGTGTTGTTTTATAATAAATGGGTAATATCCTATCAAACTTTAGTATATTCTATTATATGGTTTGTTTGTTAAAGTTTTATGTATAGAGTAAAATAGCTTTACTTACGTACCAGCTAATATGCTTAAACCATATATCAGTGGAAGTGGGTTCGGGTTTTCATATATTCTGTTGACATAGTATGTATATAATATTGTTTTGTATACAATGATAGTATATATATTTTAACAGTTAATATATGTAGTGTATATACAGTTATAAAGGTACAGTCCTATGATATGTTAGTTATAGTATTTCAAGTTGTTGTGTTATACGTATATAGTAACGTGAGCTTTGTATAGTGTTGCATAGTTTTGTACATATATATGTTGTTTATAAGCATTATTTTGTTAGTATATATATACTTCGCATACGGTTACAGTACATATATAGTAAGCATACATATGTTTAAAGTATTTTATATTCTATAGTAACTGTAATATATGCTGTTTTATATTTTATAATATAGTTAAGATGTCAAGCTTCTCCTCTGTATAAGATGAGTTATATTGCATATATGTTTATAGTATATACTAGATTACAGATGAGGTATTATAAAGGTTTTATTTTAAAATAGCTGTACTTCTATTGATTAAAAGTTTATGAATACTGATTTTAGATATGATGAGTACGTGAATTTTATATGTGTGTATGGTTGAGGTTTGTTGTTGTTTGTTGGTATACGTAGATAGATGTAAACTTGGTCTTCCGTATAGCATGAGAGTTTTATTTTTAAATTTAATTAATTTATATTTGAGATAACGTTTGAATATAGATATTGCTATATAAATATGTATATGTAAAGTATATTTATTTATAGTGTTATGTTATAATTGATATATATGAGAATGTATATTTTTAAAAACAGGTTGTACATAAGACTTCGTTTGTATCTATACCCTGTTGATCAATTTATATAGAGTTTGAACAGTTATATGAAACTGAGCTGCATTGTTTTATAGTAAAAAAAAAATTCGAATTATGATTGTGAAATATATATATATATATATATATATATTTGTAAATATGTTATATATATATATGATATGGGAATTTATCTTAAAATGTGTACTTCTAAATTTAAATGTTGGCTTTAATATATTTCGTTTCAGTTTATATCAAAACTGATTTGATTTGTTTCATCGATTCTTGTTATCAGCTCTGTTCGTCGAATTCGTGCCAATCTCGTTTTTCTTTGGAGTTCGTGCTTGGATTTGTAACTCGTTCCATCATTGAATCTCTAGCATCGAAAGGTGAGCAATCACTCACAATTAATATTCTTTTATTTATTAAATTTGATTTCAATTGGAACGACAAAATTGAAATATGCTGCTTTTGGTTATTTACACTGTTATATATGCTATTACCTGTATCTGTTCACCTATGACATCTGACACCATTATCTGTAATTAGTTATGCGATGATAATACAGTTTGATTGATAATTGATTGATTGATTGTTGTTTATATCGGATGTTAAATTGTAATGTATAAAGTGATAAATATTATGTAATTGAATTTGACATAGGATAGTTAGATTTGATATATGTGTTAAATTTGATTAAATGACATTTGTATAATATGAACCCTTTAACTGTTAAATTTATTGACACGTTGGATTTGTTTAATTACACCTTGAACCACTGAATGTATATTGTTAAATTGATGATATATGAAATTGTAAATTGAATGACAAGTGAAAACCGTTATGTAATAATCTTTAATCTACATGAAATGATAGTATAGATTCCAGAAATAATTATATTAATTCGGACAAGTAACAATGCGAATTAATACGGTTATTTCGGGATTATTTAAATTGATTATTGGATTGATATTGATTGTTGTTATTGCTTGTTTATTTACTTTGACACCATCCCAGTTATCACACTGCAAGTTCCCTTTGCTATGCTTTGATTTTGAATTGAATTGGAATCGGGTTGAAATGATATATACCCAAATAAAACTTTGACTTAGGATAGAAAATTAAATAAAAACCCGATTGGTCAAAATTTGATTTAAAAATAAAATGAAGATTTTATTTGAATAAATAATATGGTTTTGAAATGAAGTTGAAATTTGAATTTTTAACGAAAGGAAAATGTTAATAATTTAAAAATCTGAAGCAAAATATTAACAATGTAATTGATGAAAGAACATTGTTTTAATTAAGAAATGATTGAATTAAGTTTGAAATTATTTAATAATTAAATAAATTGAATTCTTTGATAAGTGAAATTGAACTTCTTGAATAAGTGAAATTATGTTTCTTTATTAATTGAGTTTTGGAATGGTAACTAAGTAAATAAATAAGTGGAATTGAATTTCTTTGACAAGAAATAAAAATGTGATTTATTGAATTAATGTAAGACTTGTAATTTAAAGAACTTGATTTGACGAATCTAATTCAATTCAATTTGAAGTTTGATATAATGAAGTTGAATTTAAATAATGGATTTAATGAATTGGAAATTTAATAGAAATTGTCTTGAATGGCAAATTTACTTAATGAATATTGAATGAAATTGATAAATGAATTTAAATTGATTTAAATGTTAAATTAAATTTATTTAAATGATTTGGAATGAAACTTATATACGAACTTGAATCAATATTTGAATGGTTTTAAATAGAGATTGAAATTGAATTATAAGATTTTGAAATGATAATTTGGAAGTTTTGAAACGTAAATTATTGGAAATTGGTTTTGAAAGACAAATGAAATGTTGATTTACAAATTCTATTTGAAAATGAAATTGATTTGGTTTTGAAATAAACAAACGACCAATCAGTGTAATAATTACGAAAGTTATTAAAGAGACCGGAATCGGTTATGGACATACTCTCTGTCTAAACTGAAAACCACTTTAATAACTATACGCGAAGTGGTGATCCAGAATGAAGTGGTTGGAATGATGTTCGTGATGACTGAAGAAAGAGAACGATAATGGATAGCCTTGACACTTGTGTCAAATTGGAAATGACTAAAACAAGAGCCGTGCCAGGCCAATGGAGGTCAGCTACCTCAAGTGAACACATTTCTTCGAACTACTCATTACTTGTTGTCGATTGGTGCACCCTTGATTTTGGGAGTGTTGTTTCACGGTGTTGCGGTCGCTGCGGCGATGCGTTCTCACCAGTCCGGATCAGGCGAACGGTAGTGTCACTACCTTGGGTATTTCCTCATATGCCTTGTCATACTTGTATTCCCTATTCGTGATCACTACGAATTTGTTTTGTACCTTTAGTATATGGATTGCCCTCTGGTGACTTCCGGTTTTGGGGAAACTACGGTCTTGTATATGCTCTTGGGAATAAAAATGTGTTAAGGGGGATAATGGTAACGCCTTAACACTATCTTGATATCTTTATATTACTGATAGACATTATCTACTTATCGTACACTACTACCTATGTAACGACCCGTATTTTACGGATCGAAAAGTTTGTCAAAATCTGGAATTTTTAGTGTTGTTGAGCCATTTCAGATTTTAGGCAAAATATTGTTTAAGTCCTAGGTCGACTTTTTAGGTCGACATTTTAGGTCGACTTTTTAGGTCGACATTTTAGGTCGACTTTTTAGGTCGACATTTTAGGTCGACTTTTTAGGTCGACATTTTAGGTCGACTTTTTAGATCGACATTTTAGGTCGACTTTTTAGGTCGACATTTTAGGTCGACTTTTTAGGTCGACATTTTAGGTCGACTTTTTAGGTCGACATTTTAGGTCGACTTTTTAGGTCGACTTTTTAGGTCGACATTTTAGGTCGACTTTTTAGGTCGACATTTTAGGTCGACTTTTTAGGTCGACATTTTAGGTCGACTTTTTAGGTCGACATTTTAGGTAGTGGACGACCTAAGGATTTCCAGCCTATAAATACATGGTTCTACTTCACTTTTTGGGATCGGGATTTTGAAGCGACGAAGTGCTGCCATTTTGAGAGCTCGACTTCTACACTTATTCACTTCTTTTCTCCACTCTAATCTAGTGATTCCTTCCATCTAAATCGAAGATCAAATCGAGGATCCAAGAGCTTAGATTGAAGATCTACATCCATTGAAGAGAGATTTCATCGTTTGAAGCAGATTTGTGATAGATCGAGTTAAATCCTTCGCTGTCCAGATCTGAAGTGTGTTGCTTTTGGGTTGTTTAGGTGATTTGGTGAGTGGTAATTATCTCTCACACGGATCCAAAGGAGTATATCGGATTGTTGGCTCGATTTGGTGTTAAAGTAGTGGTTTCCATGCATTTTCTTCATCCTAAGTGTAGATCCATATAGATTCATTGTTCATGATGATGTTACATCCATTTTATCACATGTTAACCTATGCAAGTTCATTCATCAAGTTTATAAAGATATTTTTCATGTTTTCATGCTTGTTGGACTTTTAACTCTTTAATTACGAAAATGCCATTATTGTTATAATTGTCTACTTAGATCATATTTGAATGCTTGATTGCTTGGATTAATGTTGATTTGATTGATTGTTATGAATTAGATGATTGATGATTTGATTTAGACCGAAGATGATTCAAAAGCTAAGAGAAAGGCTC
This sequence comes from Allium fistulosum, assembly GCA_030737815.1. NCBI lineage: Eukaryota > Viridiplantae > Streptophyta > Magnoliopsida > Asparagales > Amaryllidaceae > Allium > Allium fistulosum. The sequence goes on along the minus strand of CM060902.1, from coordinate 210,496,471 downwards.
TTGAATTGGGAAAGCTGCTCGTGGCATATGTAGCGGGATGATGAAGCTCTTATGCATAGATTTGATGATGTGATGTTGAGATGAGGCTTTGCGAGGATGTGATGAAGCAAGGCAATCATGTGATGAAGACTTGGTTTAATCCAGACGGGATCATTCCAAGCATGTTGATAACTCGGTGAAATGGTTCGGGTTGAGGATAATGGATGGATATGAGAATAGTCGTCGAGGAGGATGACTAGGAGGCTTGGGTCTCATCGTTGTTGAAGTTTCTAGCATGCTCCAAGCAAGAGTACATGGGGACGCCCAAAAGACTAACCGTTGATGGTCGAGTACTCTGGGCAGATTCGATAATCCTAGGCACGGGTCACGACGACCTGCGGGAGTTATGTCTAGAACCGGGGTTTCCATTAGCCCTTGACGGACGGCTGAAAGAATGTGCCAGTCATTCAATTAACGGTGAAATCGAAGTAATGATAACAGTGATAGCCAGAGTCATGGATGTTTGGTTGTATCGTCATTCGGTCTCAAGAGCGGTATTTCCTGGGTGCTTATCTGACCTTAGTTTAGACGTTGGGATTTGTACTTGGAAAACATCGCTCTTGACTCGAGTGATAATTTCTTTACTTTAAATTGTATGCTTTGTTATGCTTGCTTCTGCTTAGTGTGTGTCTGGGGGCTATCACTGTAGAATGAGGCTGGAGTGGGAGGGTTGTATTCCTATTCCTTTTCCTTTATGCTCTTTTGGTATGTTGTTAGTTAATTTACTGCTCACTAAGACTGTTGTCTGACTCAAGGCTTTATGTTTTAATTCTTATTGCCTTGGGCTGTTCGTCCATTTTGGGACGGGCAGACTAGGTAGCAGGTGACAGGTGCTGTTCTTGCTTCTCACGATGCTGATATCGAAGACGAGCTAGATGGTTGCATATTATCTTCTTACTATATGTACTGGGTGTTCCGCTGTCTGTATTTTCTCTGAGTGTTGTAGTGAGGCTTGATGTATTTTGATGACTTTACTATTCAGATGCTTGTATTCAACTATTATGAAGTTTTATTGATGAGATTCTATTCTGTGAAGCTTCACTATATACATATGTTCTATTGTATTTTGTCCATGCGCTGTGAGTAATACGATAGATTCTGCTATTTAAATTTACCCTGACAATCGTCCATGGCTGCCTGGCACACTTTGCAGTGCACTATCTCTTGGTTTAAGTGCAGGGGTCATGGGCGGTCGTCACATTTGGTATCAGAGCATTGGTTAATCGATTTTACCCAACGCTCGCTGACATAACTACGTATGAGAGACGTAATTGTATTTTGATGGATGATTACTATATATAATATAGTAGCTTAGTAGAGTTTGAGTCCTTTATGCAGTTGTTTCTCTAGATGTGCTAATCATTTCTTTTTATAGATATTGAGAATGAGTCGAAGAGGGAGACCAGCCGCTAGGGAAGGCCATGCTGTTGAGGGGGCTACTAGTTATGTTGCTATGTTCGAAGCCATGATGACTTCGATCATGAAAAGGATGTCAGCCCCGGGGCCATTAGTAGATGTTGGAGATCAAGTTCAGGCTCCAAGACCGGTGGGTCATATGGACGATTCATTTGAGAAGCTTGTGGAGGAAGCTCTCAGACACGAGAATCTGTTTCCTAAGGAAGGATCTATTGTTGCTATGACCAGGGAAGAGTCTAAACCCCAGCAGAGTGGAAACAAGAAAAGGAAGCAGCAGCAGCAAAAGGGGAAGGGTGGCCAGAAGAAGCAGAAGGGCGAAGTGACCTGCTACAATTGTCAGCAGAAGGGCCATTTCTCCAGGGATTGTAAGAATCTGAAGGTACCGATGAAGTGTCACAGTTGTGACAAACCGGGGCATACCAGGAAGAATTGTCCAGAACCACGGAGGGACAAGCAGATTGTGCAAGCTTATGCTTTGGGAGCTGTTCCATCGTCTTCAAAAGCTCCTACCGCTGAAGAGAAAGGAAAGAGTGTAGTGGTTCAAGGTACTCTTTTCCTATGTGGTGTTCCAGTTAGAGTTCTGTTTGATACTGGGGCATCACATTCGTTTGTTTGTAGCGAACTTATATGCCGGTTAGGTTTAGAACCGGATATTGTTGATAGGCCATTGGTTGTGACTAATCCAGTTGGGGGTTCGTCTTGTTTGTGTATGTTATGCCGTGGTCTAGTTGTATCGAGTCATGATTGCTCTTTTGTTTGTGATTGCTTTGTTCTGAACTTTCCGGGGTTCGGAATTATTTTGGGTATGGACTGGCTTAGGAAGTATGCGGCGAAGGTTGATTGCGAGAGGTTGGAAGTGACAGTCGGGAATGTGGAGGGGCGAAAGATTGTGATACGATGTAAGCATGAAGAAGGCGTCTTCATGAGCTTCATGTATTCGCTGGTTGTTCCACGGGATGGACTGTCATCAGTGCCGATCGCTAATGGATTTGAGGATGTCTTTGACGAGGTCAAAGGGTTACCGCCGCATAGAGGGATCGAGTTTCGTATAGATCTAGTTGAAGGAGCCAGACCTGTTGTGATGCCTCTTAGGCGGATGGCGCCTAGGGAACAGCAGGAGTTGAGGGTGCAGGTTGATGACCTTTTACAGAAAGGATTCATTCGACGTAGTATGTCCGAGTGGGGTGCACCAGTTGTGTTTGCAACCAAGGCAGATGGGTCATTGAGATTGTGTATGGATTATCGTGAGCTGAATAAGGTGACTAAGAAGAACAAGTATCCATTGCTGAGAATAGATGACTTGTTTGATCAGCTTCACGAAGCTAAGGTATTTTCTCAGATGGATTTGGCAACGGGATTTCACCAGTTGAGAGTGGCTAAGGATAGTGTGCCGAAGACTGCTTTTAGGACACCATCTGGTTTCTTTGAGTGGATGGTAATGCCGTTTGGATTGACTAATGCGCCAGCATATTTTGTGGATCTTATGAATAGAGTGTTCAGGGATCCCTTGAGTAAGTTCGTGCTAGTGTTCGTGGATGATATTCTGATTTATTCCAGGACTGAAGAAGAGCACAAGACGCACTTACGTATTGTTTTGGAAATCTTACGGAAACATCAGCTGAAGGCTAAGTTTTCGAAGTGTCACTTCTGGAAGAGTGAAGTGAGTGTTCAGATGGGATGATAAGTGTGAGCAAGCTTTCAGAATGCTGAAAGAGCGATTGTCAAGTGCTCCTGTTTTGACTATTCCAAGTGGGAATGATGAGATGGTGGTTTACACCGACGCATGTGGTACTGGACTTGGAGCAGTACTGATGCAGAGAGATAAAGTTGTTGCGTATGCAAGTCGACAACTGAAGCCGCATGAAAGGAATTACCCGACTCATGATTTGGAATTAGCGGTGATTGTTTTTGCTCTGAAGATGTGGAGACATTATCTATTGGGAGTTCGATTCGAGTTGTTTACAGATCATAAGTCGTTGAAGTATCTTTTCTCCCAAAAGGATTTGAATCTTCGGCAGCAACGTTGGTTAGAGTTTTTGGAATCATATGATTTTGGTATAGCTTATACTCCGGGAAAAGGCAACGCAGTGGCAGATGCGTTAAGTCGAAGACATGCAGGATTGGGTGCCATGTTTTTGGAATGGTAGAATCTCGAGTATTTAGCTGGATTTGACTTCAGGTCTAGATGCGAATTGGAACCTGGGATGTTGGCAAACTTATCGATAAGACCGACTCTTGTGGAGAGAATTGGCGAGAGTCAAAAGCGAGATGATAAGCTTGTCAAGATTATCCGTGATTTGGAATCTGGATTGGAACTAGAAAAGGATAAAGGATTCGAGGTCGATCAAGAAGATTGGCTTCGGAAGCAAGGATGACTAGTTGTTCCCGATATAGATGAATTGAGGAGTGAAGTTCTGAAGGAAAGTCATCACTTGAAGTTGATGATTCATCCAGGTGGAAATAAGATGTATCGGGATATGAAGAGAACCTATTACTGGGAAGGCATGAAGAAGGATGTTGGAAATTTCATTTCCAAGTGCATGAACTTCGAGTTGGTAAAGGCTGAACAGAAGAAGCCAAGTGGATTGCTTCAGCCATTAGAAGTTCCTACATGGAAGTGGGAGCAAATATCGATGGATTTTATCGATGGGTTACCGAGAACAAGAACGGGAAATGAAGGGATTTGGGTCATCGTAGATCGTCTGACTAAGAGTGCAAGATTCATTCATGTTCGATCGACTAGGACTGCATCAAAGTTAGCTGAGTTGTATGTTAAGTGGATATTTCGATTCCATGGTATTCCGAAGAGTATAGTGAGCGATCGAGATCCATTGTTCACTAGTGGATTTTGGAAGAGCTTCCAGGAAGTTTTGGGAACCGAGTTATGTTTGAGTACAGCTTATCACCCTCAAACAGATGGTCAGACCGAGAGAGTCAGCCGAGTTTTGGAAGATCTCCTCAGAGCTTGTGTTTTGGATTTCGGAGGATCATGGGAAGATCACCTTCATTTGGTGGAATTTTCATATAACAACAGTTACCAGTCAAGCATTGGTATGGCACCGTATGAGGCATTGTATGGAAGACCGTGTAACTCTCCGACATGTTGGTTAGAGACCGGAGAAAAACTGATGCTTGGGCCAGAGATGATTCGACAGACTTCGGATTGTATAGAGATCATTTCGGCAGCGAATGAAGGCAGCCCAAGACCGTCAGAAAAGTTATGCTGATAAGCGTCGTAAGGATTTAGAATTCGACGTAGGTGATATGGTCTTTGTGAAGATTTCTCCACTGAAGAATGTTATTCGATTCGGAAAGAAAGGAAAATTGACTCCGAGATTTATTGGACCATTCCCGATTATCGAGCGAATTGGAAAGCTCGCCTATAGATTGGAGTTACCAGAGAAGATGTCGGGTGTGCACAATGTTTTTCACGTATCGTATCTACGAAAGTATGCGCACGACTCGAATTCAGTGGTTTCTGCTGATAGCTGTGAAGATTTTGAAGTCGATCCAGTTGTTAAGAGACCTCGTAAGCCGCTTCGTGTTGTGGAAACCGACACAAAACAGCTTAGGAGGAAGGTAGTTAGGTTGCTCAAGATACAATGGAGTGATGATGATAACGACTGTACATGGGAGGTGGAAGAGAGGATGAAGGCAGCTCATCCTGAACTCTTCGAGGTATGGCCCTAAGGTGTCGTGTCATCTAACGAAATTGAAACTTGTTCTAGTTTTAGAATTCTGCATGCTAAGCTAGAATTGGATGCGTGGTTTGTTGATTGCTATGGATGGTAGGCGTGCAGAATAGTTTTTGATTGCTTTGTTTGTTTGGAATTTCGAGGGCGAAATTCCTAAGGGGGAGAGAATGTAACGACCCATATTTTACGGATCGAAAAGTTTGTCAAAATCTGGAATTTTTAGTGTTGTTGAGCCATTTCAAATTTTAGGCAAAATATTGTTTAAGTCCTAGGTCGACTTTTTAGGTCGACATTTTAGGTCGACATTTTAGGTCGACTTTTTAGGTCGACATTTTAGGTCGACTTTTTAGGTCGACATTTTAGGTCGACTTTTTAGGTCGACATTTTAGGTCGACTTTTTAGGTCGACATTTTAGGTCGACTTTTTAGGTCGACATTTTAGGTCGACTTTTTAGGTCGACATTTTAGGTCGACATTTTAGGTCGACTTTTTAGGTCGACATTTTAGGTCGACTTTTTAGGTCGACATTTTAGGTCGACTTTTTAGGTCCACATTTTAGGTCGTGGACGACCTTAGGATTTCCAGCCTATAAATACATGGTTCTACTTCACTTTTTGGGATCGGGATTTTGAAGCGACGAAGTGCTGCCATTTTGAGAGCTCGACTTCTACACTTCTTTTCTCCACTCTAATCTAGTGATTCCTTCCATCTAAATCGAAGATCAAATTGAGGATCCAAGAGCTTAGATTGAAGATCTACATCCATTGAAGAGAGATTTCATCGTTTGAAGCAGATTTGTGATAGATCGAGTTAAATCCTTCGCTGTCCAGATCTGAAGTGTGTTGCTTTTGGGTTGTTTAGGTGATTTGGTGAGTGGTAATTATCTCTCACACGGATCCAAAGGAGTATATCAGATTATTAGCTCGATTTGGTGTTAAAGTAGTGGTTTCCATGCATTTTCTTCATCCTAAGTGTAGATCCATATAGATTCATTGTTCATGATGATGTTACATCCATTTTATCACATGTTAACCTATGCAAGTTCATTCATCAAGTTTATAAAGATATTGTTCATGTTTTCATGCTTGTTGGACTTTTAACTCTTTAATTACGAAAATGCCATTATTGTTATAATTGTCTACTTAGATCATATTTGAATGCTTGATTGCTTGGATTAATGTTGATTTGATTGATTGTTATGAACTAGATGATTGATGATTTGATTTAGACCGAAGATGATTCAAAAGCTAAGAGAAAGGCTCTTGAATTGGGAAAGCTGCTCGTGGCATATGTAGCGGGATGATGAAGCTCTTATGCATAGATTTGATGATGTGATGTTGAGATGAGGCTTTGCGAGGATGTGATGAAGCGAGGCAATCATGTGATGAAGACTTGGTTTAATCCAGACGGGATCATTCCAAGCATGTTGATAACTCGGCGAAATGGTTCGGGTTGAGGATAATGGATGGATATGAGAATAGTCGTCGAGGAGGATGACTAGGAGGCTTGGGTCTCATCGTTGTTGAAGGTTCTAGCATGCTCCAAGCAAGAGTACATGGGGACGCCCAAAAGACTAATCGTTGATGGTCGAGTACTCTGGGCAGATTCGATAATCCTAGGCACGGGTCATGACAACGTGCGGGAGTTATGTCTAGAACCGGTGTTTCCATTAGCCCTTGATGGACGGCTGAAAGAATGTGCCGGTCATTCAATTAACGGTGAAATCGAAGTAATGATAACAGTGATAGCCAGAGTCATGGATGTTTGGTTGTATCGTCATTCGGTCTCAAGAGCGGTATTTCCTGGGTGCTTATCTGACCTTGGTTTAGACCTTGGGATTTGTACTTGGAAAACATCGCTCTTGACTCGAGTGATAATTGCTTTACTTTAAATTGTATGCTTTGCTATGCTTGCTTCTGCTTAGTGTGTGTCTGGGGGCTATCACTGTAGAATGAGGCTGGAGTGGGAGGGTTGTATTCCTATTCCTTTTCCTTTATGCTCTTTTGGTATGTTGTTAGTTAATTTACTGCTCACTAAGACTGTTGTCTGACTCAAGGCTTTATGTTTTAATTCTTATTGCCTTGGGCTGTTCGTCCATTTTGGGACGGGCAGACTAGGTAGCAGGTGACAGGTGCTGTTCTTGCTTCTCACGATGCTGATATCGAAGACGAGCTAGAAGGTTGCATATTATCTTCTTACTATATGTACTGGGTGTTCCGCTGTCTGTATTTTCTCTGAGTGTTGTAGTGAGGCTTGATGTATTTTGATGACTTGACTATTCAGATGCTTGTATTCAACTATTATGAAGATTTATTGATGAGATTCTATTCTGTGAAGCTTCACTATATACATATGTTCTATTGTATTTTGTCCATGCGCTGTGAGTAATACGATAGATTCTGCTGTTTAAATTTACCCTGACAATCGTCCATGGCTGCCTGGCACACTTTGCAGCGCACTATCTCTAGGTTTAAGTGCAGGGGTCATGGGCGGTCGTCACAACCTAGTAGATATTTTAGCGGATCCTTAAAGGATGGTTATTCCAAACATCCTCTGAGTTATTTGTATTTCAATTGCTATTTCACTTGAGTTGGATTTATTGGTATAAGAATGTTAATCCTGACTCGAGTGTCTTGTGTTTTTGCTTTACGCTCGGGTCAGACTGAGTGTACCAGTATTCGAGACTCACCTTTGAAGTTGGAGCTTTGCTTGAAGATCCAGCCATCTATTCTGCTTTCATTATTCGATGATTCCAGTGATGTATTCTGATTTGTATCTGATGTATTGTATTACTCTTCCGTTGTATCTGGTTTAACTCTGATGTAACCCATATATTTATATAGCTTCATGAACTACTATCTCTTTTATTTCCGCTGCACTTATTACTCTGTGTCTGTGATCTGTGATTATTTATTTACTGTATATGTTCCGTTTTGCCAAATTTAAATTAACAACGTGGTATTTTGAGCAATTCGACTCCGGCATGAGTGTCTACCTATACACTTATAATGGATGCGAATGTTCCAAAATAGCGGGTCGTTACATATCAAATTTGAATGAAAAAGTGATTTAATTAATTAATTGCTAATTTATTTAATTAACATGAAAATAGCCATTTTGGCCATTAGCTTGGATTTTGACGAAACTAGTTTCATCGAACCCGTAACGGGAAATTATTGTAGGATTTCAAGTTTCGTAGCGGTCGGACGTGTCATTCAATCATACAGACTCGAAACGCCTAGAAATCAATCCAATTGAAATCAATTTGAAATAAGATGATTTTAAGTTAACTTCTTCATATGATGGGATTTGGACTTGAGACCTATTCCATTGAGTTTAAAAATATTGAAAACATCTATTTTGATATATAGGATGATCCATTTCAGTTTCGGGAATGAAACTGGTTTTTCGGGTCGTTTATCGTTTAACTTTCAAATCGATCTAGCCCATTCATTTCTATTTCTGATCTGCCTATATATAACCAGTTATAAACCCTAGCTATATTCTTATTCCTTTTTTCAGTACGAACATTTCATCTGTCTACTTCTCCTTCTCAATAGCAGAACCAAATCCAATTACAAAATCCTAATTCCGAAATTGCAAATTCGATTTCAAATTCGATTCCAAAATCAAACTCCTCAAAACCCTAACAAATTTTATATCGTTTCGAAGCTCTCAAAGATCGCAAGTCAAATCTGCAGTTTTTTTTTTCGATTTGACTTCCTATGTGGCCGGAATTGGGCGATTTATTCTCGGTCGTCCATAGGGTTCCGATCAAAGTCGATAAATCGTCAAATCAATGGTACCATGGCGTGGAGAGGGTCTTGCGGAGTTCATCGGTGCTTGTAGTTCGGCAAATTAATAGTTGGATCGAGCGTAGAAATTCGATTAGGGTTAAATGCTTTCGGCGGCGGCTGAGCATTTCAGCTTCGATCGGGGGGCGTCTCGTGTTGCGAGGCGTCAGTGGTTGAGGCGCAAGGTGGAGGCGCCGGCCACGAGGGCTAGGCGTGGGCGAACGGAGGGAGGATCGACGCTAGGGTTGGCATGCGTTCGATCTGAAGAGGCCGTGTTCGTTTACCTGGGAGCATGAGGAGATGGTGACGTGTCCGGTGAGAGTGTTTTGCTTGTTTTATTTTAATTTAAATTTTTATTTCAAAGCATTCTAATCATCATAACTTTCACATATGAGGTCCAATTCACGCGTGGTTTGTTTCGTTTGAATCATATCGAAATTCCGGAGTTTTTAACGCAGGTTTGTACAAATTCTGAGACTATTGAATTTTGGGCCTTATTTTCGATTTAAAATCGATTTAAAATCAAAGGTGACTATTTTAACCCACTCACAATTACTAAACTATCTTACGTTAGTTAAATTAAATGTATGATGTGATTAGAAATAAATTGATTGATCTTTGGCATGTTAAAATTGTCATTATAGTTAAATTTGACTTTTATTGCATTTAATCATCGTTTAATTTAATATTGAATTTAATTGTCAATTTAATACCTGTTAATGATAATCAGTTATCCATTGATGTTTATTGGTTGATTTGGATGGTGATTGTAATGGATGTTTGATTGTTGATATTGTATGACTAGTTGTTGTATTTTTATATTGTTATAACACTGCATGTTCCCTATGGGTTGAAATGATACATACCCGAACGATCTGTAGATTAGGGAAAAATCGTTATGGGTTGAAATGATAGAGTCGAGCGATTTTATGGATGTTATTGAATTTGGGATTGCGGTTTGAAATGATATATAACCGTAAAATTTTAAATTGCGGATTGAAATGATAAATATCTGTATCACTTGACCATAGAGTAGAAAATTATATACGGACGTCGGATTGGTTAAATTAAATGATTTATAATTCTTTAAATTTGGAGTTCAGTTAATTGGCATTTTGAAATAAAAAATTGATTTATATAAACTGAGTTATTTTCAATAATCCAAGCGTTAATGCTGAAATTGGAATTGATTTAATGAATGGTTCAAAGGATTTAAATTGGAATTTCAAAATTGAATTGTCAAAAATAAATGAATTTTATCGAAATTGAGTTATTGAAATGTTTGAATATAACTTTAAAATCTATTTAAACTAATTTAAACTATTTTAATTAATGTAAACTATTTTAATTTATTTTAATCTATTATAACCTATTTAATCCAATATAATCCATTTTACCTATTTCAAAATAATTAAATGTATTTATTCTATTTTTAAATCTATTTAATATAATTTAAATATATTTAATCTACTTTAAAAATATTTAATCAATTTTAAATCTATTTAATATAATTTAAATCTATCTAATCTATTTTAAATTTATTTTTAATCTATTTTAAATTCATTTAAAGTATTTTAAATTCATTTTAATCTATTTTAAATCTATTTAAAGTATTTTAATCTATTTCAAATCTATTTAAAGTATGTTAACCTATTTTAAACTATATAAATCTGTTTTAATCTATTTTAAACTATCTTAAACTATTTTTGAAACTAATTTAAACTATCTAAACTAATTTCTGAATTTCAGACTATGTAAAGTTGAAGTATTTATATTTAAAATCCTTGATGATGATACAATTTAAGTTGGAATTTGAAATTGATACCTTTTTGTGAAATGACATATTTGAGTAAATATGATGATTTTGGAACTAGGATTTAATTAACCCATCTTATCGATAAATTCAAAAGTGAATATGATTTGAAGGTGAATATGATTTTGAAAGTGAATATAGTTTTGAAAGTGAATATGATTTCAAAAGAGATATGATTTGAAATCGAATATGATATTTTGATATTAATTGTGAATTGACTTTTTGAAATGTAAAAGAACCATCTGGTGTGAAATAGGCGTTTGGTTGTTAAAGAGACCAGGATCGGATATTGTCATACTCTCTGCCAATACCGAAAACCACTTTAACAACTGTGTACGTGGTGGAGATTCCAGAAATGAAGTAGGATGGTTTGGAGAACGATTATGTATAAGGTATTTACGTGACCCTGACTCCCGTGAGTCAGCATAGGTTTGACTAAAACAGGAGCTATACCGGGCCAAGTGAGGTCATTCCTCCTATCGGGCACATTTCTTTGATATTATATTTTGACTTTGTGATTGATTTGGTGGCCACCCCTCGATTTGATTATGGGAGTGTGTTCGAGGTGGGCGGCAGTAGCTACTAAGCGTTACCACCAGTCCGGGAGTGCAATTGGTATATCTACCCTGGCATTGCCTCGAGTGCCATGTTCACATGCCCTAGCACGCCTTCTACGAATTTGTTTTGTACCATACCTATGGAGTGCCCTTTGATAGCCCTCCAGTTTACGGGGGAATTACGGTACTGTATAGACTATGGGAATATATAAAAATGTGTAAGGGGGATATGGGTAACGCCTTAACGCTATTTTAATACTTTACTTTACTGTAGACACTATTATAATAGCGTATTGTACTATATAGTAGATAGTTTAACGGATCCTTAATAGATGGTAATCCCTAACATCTTTTAAGTTATTGCACTCACTTTAGACACTGGATAGGAGATTTCATACCCCATAAACATCTCTGATGCTGTTACACTCATATTTATTTACTGTTGATTTAACTTACATAAGATCTTTTAGTTCTGACTCGAGTGTTTTGTCTTTTCAATTCGCTCGGGTCAGTCTGAGCTTTTTAATTTCATCGAAGACTGCTTTCCGAAGGACGAAGATGGTGATTTAATGCTATTATTTTTTATTATATTTATTCCACTGCATTATTTATTTATTCCTATTGTATGAACTCTGATCTGTATTGTAAAAGTGTAATCAAATGTTATTTGTAAACAGCTTCATGAACTGTTTATTTGATTATTATATTTTGTCCTTCCGATGTGAGATTCTGTATTTGTTTTTATTTTCTTTCTTTCCATGCTTTTTCTTATTTACCCCATAACAATCTGCCCTTTTGAATGGTTTGATTCTGACATGTGTGTCTGCTTAAAACGTCCAAAAAGATATCCCATTACAGTTTGAATCAGAGCTTTGGTTTAGCGATAACCTTAGCTTTGTAGGGTATGACTCTTTAGAAATAGGATGTAATACCCTGGAAGGAGTCACTCGGTGTATATATATGAGAGAGCGTATTTGTTAGTGTTATAAAAGGTTTTTGTATTGTGTTAATTTGTTCCATTTCGTATTTATAAATTCCGGTCGGTACATGGGACGCTGTGGCACCATTAGGGATTTCTAAACACTTAGTAGAACAGACCGACACAATATTGCTTTGAAATATAGGTAAATGAAATAATTTTGCCTATTATATATTTTGTATATAAAATAATTAATTTTATAAATGATATAGTTGGATGTACTATGCTTTCTACTAGGTGGAGGAATTTTACAAGTATTGATTTGAAAATAGGATTTAAAATTAAAGAAAATATAAATTGAAATTTGAGAACTTAAGTTCTAGGATTTTGGAAATTTCTTTTAAAAGATTTTTTGAAATAAAATATTTGTTTTCTGGTATAAATATTTCAACATGATTTGAAAGAAATGTTTAATTTTTTTTGAAGGAAATAAGTTCTATACTCCCCTCTCTGTCGTTGGAAAATAATTTCGGTGATGAGTGCACACATCATCGACGTTCATTTTCGAGTTTCAAAGCGGGAAGACTGCTGTAGTGGTTTCACTACACATCTATTTTGATGATTAAATCTTAATTTTGAATTCCTAAATATGTTTTGATCTATAAAGGATATAAATATATATATTTTACTTTCAAATTGACTGAAATGAATCCGGAATTTAGTTCTTAAACTCGCTAATTATTAGTAGTTTTCAATTATTGTAATAGAACAAAATCTTAATTATTTTAATTGGAAACTTCTAAATTGTGTAATTAGAAACTAGATGCTAAGTAATTAATGGAATATATAAGAAATTGGAAATTTGTAAATGCCAAATCAAAAAGATATGTAAAATAAGGAAATGTAACTATTGAACATTTTGTTAACTGAAATGAATAAAGATAAACTTGTGTAACATTCAATTGCATTCTTAAAACATATATATAACTTACCAAAATATTAAAAAGTTGAAATGTAATAAGAAAATGTAATAGAATTCATGAAAGTAAAACTTCAGAAAATGAAAGTGTTCAATAGACTTACTTTTATAAATAAGAATCTAATGTTATAAATTGTTATAAACTAAAGTTAATAGTTTGAAATGTCACTAATTAAATGTAATAGAATAGTGAATAATGTAAGAAAGACGATTATAAACTTAGGTTAACATTTTAAGCTATTTATAATCAGATTTAATGATAAAGGGGAATACTGTAAGTAAATAATTATAAACTTGAATTAATATTGAAGCCATTTATAATTAAAATGAATACTATATAAATTGAATGATTATAACTTTAGTGAACATTGGAAATGATTTGGAAATGGTTAATATTCAATAATACTATATATGGAAAAATGAATGTGAAAAAGAAATAATTTATAAATGGTGAATTAAATTGTAAAGGAACTTGCCTAATAATATATAATTCAATAATTGAAATAAAATAACTTATTTAACCAATGAATGTAAAGTAATAAAATGAGAAGAATGACACTGTACGAATAAAGGAGAAATGAACTTTTGTAAGTAATAACGAATGTAAATTAATGAAAATAAACATTATTTGAATGAGAAAAGAAAAGTAAATGATGAAAAAACGGGAAAAACAAGTAAATAGTAATGTGAAGTAAACTGAAATAAAATGTATACAATACTTCAATAATGAATTCATTTATGATCCAAATAATTGGAATGGATATAACTTATGTAAGTAAAGAATGAAAATTTATGAAATAAGCCTTATATGAGTGAATGAAAATTAAAATTTTGTAAGTAATAAACGTGAATTAAAGAAAATCATTGTATGAAAAAATGAACAAGAAATGATGTGAAAAGATAAATAGAGAAAACATAAAATGTGTTAAATTCTTTGTTTTGGCTTATGGATTGGTTCAGAGAGGATACTTATATTTTGTATAGAGATGTATAAATAACCTATAAAGTTATCTACGACCGTCGAGTGTATGGTTTACTTCATAGTTTATTTATCACTTTATATGATTAGAAGTTCTGAACCGTAACAAACCATTTGTTTTGGTTGAAATGGATGAATGGTTGTTTTCTTTGTTGACATAATATTTTACTGCTTTTTTGAAAGTGATTGTTGTTATGTTGTATTGATTTTTTTCGTTATTAGTTGAAAGAAACTTAAAATATTTCCCTTTTATATAATTATTAACTTCTTTGGATTATATAAGTGAAATACCTGTATGGAAGCAATAGCTACTTCTTTTGGTTTCATAAAATAAGCGTTATTTTCCCGACAAATAGGTACGTTATCGGATTACGGTTTCCTAGCGAAATTATATTGTTTTCCCATGGTTTGGGATATATTATTTTGAAAATATGTTATGTATATTATTTCTCCCAGACCTCTCCGTACAAAGGAGACTCTGCCGAAATTTTACGTAGAATTTGGACATAGAAAAATTTTGTGAAATATTTTCCAAACTTTTATTAACTTGAATATAAAGGATTTAATTGTTATAAATTAAAATATTTTATTTAAATTATTTAATTATGTAAATTAATTTTTATAAATTCAATATTTTGAATAAGATATATTGATTATATAAATTCCTTCTTTTCCCTTCTTTTTCCTTTTCGGGTACGAAAAGTTTGAGTGGGGGAGAGTGTAACGACCCGTAATTTTTGATAATTAAAAATAATTAATTTAATAAGATATTGTGATTTTATGTTGGAAGAAATAAAAATTCATGATTTAATAAAAAGGAATATAACTGAAGTAAAGTGAAATAGTATTAATTTAAGGTAATTTATAATTGCTCTAAATGTAATTCCAATTAATTAAAAGGATTAAAGAGTTATAATTGATATAGATTGTAAATAAATTATAGTAATGTATGTATTAATTGATATTGGATTAAAGGAGTAATTGATAATTTAAATGTTGTATTAATTAAATAGTATGTAATAAATTGTAAATTGGAAAAATGAATGTTGTGTAAATAACTATAACATTTGTGTGTGGATAACAAACATACAAATGTGATTAAATATAGAAATGGTGACAATTGTTGTTTGTTACCAATGTAATTAGTCAAATTTCAAATAAATGTAATTAAATGTTGCATTAATGTGAGTTAAGATAATAACAACAAATTGTGAATGAAATAAAAGGAAAAGAAATGTTAATTATATTCATAATGTAATAATTGATTTAATAAAGAGTGAAATCAACATAAATAAATTAATTTGGGATTTTAAATTATAATTAATGTGTGAAATTGACAAAAATTCAATATAATTGAAATATAGTAGTTAATACAAATAAAAAGGTGGAAATTACAGCATATTAGTGAATTAAGATATCAACAAATATTAACTATGCTATTAGAGGAATAATTGATTGAATATAAAGATTGAAATCAAATTAAATCAATTTATTGGGATTAAATTATAATTAATTGGATTTGATTACAGTTGAAATTGAACACTGTAATTAGTGTAATAACCAACACTGAATTGTTATATAAACTTGTATTAAGTCATTATAAATGTTTAAGCGATTAAAAATGATGAAATTTGTTAACTATCAAATTTGAATGAAAAAGTGATTTAAATAATTAATTGCTAATTTATTTAATTAACATGAAAATAGCCATTTTGGCCATTGGCTCGGATTTCGACGAAACCAGTTTCATCGGACCCGTAACGGAAATTATTGTAGGATTTCAAGTTTCGTAGCGATCGGTCGTGTCATTCGATCATACAGACTCGAAACGCCTAGAAATTAATTCAATTGAAATCATTTTGAAATAAGCTGATTTTAAGTTAACTTCTTCATACGATGGGATTTGGACTTGAGACCTGTTCCATTGAGTTTAGAAATATTGAAAAAATCTATTTTGATATATAGGATGATCCATTTCAGTTTCGGGAACGAAACGGGTTTTTCGGGTCGTTTATTGTTCAACTTTCAAATCGATCTAGCCCATTCATTTCTATTTCTGATCTGCCTATATATAACCAGTTATAAACCCTAGCTATATTCTTATTCCATTTTTCAGTACGTACATTTCATCTGTCTACTTCTCCTTCTCAATGGCAGAACCAAATCCAATTACAAAATCCTAATTCCCAAATTGCAAATTCAATTTCAAACTCGATTCCAAAATCAAACTCCTCAAAACCCTAACAAATTTTATATTGTTTCGAAGCTCTCGAAGATCGCAAGTCATATCTGCAGTTTTTTTTCGATTTGACTTCCTGTGTGGCCGGAATTGGGCGATTTATTCTCGGTCGTCCATAGGGTTCCGATCAAAGTTGATAGATCGTCAAATCAATGGTACCATGGCATGGAGAGGGTCTTGCGGAGTTCATCGATGCTTGTAGTTCGGCGAATTGATGGTTGGATCGAGCGTAGAAATTCGATTAGGGTTAAATGCTTTCGGCGGCGGCTGAGAATTTCAGCTTCGATCGGGGGGCGTCTCGTGTTGCGAGGCGCTGGTGGTTGAGGCGCAAGGT
This sequence comes from Allium fistulosum, assembly GCA_030737815.1. NCBI lineage: Eukaryota > Viridiplantae > Streptophyta > Magnoliopsida > Asparagales > Amaryllidaceae > Allium > Allium fistulosum. The sequence continues at coordinate 210,479,708 of CM060902.1, read as the reverse complement.
GGAGGAGTCGGCCACGATGGCCAGGCATGGGCGAACGGAAGTAGAAGCGGTGCTAGGGTTGGCGTGCGTTCGATCTGAAGAGGCCGTGTTCGTTTACCTGGGTGCGTGAGGAGATGATGACATGTCCAGTGAGAGTGGGTTGCCTGTTTTATTTTAATTTAAACTTTTATTTCAAAGCATTCTAATCATCACAACTTTCACATACGAGGTCCAATTCACGTGCAGTTTGTTTCATTGGAATCGTATCAAAATTCCGGACTTTTTGACACTAGTTTGGATGAATTCTGATACTATTGAATTTTGGGACTTATTTTGGATTTCAAATCGATTTAAAATCAAAGGTGAGTGTTTTGACCCACTCAGAATTACTAAACTATCTTACATTAGTTAAATTAAATGTATGATGTGATTAGAAATAAATTGATTGATGTTTGTTATGTTAAAATTGTCATTATAGTTAAATTTGACTTTTATTGCATTTAATCATCGTTTAATTTAATATTGAATTAAGTTCTAAATGACCAAATTTCATTTATTTTTATTTTCAAATCTTATTTCCAACCAATATTTTTAAATTTCACTACTTAACAACCAAAATATTACAACCAAATATATAATTTATAAAATTTATTATTTTATATACAGATAATATAATAGGCAAAATTATTTCATTCACCGTCATTTCAAAACAATATTATGTCCGTGAGTCCTATTAAACATTTATAAATCCCTATCGATGTCATAACATCCTATGTACCGACCAGAATTTATAAATACAAAACGGAACAAATTAACACAATATAAAACATTTTATAACACTAACAAATACGCTCTCTCATATATATATATATATATATACCCAGCAACTCATCCTAGGATATTACTACCCTATTTAATATGAGTCAGACCCCACAAAGCTAAGGTTATCGCTAAACCAAAGCTCTGATACCAATTGTAACATCCTACCTTTTTGGACGATTTAAGCAGGCACGCATGACATACTCAAACCATATAGAAGGGCGGATTGTTATTAAGGTGAATAAGAAAAGGAGAAAGAAATAAAACAAAAAAGAATCTCGCAGCGGAGTGACAAAATATAATGATCAAATAACAGTTCATGAAGCTGTTTTACAAATAAATTTGATTTTACTTATACAATATAGAATTAGAGTTACACATATCAGAGATAAACAAATAATGATGCAGTGGAACAGTATGAATGCAGTGGAATAAATATGGTAAATAATAGTAGTACAAATCTTCGTCTTCGTCCTCCAGAAATAAGGTCTTCAAATCTGGAAATGCTCAGGCTGACCCGAGCGAATTGAAAAGACAAAACACTCGAGTCAGAACTAAAAGATCTTATGTGAGTTAAATCAACGGTAAATAAATATGAGTGTAAACGGCGTCGGAGATGTTTACGGGGTTTGACATCTCTTATCCAGTGTCTAACGTGAGTGCAGTAACTTAAGAGATGTTCGGGATTCACATCTCCTAAGGATCCGTTAAACTATCTACTATGTAGTACAATATGCTATTATAATATGTCTACAGTAATATAAACTATTAAAATAGCATTAAGGCGTTACCCATATTCCCCCTTAACACATTTTATATATTCCCATAGGTATGGTACAAAACAAACTCGTAGAAGGCGCGCTAGGGTAGGTGACACGGCACAACTAGGCAATGCCAGGGTAGATATACCAATTACGCATCCGGACTGTTGGTAACGCATAGCCGCAACTACCGCCCAACTCGAAACACACTCCCAAGTAAAAATCGAAGGGTGGCCACCAAATAAATTGCATAGTCAGAATATAGTATCGATGGAATGTGTCCGATCAGAGGAGCTACCTCATTGGCCTAGAATCGCTCTTATTTTAGCCACCTTTATGCTAACTGTCATGGCCCGCAAATCCGTACCTCTTGATTAACCACTAATCGCCATTGATTAACACAAAATGAACGGGAATACGAACTATGATGGTTTAAGAAGAAGAAAAAGGTAGAAGAAGAAGAAGAAAAGAACAACAGAACAACAATAGAAACAGAAAACAATATCAGAATCTTACACATCGCAGCGGAACAATATATAATAGATAAATGAATAATCTTTAAAAGAAAGAACAATATCATTTTATACATACATCAATCATCAGAGTCAATATACGACTCAATACAACACAACACATCAATGGACAGTTATATAAACTTGTCCTCATACAGAATACACAGCGGAATAAATACTATCAGATACAAATACTACGTCTCATCCTCCAGCTTATCTCCAAAGCTCCAGAATATCCAGAATATCCTGATAACATAACTCTAGGCTGCCCGTGTGAAAAATTTGTGGGCACCCAGAGTTTAGAAGGGAACAATAAACTCCGAGTCAGTCATGGTGACTGGTGTGAGATCGTAAAACAGTTATTCTTTATAACAACAAAATAATTTTTAAGTCAATTCGAAATGCTTTTGGAAAATGAAACTACCATAAGACCTCCCACCACACACACAATGCAAACGCAGAATTGGAGGAGATTTCTTCTTATGATAGTCAAAGATGCTTACTACGCAAAATCAAATCCTTTTTGATATTATTATTAGTGCATAGTGTAGAAAACAGTTCGAAAGTATAATATAAATCTTAGCCAGCATAGACATTCCGAACTATGCCTACTATAGCTACCATCCAAACAGTGGTGACCACCATAAGTGAATGGCAGGTTCTACAACTAAAACCGTACAAGGCTCGTATTGTTTCTTTGGATTTCCAACAAATGGTCAGGCTAAGGAACTTCCTTTCCACGATGGGTACGTCCCTGGAATAGACGACCCGAGAACCTAACCGGATCTCTGCCAACACAAGGCCGGGTTACCTCTGCAAAAATAGGTAACTACTGACACGCGTATGCCATCCCCCGATCGTAACCGATCTTCCCGAGGATCCCCGATTTCCAACAAACCACATAGTAAAAATGCAGCAACCACATAGGTTAAGTATCTGGGCTCCATACCATGATACCACCTCTATCCAGAAGGAATGACATACACTAAGGGGCGCTACTCCCTAGAACCTTGCTGCATCCTTCCTGTTTTGACCATTTCCGGGGTGTGAGGCTCGACGAAGTCTCGTCCACAAAGCTACGCTTTCTACAAAGCCCTGCTTCGGGTCAAACAAATGATCAACCTATGATCACAAAGATATAAGATCAAACAAATGATCATATCACAAATGATCAAACACTGATCATTTCACAGCAACACTCAGTATGCCACGTTACCAAATTGGGAGTATATTGCTGATAAATTTCAACTACATAACCTCTGAGCTCGTACGTCTCGGAGAAGGGTGTTAAGCTAAGAGAATAAATTCTCCGCCACCAACAGAAATGTATTTGAAAGAAATCAGCTTTATATCTCAAATTGTAACGTCAGACACACAATCCATACAAGTCTGTTCCGGGATCGAACAGAACCGAAGGCACTTCTCACGAAGCCCTTGCATATCCGGATAATTTTCTAATCACGTCCGGACTTCCCGTCACTAAGGGTGATAAAACCTCTAAATCGGAGATCAGCCGATGTAGAGTAACTCGACGGTAATCCTTCCGTTTTCAAAAATATCCGGTCTTCAACACCGGTCTTCAAATGCGATTCATAACGACGTATCACATATTCGGAATGGGTTATACGACCCCATGGTCCTTTCCCGGCTAACCCGAATAGTGATCGATTATTCAAAAATAAGTGTGGCATTCAAATTCATCCAATTCACAACAAATACCATTCAAGGTAATTATTGATAGTCGGTTATTTAACTATCAATAAAGATGCGCAACATCATCAGATTCCAAATAATTTTCCAAATTATTTTATCTTCCAAAATATCTTCATTAGATATAAAATTTCCACACTTAACCGTTTGAAAACAAATTTCAAATATTCACTTTTCAAATTATCTTTAAAAGATAAAGTTTCAAACCCTTCGTTTCATATTGGAAAAGCAATTCCATACTTATTTAAAATAAGTAATTCACAAAACTATTTATTTCAACATTTGAAAATATTCACTATATTTAAATCAATATTAAGTATATATTTCATTCTTTAAGGAAATCATTTACTATAACAACATTTATTTGAGTCAAAACGAATGTTGCGTAAAACATCGTTACGACGACTCAAAATCACTAGTATAGGGATTCGGATTTTAAGATAGATGTCACGGTCCGCCATCCTACAACTAGGAAGACGCATCGTTTTGAAGAAAAGAAAGGGATAGAAAATAGAAAAGAAGAGAAGAAAGAAAGAACAACAACAGAATCTCAACAGCGGAACGAATAAATTATATTAATAACATAAGTATTACATAATATACAATGACTATCAGAGTTACACAGATTATACAACATATACTAGACAGTTATAAACATTTGTCTAGTTATTACAACTCAATACAATACAAAACTCTATCACAGAGATCAACATATCGGACTACAATATATCTACAACGCTGAAGCCTCCTGCTCCATTTCTCCTCCAGATAACTCGTCAAAGCTAACCTGAATCCCTTGGCTACTCGTAAAATTTGAGTACCCAAGAGTTTATAAAACAGAAATAAACACTTGGGTCAGACATGGGTCTGGTGTGAGTAACAGGTTAAACTTGTTTAACTTCAAAACCCTTTTGAAAGAAAAGGTATCACGTAAGACTCCCCACAAATAAACATGGGTAAGTTTTTACCTTACGCTAACCAAAACATTTGATAGGAAATCCGATTGTATTATAATAGGTCTAAGGTTTTCAAATAAATATGAAATAGCTGAAATTGTTACATTATTAAATTCCAGCATACTAGCCAACAAAGTGGGTTATACAATCAAATCCGTTGTCACTTATTGGAGTTTGGATTCCATACAATGGCAGGGCTACTGGGGTACCGCCCGTCACAGTACGTGGCCTAGATCACCGTACCGAGGATCACTCCCAATCCCCTGCAACACAAGGCCGGAACATCCCTTACTGGATAATTCCCGCACAAGATATCCCAGCAGTTGTTGCAATCAACTGCCCACTCAATCGAATAATAAGAAGGGACCTCTAGACAGGGATAATCTTGTCCTACTTGGGTGCTACCCACTAACCTTGCTGCACCTCCCCTGTTTTAGCCATTCCCGGTTTGATGAGGCTTGAGGCTACGATTACCTTTAATCAGGACATCACTTAGAATGCTCATCGTCCACCTGACGATGTTCTGAAAGCATTCAATCCATACAAGTTCATTCCGGGTTCGAACGAAACCGAAGGCATTATCTCGTTACACTCGTATTGGAATCACCCTCAGAGTTAACGACAATAACCCTTGCACTCTGAATCTTCATCTCGAATCTGAAAGTACTATCTCTGTCAACTCATTACGGAATCACCCTCAGAGTTATATTGACAAAGAATAGTTCTTACACCTCGAGTCTTCCTTTGCTCCATTTGGATTTCACGACCTAACGTTAATTTGGATCGATGTGGTATTCGGGTCTCCAGACCTGGAATTCCGGTATACGGAAACCCGATCCCGGTCTCATCGAAATCCAAAACGTATCTTTTAAGGCCAAGTTGTTTTAAAGTTAAAACAATTCAATTCTATTATCTATTTACATACAGATAGATAATTCATAATAGATAATCGACATTATCATTAAAAGCAGATAATCCATATCATCATTATTATGCAACCAAAGCATCCAAATCATACAGTATCAATTATCTCATCTCTGAGAAACCATTCAAGGTAAATCAATATCATTCAGTATCCTTAAGCAATGATTTATTAATTACCATCTATAATTAATTTAAAATGAATTAAATTAATTACTTCCATCATTAACAATCTTACTTAAGTCACTATTAATTAATTATCAATTAATTAATCATTCACCATCCAATTATTCATTTTAATTAATCATCCTTGATTAATTACATTTAATTACATTCAAGTAATTAGCATTAAATTAATTCACAAATTAATTATTCTTAATTAATTATAGTAATTAACCTTTAATTACTTTATCTATTAATTAACTATAATTAATTACATTACTCCCTAATTAATTACATTAATTAATCACTCAGTTATTAATTATTTCTTAATTAATAAATTCTTAATTACATCATTAATTATATTAATTAATGATCCTTAATTACATTTTATCATTACTTAATTACATTAATTAATTAATCTTTAATTAAACCATAATTTATTTATCACTATTGATTAATCACATTCAGTAATTAACTAACCTTAATTACTTCTTAAAATAAATTAATTATTCCTTAATTAATTTCTTAATTAATCCCTTGATTAATTTCCATTAAGTAATTAACTACCCTTAATTACTTTATTAATTACATCAGTAATTACCCATTAATTACTTTCCTAGGTAATTATACTTCCTTAAATTACATTAAGTAATTATACAAATCATTAAATGATTATCTTAAATTAATTAAACTTAATTAATTAACTTAACTAATCAATTCAACCTCAATTAATTACAATGAGTAATTAATTTCCTAATTACTTCCATTAAGTAAAACAATTCACAAATGATTAACCTTAATTAATCTATTTAATAAATAAAATTAATCATATTAATTAATTATTTAATAAACCTTAGTTAATGATCTATATTAACTATTCTTTAATTATTTTTCTTAAATAATTAAACTTTAATTAACCATTATTGATTACAATTTAATTAATTCCAATTACCAATAAATTAATCTTTCATTTCTTAATTAATTAAGTACCTAACAATAACTTAATTAATTCTTAATTACTTAAATAATTTATTCCTAACTATTAATTAACAATCTTAACTTATCAATTAATGATTCTTAATTTCAAATTAATTACCCTTTAATTAATTTAATTAAGTCCTAATTAATCAATTTAACCTTTAATTACTAATTTATAAATCCAAATCATAAATTAATTAAATTGATTAATTATCTTTTAATTACCTTACTAATTTATTTTAAAACTAGGATTCAAATTCACTTTTAATTCACACTTAAATCTGCTTCAAACTTTGATTTTTAAACCTGTTTTCATTTTGAATTTAATATCTCAAAAACACTGGCAGTTTTAAAAATGATAACCTGTACATCTAAATGACTCGAGCCATACTAATTTTACTTCGAGTCCTACCTGACTTTACTTCGAGTCAACCTCCCCTTTTTCTCGAGAAAAACTCGAGCATACAGATCCCAAACTAAATCATTCCCCAGAAAATTAAAGTGCACCGTGCACATGCACGGTGGCACTGATCATCTCCGGTCACCACCAAAACATCGAACACGTCGACGATCATTCAAGTACCAGACTACGATCATCTAACCTCCACCGTCATCTCGAAGTCAAATTCGAGCATTCCAACCCAAACTGGAACAAGAAGGTAAAGCCTGGAAACATCACTCGACCCCGATCCTCCGATCACCCGAACGTCATCGCCACCGTCCACAGCCTCGGCCACTTTTACTCTCGCGAACCTCAAAGTCCCACCACGCTCGATCCACCGGTGATGACGAACGAGACAGATTCGTGACCATACCTAAAACTAGGTTTCCCCACTTCATTCGCTACCCACCGCCGCCACGACCATCTTCAGACCTCTGCACCATTTTTCCTAGATACCCCTCAAGCTCCTCTACCCTCTCGCGAAAACCCGGCCTCCCTAAGGCCTCCGGCCATCTCGAATTGACCAAAAACCTATTTCCAATCAACCACAAACTGCTCTCGAATCGCTTGCTTAAAAATCATGATTCGATTACTAAAATTCATCAATTTACAATATAAAACTGTTTATACAATCGAATCATAAAATTATGAACATTGATCTTTGACATATATTTGATTGTTACTGTAACTTCCTGATCTCGAAATAAATACTAACTTTAAACTCTTGAAACTATTTCTAAAATTGATATTACATTGTTATACTCATTTTCATTTAAAGATCTTAGCCTAAAATCGACTAGATGAAGAGTAATTGAATTTTTCTTTTAAGGGAGTTGAGCCTGTGAACTAAACAGAGACATGATTGCATAAAACACAGACATGTACACACTTATTTGTGTGTGTATATACAGTCCTACATGTATTTCTAACAACCATGCAACTAATCTTCATCACATAATTTACGAATCAATCCAACCATCACAATATAATAACAAAATCAAGGGATTTGCTCATCAGGTTAAAAAGAAACAGAGAACAGTTCTGTTATATTTTGTTTGTCTTAAATTAAATCAAGAGATAATGGTTTTTATATCAAACAGAAGCTTGAAATCAAAGAAACAGAAATGCTACAGATAAACAAACATGCTCACATATATATATTCATCAGCAGATTTAATAATATATATCCCTTTCAAATTTCATAGCATGCAACCTACTTAAATTTTTAGAAATGAAGTTACTCACTTTATTTTTGAAGAAGACAGAGCCTTCAATTTTGAAAATAGCTTTGAAAACTTTTGCTGGAATTTGACTTTTGAAAACTTGAGTACTGAAAGGTGCCTTTGTTTGATTTAAAACTTGTATGCCTTTGAAACTTGCTGAAAATGGCTTAAGGCTTGATTACAGATAGTATTGTATCTGCTTGCTCTCAAAACAAGGTTGAAGAATTGCAGGCTTGGGTTTAATTTGTGAAAATGCATTTCCAGGTTTAGTTTTGAAGAGGATACATGCTTAGATTTACATCTCAGATTTGGGGAGGATGTTGATTATAGATTCGTTTATGAGGAGTTTGTTTGAGGAAGTATGATTATCAGATTTTGTGTTTGAGAATAGGACTGAATTTCTTCTTGGCTTTGAATAGAAAAAGATAGAAAAGAAAATGAAGATGGGAAGCATATGTATTTATAAGTTAGAATGTGGTTTAAAAATAAAAGAAAAATCAAAATAAATAAAAAGACACTTGTTACAATATCTTGACATTTGTCATGTAGTATTATTAATTAGTTAACACATGTTATTTAGGTGTCTTAATTTTGTTACACTTGTCTTTTTAGTAATTAATACATATTTTTATTTATTTGAAAATGTTAATAAAGATTTTAAACTTAATAAATAAATTCTAATGTAAATGTATATATGCATTTCTCTTTTAGAGAAAATGTAAATAACCAAATTATATAAAATTAAAAGCTTATCCAAATATTTTTAGAATGTTTATTCTTTTAATTTCTATTATAAATCCAAATTCATATTCAATTTAAATTTAAATCCAATTTAAAATCAAGTTATATATATACATATATAACTACCTTTTAAATATTTAAAATAATAATTCTATTTCCATAAAATTTATTTATGTTTATAAAATCAAAGTATTATAATTATAATTTGAAAATATCAAATTTGACAATTTTAAATAATTTATAAAAGAGATTATAAATTACTTCTATTATTAAATGAATTGATACCATATGTAAATTGTATTTTAACTTCTATTTTTAAATCATATATATCAAGTAATATTTAAAAAGAAATAAAACAAACCTTTTATTTAAATTTAAACTTAAGCTAAAATCTATTTTTAAACAATTAAACATTTATCTTATGTATTTAAAACTATATAGTTATTTATCAAATATCTTTGAAAAGCTAAATATTATTTTAAATCATAATTTCCAAATTACCAAAATATTAGAAATTTGAAAACATAATTTTATTTGTTAAATTCAAACCAACTCATCTATTTACAATATATACACTTATATATATATTATAAATAGAAATCATTCTATTAAAGTTTTAAAAGATAAATCACTAATTAAATATTTATTTAATTAGATTATTAAATTTATTCAAATTTATTAACAAAGATCATCAAATCAATTTAATTTTTAAATATAGATTATTAAATTGATTATTGCCCAAAATCCCGGGATATCACAATAGATATATAAATCCCAATACTACATAAAACATTTCCTTTCGAAAATCATTTACTATAACAACAATGTTATAGTCCACAATTTCCTTATATTTCTCGAAAACGTCTATTTCAACAAAAATGTTGAAATCTATGTATTCGATATCATAATACATTTTAAAAACATCTTTAAAATGTTTAACTTCATTTTCAATGTCACTTTTCCAAAACTATCCATTTTACTTAACGATATATTCACTATCCAAAATGGTGAATATACTTTACTAATTACATTTCACTATTTTCTACACATTTTATTTCAATAATAATTCGCTATCCAAAATCGCGAATATATCTTCTTTGATAATCTCCTATATTTACTTTATCAAATCCAATTGATTTCGAATTTATAAAACAACGTTTATAAATCCTATTTCTATTTTCTAACAACTTTGATTTATAAATCTCCTTTATAAATCAATTCGATAGATATTCCATTTAAAGGCAAAAATCCGATTTATAAGTAAACTTCTTATAAATCTTTTATTCTAAAATTTCATCCATTATATAACTTCACACTTTATAAATCTATAAACTTCATATCTTCACAATTTATAATTCTATAAATTTTCTATCTTCACAATTTATAATTCCATAAATTTTCTATCTTCACAATTTATAAAACTCATTTTAAATTCCAATAATTTTAATTGATAAATATCAATTTTGTACATCTTTTACATACATCATTTTTAATAATTCAAAAATCCAAATTTAAACTATTTTATAAATTACTTAACTATTTATTTCAAAAATCATCTTTTGGTTATATTTCACAAACATTATAATTTCCATAACTTTAAATTTATAACATTTATTTATTTAAGATAAATAAATTCAAAAATTTAATAAATCGTATACTTTCCAAAAATCACTTCAAAATCCTTTTTAAAGTAAAAATCGTTATTTTTTTTAAAACTTCAAAAGTTTGAATCCACTGATGCAACGCACCAATTAGTCCATCACACATCAAACATCATATATCATCATATGAGAACAGAATATATATCAATATCTGTAAATAAATAAATACAGTTGAGGAATCCAGTTGGATCCCTCCAACCTGTTTTCCCTGCATCAACAGATGTTAGCACAATACCAATTCCACTTCGAGGTGGAATATCGCGGTATATGGGTTTTATAAAAATATCCGCTTACTAACGGCGCAATAGGGTCTCATCCGCTATACGAGGTGGGAAATCAATCAATCCCATATATACATATGCCAATATGTATATATTGCTATATATATAGATATATCCTACTATATCTAATATCACATCCAATAGCAATCAATAACTACAAAAATTCCACATTCAATTTGAGTGAGAAAATCTCACCTTAGCTTTTTATTTTGCCATCCATTTCCATTTCAGACTGTTTTCTCCAATGGATTAGACCTTGTATAACGAGTATACAGTTTATTAATATTCGAAAAAATCAAATAACCAATCTTCGTTTGGTAAATTTAATTAACTAATAATTTATTTTAGACTAACAATTTTTCCTTTTAAAATCTTTTAGTGTTTAAGATAATTTAAATAAGTTAGTTAAACTATTTTTTTTTCTCTCACCAAATCCTTACCTATATAATTCTGTAATCAACAAAACAGCAGCCTGTTTTCCATCCCAGACTTTACTTACATATGTAAATTAAAGTAAAATTTCTCAGTTAAAATCTTACTGTTTATATTAATATAAAAGTATGGTTTCTTCTCTGCAAATATAAACTGTGACTGAAAAATATTGACTGTAACTCTTCTTCTTTTTTTTAATACTAAAATTAACTAACTTAAAATTTTAAATAACTTCAATTGATGGGAAAATACCTCAATGTTAATTTAATTAATATATTTTCTATAATAACCAAAAACAGTAAATCTTTTTACTGTTAAAATCATATGTACAAAATTAAATAAACAACTGAAGATACCTTCATCCTACCGACTATCGCGACCATGCTTGCACCAGGTCTACTTCACGCGCCCCTGCTACCGCATACGCTTCCCAATGATTCGACCTCACCTCCATCGTGTCGCCACCACGCTACCCCAAATCGACATCGCCGCCGAGAGCAGAACTACACCTCCCACGCTCGCATCTCCCCCATGCCCTAGCTCACTGCTTCCAGACATTGGCTCGCTCGAAATCTGCCATCATGACTCCGGTCTTCCTACGCGCTAACGCCAGTCGCCGCCCAAGCCCCTGCGAGCCTCCCCTAATTCGAACGGAAATCGAGTCGTTCCCTTCTTGCTTCTGCAGCTCCGACCACGCGTGCGGCACCACCACGCGAGCGCTATTCGTGATGCGCCTCCTCTTTGGTTTGCGAATTTGAAAGATAAAGAGGGAACGAATTTGATTTTTTGGTCGCCATTTTCGTGAATGGGAACGAGATGATTTCGATTTTCTTCTGTGTTCTTCGGCGTGATTTTAGGCAGGGTTGTTGGCGTGATTAGAGGAAAAATGTTGACCAACTTTTAAAATTTAAAATGGAAATTCGATTAAATCTTTCAACGCGTTTATCTATCGTGTGCTCACGTATTAACACCGAAAAATACAAAATTTGAAATCCGGTAATAATTCAATATTACGGACCCAATGGAACTGGTTTCGTCGAATTCCGAGACTATGTCCCGGAACGCTATTTTTAAATATCGGTTGGAACAATATAATTTCAAACTGAACAATTCACTCCCAAATTCGATTCTGAAGCTTCTGTTATCTACAGTATTATAAATACGAATTTTAGAAACATTCGAAATATTTTTCTTCAACTTAAAATTGAAGATTTTAAATTTTTATCCAACATTCAACAGATTAAATTTTATAATTTAATCGCCAATTTAAAAATTATATCGGGAATTCAAATTAAATCATCGTTCAAATATTTAAAATTAATTAAATATTCTCAATTTAATTTGTTCGAAATTTTGGGTCGTTACAGACTTCCCCCCTTAAAAGAATTTCGTCCTCGAAATTACAAGTTAGAAAAAAAAGTCCTTAACTCGTCTACTATTTTTAATTTCCAATAGTTTTTATCAAATTTATCAAAACAAATCTTTCTACTAAAGATTCGTTATCATTTCAACTAACTTTCTAAACCTTTCATAGTTTTCATACAACATTGTTTATGTAACAACCCGAGATTTCACAGAATTATTATTATCGTCATGTGACGATTTAATTGGGTTGCTGGTTGTTTTTAGCGTTTAACCAAGCGAAATTCTTCTCAAATCGGATTGAAATTCTTTTGAATTTGTAATTATATTGAAGCGGGCTTTAAAGAAAAATTGTTTTGGCCCACTCGTTGTTGCCGTGACGTTTATCTGTACCTTTCCCCTTTCATTCGTTCACTCGAGAAAACCGTCCCTCTACCCTTTATTCTCTTTCGTTCGAAATCTAAACAAGAAAACCCTAGAACCAAGCAATCAAAAGGAATTAAAAATGGTGGCCTCTTCCTTGTCGTTCAAAACCGATTCCCCTTTCACTTTCGAAGACTCCAAAAATCAAACGCGATCGAACGAGAAAAGAGAATGGCGGCTTCGATCTGGAAAGATTAAGGCTTTTGTCTTGTTCGTTCTTTCGATGCTTACTAAGGATTCGGCCTTGCTTCTTTGAAATTTTCGAGAGCTTTGGCGTTGTGCAAATTAGGGCTTCGTTCCCTATTTCTCCAGACTGTTGAATTTGGGGATTTTAACCCTTGTGAGCTCGGCTTTGCTTGAGAATTGGATTCATGCTTAGCCTCGACCGCCCCAGTCAAAAAGGTGAGTAACTTTACTCACATCTAGTTCATTTGTCTTATGATGCTTCTGTAATTCGAGTTGGATTCGACCTTGTGTTATCTCGGCCATTTGTTTTCATTTGGTATTGGTAATCGATGTTGCTTGAATTTACTGCTCCGTGAATTTCTCGTTTTGATTTGTTTGACTCACGACTTGTTTTCGTGATGACCACGGCTTTGATTTTTAACTTAGTTGATTCCTTGATTTTATCGGCTCTGTCTTTTTGATATTGAACTAGTTTTGTGAAATTCTGATGACTTTGGCTTTGCATTTTCTTTGTGTATCATCACTATACCTTGTTGAGATAGTTGCATTCCAGTTGCGTCAGTTGCCTTCATGTACTTGTATAACTGTTGTTGCGTGAGGCAGGGTTGTACTGTCCCCTTCATCTCACCGTCGCATTCATGTGTACCTTACCCTCTGATTTGTTTTGCACTGACTTGGGTTCGAGCCTTGTCTGACTTAGTGTTCGGGTTCCATCATGTGGTCAGTGTGCTGGTATCACCACAGTTGAGTGTTGTGCATTAGTCCTTGTTGTTGGGTATCACTGATCCCACATGTACCTACTTGCATCCTTGAATTTGGTTAGAGGGTACTGACCAGTCAAGTTTGAGTTGTATAACTCGAACTTGATCTCGAGTTGGTGCCAATTACTCCTGATTATGTTTTGATGTTGATTTCGATCCCTGTTCCCATTGACTTTATAGAGATATCTTTTGAGTCTGTTTACTTTCCGACCATCAGACTTGGGTTTCACGGTTACATGTTCATATTGCTGGTTGCACTTTGATGTTGAACTGTAACTGTGAATATGTACCAACGTGTTGCATTTGAAATTGATTCATCATTGTTGCCAAGTAGATTGATGTCTGCACTGTAACTTTTGTATCATACTTGACTTTGAGATAAATGATGACTTCATTCTCTATCAGTTCAAACTTCTACGTGATTTTTGTTCGAACTCTGCACTGCTTCATCATGTCACTGATCTGGTATTGCATGCTTTCTGTGACCTTGGTCTTGGCACTGTCTGGTCGCACACACATTGTCCACTTGACTTCGGTCACTTGATCTTTTTATGAAATTTCAGGTCTTCGACCTGACCTTGATTGTGTAATATTACTGGTGATATTTCGTTGATATAGATATATATGTGCATACATGTATTCTTGTATTTGCATTTGCTTGTTGTTGTTTCTGGTTCATCTGTGTACTTCACCGAGCATTACTGCTTCCTCTGACCTTTTGTTCAGTGTTGCATCTGCACATTCACTATCCTCATGAACTTG
The DNA here is from genome assembly GCA_030737815.1 of Allium fistulosum. Taxonomy (NCBI): domain Eukaryota; kingdom Viridiplantae; phylum Streptophyta; class Magnoliopsida; order Asparagales; family Amaryllidaceae; genus Allium; species Allium fistulosum. The sequence goes on along the minus strand of CM060902.1, from coordinate 210,464,636 downwards.
TTCCGTAAGTGATGTACTGATGCACTTTGAACCTGATTTGGGTATTCATCCCTTACCTGTTGCATTTACAAGGTTTTGACATTCATGTCTGCACTCTCTCTCTTGATAGTTGCTTGTGAGATGCATCCCTTGAGTACTTGTCTGTTTCATGCTTTGATCACTGGTTGCAATTCATTTGGTTCAGTCTTGTACCACCTACTGTTCACTTGAATTGTGATTCTTGATGTCGTACCGAGTTGAGTTAATGTAGTCATCACTTTTGTACATGTACTCTGCTCTGGCCTTGGTTGTTAGTTGTATGCCTATGCATTGCTTTGTCTTTCACGTTGCCTGACCATAGGCATGCTTCGAGTCAGTATTCATATGGCCTCATGATGCAGTGTCTTCATATTACCTTACTGTCTGCCCCTTGGAACTATATGTGTAGTTGCTATCGCTGTACAGTGCGCTTATTCTTCTTTATGTTGCAATGCTTTAAATCATATATGTTGATTTCATTTGTTGCCATGCACTTGAATTAGTTGTATTTATTCGTTTTTTTGACATGGCATTGGTGCACTTAGATTGGTTTTCATATTCACTTGAGTTGAACCCGATTTCGGGGTTTGACCTTGCGATCGTTGTGATTTTCACTGAGCTTTTGTGTATCTCCTACGATAGTGACGAGGCAGTACACGCGTGCTTGTACTGCAGCCCTATCAGATTTGACAGTTTTAAATTGATTTAGTCGATTTGATAAATTGTTTATTTATCTCTGTTCATAATTTAAATCTGCTGATTTTGTTAAACACTGTTAAGTGTTATATTGACCGTTATCCGGTTTCTTTGTTTAAAGAATCGGATAGACGGGAATTATTGTGACTGTCGTCTATTTAAATTATTACTGCCTATATGCACTAATAAACTAGTTTGAATTAGACTGACCTGGGTATTATTTTCTTTTGAATGTAATACTCGGGTCAGACCCGAGTTATTTCAGGTTGTAGATTTTCTTCTTTGAGTTGATGTTCAGGATTTGAAGACTTTTCACATCTTCTGAAGTTGTCAGTGTCATTTTGTAGTAGTCGTGTCATTGTATAGAACGATATGTATTCATGTATATTAGTCGATAATGTACGTGTATATATAACTTCTAGAGTCGACAGTTGTAGTTGTATCATATGTATTGTGTCAACTATGTATTAACTGACATCAGTTATATATATATGAGACTTTTGTTTTTATCTGTGTTCCGCAATTATATTATCTGTGTTATTGTTATATCTAATGTCCTAAACTATTATGAACTATCGTAGTTTGTTTTATACTGATAATTGGATATGTCGATGGGAGTAAATAAATAATAGATGAAAAATAAAAAAGTATATACCACTCCTATCGAGATAACCAATAGTAGTGTAAGGCCAATTACGGATGGTCGCTCCTATCCAGCCTTATTCTTCGTAATATTAGACAGTATTTCTTCTAATACTCTTTGTTATTATGAGCATAGAGGTGGGGCGTCACAGTTGGTATCAGAGCTTGGGGTTTATGGACATAATATAAGACATAACCTGGATGGAACATATGTTACAACTATTGGTCGATGTTTTATTGTGCTTTGAGTCAAAACTAAAGTTCTGAAATTTTGATGAAATTTTTAAATATCTTTATTTAAAAATAAAAGTGGAATTGTGTTTTGTTGTTTTGATGAAATTGTGTTCTGATGATTTGATTGATTTGTGTTCTATTTATCAGAGTGCGCAGCGGAAACAGTGAAACTGTCTTCGCTGAGTACAACTGATAATCTTTTTGATTTAAAAATCGAAATACGAAATTGATATGAATTCCAATTGTTGTTTACATAGCTGTAATTATTTGTTTCTTTGAGAATTTCGAATCCAAATTGAGGATTCGAAGAAATTGCAGATATGTGATTTTTGTTGAAATTTCCGCTGGCTTTCTTTTGTACTAATCATCTATTGATTAGATTTTGCTGTTTTGAATTGTCTTCATTGAAGATACCTTCGAATGATTTCTTTGTTCATTCTGTAGTACGTGCAAAAATTTGAATTGCGCGTTACTGCATATATTTTTACGTTGAACCGATGCTTGGTTATGAAACGTATTTTGTTGCCGTTATTTTTATAACGGGATTTTTACACCAATGCTGAATTTTTGAGGCACGGTGTTTTGTTGACAATTTTAATGAATGAAAATTCACTTATGTCACATTTTGATGTGAATTCTTTTGATGAGATATTTGATGTTTTAAAATTACTGTCGCTTTGACTTCAGTAACAGCAAAATTTTTAAAAAGTGGATTTTCAAGCGGTTATTCCGCAATACTGATGTGTAACCGTTTTTACGGTATTTTGAGAAGTACAATTTCCTTATCGAAATTGTTACCGATTTGCTGTTTTAATCACGTGATTGGAAAAATCGTTTTAAAATGGAAATTGTTTTATAAATTTTTAACAGTTTGCATTTTCAAAAGAATGAGAAAGCGACTCAAACGATTCAGCAAAATCGAGGATTATGACCCCTTTCTTTTACTGTTTCGCTTAACTCCGAACTTGTCCAGTTGAGAAGGTGAATTGTTATTTTTACAAAATAAATAAAATTGTTTTCAGAAATTTAACAGTTTACGCTTTCAAAAGAATGAGGAAGCGATTTAAACGTTTCAGCAAAATCGAGGACTATGACACCTTTCTTTTACTGATTCGCTTAATTCCGGACTTGTCCGTTTGAGAATGTAAAGTGTATTTTTACAGAATACACAATTTTGCACTTTCAAGGAAACGATGAAATGATTTAAACGATTTAGCAAAAGTGCGGAGTATGGAACCACACTTTTACTATTTCGGTTAATTCCGGACTCGTTAATTGAAACATTTTGATGCTTTCGTGTGCTTCCGAGCCACTATGAGGACCTTCGGTTCATTTGTTGGACCTTCGGGTCATTTGTTGGGCTTTCGGGCCACTCTGCGGACCTTCGGGTCAAATACCAGTACTAGACCTTCGGGTCACTCTGCGGACCTTCGGGTCAATCTGATGGGCGCCAAAATTATGTTGAGTACTTGGTAGGCTTCGGCCACTCTGAGATGCACGTGCGGCGAATTAAAAACTCGCCATCTGATGGGATCGATCCAAGCTTTTATGTTGATTTTCTAGTCTTCTTAATTGATTTCTAGATATTTGTTGCATCCAATTATCTGCAGGTAATTGGATATTTGTTGATATGAGTTCTGATTATCGTTTTTGATAATCAGATAATTGTTGTTTCTAATTATCGCTTGTGATAATTAGATATTTGTTGATATGAGTTATGATTATCGTTTTTGATAATCAGATATTTGTTGTTTCTAATTATCGCTTGTGATAATTAGATATTTGTTGATATGAGTTCTGATTATCGTTTTTGATAATCAGATATTTGTTGTTTCTAATTATCGCTTGTGATAATTAGATATTTGTTGATATGAGTTCTGATTATCGTTTTTGATAATCAGATATTTGTTGTTTATAATTATCGCTTGTGATAATTAGATATTTGTTGATATGAGTTCTGATTATCGTTTTTGATAATCAGATATTTGTTGTTTCTAATTATCGCTTGTGATAATTAGATATTTGTTGATATGAGTTCTGATTATCGTTTTTGATAATAAGATATTTGTTGTTTCTAATCATCGCTTTTGATAATAAAATATTTGCTGATTTGAGATTTAATTATCACTGTTAGATAATTAAATATTTGTTGACTTGAGATTTAATTATCGCTGTTAGATAATTAAATATTTGTTGATTTGAGATTTAATTATCGTCTTTGATAATTAAATATTTGTTGATTTGAGATTTAATTATCGCTGTTAGATAATTAAATATTTGTTGACTTGAGATTTAATTATCGCTGTTAGATAATTAAATATTTGTTGATTTGAGATTTAATTATCGTCTTTGATAATTAAATATTTGTTGATTTGAGATTTAATTATCGCTGTTAGATAATTAAATATTTGTTGATTTGAGATTTAATTATCGTCTTTGATAATTAAATATTTGTTGATTTGAGATTTAATTATCGTCTTTGATAATTAAATATTTGTTGATTTTAAATTTAATTATCGCTGTTAGATAATTAAATACTTGTTGATTTGAGATTTAATTATCGTCTTTGATAATTAAATATTTGCTGAATTTGAAATTTGATTATCGTTTGTGATAATCGAATATTTGTTGACTTGAGAAATTTGATTATCGTTTTTGATAATTGAATATTTGTTTTCTGACTATCGTATGAGATAATCAGATACTTGTTTTGTCTTCTGATTATCGTTTGAGATAAGTAAATATTTGCGATTTGAAAATTCAATTATCGTTTTTGATGATTGAATATTTGCGACTTTTGAGATTTGAGCTTCGTCTTTTTCTCTGGCGATTCAGGTGAGTAATTTGATTTTCTCACATTCAATTCGTGCTCTGTATGGGATTTCTACTCTGTTTTTCCTTCTCTTTTAGTTGCTGGAACTCGATTGTTCTTGCTTTTGTTAGTCGTCTGATTTTGATACCTGATTCCCACGAGGTTGATTCTTTTGATTTGAAGCAGTCGAACCTTTCGATTTCTTATCTAATACTTCCCCGCTGACACTTGCTTTGCTTATACATTCGACATTGCCATGCTCTTTTGGTGGTTACCTTTTATCCATTTATTCCCTATGATTGCGTGGACGCAATTTTTATAAGGAGGGGAGTCTGTAACAACCCGAGATTTCACAGAATTATTATTATCGTCATGTGACGATTTAATTGGGTTGCTGGTTGTTTTTAGCGTTTAACCAAGCGAAATTCTTCTCAAATCGGATTGAAATTCTTTTGAATTTGTAATTATATTGAAGCGGGCTTTAAAGAAAAATTGTTTTGGCCCACTCGTTGTTGCCGTGACGTTTATCTGTACCTTTCCCCTTTCATTCGTTCACTCGAGAAAACCATCCCTCTACCCTTTATTCTCTTTCGTTCGAAATCTAAACAAGAAAACCCTAGAACCAAGCAATCAAAAGGAATTAAAAATGGTGGCCTCTTCCTTGTCGTTCAAAACCGATTCCCCTTTCACTTTCGAAGACTCCAAAAATCAAACGCGATCGAACGAGAAAAGAGAATGGCGGCTTCGATCTGGAAAGATTAGGTCTTTTGTCTTGTTCGTTCTTTCGATGCTTACTAAGGATTCGGCCTTGCTTCTTTGAAATTTTCGAGAGCTTTGGCGTTGTGCAAATTAGGGCTTCGTTCCCTATTTCTCCAGACTGTTGAATTTGGGGATTTTAACCCTTGTGAGCTCGGCTTTGTTTGAGAATTGGATTCATGCTTAGCCTCGACCGCCCCAGTCAAAAAGGTGAGTAACTTTACTCACATCTAGTTCATTTGTCTTATGATGCTTCTGTAATTCGAGTTGGATTCGACCTTGTTTTATCTCGGCCATTTGTTTTCATTTGGTATTGGTAATCGATGTTGCTTGAATTTACTGCTCCGTGAATTTCTCGTTTTGATTTGTTTGACTCACGACTTGTTTTCGTGATGACCACGGCTTTGATTTTTAACTTAGTTGATTCCTTGATTTTATCGGCTCTGTCTTTTTGATATTGAACTAGTTTTGTGAAATTCTGATGACTTTGGCTTTGCATTTTCTTTGTGTATCATCACTATACCTTGTTGAGATAGTTGCATTCCAGTTGCGTCAGTTGCCTTCATGTACTTGTATAACTGTTGTCGCGTGAGGCAGGGTTGTACTGTCCCCTTCATCTCACCGTCGCATTCGTGTGTACCTTACCCTCTGATTTGTTTTGCACTGACTTAGGTTCGAGCCTTGTCTGACTTAGTGTTCGGGTTCCTTCATGTGGTCAGTGTGCTGGTATCACCACAGTTGAGTGTTGTGCATTAGTCCTTGTTGTTGGGTATCACTGATCCCACATGTACCTGCTTGCATCCTTGAATTTGGTTAGAGGGTACTGACCAGTCAAGTTTGAGTTGTATAACTCGAACTTGATCTCGAGTTGGTGCCAATTACTCCTGATTATGTTTTGATGTTGATTTCGATCCCTGTTCCCATTGACTTTACAGAGATATCTTTTGAGTCTGTTTACTTTCCGACCATCAGACTTGGGTTTCACGGTTACATGTTCATATTGCTGGTTGCACTTTGATGTTGAACTGTAACTGTGAATATGTACCAACGTGTTGCATTTGAAATTGATTCATCATTGTTGCCAAGTAGATTGATGTCTGCACTGTAACTTTTGTATCATACTTGACTTTGAGATAAATGCTGACTTCATTCTCTATCAGTTCAAACTTCTACGTGATTTTTGTTCGAACTCTGCACTGCTTCATCATGTCACTGATCTGGTATTGCATGCTTTCTGTGACCTTGGTCTTGGCACTGTCTGGTCGCACACACATTGTCCACTTGACTTCGGTCACTTGATCTTTTTATGAAATTTCAGGTCTTCGACCTGACCTTGATTGTGTAATATTACTGGTGATATTTCGTTGATATAGATATATATGTGCATACATGTATTCTTGTATTTGCATTTGCTTGTTGTTGTTTCTGGTTCATCTGTGTACTTCACCGAGCATTACTGCTTCCTCTGACCTTTTGTTCAGTGTTGCATCTGCACATTCACTATCCTCATGAACTTGTTCCGTAAGTGATGTACTGATGCACTTTGAACCTGATTTGGGTATTCATCCCTTACCTGTTGCATTTACAAGGTTTTGACATTCATGTCTGCACTCTCTCTCTTGATAGTTGCTTGTGAGATGCATCCCTTGAGTACTTGTCTGTTTCATGCTTTGATCACTGGTTGCAATTCATTTGGTTCAGTCTTGTACCACCTACTGTTCACTTGAATTGTGATTCTTGATGTCGTACCGAGTTGAGTTAATGTAGTCATCACTTTTGTACATGTACTCTGCTCTGGCCTTGGTTGTTAGTTGTATGCCTATGCATTGCTTTGTCTTTCACGTTGCCTGACCATAGGCATGCTTCGAGTCAGTATTCATATGGCCTCATGATGCAGTGTCTTCATATTACCTTACTGTCTGCCCCTTGGAACTATATGTGTAGTTGCTATCGCTGTACAGTGCGCTTATTCTTCTTTATGTTGCAATGCTTTAAATCATATATGTTGATTTCATTTGTTGCCATGCACTTGAATTAGTTGTATTTATTCGTTTTGTTGACATGGCATTGGTGCACTTAGATTGGTTTTCATATTCACTTGAGTTGAACCCGATTTCGGGGTTTGACCTTGCGATCGTTGTGATTTTCACTGAGCTTTTGTGTATCTCCTACGATAGTGACGAGGCAGTACACGCGTGCGTGTACTGCAGCCCTATCAGATTTGACAGTTTTAAATTGATTTTGTCGATTTGATAAATTGTTTATTTATCTCTGTTCATAATTTAAATTTGCTGATTTTGTTAAACACTGTTAAGTATTATATTGACCGTTATCCGGTTTCTTTGTTTAAAGAATCGGATAGACGGGAATTATTGTGATTGTCGTCTATTTAAATTATTACTGCCTATATGCACTAATAAACTAGTTTGAATTAGACTGACCTGGGTTTTATTTTCTTTTGAATGTAATACTCGGGTCAGACCCGAGTTATTTCAGGTTGTAGATTTTCTTCTTTGAGTTGCTGTTCAGGATTTGAAGACTTTTCACATCTTCTGAAGTTGTCAGTGTCATTTTGTAGTAGTCGTGTCATTGTATAGAACGATATGTATTCATGTATATTAGTCGATAATGTACGTGTATATATAACTTCTAGAGTCGACAGTTGTAGTTGTATCATATGTATTGTGTCAACTATGTATTAACTGACATCAGTTATATATATATGAGACTTTTGTTTTTATCTGTGTTCCGCAATTATATTATCTGTGTTATTGTTATATCTAATGTCCTAAACTATTATGAACTATCGTAGTTTGTTTTATACTGATAATTGGATATGTCGATGGGAGTAAATAAATAATAGATGAAAAATAAAAAAGTATATACCACTCCTATCGAGATAACCAATAGTAGTGTAAGGCCAATTACGGATGGTCGCTCCTATCCAGCCTTATTCTTCGTAATATTAGACAGTATTTCTTCTAATACTCTTTGTTATTATGAGCATAGAGGTGGGGCGTCACAGTTTACTTCAAAATTTAAATTCAAATTCAAATTCAAATTTAAACTTCCAAAATTTACAAAAATTTTCTAACGCCCTAAATTTTCAAAAAATTTCACCAGCGTCTCCTTTGCGCGGCTAATACGGTACAACTACAAAACGTCCCTACGGACTCTCAGATTTCAAAAAGAAAAAGAAAAAGCCAAGCGGCTAGACAAGAAATCATCAAATCTCATATTGAAATTCAAATACTTACCTTTTTGTCGAGCAATTCAAATCTTATCTTTGAAATCAAAATTCCAATTCCTTAATACACCTGTATGTCCTACTAGCCATAATATCTAGTCACACATTCAAACCATTTTGCAAATTCTATTACAAAATTTTCAATATAAACTGCTCATACATTTTTACTTCACTATCGAAGTTAAATAACTATTTTTTCATTTCAAATCTCATTTGAATTAAATTCCACATTTCAATTTCTCATTTGAGTTAAAATTATCATTCAATTCAATTTGGATTCTATTTATCTTCTGAATATTGAATTTATCAATTATCTTTAGTTCACTTCAAACTAATCTCAAAACTTCATTTTATTTCACACAATTCAATTTCGTTTTCAATATTCAGTTTCAATTCTAGTTCACTTCTTTTGTTCAATCATCAAATTTGTCTTCAATTTTCCACTTTTGTTAAATCTACTTGCATTTAAACTGGATTTCAATTCATTTTAAATTTAATTCGTTCAAACCTTATTCATTTGGTCCATATTTAATTAGCTTCACTTAATAATTTTCTTTTTAATACTTCACTTTAGTTTTCACAAATCTAAATTCAATTCAGTCTTACTTACAAATTCGAAATGAATTTCAACATTTAATCTTACTTTCATTCAAAATTTATTCACTTATACTTTCTTTACTTTTAACTTCCTTCTTTAAGTTAAATTTATTCTATCAAGATTCAACTGTATAAGTTATCAACTTCATAATATTTCATAAATATTTTAATATAGTATTCCAGAGTTTACCAACATTTCAAAACCATTTTTAAAAACAATTCAAATTATCCTTTGAATTTTCAAAACTAAACCCAAATTTTCCAAACAACCTGCATTTAAAACAATTTGGCAGCAATTCCTCTTTTGGAAACCCGAAAATGAACATCAGTGATGCTGCAGTCATTACCGAAGTTATTTTCCAGCGACCTAAAAGAGTTTAGAGCTTTTATCTTTTCAAAACACTCAAAAAAACTTCTCTGGAATTCTGTTTCAAATTATAAGTCACATTTATAATTTATATTCTTAAATTTCATTTGTATGTGAATTTATTTCTTAACTTTGGAGTTACGATTTCAATTTCTTATTCAATTTCATATAATAATGATAACATTTTAATATTATCACTTTCCTAACAACCATGCATCCATATACTATGATAATTCATAAAAAAATCATTTCTTTTATATACAAAAATAGTTTTGGGTAAAATTATTTCATTCACCCTATTTAAAACAGTACTATGTCGGTTTATCTTATTTAAGAGTTTAGAAACCCCTATCGATTACAGTTAGCTAGACTGCACCGACCAGAATCCATAAACAATCAACCGATAAGTCAACACAATACAAAACAATTTCATATTCACTAACAAATACACGCTCATATCTATTATTACACTCAAACTCATTCTAGAGTACTACTGACTCTATCTCTAATGAGTAACACCCAACAGAGCAGGGTTGTCGCTTAACCATATGCTCTGATACCAAATGTCATGGCCCGCAAATCCGTACCTCTTGATTAACCACTAATCTCCATTGATTAACTCAAAATGAACGGGAATACGAACTATGATGGTTTAAGAAGAAGAAAAAGGTAGAAGAAGAAGAAAAGAACAACAGAACAACAATAGAAACAGAAAACAATATCAGAATCTTACACATCGCAGCGGAACAATATATAATAGATAAATGAATAATCTTTAAAAGAAGGAACAATATCATTTTATACATACATCAATCATCAGAGTCAATATACGACTCAATACAACACAACACATCAATGGACAGTTATATAAACTTGTCCTCATACAGAATACACAGCGGAATAAATACTATCAGATACAAATACTACGTCTCGTCCTCCAGCTTATCTCCAAAGCTCCAGAATATCCAGAATATCCTGATAACATAACTCTAGGCTGCCCGTGTGAAAAATTTGTGGGCACCCAGAGTTTAGAAGGGAACAATAAACTCCGAGTCAGTCATGGTGACTGGTGTGAGATCGTAAAACAGTTATTCTTTATAACAACAAAATAATTTTTAAGTCAATTCGAAATGCTTTTGGAAAATGAAACTACCATAAGACCTCCCACCACACACACAATGAAAACGCAGAATTGGAGGAGATTTCTTCTTATGATAGTCAAAGATGCTTACTACGCAAAATAAATCCTTTTTGATATTATTATTAGTGCATAGTGTAGAAAACAGTTCGAAAGTATAATATAAATCTTAGCCAGCATAGACATTCCGAACTATGCCTACTATAGCTACCATCCAAACAGTGGTGACCACCATAAGTGAATGGCAGGTTCTACAACTAAAACCGTACAAGGCTCGTATTGCTTCTTTGGATTTCCAACAAATGGTCAGGCTAAGGAACTTCCTTTCCACGATGGGTACGTCCCTGGAATAGACGACCCGAGAACCTAACCGGATCTCTGCCAACACAAGGTCGGGTTACCTCTGCAAAAATAGGTAACTACTGACACGCGTATGCCATCCCCCGATCGTAACCGATCTTCCCGAGGATCCCCGATTTCCAACAAACCACATAGTAAAAATGCAGCAACCACATAGGTTAAGTATCTGGGCTCCATACCATGATACCACCTCTATCCAGAAGGAATGACATACACTAAGGGGCGCTACTCCATAGAACCTTGCTGCATCCTTCCTGTTTTGACCATTTTCGGGGTGTGAGGCTCGACGAAGTCTCGTCCACAAAGCTACGCTTTCTACAAAGCCCTGCTTCGGGTCAAACAAATGATCAACCTATGATCACAAAGATATAAGATCAAACAAATGATCATATCACAAATGATCAAACACTGATCATTTCACAGCAACACTCAGTATGCCACGTTACCAAATTGGGAGTATATTGCTGATAAATTTCAACTACATAACCTCTGAGCTCGTACGTCTCGGAGAAGGGTGTTAAGCTATGTGACATCCCGGAATTTCGAGCAATATCAATTTAATAATCTATATTAAATATTAAATTGATATGATGATAATTGTTAATAAGTTTGAATTGATTTGATAATTTTCTTTTAAATGAATATTTAACTGATAAATTATCTTTTAAAAGCTAATAAATTATTTCCTATTTATTTATATATATATTTGTATATATGGTAAATAGTTAAGGTCTGTTTTAAATTTTAATAAATAAGAATATGTTTTCAAACTCAAATCTTTTTGGTAATTTGGAAATTTGATTTAATTCAATATTTAAATAAATAATCATATGGCTTGAATATACTTAAGATTTAAGTTAAAATTGTTTAAATGATTTTAGCTTAGATTTAAATTAAACAAAGAATTGTCTTGTTTTATAAAAATAAGAAATGAAGTAATAATTTCATTTATAAATTTATTTTAATGTAATAATGAGCTTTATTTATAATGTGATGTCGATATAAGTAGATTTTTATTTTAAATGAAAATTGTTATATATGTTTTAAAAAGAAGTTATGATTTTAAAATTTATGTAAATCTCTAAAATAAATATAATAATTATAGATTATAGATGATAAAATATACCTTGTAAATATTTAAAGTAATTATAAAATAAAATGATAATGGGGAATTATATATTGATTGTTTATCTTTTAAAATGTAAATACCTTCATGTTAGAAAAAAAAATACACTTATGTTAGGAGTAGAATTAAATACTAAGGTTAAAATTAATATTCAAGCTAACAACAACAATAACCTTAACAAAACTTTAAATTAAAACTTAGGTAAACATACTTGCAGGCATTGAGATCTCACTAGTAATAAAATATAAAGTAAAACTTAAGTAAAATTTTATGCTCTAACAAAATACATGGGCAGGCCGAGACCACTTCAACACATACGAACGAAATAGAATAGTATGCTAAGTTTAAGTTAAACAAAAGTATAAACATATGTAAGATTGTAAGGACATACGAATTGGATTGTAGGAGAAGCAAATGTATAAAAATATCTATGTACAAAAGTACATTAGCATTTATTGTCTTCCACCCTAGCACAAAACAGAACCTGTTCGAAATATGTTTTCAGCCCCCAAAGAGATAAAAATCTCTGATTTCTAGTGTACTAGGATAATAAACTATTGTATACTTGTGTATTTAGCAACCCTACCTTATTTCATTCGTATACAAAGGGCTGAGCAACTCAGTTTCTAAAAGTTTTTAAAACAAAGCAAAGTCTTGAACAATATACAAAACTGAAATCAAATAAGGAAACAAGCACTCCAGTTTCAAATTTAAAATGAAAGCATCTCGACTATAACAAGATTTCCAGACCAAGGCATGTTCAAGTTTTAAAGCTAGTTCAAAGTTTCAAGGATCAAAACAACAAATATATGCAAGTTTTCAAATGCAAGTTCAAGCTGCTGTTTTCAAAACAAAGATCAAACCTTCTGCTTCAAAAAGTCATTGTGAGTAAACTTTTTAACTAAAACTTAAATACTCTGAGCATTTCTGTGTTAATGTTTGTTTATATGTATGTGTTTGAGAAATGCATTTGTGAAATTATGTAAGTGTGCATATCTGTAGTTGTTAAACACCTCAGGTCATAGTTTCAACCCTCTGCCTTGAAAACTGTAAACATGAGATACCTTTGTTTAATGGATATGACTTAGTTTTAAGTAGACTTGTGGTGTATGTCTGAAATGTGTTGCTATGATTGTTTTAAGGCTCTGGAAACATATGAGTATGTTTAGATAAGCTATTGTGATCACCTCTGTTTAAAACTTTAGAGATTTAAAACTTAGTTTTAACTCAAATCTCTTCTCACTCAAATCTTCTATAGGCTTAGTATTTTAAACAAAGTTGTTGTTTAAAACTAAACCAAGCTTTAAAAACATTTGCAAGAATTTTAGATAGTAAACACTGTCTGGAAGAAGAAATCACAGAGGAACTTGAAAAATGTTAAAAACCAAATATGGAAATTTGTTGATACAATCATATATCTGAAATAGTAGATGAAAGCTAGGATTTTTAAGATCAAGTTCACAATTTTTAGTGTAGTATTGAATGTGTTCTGGGGTGGTGTCTGTATTTCGAGTTATTGGGTTTCTCTGGTGATATAGTTGATCTGGGAGGTGGTGGTTCTTTCTGGAGGTGGAGGGGTGATAGGGGACTTCGACAAAATTTTCAGGTGATGGTACTGGTTAGTGGGGAGGTGGTGATTGTCATCAGAAGTCTAGAACCCTAGTTTTGCTGAGTCAAGCACAGTTGATAACCTCAACTCGTATAGTTGATCGAGTTCAACCGGAATCTGGGTATGGGTAGTAGGCGTGTAGAGGAAGCCAGCGCCGGAGTTTCAGTACCCACGGTGGTCGAAGTTTGGAGGACGAGGTGATTTCAGTTGCGATGGTGATGTCTGGTTAGTTCCAGGTTTTGGGTAGGGTGCTCGATTTCGATACTTTGGCGTTAGCGATGATCAGGGTGGTCGAGATGGTCGGTGGGGTCAGGGGCAACGGGTGGGGCGTCGAGGTGGTGGTCGCCGTTGATCAGGTCCAGCGTGCATGTGCACGGTGATAGTCTGGGGTAGCTGGGAATGGTACTCGAGTTTCACGAGTAAATGGAAGAATCGCCCGAGTTTTTACGTGTTTTCCTCGAAGCAAAGTTTGGGTAGTCTCGGGTTTTATGTCGTGATGCCAGTTTTATAAAGCCTGGCAGTTTCTAGTTTAAAAGTTGGGAGCAGGGTTTAAACTAAGTTTAAACCCAAAGTGTAAGCTATGGATTCAAATTTGCTTTTGTTTCCTAGTTTAAAATGAATAAAGTTTATAAAAACAAAATGTTTTACAACTTTAAGATGTTTAAAGTATATTTGAATGTGTTAAATTTTACTAAGTTAAAATTTGTAGTTATATTGAATCTAAATCTAAAATGAAATGTAAAAGTAGATTCAAAGATAAAATGTTTCAAATGCATTTGTAAGTGAGCGTTTAATTTATATATAAGAAAATGTTGTATCCTTTAAACAAGTGAAGATTTATAGATTTGTAATTATTAAGTAAATTAAAATGAGTAATTTACTAATTTGATTAATTAGTGATTGAATTAGTTAATTTAGTAATTTAAAGTTAAATTAGTTAATTAAGGTTTAAGATAATAAATTTAGGATGAATAAATAGATAATTAAGAATCATTAATTAAATAAGAGTTGAATTTTAATCTATGGTTATTAATTAATAAAGTAAGCAAGAATTAATTAAGTGATATTGAATACTTAATTAATTAAATAATTAAGGATTTATTAATGAGTTATTAAAGATGAAATGTAATTGTAAATAGATAATAAATCTTAATTTAATTACTTTAAGTAAATTTAAGAAGTGTTAATGATTAATGAAGGCTATTAACTAGTATTATAAAATAATGGATTAATATGATCATTTGATAATTTATTAGGTTTATTAATTTAAGATAATAAATGGTGAATTATATAAGTATAATTTACTTAGGGAAGTAATTAAGAAATTAATTTCTCATTTTAATAAATCAAGTTTAATATGAATTGTTTAAGTTAATTAATTAAGTTTAATTAATTTAAATAACCATTTGTTGATGTGATAAGTGTAATTACTTAAGGAAGTAATTAATTGTGATGATGTAATAATGAAAGTAATTTGAGTATAATTACTTTGTATAAATTAATCAAGGGATTAATTAGAGAATAATTAATGACGGAGTAATTAAATTATTAATTGAAGTAATTAAGGGTAGTTAATTACTGAATGGAGTTAATCAAGGCGATTAACATTTTGTTTAATTGGAGATAAAGTACTAAATGAAATAAATGTAATCAGAGATCATTAATTATTGTAATTAATGATGCAAGTTAAAATGGATTTATTTGGGAATAATTAATAAATGAAGCAATTCATTAGAGTAATTAATTAAGAAGAAATGGAATTAATTTTAGTAATTTAAAAGGTTACTTTCTATAATTGGTATGAAGTAATTAATTTGTAAAATAATTAGAGGATAATTACTTAAATATAATTTGAGATAATTAATCTAAAAGGGTTAATTAAGATGGAAAAGTAGGAAATGATTAATTAATTAACTTGTAATTAATTAATGGTTATGTAAGCAAGATTAATATTGATGGGGTAATTAATTTAATTTACTTTAAATTAATTAGAGATTTGTAATTAATTTAATTCATTTTAAATTAATTATAAATGAGGTGATTATTAATCTTTGTTTGTATATGATGGATGATATTGATTTCCATGATTGATTGTGATCTCAGATATATACCTATTGTGTTATGGATGCTTGGTTAAGTATGATGATATTGATTATCTGTTTGAGTAGATAATATGGATTAGCTGTTTATGATGATGATGTTATTATCCATTGTGATATTGTTATTTATCTATCTGTGTGTATATAGATAATTGAATTTATATTGTTTTAACTTTAAAACAACTTGGCCTTAAAAGACACGGTTTGGATTTCGATGAGACCGGGATCGGGTTTTCGTATACCGGGATTCTAGGTCTGGAGACCCGAATACCACATCGATCCAAAATAACGTTAGGTCGTGAAATTCAAATGGAGCAAGTGAAGACTCGAGGTATAAGAACTATACGTCAGTATAACTCTGTGGGTGATTCCGTAATGAGTTTGACGAAGATAGTACTTATAGATTCGAGATGGTGATTCAGAATGCAAGGGTTATTGTCGTTAACTCTGAGGGTGATTCCAATACGAGTGTAACGAGATAATGCCTTCGGTTTCGTTCGAACCCGGAATGAACTTGTATGGATTGAATGCTTTCAGAACATCGTCAGGTGGACGATGAGCATTCTAAGAGATGTGTTCTCTAAAGGTAATCGTGACCTCAAGCCTCATCAACCAGGAATGGCTAAAACAGGGGAGGTGCAGCAAGGTTAGTGGGTAGCACCCAAGTAGGACGAGATTACCCCTGTCTAGATGTCCCTTATTATTCGGCTTTGTGTGCGGTTGATCATGACAACCGTGGGGTATCTTGTGCGGGAATTATCCAGTAAGGGATGTTCCGACCTTGTGTTGCAGGGGACTTAGGGTGGGTCCTCGGTACGGTGATCTAGGCCACGTACTGTGACGGGCGGTACCCCAGTAGCCCTGCCATTGTATGGAATCCAAAATCCAATAAGTGCCCTCGGATTTGATTGTAAACCTAGTATGCTGGAATTTAATGAATGTAACAATTTCGGCTATTTTCTATTTACTTGAAAACCCTAGACACTATTATAATATCACTGAATTTCCTATCAAAGTTTTGGTTAGCGAAAGGTAAAAACATTTCCATGTTTATGTGTGGGATGTCTTACGTGATACCTTTTGTTTTCAAAGAATTTTTAAAGTTAAGCAACTTTAACCGTTTACTCATACCAGACCCATGTCTGACCCGAAGTTTATTTCTGTTTTTCATAAACTCTCGGGTACCCAGATTTTTACGGGTAGCCAAGGGATTCAGGTTAGCTTTGACGAATACTGGAGGAGCAAATGGAGCAGGAGGCTTCAGCGTATAGATATATATATTGGTTCCGCTGTGTTAGTGTTTATCTGTATTTCCGCTGTGTTGTATCTCTGTGATTTGTGAGTTGTATTAACTAGACAGGTGTTTATAACTGTCTAGTATGTGTTGTATTATCCGTGTGACTCTGATGAATATGATACTATTTATTTTTTGCGATATATTATATTTTATTCGCTCCGCTGTTGAGATTCTATGATTGTTTCTTCTTCTTCTCTATCTTTTCTACTTCTCACCTCTTTCTTTTCTTAAAAACGATGCGATTTTCCGGGCGTGGGAAGTCGGGTCGTCACAGGTGGTATCAGAGCGTTAGGTTGAGCGAATACCTAGGCTCTGGAGTGGTGTCTATCCTGAGAGAGCGTACTTGTAATTTTTATCTATATATATATTTATCTATTTCTACCTGTCTGTTGGATTACTTGTTCGGGTTTTCCCAATATAAATTATAAAGGTAGATAGGGTAGTGGTGTGTGTAACACGACTACCAATGTTTGGGAGTGTATCTGTCGAGACTGTAGACCTAATACTGTCTCGAGTGAGCTTTGTTGATGTAAGGATTTCATCGATCTCTGAAGGAAACCTGTAAAGGTTCGGAGTCCATCATTGAGCTAGAGTTTGGATCTGCCGGTTGGGCAGAAGCTAGTGATGATATCTTGATATCTCAGGGATTAGTAGCTGTGTGATGAGACACGGTGACTATGGATGTTTCCGAAGATGTTTTCTTTGGAACAAGTTTTAAGAAGTGTATCTGCTTCGGTGTAGTGGCTGTGTTCAGCAGGGTGTTTCTATTGGTTGAGGTTCGAGTTTCTTGAGGAGCTTTGGATTTGGAAATTCCTTAGCATTGGTGTCAGCAGTGTAGTTCGGAAGGTCCTGTATGTTGGCAAGGAAGCTTTCTAGCTTAGCAGTGGAGTTCAGAAGCAGCATAGTAGTTTCGTTTCTTCGATGGAATTGACTAGTTGAGTGTAGGCTGTTCTGTTTAGTAAAGAGAGAACAGTTTTTCTTTGGAATCAGGCTGAGTTGATCGCAAAAGTGACTTGCGATAGTCTGAGTGTTCTCTTGGGATGTTAGGAATTTTTCTGGATGTCTTCAGGAAGTCAGAATTTTGTTAGCATCAGGGAGTTTGAGTTTGGTATCGACTGGATTTCCAGGAGTGATACCGATGGTTCAGCTTAGTAGTAGGATGGTTTTTGGAGAGAGTTTAGTGAAGCAGCTCGGGTTTTGGAGGAACTTTTGAGTTTTCTCTTTATGGATCTATTGAACCATATTTTCGGAATGGTTGAGAAGCTTACCAGTTGTGGCTACTGACCGACGGTTGCAAAGCCTAGGTCCGTCACAGTTGGTATCAGTGGAAGTTTGTGCTTGTGTTCGTCATCAGCATTTTCATCTGCTCGGATCAGAGTTGTGCAGCGGAAGCAATTTGGAGAGCATCTGTTTTATCTCTTTTGGATAAGAGAAGTGAGATCCGTCTTTTGATTTTGGAATAGAGTGGAGTTCTGAGTTGTGGTTGATCTTGGAAAGATCATTTTGTTGATTGTTTTGGTTCAGGATTATTCGGGAGGGCATCAGCGAAGGATAAGCTGATCAGTAAGGATATAGGAGACCCAGGATCGTCCGAAGGATTTTGGTGGATAAGAATCGGAGATTTGATTTTGGATAAGTGTTTGATCTTCAGGAGTGGATTGTCAGTTTGGATAACTGGGATTCGATGTGTTTCACGTGTCTCTGAGGGAGTACGTGTATGAGTTATCTCTGGTTGTAGAACCAGCAGTTCAGGAGTTTTGGATGTTGAGTCAGACTTGTCTATAGTCTGATTTCCTGTTTTGTTTTGTAGATCTAGATGTGTGTAGCTTTGTAGTATTGATTGTTTGGATTCTATAGAGCGAGTAACCCGGTATTTATACTTCGGGAAACTCGAGGAAAATTCTATCTAGTATTTTGTCCGGATAGTTAGATTTGTTGATTGGATGATTGATTGCTATGGTTGATTAGTATATATTGATGATATATGCTTGTGTTTAAAATTAAATCATTAATGAGATTATTAAATTACCTTTGTTTTAAATTTCGGGGACGAAATTCTTTTAAGAGGGGAGGAATGTGACATCCCGGAATTTCGAGCAATATCAATTTAATAATCTATATTAAATATTAAATTGATATGATGATAATTGTTAATAAGTTTGAATTGATTTGATAATTTTCTTTTAAATGAATATTTAAATGATAAATTATCTTTTAAAAGCTAATAAATTATTTCCTATTTATTTATATATATATATATTTGTATATATGGTAAATAGTTAAGGTCTGTTTTAAATTTTAATAAATAAGAATATGTTTTCAAACTCAAATCTTTTTGGTAATTTGGAAATTTGATTTAATTCAATATTTAAATAAATAATCATATGGCTTGAATATACTTAAGATTTAAGTTAAAATTGTTTAAATGATTTTAGCTTAGATTTAAATTAAACAAAGAATTGTCTTGTTTTATAAAAATAAGAAATGAAGTAATAATTTCATTTATAAATTTATTTTAATGTAATAATGAGCTTTATTTATAATGTGATGTCGATATAAGTAGATTTTTATTTTAAATGAAAATTGTTATATATGTTTTAAAAAGAAGTTATGGTTTTAAAATTTATGTAAATCTCTAAAATAAATATAATAATTATAGATTATAGATGATAAAATATACCTTGTAAATATTTAAAGTAATTATAAAATAAAATGATAATGGGGAATTATATATTGATTGTTTATCTTTTAAAATGTAAATACCTTCATGTTAGAAAAAAAAATACACTTATGTTAGGAGTAGAATTAAATACTAAGGTTAAAATTAATATTCAAGCTAACAACAACAATAACCATAACAAAACTTTAAATTAAAACTTAGGTAAACATACTTGCATGCATTGAGATCTCACTAGTACTAAAATATAAAGTAAAACTTAAGTAAAATTTTATACTCTAACAAAATACATGGGCAGGCCGAGACCACTTCAACACATACGAACGAAATAGAATAGTATGCTAAGTTTAAGTTAAACAAAAGTATAAACATATGTAAGATTGTAAGGACATACGAATTGGATTGTAGGAGAAGCAAATGTATAAAAATATCTATGTACAAAAGTACATTAGCATTTATTGTCTTTCACCCTAGCACAAAACAGAACCTGTTCGAAATATGTTTTCAGCCCCCAAAGAGATAAAAATCTCTGATTTCTAGTGTACTAGGATAATAAACTATTGTATACTTGTGTATTTAGCAACCCTACCTTATTTCATTCGTATACAAAGGGCTGAGCAACTCAGTTTCTAAAAGTTTTAAAAACAAAGCAAAGTCTTGAACAATATACAAAACTGAAATCAAATAAGGAAACAAGCACTCCAGTTTCAAATTTAAAATGAAAGCATCTCGACTATAACAAGATTTCCAGACCAAGGCATGTTCAAGTTTTAAAGCTAGTTCAAAGTTTCAAGGATCAAAACAACAAATATATGCAAGTTTTCAAATGCAAGTTCAAGCTGCTGTTTTCAAAACAAAGATCAAACCTTCTGCTTCAAAAAGTCATTGTGAGTAAACTTTTTAACTAAAACTTAAAAACTCTGAGCATTTCTGTGTTAATGTTTGTTTATATGTATGTGTTTGAGAAATGCATTTGTGAAATTATGTAAGTGTGCATATCTGTAGTTGTTAAACACCTCAGGTCATAGTTTCAACCCTCTGCCTTAAAAACTGTAAACATGAGATACCTTTGTTTAATGGATATGACTTAGGTTTTAAGTAGACTTGTGGTGTATGTCTGAAATGTGTTGCTATGATTGTTTTAAGGCTCTGGAAACATATGAGTATGTTTAGATAAGCTATTGTGATCACCTCTGTTTAAAACTTTAGAGATTTAAAACTTAGTTTTAACTCAAATCTCTTCTCACTCAAATCTTCTGTAGGCTTAGTATTTTAAACAAAGTTGTTGTTTAAAACTAAACCAAGCTTTAAAAACATTTGCAAGAATTTTAGATAGTAAACACTGTCTGGAAGAAGAAATCACAGAGGAACTTGAAAAATGTTAAAAACCAAATATGGAAATTTGTTGATACAATCATATATCTGAAATAGTAGATGAAAGCTAGGATTTTTAAGATCAAGTTCACAATTTTTAGTGTAGTATTGAATGTGTTCTGGGGTGGTGTCTGTATTTCGAGTTATTGGGTTTCTCTGGTGATATAGTTGATATGGGAGGTGGTGGTTCTTTCTGGAGGTAGAGGGGTGATAGGGGACTTCAACAAAATTTTCAGGTGATGGTACTGGTTAGTGGGGAGGTGGTGATTGTCATCAGAAGTCTAGAACCCTAGTTTTGCTGAGTCAAGCACAGTTGATAACCTCAACTCATATAGTTGATCGAGTTCAACCGGAATCTGGGTATGGGTAGTAGGCGTGTAGAGGAAGCCAGCGCCGGAGTTTCAGTACCCACGGTGGTCGAAGTTTGGAGGACGAGGTGATTTCAGTTGCGATGGTGATGTCTGGTTAGTTCCAGGTTTTGGGTAGGGTGCTCGATTTCGATACTTTGGCGTTAGCGATGATCAGGGTGGTCGAGATGGTCGGTGGGGTCAGGGGCAACGGGTGGGGCATCGAGGTGGTGGTCGCCGTTGATCAGGTCCAGCGTGCATGTGCACGGTGATAGTCTGGGGTAGCTGGGAATGGTACTCGAGTTTCACGAGTAAATGGAAGAATGGCCCGAGTTTTTACGTGTTTGCCTCGAAGCAAAGTTTGGGTAGTCTCGGGTTTTATGTCGTGATGCCAGTTTTATAAAGCCTAGCAGTTTCTAGTTTAAAAGTGTAAGCTATGGATTCAAATTTGCTTTTGTTTCCTAGTTTAAAATGAATAAAGTTTATAAAAACAAAATGTTTTACAACTTTAAGATGTTTAAAGTATATTTGAATGTGTTAAATTTTACTAAGTTAAAATTTGTAGTTATATTGAATCTAAATCTAAAATGAAATGTAAAAGTAGATTCAAAGATAAAATGTTTCAAATGCATTTGTAAGTGAGCGTTTAATTTATATATAAGAAAATGTTTTATCCTTTAAACAAGTGAAGATTTATAGATTTGTAATTATTAAGTAAATTAAAATGAGTAATTTACTAATTTGATTAATTAGTGATTGAATTAGTTAATTTAGTAATTTAAAGTTAAATTAGTTAATTAAGGTTTAAGATAATAAATTTAGGATGAATAAATGGATAATTAAGAATCATTAATTAAATAAGAGTTGAATTTTAATCTATGGTTATTAATTAATAAAGTAAGCAAGAATTAATTAAGTGTTATTGAATACTTAATTAATTAAATAATTAAGGATTTATTAATGAGTTATTAAAGATGAAATGTAATTGTAAATAGATAATAAATCTTAATTTAATTACTTTAAGTAAATTTAAGAAGTGTTAATGATTAATGAAGGCTATTAACTAGTATTATAAAATAATGGATTAATATGATCATTTGATAATTTATTAGGTTTATTAATTTAAGATAATAAATGGTGAATTATATAAGTATAATTTACTTAGGGAAGTAATTAAGAAATTAATTTCTCATTTTAATAAATCAAGTTTAATATGAATTGTTTAAGTTAATTAATTAAGTTTAATTAATTTAAATAACCATTTGTTGATGTGATAAGTATAATTACTTAAGGAAGTAATTAATTGTGATGATGTAATAATGAAAGTAATTTGAGTATAATTACTTTGTATAAATTAATCAAGGGATTAATTAGAGAATAATTAATGATGGAGTAATTAAATTATTAATTGAAGTAATTAAGGGTAGTTAATTACTGAATGGAGTTAATCAAGGCGATTAACATTTTGTTTAATTGGAGATAAATTACTAAATGAAATAAATGTAATCAGAGATCATTAATTATTGTAATTAATGATGCAAGTTAAAATGGATTTATTTGGGAATAATTAATAAATGAAGCAATTCATTAGAGTAATTAATTAAGAAGAAATGGAATTAATTTTAGTAATTTAAAAGGTTACTTTCTATAATTGGTATGAAGTAATTAATTTGTAAAATAATTAGAGGATAATTACTTAAATATAATTTGAGATAATTAATCTAAAAGGGTTAATTAAGATGGAAAAGTAGGAAATGATTAATTAATTAACTTGTAATTAATTAATGGTTATGTAAGCAAGATTAATATTGATGGGGTAATTAATTTAATTTACTTTAAATTAATTAGAGATTTGTAATTAATTTTATTCATTTTAAATTAATTATAAATGAGGTGATTATTAATCTTTGTTTGTATATGATGGATGATATTGATTTCCATGATTGATTGTGATCTCAGATATATACCTATTGTGTTATGGATGCTTGGTTAAGTATGATGATATTGATTATCTGTTTGAGTAGATAATATGGATTAGCTGTTTATGATGATGATGTTATTATCCATTGTGATATTGTTATTTATCTATCTGTGTGTATATAGATAATTGAATTTATATTGTTTTAACTTTAAAACAACTTGGCCTTAAAAGACACGGTTTGGATTTCGATGAGACCGGGATCGGGTTTTCGTATACCGGGATTCTAGGTCTGGAGACCCGAATACCACATCGATCCAAAATAACGTTAGGTCGCGAAATTCAAATGGAGCAAGTGAAGACTCGAGGTATAAGAACTATACGTCAGTATAACTCTGTGGGTGATTCCGTAATGAGTTTGACGAAGATCGTACTTATAGATTCGAGATGGTGATTCAGAATGCAAGGGTTATTGTCGTTAACTCTGAGGGTGATTCCAATACGAGTGTAACGAGATAATGCCTTCGGTTTCGTTCGAACCTGGAACGAACTTGTATGGATTGAATGCTTTCCGAACATCGTCAGGTGGACGATGAGCATTCTAAGAGATGTGTTCTCTAAAGGTAATCGTGACCTCAAGCCTCATCAACCGGGAATGGCTAAAACAGGGGAGGTGCAGCAAGGTTAGTGGGTAGCACCCAAGTAGGACGAGATTACCCCTGTCTAGATGTCCCTTATTATTCGGCTTTGTGTGCGGTTGATCATGACAACCGTGGGGTATCTTGTGCGGGAATTATCCAGTAAGGGATGTTCCGACCTTGTGTTGCAGGGGACTTAGGGTGGGTCCTCGGTACGGTGATCTAGGCCACGTACTGTGACGGGCGGTACCCCAGTAGCCCTGCCATTGTATGTAATCGAAAATCCAGTAAGTGCGCTCAGATTTGATTGTAAACCTAGTATGCTGGAATTTAATGAATGTAACAATTTCGGCTATTTTCTATTTACTTGAAAACCCTAGACACTATTATAATATCACTGAATTTCCTATCAAAGTTTTGGTTAGCGTAAGGTAAAAACATTTCCATGTTTATGTGTGGGATGTCTTACGTGATACCTTTTGTTTTCAAAGAATTTTTAAAGTTAAGCAACTTTAACCGTTTACTCATACCAGACCCATGTCTGACCCGAAGTTTATTTCTGTTTTTCATAAACTCTCGGGTACCCAGATTTTTACGGGTAGCCAAGGGATTCAGGTTAGCTTTGACGAATACTGGAGGAGCAAATGGAGCAGGAGGCTTCAGCGTATAGATATATATATTGGTTCCACTGTGTTAGTGTTTATCTGTATTTCCGCTGTGTTGTATCTCTGTGATTTGTGAGTTGTATTAACTAGACAGGTGTTTATAACTGTCTGGTATGTGTTGTATTATCCGTGTGACTCTGATGTATATGATACTATTTATTTTTTGTGATATATTATATTTTATTCGCTCCGCTGTTGAGATTCTGTGATTGTTTCTTCTTCTTCTCTATCTTTTCTACTTCTCACCTCTTTCTTTTCTTAAAAACGATGCGATTTTCCGGGCGTGGGAAGTCGGGTCGTCACAGGTGGTATCAGAGCGTTAGGTTGAGCGAATACCTAGGCTCTGGAGTGGTGTCTATCCTGAGAGAGCGTACTTGTAATTTTTTTCTATATATATATTTATCTATTTCTACCTGTCTGTTGGATTACTTGTTCGGGTTTTCCCAATATAAATTATAAAGGTAGATAGGGTAGTGGTGTGTGTAACACGACTACCAATGTTTGGGAGTGTATCTGTCGAGACTGTAGACCTAATACTGTCTCGAGTGAGCTTTGTTGGTGTAAGGATTTCATCGATCTCTGAAGGAAACCTGTAAAGGTTCGGAGTCCATCATTGAGCTAGAGTTTGGATCTGCCGGTTGGGCAGAAGCTAGTGATGATATCTTGATATCTTAGGGATTAGTAGCTGTGTGATGAGACACGGTGACTATGGATGTTTCCGAAGATGTTTTCTTTGGAACAAGTTTTAAGAAGTGTATCTGCTTCGGTGTAGTGGCTGTGTTCAGCAGGGTGTTTCTGTTGGTTGAGGTTCGAGTTTCTTGAGGAGCTTTGGATTTGGAAATTCCTTAGCATTGGTGTCACCAGTGTAGTTTGGAAGGTCCTGTATGTTGGCAAGGAAGCTTTCTAGCTTAGCAGGGGAGTTCAGAAGCAGCATAGTAGTTTCGTTTCTTCGATGGAATTGACTAGTTGAGTGTAGGCTGTTCTGTTTAGTAAAGAGAGAACAGTTTTTCTTTGGAATCAGGCTGAGTTGATCGCAAAAGTGACTTGCGATAGTCTGAGTGTTCTCTTGGGATGTTAGGAATTTTTCTGGATGTCTTCAGGAAGTCAGAATTTTGTTAGCATCAGGGAGTTTGAGTTTGGTATCGACTGGATTTCCAGGAGTGATACCGATGGTTCAGCTTAGTAGTAGGATGGTTTTTGGAGAGAGTTTAGTGAAGCAGCTCGGGTTTTGGAGGAACTTTTGAGTTTTCTCTTTATGGATCTATTGAACCATATTTTCGGAATGGTTGAGAAGCTTACCAGTTGTGGCTACTGACCGACGGTTGCAAAGCCTAGGTCCGTCACAGTTGGTATCAGTGGAAGTTTGTGCTTGTGTTCGTCATCAGCATTTTCATCTGCTCGGATCAGAGTTGTGCAGCGGAAGCAATTTGGAGAGCATCTGTTTTATCTCTTTTGGATAAGAGAAGTGAGATCCGTCTTTTGATTTTGGATTAGAGTGGAGTTCTGAGTTGTGGTAGATCTTGGAAAGATCATTTTGTTGATTGTTTTGGTTCAGGATGTTTCAGGAGGGCATCAACGAAGGATAAGCTGATCAGTAAGGATATAGGAGACCCAGGATCGTCCGAAGGATTTTGGTGGATAAGAATCGGAGATTTGATTTTGGATAAGTGTTTGATCTTCAGGAGTGGATTGTCAGTTTGGATAACTGGGATTCGATGTGTTTCACGTGTCTCTGAGGGAGTACGTGTATGAGTTATCTCTGGTTGTAGAACCAGCAGTTCAGGAGTTTTGGATGTTGAGTCAGACTTGTCTATAGTCTGATTTCCTGTTTTGTTTTGTAGATCTAGATGTGTGTAGCTTTGTAGTATTGATTGTTTGGATTCTATAGAGCGAGTAACCCGGTATTTATACTTCGGGAAACTCGAGGAAAATTCTATCCAGTATTTTGTCCGGATAGTTAGATTTGTTAATTGGATGATTGATTGCTATGGTTGATTAGTATATATTGATGATATATGCTTGTGTTTAAAATTAAATCATTAATGAGATTATTAAATTACCTTTGTTTTAAATTTCGGGGACGAAATTCTTTTAAGAGGGGAGGAATGTGACATCCCGGAATTTCGAGCAATATCAATTTAATAATCTATATTAAATATTAAATTGATATGATGATAATTGTTAATAAGTTTGAATTGATTTGATAATTTTCTTTTAAATGAATATTTAACTGATAAATTATCTTTTAAAAGCTAATAAATTATTTCCTATTTATTTATATATATATATTTGTATATATGGTAAATAGTTAAGGTCTGTTTTAAATTTTAATAAATAAGAATATGTTTTCAAACTCAAATCTTTTTGGTAATTTGGAAATTTGATTTAATTCAATATTTAAATAAATAATCATATGGCTTGAATATACTTAAGATTTAAGTTAAAATTGTTTAAATGATTTTAGCTTAGATTTAAATTAAACAAAGAATTGTCTTGTTTTATAAAAATAAGAAATGAAGTAATAATTTCATTTATAAATTTATTTTAATGTAATAATGAGCTTTATTTATAATGTGATGTCGATATAAGTAGATTTTTATTTTAAATGAAAATTGTTATATATGTTTTAAAAAGAAGTTATGGTTTTAAAATTTATGTAAATCTCTAAAATAAATATAATAATTATAGATTATAGATGATAAAATATACCTTGTAAATATTTAAAGTAATTATAAAATAAAATGATAATGGGGAATTATATATTGATTATTTATCTTTTAAAATGTAAATACCTTCATGTTAGAAAAAAAAATACACTTATGTTAGGAGTAGAATTAAATACTAAGGTTAAAATTAATATTCAAGCTAACAACAACAATAACCATAACAAAACTTTAAATTAAAACTTAGGTAAACATACTTGCATGCATTGAGATCTCACTAGTACTAAAATATAAAGTAAAACTTAAGTAAAATTTTATACTCTAACAAAATACATGGGCAGGCCGAGACCACTTCAACACATACGAACGAAATAGAATAGTATGCTAAGTTTAAGTTAAACAAAAGTATAAACATATGTAAGATTGTAAGGACATACGAATTGGATTGTAGGAGAAGCAAATGTATAAAAATATCTATGTACAAAAGTACATTAGCATTTATTGTCTTCCACCCTAGCACAAAACAGAACCTGTTCGAAATATGTTTTCAGCCCCCAAAGAGATAAAAATCTCTGATTTCTAGTGTACTAGGATAATAAACTATTGTATACTTGTGTATTTAGCAACCCTACCTTATTTCATTCGTATACAAAGGGCTGAGCAACTCAGTTTCTAAAAGTTTTAAAAACAAAGCAAAGTCTTGAACAATATACAAAACTGAAATCAAATAAGGAAACAAGCACTCCAGTTTCAAATTTAAAATGAAAGCATCTCGACTATAACAAGATTTCCAGACCAAGGCATGTTCAAGTTTTAAAGCTAGTTCAAAGTTTCAAGGATCAAAACAACAAATATATGCAAGTTTTCAAATGCAAGTTCAAGCTGCTGTTTTCAAAACAAAGATCAAACCTTCTGCTTCAAAAAGTCATTGTGAGTAAACTTTTTAACTAAAACTTAAATACTCTGAGTGTAACGACCCGCCATTTTGGACCATTCGCATCCATTATAAGTGTATAGGTAGACACTCATGCCGGAGTTGAATTGCTCAAAATACCGCGTTGTTAATTTAAATTTGGCAAAACTGAACATATACAGTAAACAAATATAATCACAGATCACAGACACAGAGTAATAATTGCAGCGGAAATAAAAGAGATAGTAGTTCATGAAGCTACTATATGAATATATAAAATACATCAGAGTTTTCAACAGAAGAGTAATACGATACATCAGAGTTAAACCAGATACAACGGAAGAGTAACACGATACATCAGATACAAATCAGAATACATCACTGGAATCATCGGATATCTAAAAGCTGGATAGATAGCTGGATCTCCAAGCGAAGCTCCAACTCCAAAGGTGAGTCTCGAAAGCTGAACCACTCAGTCTGACCCGAGCGTAAAGCAAAATACAAAACACTCGAGTCAGGATTAACATTCTTATATTAATAAATCCAACTCAAGTGAAATAGCAATTGAAATACAAGTAACTCAAAGGATGTTTGGAATAACCATCCTTTAAGGATCCGTTAAACTATCTACTATGTAGTAATGTACGATAAGTAGATAATGTCTATCAGTAATATAAAGATATCAAAATAGCGTTAAGTCATGGCCCATTCCACCCTTAACACATTTTTATTCCCACAAGCATATACAAGACCGTAGTTTCCCCAAAACCGGAAGTCACCAGAGGGCAATCCATATACTCAAGGTACAAAACAAATTCGTAGTGGTCGCGCATAAATGGAATACAAGTATGACAAGGCACATGAGGCTATACCCAAGGTAGTGATACTACCGTTCGCCTGATCCGGGCTGGTGAGAACGCAACGCCGCAGCGCCCGCAACACCGTGAGACAACACTCCCAAAATCAAGGGTGCACCAATCGACAACAAGTATAAGTAGTTCGAAGAAGTGTGTCCACTTGAGGTATCAATCCTCCATTGGCCCGGCACAGCTCCTGTTTTAGTCATTTCCAATTTGACACAAGTGTCAAGGCTATCCATTATCGTTCTCTTTCTTCAGTCAACACGTACATCATTCCAACCACTTCATTCTGGATCATCACTCCGCGCATAGTTATTAAAGTGGTTTTCGGTTTAGATAGAGAGTATATCCATAACCGAATTCCGGTCTCTTTAATAACTTTCGTAATTATTACACCGATTGGTCGTTTATATATTTCAAAACCAAATCAAATTCAATTTTAATTTCAATTCGTAAATCAATATTTCATTTGTCTTTCCAAATCAATTTCCATAATTTACGTTTCAAAACTTCCAAATTATCATTTCAAAATCTTATAATTCAATTTCAATCTTTATATTGAAAACTAGTTCGAATATCAGTTTCATTTCAACATCAATTAAATTAATTTAATTTAACATTCAAATCAATTTAAACTCATTATCGATTCCATTCGATTTTCGTTAAGTTACTTTATCATTCAAACAATTTCTATTGAATTTCCAATTTATTAAATCCATTATTTAAATTCAACTTATAAATTGAATTAAATTAAATTCATCAAATCCAATTCTTTAAATTTCAAGTCTTACATTAATTTCAATAAATCACATTTTTATTTCTTGTTAAAGAAATTCAATTTCAGTTATTTACTTTCATAAATAATTTTCCAAAACTTACTTAAATAAGAAATTCAATTTCAATTATTTACGAAGTAAATTTAACTTATTCAAAAGTTTAATTTTTCTTATTAAAGAATTTCAATTCAATTTAATCATTAAATAATTCAACCTTATTTAATTATCAAATAATTCAAACTTAATTATTAAATAATTCCAAAGTTTAATAATTTCAAACTTAATTATAATTTCAAACTTAATTATTAAATCATTTCAAACTTAATACAATCATTTCTCAAATTAAACAACCTTCTTTAATCAATTTCTTTATTTATATTTCATTTCAGATTTTTAAATATTCATGTTTAAATTTCATTAAATTCAATTTCCAACTTCGTTTCAAAACCATATTATTTATTCAAATGAAATCTTCGTTAATTTTTAAATCAAATTATTGACCAATCGGTTTTTATTTAATTTTCTATCCTAGGTCAAAATTCAATTTGGGTATTTATCATTTCAACCCGATTCCAATTCAATTCAAAATCAAAACATAACAAAGGGAACTTGCAGTGTGATAACTGGGATGGTGTCAAAGTAAATAAACAAGCAATAACAACAATCAATATCAATCCAATAATCAATTCAAATAATCCCGAAATAACCGTATTAATTCGCATTGTTATTTGTACGAACTAATATAATTATTTCTAGAATCTACACTATCATTTCATGTAGATTAAAGATTATTACACTAATTATTCATACGGTTCTTCACTTGTCATTCGATTTCAATTTTAACACTACAACCATTAATCAAATATACGTTCAATGGTTCAAAGTGTAATTATCACTATTCTACATGTCAATCAATTTAACAATTAAAAGGGGTCATATTATACAAATGTCATTTAATCGAATTTAACACATATATCAAATCTAACTATCCTACGTCAATTTCAATTTCAAATTATTTATCACTTACATCATTAACAATTTAACGTCCAATATAAACATCAACAATCAATCAATTATCAGCCAAACTGTATTATCATCACATAAATAACTAACAGATAATGGTGTCAGATGTCACAGGTGAACTGATACAGGCAATAGCATATATAACAGTGTAATTAACTAACAGCAGCAAATTTCAATTGTCGTTTCAATTGAAATCAAATCTAATAAATACAAGAACGTTAATCGTGAGTGAGTGCTCACCTTTCGAGGCTAGAGAAGAACAAGAGAGGACACGGATAAGCTCACTGATACGGATACTGAACGAACTAAGAATCCAAGCACGAATTCCAAAACAAAGCTAGATGGATACGGATTTGACGGCGGAGCTGGTAGATAAGGAATTGACGAAGCAATTAGAATGATTTTGGTAGAAACAGCAAGTGTGGGTGTGTATATATATAACTATATAGAGTCAAAATTTAATTTAGACTTGTATAAAAATAAAGATCTATACATATGTTAATTTTATAAATTTTTGCTTCATACAAAATATCACTTTGTATATATATTCTACTGTTTTCACCGCTAACATAATGATTGCTTTGTACCGCAATATATATATATACTAATAACCGTATATACAAACCTTATAAACATATTATACCACCTATAACTTACGCATATTCTTGTAAATCCAACATAAACTTATTTTGTAAACACATTATTTAACTAAGATAAATATATTCACATATACTATTAGACATATATATATAACTGAACTAGACTATACTTGTATACAATATATATGTGGCAGAATCCACTCACGTATACAATATATAACTTATATATATACTTATAAAACCAGACTCATGTATCCATATAAACTAATATATGCACTCACGTATATAACAGAAAGAATGTAAAACAAAGAACGAAATAGCTTCAGGTTAAAAGAATATACATGACTACAAGTTTGATTATACAAACTCCTACAGTAACATATGTGAATCATGTTTTTATACAAATTAATAATCATACAGTAACTTATATTTATAAAACATGAACTACGATACTCATGTATATTAAAATTTATATTCAATATTATCAAATCAAAATCCACATAACTTATATACAATGAAATAGGTATAGAATATAAGGTTTATAAACTTTTACTTCGTATCTACATAAATAGATCGGTTATAAATAAGCAAGCACAATCACAAAATAAAACCCCTACAATACTTAAAACATATAAACTGACACTGTATAAACAAACATAGTTTAGTTACTGCAAACTATTTGAAAGACAGCCATATGGATATAAAAGTCATATAATACCATACTTCTATGAAATAAAATATACATACAATACAATATATATCAACCGTTTTCATATATTATAGTACTTTTAAACACATACATTAAAATCAAGTATACATCATACTAGATAAATTTCAACAGATACTATAATTTATAAAAGTATATATGTGACAACAGATTTTTAAAACTTATATAAACTGTTATTATAAAACATGTAAACTATATATAAACATATATACCTCACGTCTAACAACAGAGGCTGCTGTGCCTCATTTCCCGAAAGCTTGAAGGTGGGTTTAGGAAAAGGCTAAGCCGAGGGAGGAGTGTCGCCAAGATGCGGAACACGAGGAGGCAGAGGCCGATGGGACGATGGCGGAGTCGATGTAGGCTGGAAAGTGGACGTGCGCATGCTTCTACTATGGAATGGATTTGTCGTGGAGTTTGTGGAGTGCTGTGATATTTTAGGGGTCGGCTGGCGATGCATGGAGTGGAGAAAAGGGTAGGCACGGAAATGGAAGGGAATGGGTTCGGGTAGCAAGGTGACGCAGCTGGGGTTTGGTGCCGACGTGGTTTTGAGGTAGGAGAGCAGGCGGAGGGGAGAGGGTGTTTCACGCAAGGTGGGTGAAAGGCATTTTAATTTTTTTTTCTTCCCCTTTCTTTTTTCTGTCAGATCCAACATAAAAAGGAGATATAACGTTGTTCTCTCCTTTAATTCAATTTTGAAAATATGAAGTTATGAACAGAGAAAGTTATTGAAAAATGAAAGTCAAGACCAACTGAAGTGAGTAGGTTGGATAATCAAAGGTCACTAGTAAAAGTAAAGTACGAATTTAAGAAGATATAAATGCTACTGGCTATTGAATTACACGCAGGATAACGAAAAGTCTCAGAGCAGATTGTAACCGGTTACCGATACGGTAGGCGTTACGCAAAGTGCAACGTACAATGGAACTTCGAATTTGACAATCGAATATACCGTAGAGATCGGCACGACGAGACGATCAAAACGGTATATAGAAATCAGTGGTACGATCATCCGATAAAAATCGATATCGGTACCAGAATGCTGCATTTTGCAGAAAATAAGAACGACGGAGCAATAGATGTCCGAATTTGGAAAAATGACGAACTGACATCTTGCTCAGAAGATGGTTTAGAATTTTTCTATGTAAAAATATTTAGGTTTCGAAAACATTTTATTTTCATTTCTTTTTACTGATTAAATTGAAGTGAATTTACGCGCGAAGTAAATTTTCATATTTTCGGCGAAAATTTACCAGTTGCTATGTTTAACTAGACGTATTCCAAATATAAAGTTTTTATTTCAAAATTTTATCGTTTAAAATTTTACAAAATTTCAACTAATTACGTTATTAAAACAGTTGAAATTTACGGGTCGTTACATTCTCCCCCACTCAAAACTTTTCGTCCCCGAAAAGGAACGAGATAGGAGAATAGAAACAACCAGAAAGAAAACAGATTTGAAATACAAAATAACAATTAATTTAAACCATATAAATTCAAATTTAAATTAATTGATATCCAGTAATTGATTTAATCCATTTGATTTCACTAAAATCAATTCCGACAATTTCTAAATTCATTATCTTATTATCCAATTATCTTCAATTTACAATTTTAAAACCATAAATTTGAATAATCTTTTATTATAATCATATTTTATTCAGCAATTAAATTCTTCTTTATTCCAAATTACTGTTAAATTTATTCTACTTAATATATCTACTCACATATATTTAACCCATATAGATTAATTTAAACCATAAAAGTTTCGATTTAAATTAATTTATATTTACTAATTGCTTTTTAAATTCAAGATATTTTCATATGTTGATCAAATTTCAATTTTATAAATTTTTCAAAACAAAAATTATTAACTGAGTTTACTTATTATCCTATCTAACTCTATTAACATCTTTATAATCAAAATTTAGTGTATAACATTTATTATAAACACTCAAATTTTATTTATAAATTCAATTTATCTTATAAATTATCCAATTACATATTCAACTTCTGAATGATTTAGGTAAGTTGTATTAGAATGCAGTTGAACAACATACAAATAAAATTTCAAATTCAATTATTCGAGTTTAAATATTTATTCCAAATTTTGGTTTTATTTATAATTAAAATCATCCTTTAACAAAATTTTAAGAATTAGATTTCCGATTAACTTTAAACAATTTAGAGATATATATATTCAAATCAAATTAAATTTTAAAATAAGATACATATATATATATATAAATCAAATTATCTGAAGAAATTCAAATCAAAATATATTTTTTTCAAAACAAAACCGTAACAAAGCTACAGAATAGTATCTCCACTTCGAAACTCGAAAATGAATGTCGATGATGCGGCCGCCATCACCGAAATTATTTTCCAGCGACAAAGAGAAGAGCACTGATTTCAATATTTAAAAGTTCTTTGAAAACGATATTTATTCGAAAATACTTTCAAAATTTTAAAACCAAAGTTCGAAATCACCGGAAACTAAATTCTCAAATTTCTGAATTAAATTCATTTCAAATTCCAAATCAATTTATAAACCGTATTTATAAATTTATTTAGAACAATAAATGATAATCAAATATTATCATTTCAAACAAATAATTTAATTAACCTGTTAAATTCCAGAAAATTTTACTTATATTTTTACAATATAATCAAACAATTTATTTTATTTTCCAAATTTGAAAATAATATTGTGTCAGTTTGCTCTGTTCAAGTGTTTTGGAAATCCTATCGATAGCGTTGATCAGACGAATCGATCGGAAACCCAAATCAACATCAACAACTCAAACAACACAGTATATATTAAAACATTTAAAAATTTATTTACAAATATACCTCTTTGCTTGACGATACAGGAATGGATTTCAAAGCAAGGATAGAGATTCAAATTTGATTAATTCAATCAAAGAAAATTTTGATTCGAAAATAAGTTCGAAACAAAGATATGATAATTCAATTACCACAATCGGTAGATGGATGAGTTTATTTAATTCACGGGCAACCTTAACCGGGTCGTCCGTAACTTCAAGAATAAGATCGATGCTGAATTCCGAGGTAAATCAACACTCGACCTCAAGAGATGGAATTCAGGTATAGTAGGGAATAGATAGCATCGTAAACCGAGGTTACAGAAATCTCCGGTAAATCAACGCCTATTGTAAAGGAGTTTCACCCCTTTACAAATCATTCGAAATTTGGCGAGACCGCTGATTCATTATAAGGGTCATTCGAAGTGGAGTTATGTGATGCTCCAGAATTGAAAGGAGACGAATAGTGAGGGACACGAAGGAGGTTCGGAACCGTATGGAACGTTCCAAAATTCAAAGGAATTGAGTCAAAGGAAGAGATTGAAACTCGAATGAGAGTGATTCCGTAAATACATTTACCCTATATGTTACGTTTTGCCTAGAGCAACCTGGCTCTGATACCAACTGTAACGACCCGCCATTTTGGACCATTCGCATCCATTATAAGTGTATAGGTAGACACTCATGCCGGAGTTGAATTGCTCAAAATACCGCGTTGTTAATTTAAATTTGGCAAAACTGAACATATACAGTAAACAAATATAATCACAGATCACAGACACAGAGTAATAATTGCAGCGGAAATAAAAGAGATAGTAGTTCATGAAGCTACTATATGAATATATAAAATACATCAGAGTTTTCAACAGAAGAGTAATACGATACATCAGAGTTAAACCAGATACAACGGAAGAGTAACACGATACATCAGATACAAATCAGAATACATCACTGGAATCATCGGATATCTAAAAGCTGGATAGATAGCTGGATCTCCAAGCGAAGCTCCAACTCCAAAGGTGAGTCTCGAAAGCTGAACCACTCAGTCTGACCCGAGCGTAAAGCAAAATACAAAACACTCGAGTCAGGATTAACATTCTTATATTAATAAATCCAACTCAAGTGAAATAGCAATTGAAATACAAGTAACTCAAAGGATGTTTGGAATAACCATCCTTTAAGGATCCGTTAAACTATCTACTATGTAGTAATGTACGATAAGTAGATAATGTCTATCAGTAATATAAAGATATCAAAATAGCGTTAAGTCATGGCCCATTCCACCCTTAACACATTTTTATTCCCACAAGCATATACAAGACCGTAGTTTCCCCAAAACCGGAAGTCACCAGAGGGCAATCCATATACTCAAGGTACAAAACAAATTCGTAGTGGTCGCGCATAAATGGAATACAAGTATGACAAGGCACATGAGGCTATACCCAAGGTAGTGATACTACCGTTCGCCTGATCCGGGCTGGTGAGAACGCAACGCCGCAGCGCCCGCAACACCGTGAGACAACACTCCCAAAATCAAGGGTGCACCAATCGACAACAAGTATAAGTAGTTCGAAGAAGTGTGTCCACTTGAGGTATCAATCCTCCATTGGCCCGGCACAGCTCCTGTTTTAGTCATTTCCAATTTGACACAAGTGTCAAGGCTATCCATTATCGTTCTCTTTCTTCAGTCAACACGTACATCATTCCAACCACTTCATTCTGGATCATCACTCCGCGCATAGTTATTAAAGTGGTTTTCGGTTTAGATAGAGAGTATATCCATAAACCGAATTCCGGTCTCTTTAATAACTTTCGTAATTATTACACCGATTGGTCGTTTATATATTTCAAAACCAAATCAAATTCAATTTTAATTTCAATTCGTAAATCAATATTTCATTTGTCTTTCCAAATCAATTTCCATAATTTACGTTTCAAAACTTCCAAATTATCATTTCAAAATCTTATAATTCAATTTCAATCTTTATATTGAAAACTAGTTCGAATATCAGTTTCATTTCAACATCAATTAAATTAATTTAATTTAACATTCAAATCAATTTAAACTCATTATCGATTCCATTCGATTTTCGTTAAGTTACTTTATCATTCAAACAATTTCTATTGAATTTCCAATTTATTAAATCCATTATTTAAATTCAACTTATAAATTGAATTAAATTAAATTCATCAAATCCAATTCTTTAAATTTCAAGTCTTACATTAATTTCAATAAATCACATTTTTATTTCTTGTTAAAGAAATTCAATTTCAGTTATTTACTTTCATAAATAATTTTCCAAAACTTACTTAAATAAGAAATTCAATTTCAATTATTTACGAAGTAAATTTAACTTATTCAAAAGTTTAATTTTTCTTATTAAAGAATTTCAATTCAATTTAATCATTAAATAATTCAACCTTATTTAATTATCAAATAATTCAAACTTAATTATTAAATAATTCCAAAGTTTAATAATTTCAAACTTAATTATAATTTCAAACTTAATTATTAAATCATTTCAAACTTAATACAATCATTTCTCAAATTAAACAACCTTCTTTAATCAATTTCTTTATTTATATTTCATTTCAGATTTTTAAATATTCATGTTTAAATTTCATTAAATTCAATTTCCAACTTCGTTTCAAAACCATATTATTTATTCAAATGAAATCTTCGTTAATTTTTAAATCAAATTATTGACCAATCGGTTTTTATTTAATTTTCTATCCTAGGTCAAAATTCAATTTGGGTATTTATCATTTCAACCCGATTCCAATTCAATTCAAAATCAAAACATAACAAAGGGAACTTGCAGTGTGATAACTGGGATGGTGTCAAAGTAAATAAACAAGCAATAACAACAATCAATATCAATCCAATAATCAATTCAAATAATCCCGAAATAACCGTATTAATTCGCATTGTTATTTGTACGAACTAATATAATTATTTCTAGAATCTACACTATCATTTCATGTAGATTAAAGATTATTACACTAATTATTCATACGGTTCTTCACTTGTCATTCGATTTCAATTTTAACACTACAACCATTAATCAAATATACGTTCAATGGTTCAAAGTGTAATTATCACTATTCTACATGTCAATCAATTTAACAATTAAAAGGGGTCATATTATACAAATGTCATTTAATCGAATTTAACACATATATCAAATCTAACTATCCTACGTCAATTTCAATTTCAAATTATTTATCACTTACATCATTAACAATTTAACGTCCAATATAAACATCAACAATCAATCAATTATCAGCCAAACTGTATTATCATCACATAAATAACTAACAGATAATGGTGTCAGATGTCACAGGTGAACTGATACAGGCAATAGCATATATAACAGTGTAATTAACTAACAGCAGCAAATTTCAATTGTCGTTTCAATTGAAATCAAATCTAATAAATACAAGAACGTTAATCGTGAGTGAGTGCTCACCTTTCGAGGCTAGAGAAGAACAAGAGAGGACACGGATAAGCTCACTGATACGGATACTGAACGAACTAAGAATCCAAGCACGAATTCCAAAACAAAGCTAGATGGATACGGATTTGACGGCGGAGCTGGTAGATAAGGAATTGACGAAGCAATTAGAATGATTTTGGTAGAAACAGCAAGTGTGGGTGTGTATATATATAACTATATAGAGTCAAAATTTAATTTAGACTTGTATAAAAATAAAGATCTATACATATGTTAATTTTATAAATTTTTGCTTCATACAAAATATCACTTTGTATATATATTCTACTGTTTTCACCGCTAACATAATGATTGCTTTGTACCGCAATATATATATATACTAATAACCGTATATACAAACCTTATAAACATATTATACCACCTATAACTTACGCATATTCTTGTAAATCCAACATAAACTTATTTTGTAAACACATTATTTAACTAAGATAAATATATTCACATATACTATTAGACATATATATATATAACTGAACTAGACTATACTTGTATACAATATATATGTGGCAGAATCCACTCACGTATACAATATATAACTTATATATATACTTATAAAACCAGACTCATGTATCCATATAAACTAATATATGCACTCACGTATATAACAGAAAGAATGTAAAACAAAGAACGAAATAGCTTCAGGTTAAAAGAATATACATGACTACAAGTTTGATTATACAAACTCCTACAGTAACATATGTGAATCATGTTTTTATACAAATTAATAATCATACAGTAACTTATATTTATAAAACATGAACTACGATACTCATGTATATTAAAATTTATATTCAATATTATCAAATCAAAATCCACATAACTTATATACAATGAAATAGGTATAGAATATAAGGTTTATAAACTTTTACTTCGTATCTACATAAATAGATCGGTTATAAATAAGCAAGCACAATCACAAAATAAAACCCCTACAATACTTAAAACATATAAACTGACACTGTATAAACAAACATAGTTTAGTTACTGCAAACTATTTGAAAGACAGCCATATGGATATAAAAGTCATATAATACCATACTTCTATGAAATAAAATATACATACAATACAATATATATCAACCGTTTTCATATATTATAGTACTTTTAAACACATACATTAAAATCAAGTATACATCATACTAGATAAATTTCAACAGATACTATAATTTATAAAAGTATATATGTGACAACAGATTTTTAAAACTTATATAAACTGTTATTATAAAACATGTAAACTATATATAAACATATATACCTCACGTCTAACAACAGAGGCTGCTGT
The DNA here is from genome assembly GCA_030737815.1 of Allium fistulosum. Taxonomy (NCBI): domain Eukaryota; kingdom Viridiplantae; phylum Streptophyta; class Magnoliopsida; order Asparagales; family Amaryllidaceae; genus Allium; species Allium fistulosum. The sequence continues at coordinate 210,424,839 of CM060902.1, read as the reverse complement.
GCCTCATTTCCCGAAAGCTTGAAGGTGGGTTTAGGAAAAGGCTAAGCCGAGGGAGGAGTGTCGCCAAGATGCGGAACACGAGGAGGCAGAGGCCGATGGGACGATGGCGGAGTCGATGTAGGCTGGAAAGTGGACGTGCGCATGCTTCTACTATGGAATGGATTTGTCGTGGAGTTTGTGGAGTGCTGTGATATTTTAGGGGTCGGCTGGCGATGCATGGAGTGGAGAAAAGGGTAGGCACGGAAATGGAAGGGAATGGGTTCGGGTAGCAAGGTGACGCAGCTGGGGTTTGGTGCCGACGTGGTTTTGAGGTAGGAGAGCAGGCGGAGGGGAGAGGGTGTTTCACGCAAGGTGGGTGAAAGGCATTTTAATTTTTTTTTCTTCCCCTTTCTTTTTTCTGTCAGATCCAACATAAAAAGGAGATATAACGTTGTTCTCTCCTTTAATTCAATTTTGAAAATATGAAGTTATGAACAGAGAAAGTTATTGAAAAATGAAAGTCAAGACCAACTGAAGTGAGTAGGTTGGATAATCAAAGGTCACTAGTAAAAGTAAAGTACGAATTTAAGAAGATATAAATGCTACTGGCTATTGAATTACACGCAGGATAACGAAAAGTCTCAGAGCAGATTGTAACCGGTTACCGATACGGTAGGCGTTACGCAAAGTGCAACGTACAATGGAACTTCGAATTTGACAATCGAATATACCGTAGAGATCGGCACGACGAGACGATCAAAACGGTATATAGAAATCAGTGGTACGATCATCCGATAAAAATCGATATCGGTACCAGAATGCTGCATTTTGCAGAAAATAAGAACGACGGAGCAATAGATGTCCGAATTTGGAAAAATGACGAACTGACATCTTGCTCAGAAGATGGTTTAGAATTTTTCTATGTAAAAATATTTAGGTTTCGAAAACATTTTATTTTCATTTCTTTTTACTGATTAAATTGAAGTGAATTTACGCGCGAAGTAAATTTTCATATTTTCGGCGAAAATTTACCAGTTGCTATGTTTAACTAGACGTATTCCAAATATAAAGTTTTTATTTCAAAATTTTATCGTTTAAAATTTTACAAAATTTCAACTAATTACGTTATTAAAACAGTTGAAATGTACGGGTCGTTACACTGAGCATTTCTATGTTAATGTTTGTTTATATGTATGTGTTTGAGAAATGCATTTGTGAAATTATGTAAGTGTGCATATCTGTAGTTGTTAAACACCTCAGGTCATAGTTTCAACCCTCTGCCTTGAAAACTGTAAACATGAGATACCTTTGTTTAATGGATATGACTTAGGTTTTAAGTAGACTTGTGGTGTATGTCTGAATGTGTTGCTATGATTGTTTTAAGGCTCTGGAAACATATGAGTATGTTTAGATAAGCTATTGTGATCACCTCTGTTTAAAACTTTAGAGATTTAAAACTTAGTTTTAACTCAAATCTCTTCTCACTCAAATCTTCTGTAGGCTTAGTATTTTAAACAAAGTTGTTGTTTAAAACTAAACCAAGCTTTAAAAACATTTGCAAGAATTTTAGATAGTAAACACTGTCTGGAAGAAGAAATCACAGAGGAACTTGAAAAATGTTAAAAACCAAATATGGAAATTTGTTGATACAATCATATATCTGAAATAGTAGATGAAAGCTAGGATTTTTAAGATCAAGTTCACAATTTTTAGTGTAGTATTGAATGTGTTCTGGGGTGGTGTCTGTATTTCGAGTTATTGGGTTTCTCTGGTGATATAGTTGATCTAGGAGGTGGTGGTTCTTTCTGGAGGTGGAGGGGTGATAGGGGACTTCGACAAAATTTTCAGGTGATGGTACTGGTTAGTGGGGAGGTGGTGATTATCATTAGATGTCTAGAACCCTAGTTTTGCTGAGTCAAGCACAGTTGATAACCTCAACTCGTATAGTTGATCGAGTTCAACCGGAATCTGGGTATGGGTAGTAGGCGTGTAGAGGAAGCCAGCGCTGGAGTTTCAGTACCCACGGTGGTCGAAGTTTGGAGGACGAGGTGATTTCAGTTGCGATGGTGATGTCTGGTTAGTTCCAGGTTTTGGGTAGGGTGCTCGATTTCGATACTTTGGCGTTAGCGATGATCAGGGTGGTCGAGATGGTCGGTGGGGTCAGGGGCAACGGGTGGGGCGTCGAGGTGGTGGTCGCCGTTGATCAGGTCCAGCGTGCATGTGCACGGTGATAGTCTGGGGTAGCTGGGAATGGTACTCGAGTTTCACGAGTAAATGGAAGAATGGCCCGAGTTTTTACGTGTTTGCCTCGAAGCAAAGTTTGGGTAGTCTCGGGTTTTATGTCGTGATGCCAGTTTTATAAAGCCTGGCAGTTTCTAGTTTAAAAGTTGGGAGCAGGGTTTAAACTAAGTTTAAACCCAAAGTGTAAGCTATGGATTCAAATTTGCTTTTGTTTCCTAGTTTAAAATGAATAAAGTTTATAAAAACAAAATGTTTTACAACTTTAAGATGTTTAAAGTATATTTGAATGTGTTAAATTTTACTAAGTTAAAATTTGTAGTTATATTGAATCTAAATCTAAAATGAAATGTAAAAGTAGATTCAAAGATAAAATGTTTCAAATGCATTTGTAAGTGAGCGTTTAATTTATATATAAGAAAATGTTTTATCCTTTAAACAAGTGAAGATTTATAGATTTGTAATTATTAAGTAAATTAAAATGAGTAATTTACTAATTAGATTAATTAGTGATTGAATTAGTTAATTTAGTAATTTAAAGTTAAATTAGTTAATTAAGGTTTAAGATAATAAATTTAGGATGAATAAATGGATAATTAAGAATCATTAATTAAATAAGAGTTGAATTTTAATCTATGGTTATTAATTAATAAAGTAAGTAAGAATTAATTAAGTGATATTGAATACTTAATTAATTAAATAATTAAGGATTTATTAATGAGTTTTTAAAGATGAAATGTAATTGTAAATAGATAATAAATCTTAATTTAATTACTTTAAGTAAATTTAAGAAGTGTTAATGATTAATGAAGGCTATTAACTAGTATTATAAAATAATGGATTAATATGATCATTTGATAATTTATTAGGTTTATTAATTTAAGATAATAAATGGTGAATTATATAAGTATAATTTACTTAGGGAAGTAATTAAGAAATTAATTTCTCATTTTAATAAATCAAGTTTAATATGAATTGTTTAAGTTAATTAATTAAGTTTAATTAATTTAAATAACCATTTGTTGATGTGATAAGTATAATTACTTAAGGAAGTAATTAATTGTGATGATGTAATAATGAAAGTAATTTGAGTATAATTACTTTGTATAAATTAATCAAGGGATTAATTAGAGAATAATTAATGATGGAGTAATTAAATTATTAATTGAAGTAATTAAGGGTAGTTAATTACTGAATGGAGTTAATCAAGGCGATTAACATTTTGTTTAATTGGAGATAAATTACTAAATGAAATAAATGTAATCAGAGATCATTAATTATTGTAATTAATGATGCAAGTTAAAATGGATTTATTTGGGAATAATTAATAAATGAAGCAATTCATTAGAGTAATTAATTAAGAAGAAATGGAATTAATTTTAGTAATTTAAAAGGTTACTTTCTATAATTGGTATGAAGTAATTAATTTGTAAAATAATTAGAGGATAATTACTTAAATATAATTTGAGATAATTAATCTAAAAGGGTTAATTAAGATGGAAAATTAGGAAATGATTAATTAATTAACTTGTAATTAATTAATGGTTATGTAAGCAAGATTAATATTGATGGGGTAATTAATTTAATTTACTTTAAATTAATTAGAGATTTGTAATTAATTTAATTCATTTTAAATTAATTATAAATGAGGTGATTATTAATCTTTGTTTATATATGATGGATGATATTGATTTCCATGATTGATTGTGATCTAAGATATATACCTATTGTGTTATGGATGCTTGGTTAAGTATGATGATATTGATTATCTGTTTGAGTAGATAATATGGATTAGCTGTTTATGATGATGATGTTATTATCCATTGTGATATTGTTATTTATCTATCTGTGTGTATATAGATAATTGAATTTAAATTGTTTTAACTTTAAAACAACTTGGCCTTAAAAGACACGGTTTGGATTTCGATGAGACCGGGATCGGGTTTTCGTATACCGGGATTCTAGGTCTGGAGACCCGAATACCACATCGATCCAAAATAACGTTAGGTCGCGAAATTCAAATGGAGCAAGTGAAGACTCGAGGTATAAGAACTATACGTCAGTATAACTCTGTGGGTGATTCCGTAATGAGTTTGACGAAGATCGTACTTATAGATTCGAGATGGTGATTCAGAATGCAAGGGTTATTGTCGTTAACTCTGAGGGTGATTCCAATACGAGTGTAACGAGATAATGCCTTCGGTTTCGTTCGAACCCGGAACGAACTTGTATGGATTGAATGCTTTCCGAACATCGTCAGGTGGACGATGAGCATTATAAGAGATGTGTTCTCTAAAGGTAATCGTGACCTCAAGCCTCATCAACCGGGAATGGCTAAAACAGGGGAGGTGCAGCAAGGTTAGTGGGTAGCACCCAAGTAGGACGAGATTACCCCTGTCTAGATGTCCCTTATTATTCGGCTTTGTGTGCGGTTGATCATGACAACCGTGGGGTATCTTGTGCGGGAATTATCCAGTAAGGGATGTTCCGACCTTGTGTTGCAGGGGACTTAGGGTGGGTCCTCGGTACGGTGATCTAGGCCACGTACTGTGACGGGCGGTACCCCAGTAGCCCTGCCATTGTATGGAATCCAAAATCCAATAAGTGCCCTCGGATTTGATTGTAAACCTAGTATGCTGGAATTTAATGAATGTAACAATTCGGCTATATTCTATTTACTTGAAAACCCTAGACACTATTATAATATCACTGAATTTCCTATCAAAGTTTTGGTTAGCGTAAGGTAAAAACATTTCCATGTTTATGTGTGGGATGTCTTACGTGATACCTTTTGTTTTCAAAGAATTTTTAAAGTTAAGCAACTTTAACCGTTTACTCATACCAGACCTGTCACATACCGGATTTTTCGACTTTCGAAATTTCAACATCGATACTCACTTTATCGACTGCCGAGCAATCGAGTGCCGGAAACTCCAATAGTGAGGGTTTTAGAAAGAAGAAAAAGTAAGAAGAAGAAGAAAAGAGAAAGAGAAAGAAAGAAGAAGAAGAAAGAAGGACAACAGAAACAGAACAATATCAGAATCTCACATATCGCAGCGGAACAATATATAATAGATAAATGAATATCATTTAAAAACAAAGAATTATATCTGTCATTACATTATATCACATCATCAGAGTCAATAAACAACAATGGACAGTTATATAAACTTGTCCTCATACAGAAATACACAGCGAAATAAATACTATCAGATACAAATACTACGTCTCGCCATCCAGCTTGCTTCCAAAACTCCAGAATATCCAGAATATCCTGATAACATAACTCTAGGCTGCCCGTGTGGAAATTGGTGGGCACCCAGAGTTTAGAAGGGAACAATAAACTCCGAGTCAGTCATGGTGACTGGTGTGAGATCGTAAAACAGTTTATCTTTAAATTAAACAACAGAAATATTTTTAAAGTCAATTCGCAATGTTTTTGGAAAATGAAACTACCATAAGACCTCCCACCACACACACAATGCAAACGCAGACTTGGAGGAGATTTCTTCTTATGATAGTCAAAGATGCTTACTACGCAAAATCAAATCATTTTTGATATTATTTTTAGTGCATAGTGTAGAAAACATTTCGAAAGTATAATATTAATCTTAGCCAGCATAGGCATTCCGCACTTATGCCTACTATAGCTACTATGTTCAATAGCAGGTTACCGCCACATTCCATAGCAGGTAATACAACTAAAACCGTACACGTCACGTATTGTTTCTTTGGATTTCCAACAAATGGTCAGGCTAAGGAACTTCCTTTTCCACGATGGGTACGTCCCTGGAATAGACGACCCGAGAACCTAACCGGATCTCTGTCAACACAAGGCCGGGTTACCTCTGCAAAAATAGGTAACTACTGACACGCGTATGCCATCCCCCGATCGTCACCGATCTTCCCGAGGATCCCCGATTCGCAACAAACCACATAGATAATAATAATGCATTAACCACAGAGGTTAAGTATCTGGGCTCCATACCATGATACCACCTTTATCCAGAAGGAATGACATACACTAAGGGGCGCTACTCCCTAGAACCTTGCCGCATTCGTCCTGTTTCGACCATTTCCGGGGTGTGAGGCTCGACGAAGTCTCGTCCACAAAGCTACGCTTTCTCAAAAAGCCCTGCTTCGGGTCAAACAAAATGATCAACCTATGATCACAAAGATATAAGATCAAACAAATGATCATATCACAAATGATCAAACACTGATCATTTCACAGCAACACTCAGTATGCCACGTTACCAAATTGGGATATATCGCTGATGAATTTCAACTACATAACCTCTGAGCTCGTACGTCTCAGAGAAGGGTGTTAAGCTAAGAGAATAAATTCTCCGCCACCAACAGAAATGTATTTGAAAAAAATCAGCTTTATATCTCAAATTGTAACGTCAGACACACAATCCATACAAGTCTGTTCCGGGATCGAACAGAACCGAAGGCACTTCTCACGAAGCCCTTGCCATTCCGGATAATTTTCAATCACGTCAGGACTTCCCGTCACTAAGGGTGATAAAACCTCTAAACCGGAGATCAGCCGATGTAGAGTAACTCGACGGTAATCCTTCCGTTTTCAAAAATATCCGGTCTTCAACACCGGTCTTCGAATGCAATTCATAACGACGTATCACATATTCGGAATGGGTTATACGACCCCATGGTCCTTTCCCGGCTAACCCGAATAGTGAGCGCTTATTTAAAAATAAGTGTGGCATTCAAATTCATCCAATTCACAACAAAACATCCATTCAGGGTAATTATTGATAGTCGGTTATTTAACTATCAATAAAGATGCGCAACATCATCAGATTCCAAATAATTTACCAAATTATTTATTCTTCAAAAATATCTTACTAGATATATAATTTCCACACTTCAAAAATAAATCAACGTTTATTTTTAAAACGAATTCCCATTTCTTTATAAATTCCATATTGAATTTATATTTCAAAATATCTTCTGATATACGATTTTCAAATCGATTTTCAATATTCAATTTCAATTTATCTTTTACAAAGATAAATTCTCAAAACGTTCATTTCATTGGAAAAGCATTTCCATACTTATTTAAAAATAAGTGTTTCACAAATCTATTCATTTTCAACACTTGAAAATATTCGATATACTTAAACCAAATTAAGTATATATTCATCCTTTAAGGAAAATATTCTTTTAACACATTTATTTGAGTCAAAACGAATGTTGCGTAAAACATCGTTACGACGACTCGAAATCACTAGTATAGGGATTCGAATTTAAGATAGATATATAAATCCCAATACTACATAAAAACATTTCCTTTCGGAAATCATTTACTATAACAACAGTGTTATAGTCCACCATTTCCTTAAATTTTCGAAAACGTCTATTTCAACAATAAATGTTGAAATCTGTGCTCTCGATTCATAATACATTTTAAAACATCTTTAAAATATTTAACTTTATTTTTAATATCCCTTCTTCGAAAATAAGTCCATTTTCCTTAACAATATATTCACTGTCCCAATTTCAATCATTTCTACACCTTTATTTCAAAGATAATTCGCTATCCAAAATCGCGAATATATCTTCTTTAATAATCTTCTATATTTAATTTATCAAATTCAATTGTTTTCGAATTTATAAAACAACGTTTATAAATTCTATTTCTATTTCTATTTTCTAACACCTTGATTTATAAATCTCCTTTATAAATCAATTCGATAAATATTCCATTTAAAGGCAAAAACCCAATTTATAAGTAAATTTCTTATAAATCTTCCATTTTATAATTTCATTCATTTTATAACTTCCTAATTTATAAATCTATAAACTTCAAATCTTCACAATTTATAATTCTATAAATTTCCTATCTTTATAACTTAAAATTCTATAAGTTTCATATCTGTACCAATTTAACACTTATAAAAACTCGATTAAAATTCCAATAAATTTAATTGATAAATATCAATTTTGTACATCTCTTATATACATCGTTTTTAATAATTCAAAAATTCAAATTTGAACTATCTTATAAATTACTTAACTATTTACTTCAAAAATCATCTTTTGGTTATATTTCACAAACATTATAATCTCCATAACTTTAAATTTATAACATTTATTTATTTAAAGTAAACCAATTCAAAGATTCAAATAAAGCGTATACTTTCAAATAATCACTTTTAAAATCTCTTTTTTAAAGTTAAAATCGTTATTTTTAACTTCAAAATTTGAATCCGATGATGCAACGCATCAATTAGTCAATCACAACAGTCAATATCATATCTCAACATATGATAACAGAATACATCACAATATCTGTAAATAAATAACTACTGGTGAGGAATCCAGTTGGATCCCTCCAACCTGTTTCCCTGCATCCAAAGACGTTAGCACAATACCATTCCACTTCGAGGTGGAATATCGCGGTATATGGGTTTTTATAAAAATCCGCTTACTAACGGCGCAATAGGGTCTCATCCGCTATACGAGGCGGGAAATCAATCAATCCAATATATACATATGCCAATATGTATATACTGCTATATATATAGATATATCCTATCATATCTAATAGCACATTCAAACGAATCAATCAATAACTGCAATTCAATTATAAGTCTGAGTGAGAAGATCTCACCTTAGCTTTTAATTGCAATCCGTTTCCATTTCAGTTTTGTTTTCTCGATTTTTAACCTGGTATAAATATTTTACACAATTTGTAAATATTCGAATCCATCGAATAATTTATTCTAAACCAATTTCTTTATAAATAGATTTATTTAACCAACATTCCAGTTTCAACCTAATATTCTCTAACCATTTCTAAAACAATTAAATTAAACAAATCTTCTTTTAACAAATTAAATACAATTGATTTTAACTTAATCCTTTTTAATAATTTATTTAATAAAATTTTAAAACTAAAACTAAATTCATTTTAACTCAAAAGTTTATTTTTAAAACTAAATTTCCTATATATATATTCTTTAGTAAATTATTTTACTATAACAACAAATTAAATTATTATCATTTTCTTAACAACTAAACGAATTTAAATAAACTTATCAAACATTTTGCTTATATAAATTTCTCTGTAAAAATTATAAACTTCGGTAGTTTTCAAAATATTATATACTTATTTATTTTATCCCAAACTGCCTATACATACCAAACATCTCTCATTTATTAAATTAAACTGTCCTAAAATAAATTTAAATTTAAATTTGAATATGATGTACCAGCAAGGAAAAATTGAGGAAGACAAATATCGATTACCTCACTGACAACTCGAACGAACCCAGGCTCACGAAAAAAAAAATCTAACACTGCCAGAATTGCTTTGCTAGATTCGCGACTTCTCCAGAGAAACCCCAATCTACTTCACCTTTGACATCGACGACGAACGCCCATGCCAGAACTTCGCCCTCACATGCTCGCGCACGCGAGCCATCACGGCCCCAAAGCTCGAAAACCCCACTGCCTCCAGTCGAACGCGAGCGCCGCGCTCGTGCCACCATCGCGCCGCCGATCCCCTCCTTCCAGATCGCGCTATCGACCAAAACCCCCAATCGCCTCGCGTGCTACGAACGCCTCGCCCTTTCCCTCGTCTTCCAGCCGGCCTCGCGACCCATGCTTGAACTCGCGACGAATCGCCTCACGATCCCCCATCGCTCGATCTCGCGGTATGTTGAGGTCGCGATTTGAAGGATGAACGAACGAATTCGTTCGTTTTAAAGAAGGAAGCGGCAATTTTTTTTGTTTCGTTTTGCTCGATTTTAAATGATAGAAGAAAGGTAGGAAGCTCGGCATTTATTTAGTTTCGTTTTATTCTTCTTCGTTTGAACGAGAGGAGGTAGGAGAGTATTTAAAAAAAATCGAGGGAGGTGTGGGTTGCGTGATGGCTGCACGATCTTTTCGTGATTCACTGCGTGATTAAAGGAACGAACGTGCAGATATTTGACTTAATTTAAATTTCAAATTTAAATTGAATATCGATAAAACTTTAACGCGTTTATATATCGTGTGCTCACGTATCAACTCTGAATGCTACGAAATTTGAAATCCGGCAATAATTCAATATTACGGATCCAATGGAACTGGTTTCGTCGAATTCTGAGACTGTGCCTTGGACGACTACTTTTAAATATCGATACGAACGATATAATTTCAAAACTGAACGAAACAGTTTGAAATTAGATTCTGAAGCTTTAATTATCTTCAGTGTTGTCAATACGAATTTTAAAAGCTTTCGAAATAGTTATCTTCAGCATAGAATTGAAGATTCAAATTTTTATTAAAATTTCACTAGATTAAATTATATGATTTAATCGTCAAATTCAAAATTAGATCGGGGATTCAAATTAAATTACTGTTCAAATATTTAAAATTAATTAAATATTCTCAATTTAATTCGTTCAAAATTCTGGGTCGTTACAAGACCCATGTCTGACCCGAAGTTTATTTCTGTTTTTCATAAACTCTCGGGTACCCAGATTTTTACGGGTAGCCAAGGGATTCAGGTTAGCTTTGACGAATACTGGAGGAGCAAATGGAGTAGGAGGCTTCAACGTATAGATATATATATTGGTTCCGATGTGTTAGTGTTTATCTGTATTTCCGCTGTGTTGTATCTCTGTGATTTGTGAGTTGTATTAACTAGACAGGTGTTTATAACTGTCTAGTATGTGTTGTATTATCCGTGTGACTCTAATGTATATGATACTATTTATTTTTTGTGATATATTATATTTTATTCGCTCCGCTGTTGAGATTCTATGATTGTTTCTTCTTCTTCTCTATCTTTTCTACTTCTCACCTCTTTCTTTTCTTAAAAACGATGCGATTTTCCGGGCGTGGGAAGTCGGGTCGTCACAAGCTAAGAGAATAAATTCTCCGCCACCAACAGAAATGTATTTGAAAGAAATCAGCTTTATATCTCAAATTGTAACGTCAGACACACAATCCATACAAGTCTGTTCCGGGATCGAACAGAACCGAAGGCACTTCTCACGAAGCCCTTGCATATCCGGATAATTTTCTAATCACGTCCGGACTTCCCGTCACTAAGGGTGATAAAACCTCTAAATCGGAGATCAGCCGATGTAGAGTAACTCGACGGTAATCCTTCCGTTTTCAAAAATATCTGGTCTTCAACACCGGTCTTCAAATGCGATTCATAACGACGTATCACATATTCGGAATGGGTTATACGACCCCATGGTCCTTTCCCGACTAACCCGAATAGTGAGCGATTATTCAAAAATAAGTGTGGCATTCAAATTCATCCAATTCACAACAAATACCATTCAAGGTAATTATTGATAGTCGGTTATTTAACTATCAATAAAGATGCGCAACATCATCAGATTCCAAATAATTTTCCAAATTATTTTATCTTCCAAAATATCTTCATTAGATATAAAATTTCCACACTTAACCGTTTGAAAACAAATTTCAAATATTCACTTTTCAAATTATCTTTAAAAGATAAAGTTTCAAACCCTTCGTTTCATATTGGAAAAGCAATTCCATACTTATTTAAAATAAGTAATTCACAAAACTATTTATTTCAACATTTGAAAATATTCACTATACTTAAATCAATATTAAGTATATATTTCATTCTTTAAGGAAATCATTTACTATAACAACATTTATTTGAGTCAAAACGAATGTTGCGTAAAACATCGTTACGACGACTCAAAATCACTAGTATAGGGATTCAGATTTTAAGATAGATATATAAATCCCAATACTACATAAAACATTTCCTTTCGGAAATCATTTACTATAACAACAATGTTATAGTCCACAATTTCCTTATATTTCTCGAAAACGTCTATTTCAACAATAAAAAATGTTGAAATCTATGTATTCGATATCATAATACATTTTTAAAACATCTTTAAAATGTTCAACTTCATTTTCAATGTCACTTTTCCAAAACTATCCATTTTACTTAACGATATATTCACTATCCAAAATCGTGAATATACTTTACTAATTACATTTCACTATTTTCTACACATTTTATTTCAATAATAATTCGCTATCCAAAATCGCGAATATATCTTCTTTGATAATCTCCTATATTTACTTTATCAAATCCAATTGATTTCGAATTTATAAAACAACGTTTATAAATCCTATTTCTATTTTCTAACAACTTTGATTTATAAATCTCCTTTATAAATCAATTCGATAGATATTCCATTTAAAGGCAAAAATCCGATTTATAAGTAAACTTCTTATAAATCTTTTATTCTAAAATTTCATCCATTATATAACTTCACACTTTATAAATCTATAAACTTCATATCTTCACAATTTATAATTCTATAAATTTTCTATCTTCACAATTTATAATTCCATAAATTTTCTATCTTCACAATTTATAAAACTCGTTTTAAATTCCAATAATTTTAATTGATAAATATCAATTTTGTACATCTTTTACATACATCATTTTTAATAATTCAAAAATCCAAATTTAAACTATTTTATAAATTACTTAACTATTTATTTCAAAAATCATCTTTTGGTTATATTTCACAAACATTATAATTTCCATAACTTTAAATTTATAACATTTATTTATTTAAGATAAATAAATTCAAAAATTTAATAAATCGTATACTTTCCAAAAATCACTTCAAAATCCTTTTTAAAGTAAAAATCGTTATTTTTTTTAAAACTTCAAAAGTTTGAATCCACTGATGCAACGCACCAATTAGTCCATCACACATCAAACATCATATATCATCATATGAGAACAGAATATATATCAATATCTGTAAATAAATAAATACAGTTGAGGAATCCAGTTGGATCCCTCCAACCTGTTTTCCCTGCATCCACAGACGTTAGCACAATACCAATTCCACTTCGAGGTGGAATATCGCGGTATATGGGTTTTATAAAAATATCCGCTTACTAACGGCGCAATAGGGTCTCATCCGCTATACGAGGTGGGAAATCAATCAATCCAATATATACATATGCCAATATGTATATATTGCTATATATATAGATATATCCTACTATATCTAATATCACATCCAATAGCAATCAATAACTGCAAAAATTCCACATTCAATTTGAGTGAGAAAATCTCACCTTAGCTTTTTATTTTGCCATCCATTTCCATTTCAGACTGTTTTCTCCAATGGATTAGACCTTGTATAACGAGTATACAATTTATTAATATTCGAAAAAATCAAATAACCAATCTTCGTTTGGTAAATTTAATTAACTAATAATTTATTTTAGACTAACAATTTATCCTTTTAAAATCTTTTAGTTTTTAAGATAATTTAAATAAGTTAGTTAAACTATTTTTTTTTCTCTCACCAAATCCTTACCTATATAATTCTGTAATCAACAAAACAGCAGCCTGTTTTCCATCCCAAACTTTACTTACATATGTAAATTAAAGTAAAATTTCTCAGTTAAAATCTTACTGTTTATATTAATATAAAAGTATGGTTTCTTCTCTGCAAATATAAACTGTGACTGAAAAATATTGACTGTAACTCTCTTTTTTTTTTAATACTAAAATTAACTAACTTAAAATTTTAAATAACTTCAATTGATGGGAAAATACCTCAATGTTAATTTAATTAATATATTTTCTATAATAACCAAAAACAGTAAATCTTTTTACTGTTAAAATCATATGTACAAAATTAAATAAACAACTGAAGATACCTTCATCCTACCGACTATCGCGACCATGCTTGCACCAGGTCTACTTCACGCGCGCCTGCTACCGCATACGCTTCCCAATGATTCGACCTCACCTCCATCGTGTCGCCACCACGCTACCCCAAATCGACATCGCCGCCGAGAGCAGAACTACACCTCCCACGCTCGCACCTCCCCCATGCCCTAGCTCACTGCTTCTAGACATTGGCTCGCTCGAAATCTGCCATCATGACTCCGGTCTTCCTACGCGCTAACGCCAGTCGCCACCCAAGCCCCTGCGAGCATCCCCTAATTCGAACGGAAATCGAGTCGTTCCCTTCTTGCTTCTACAGCTCCGTCCACGCGTGCGGCACCACCATGCGAGCGCTATTCGTGATGCACCTCCTCTTTGGTTTGCGAATTTGAAAGATAAAGAGGGAACAAATTTGATTTTTTGGTCGCCATTTTCGTGAATGGGAACGAGATGATTTCGATTTTCTTTTGTGTTCTTCGGCGTGATTTTAGGCAGGGTTGTAGGCATGATTAGAGGAAAAATGTTGACCAACTTTTAAAATTTAAAATGGAAATTCGATTAAATCTTTCAACGCGTTTATCTATCGTGTGCTCACGTATTAACACCGAAAAATACGAAATTTGAAATCCGGTAATAATTCAATATTACGGACCCAATGGAACTGGTTTCGTCGAATTCCGAGACTGTGTCCCGGAACGCTATTTTTAAATATCAGTTGGAACAATATAATTTCAAACCGAACAATTCACTCCCAAATTCGATTCTGAAGCTTCAGTTATCTACAGTATTATAAATACGAATTTTAGAAACATTCAAAATATTTTTCTTCAACTTAAAATTGAAGATTTTAAATTTTTATCCAACATTCAACAGATTAAATTTTATAATTTAATCGCCAATTTAAAAATTATATCGGGAATTCAAATTAAATCATCGTTCAAATATTTAAAATTAATTAAATATTCTCAATTTAATTTGTTCGAAATTCTGGGTCGTTACACTAACTCACGGGAGTTAGGTCCACGTAAATATACCTTTAGGATCGTCGCCACCATCCTACTTCATTCTGGAATCTCCACCGCATACACAGTTGTCAAAGTGGTTTTCGGTATTGGCAGAGAGTATGACAACATCCGATCCCAGTCTCTTTAACAACCAATCACTTATTACACACCGGATGGTTCTTTTACATTTCCAAAATCATTTCATAATTGATATCAAAATATCATATTCAATTCAAACCATATCACTTTCGAAATCATTACTTACGTTCGAAATCATATTTGCCTTTGAAATCATATCACATTTGAAATCATAGTTCGATAATTATATTTCCTTTCAAAGTCAAATTCACAGTTTATATCGAAATATCGTATTCTCAAAATTATATCACTTTCAAATCATATCGTTTCAAAAATCATAATTTCTTCCCAAATCATATTTCCCAAAACAGGTTAAGTCCTTGCTTCAAAATCATCATTTCAATTTATTATAACATTCAAAATTCCAACTTAAGTTATAACATCATTTAGCCTTATTCTCTTTTTAAACCAAATTGAAATAAATATAAACTCTTCCACGTACTTAGTTTGGAAATTTAGAAATTTGTTTAAATAGTTATAAATAGTTAAAAAGCTCTAGAATAGTTTAATTATAGGTAAAAATATTTTAAATTGATTTAAGATAGTTAAATAGATTAAATTTAGATTAAATATAGTTTAAAATAGATTAAATAATTTTAAACTAGATTAATCATATTTAAATTAAATTAAAATGGTTTAATTTGTTTAAAATAATTTGAATTAGTTTAAAATAGATTAAAATAATTTATATAGTTAATATTGGTTAAATAGTTTAATAAAATAGAAAATCTTAATAATTAGAAATTTTAAATAATATATCTTTAAAACAGTTTATATTAAAATATGAGTTTGAAATTAATATCAAATTAAACTATTCATTTCATTTCAACATATTTGGACCATTTTAAATTTCCAAATCGACAAACCAAATTTCAATAAACTATCGAATTTCATATCGTTTCAATCCATGTTCAAAATATCAATACGAATTACTCCAGTTTCAAAAATATTTCAAAGTTATTTTCAAACAAATTCAATAACTCAATTTCGATAGAATTTCATTTATACATAAAAGTTTAACTTTAAACTTCCGATTTACTTCCTTAAAGAAATTCCTTTTTAAACCAATTCGCATTTTCAACACAAACTTGATTTTTCAATAATACTTCAATTTATGTAAATCAAATTTTATTTCAAAACATCAATTGATTAAATTCAAAAATTTAAGGATTTTAAAATCATTTAATTTAACCAATCCGGTGTCCGTATATAATTTTCTACCCTAGGGTCAAGTGATACGGATATTTATCATTTTAATCCGCAATTTAAACATTTTACGGTTGTATATCATTTCAAACCGCAATCCCGAAATAAATAAAAATCCATAACGAACTTGCAGTTTATAACGATATAAAATTAAACATTCATTCATCCAATATCAACAATCAACATCCAATACAATTATCATCCAAATCAAATCAATAAATATCAATATAGAACTGATAATCAATAACAGGTATTTAACTGGCAATATATATTCAATAATAAATTAAATAACGATTTAATCCAAATAAATTCAAATTAACTGAGAAGATGATTTAAAATATACCAAACAGTCATAAATAAATTTCTAATCACATCATAAATTTAATTTAACTAACATAAGAAATTTTAGAAGTTGTGAGTGGGTTAAAACACTCAACTTCGAATTTAAATTGAATTTAAATTCAAAATAAGCCCAAAATTTGAATGGTCTCAAAATTTGTCCAAACCAGCGTCAAAATGTCCAGAATTTCGATACGATCCCAACGGATCAAACCGCGCATGAAAGGGACCTTGTATGTGAAAATTATTCGAGTTAGAAGATTTGAAAACAATATTTTAAATAAAAAAATAAAAAAATAAAAAAAAGAGGTACCCATACATTTGTAGCCACGTCACCTAGCCCCTTCCACTCGAAACCCTACAGCAACTCACCAATCTCGTTCGAACCCCTACAGGAGACACCGCCGTCACCTATACTTCGACTGACACCATCGCACTGCCTCGCGACCTCAACACCACCAACTGCTCGAACGGCCTCCCCCACCCCCACGACTGCGATCACCACCGTGAAAGTCAGACGTTGCCACCGGAACTTCGTGACCTAATTGAATTATTGCGCTTGATCCAGCCATCATCTCGTCGAACGAACCCCTCCGATGCACTACGCACTCGACTCTGTACCACCCAGTGTCCTTGAATCGACGATCGGTCGCGGTCGATCATGACGGAACGAACGGCCGAGAATAGTTCATCAATTTCTGGGCAGACAGAGGTTCAAATTGGAAAACGAATTACAGATCTGAGATGCGCTCGTCGAGAGCTTCAAATCGATATATAATTCGATATAGTTTGTGGAGTTTTAATTTTTGGATTTGGTTTTGATTTGTAATTGGATCTATAATTTGTTTGTCTGCCATTGGAATGTGAAGTTGAGAAAGAAATGTACGTACAGACAAACTGAGTTTAGAAACACTAGGGTTTACAACGAGCTATTTATAGGCGAAGCTGAAATAGAAAAGAACGGATCAGATTTGATTTGGATTGGAACGATAAGCGACCCGAAAAGCCCATTCTGTCTCCGGAACAAAATTGGGTCAACCCATATATCAAAATAGATGCTTTCGATAATTTTAAAATCAATGAAGTGGTTTCAAGCCCTAATTCCATCGTATTAAGAAGTTATGATAAAATCAGTTTATTTCAAATTGATTTCAATTAAATTAATTTCTAGGCGTTTCGAGTCCGTACGATCAAACGACAAGTCCGATCGTTACAAAACTTGAAATATTACAATAATTCACTATTACGGATCCGATGAAACTGGTTTCGTCAAAATCCGAGTCAGTAGCCAAAATGGCTATATTTCAGTTAATTAAATAAATTAATTATATCACTTTTTAATTCAAATAAATTAACCAACCAATTTTCCCATTTTTGATTCCATAAACATTTATAATAACTTAAAACAAGTTTCCATGTTAATTCAATGTTAATTATTTCACTAGCTATCATGTTTACTTTCGATTTCAATAAATTCAGAAATTATAAATTTAATTTCCAATAATTCCATTTAATTGACCTTTCATCCTATTATTCAATCCATTATTATCAAATAGATGAAATTAACATTTGTTCATGATTTATTACATTAACATTCTCAAATTTCACCTTCATTTCCATTAACATAATATTTAATTACATTTATTGAAATTTATTTCCAATTTAAATTAACAGGCTAAATAAATAGGTAACATACAATAATTGTTACCATTAACTTTTAATTACACTTATAAGTTATTACTTTCAGTCAAAGGTTATAAATACTTACATAACACCAATTTTATTCAATTACCATTCATTATATTTTATCTCATTCATAAATTCAATATTTACATTCATTTCCTTATATTAAATTTAGAACCAAGTTATAGCATTTACATTATTTCAATTTATTGTAATTTCATTCAATATATCAAAAATTAGATTTAATTACCATTGTTACATTTAATTTTAGTATTTATTACATTACTAAATCTCCAATTTTTATTTCTTTCAAATTTAATTATCAAAATCTTATTAAATTAACACATTTAAATTTTCGAAAATTACGGGTAGTTACATTCTCCCCCACTCAAAACTTTTCGTCCTCGAAAAGGAAAAAGAAGGGAAAAGATGGAATTAAGAAAATTAATATATCTTATTCAAAATATTAAATCTATAAAAATTAATTTACAAAATCAAATAATTTAAACAAAATATATCAATTTATAACACTTAAATCCTTTTATATTCAAGTAAATAAAAGTTTGGAAAACATTTTACAAATTTTTTTTCTAAGTCAAAAATTCACGAAAAATTTCGGCTGAGTCTCCTTTGTACGGAGAGGCTCGGGAGAAAATAATAATATCAATAATAACAAAATATATCATAATTTTAAAAATAATATATATCCCAACAGTGAGAAAAACAATATAATATCGCTAGAAAACCGTAATCCGAGAACGTACCTATTTGTCGGGCAAACAACGCTTAATTACGAAACCAAAAGCAGTGGCAATTGCTTCCATAACCTGTATTTCACTTATATAATCTAAAAGAGTTAATAATTATATAAAATGAAATATTTAAAGTTGTTTCAACCACTAACAAACAAATCAATATAAAACAACAATCACTTGCAATCATAGCATACAATCATCATATGAAATCAATTGAATCAACTATCCATCCATAGCAAACAAACAAATGGGTTGTTTGGGTTAAGACACTTTTGATCACATAGAATGACAAATAACTACTAAGTATACCATTTACTCAACAGTCTTAGATAAAACTCAATAGATTATTCATACATCCAAACAATTAGAAGTATCATTTCCCAAACAATCCATAAACCAAAACAAACAATAATTTACAATGTACTTGAGTTATTCTTATTAAATTTCTTTCACAACATTTACAGTTTTTATTTTCTTTTCATTCATATAAGGATTATTTCTTTAACTTACATTTATCTCTTACAAAATTTTATTCCCATTCATTCATTCAGTGTTTATTTCATTTATTTTTTCCTTTATTACTTACAAAAATTCATTTTCATTTATTCATATCATGTCAATTTCTTTTATTGCATTACATCCATTTTATTTTTTACTTTAATTATAAATAGTTTGAATATCAACTTAAGTTCAAAATCCTTTACTTACAGTACTCATTTTCTATTTCATTTAATTAGTAGTATGAAATGACCCGAAATTTCCAATCCCAAAAATTCCAGATAGTTAGGAAAAGAAGAAAGAGATAGAAGAAGAAGAAACAAAAACACATCACAGATTCTCACATTCGCAGCGGATCAAAATATAATATCAAATAATAACAGTTTACAAAAGAATACTGTATTAGTTGATTACATTTTTATACACTAGAGTTACACACATACTCAAACACTGGACATATACAAATCAACATGTCTCAGATAAACAGAAATATATCACAACGGAAACACTCCATATGTTCCTGCCATCCAGCTCGCCTCCTGAGCTCTAGAACGTCCTTACCTGAAAATCTGTAATACTCAGTCGGACCCGAGCATTACATCAAAGTAACACCCGGGTCAGGCTGGAACCCAGCGTGAGTAAACCCATATAATATGAAATACCAAGTTATAAATCTTATTTGAAAACCAAGGTAACTCGTAATTTCTATGAGTTCTTACTTATAATAGTCAATCATTTATCACACACAACAGTTCTCCAGCTTAATGTCAATGTTACTCAATTTATTCCCTTCCAGCCAGCTTAATTTCACATATCCAATTTAAGAAATTTTAGATTACTATTCGAAGTGATTTCGGGTATTACTGATACCCGACCCCGGTCTTTCCGAATTCAATATCATCCCTAATCCAAATTGTTAAATTTAAAACAATAATACATATCCTGGATATCATACCACATAACAATTTATCATCGAAAAATAACTCACAATATTACCGTTTAATCCATTATATCTTAAACAAATTTAATTATTAAGGATAACACTTGTACACAGATAGATGATTCATATCAACACAAATAGATAATTCATATTATCTAATTCAACCAAACATATCACAAAACAACACATATCACATATCAGAGATATCACATCCAAATCATCCAATATTATTAAATCATCCATATCATTAAATCATCCATAAACAAGTTTGATTCATTCTTAATTAATTTAATTAAACTCTAATTAAATTAATTATCTACTCAATCATTTGGATTATCCTTAATCCCACTTACTTAACATCAATTAATTACCCTAATTAATAAATTAATCATCTCTTAATTACTTACCTTAATTAATCTTTCTTGATTAATTGTCTCTTAATTACAATAGGTAATTATCCTTTAATTACCCTTTTAATTAATCATTATTGATTAATTACTCTTTAATTACATTAAGTAATTAACCCTTAACTAATTAAGAAAATTAATTAATCCAATAATTAATTACACTAAGTGATTAAACCTTAATCACTTCCATTTAATTACTTCTATAAAGTAGTTATCCTCTAATTACTTCCATAAGTAATTCTTCTTAAATTTATTACATTCAGTAATTGTTCATTAATTGCTTCACAAAATTAATTCATAAGTGATTATCTTTAATTAATTAGAATAATTAATTAATCTAAAGTTAATTACATTAATCAATTAATCAATTAATCATTACTTAATCTCTAGTTGATTTATTAACCATCACTAATTACTTCATTAAGTAATTATTCTTAATTACAAATAAGTAATTAACCTTCAATTTATTTTACTAATTAATTATCCTTAATTAATCTCAACCTTTTCTAATTAAGGAAAAATTCTTCATTTAAATTAAATACTCATTACCATCATTAAACTTCATAAAAATTATTTAAAAACCTTCTTAACCAATTTAAAACTTGGTTAACATCTAATTTTTAAAGAAAATTTATTTTTCCCAAAAATTGTTTTCACTAAACTTGAATTTCTTTAAAATTTGAAACTTCTTTTGTATCAAATCAAATAACCCGAGCAAATACTTGTTTCACCTGAGCTTGACCCCAGGCTAACCCACAACTTCACCTACTTCGAGTTAATCACGACATCAACTCGAGTTCGACCTCGGAAGAAATCATTCTTCCCCAAATTTTCAACAACACCAGACATCAACGGTACCTCGTGCACGTGCACGCCGTACCCAAGCATCTCTGACCAATGTCGAGTCCTCCGATCCAACGCCGACAACTTGCCCAAACGTTCTGATCACCCAGAACTCCATTCGACTTAGCCTAACGAAATCGAGTAGTCAAGCACCAACAAGGACCAAACCTGATCGTCGAAATCACCTCGCGCTGCCCCAACTCCGATCACCAGAACCCTCGCCACCGCGTCTAGACCTTTGCCGCAGTCCCAAGCTTCTTTCCCCCCACCTCTGGTCGAGTCCGATGCCTCGACGGTACCGCTAAACCACCCAAACTTGGTCGACCAAAACTGGGTCTAAAACCTAATTCAACGCCGGGCCACCCCCACGGCGATCTGTGTAATGACCCGTATTTTTACGGATCGAAAAGTTTGTCAAAATATGGAATTTTAGTGTTGTTGAGCCATTTCAGATTTTTAGGCAAAATTTTTCTAAGTCCTAGGTCGTAGGGAGTTGGAGCGACCTAAGGAGGCGAACTGATTAAGTGTTAGGTCGTAGTTGGCGACCTAAGAAGGTGGAGCGACCTAGGAGTTAGGTTGTATGTTAGCTTAGGTCGTGGGGAAGGTTAGGTCGAGTGAGCGACCTAAGAGAGTTAGCATCTTATAGGATTTGGCAACCTAAGATTAGTAAGCGACCTAAGGGGATAGGTCGGCAGCGACCTAAGGAACTAGTGATAGTAGTTAGCGACCTAGTATGGTGGAGCGACCTATAGGTTAGCGACCTAAGAGTTAGGTCGTGAGCTCTGTTTTTAGTTAGGTCGCGTATTGGCATAAGTTGTTAGGTCGCATAGGTTGGTAGGTCGCGTAAGAGTTGGGTCGCGTGTTGTATAGGCGCGCGCATGTGTTAGGTCGCTGAGAAGTTAAGTCGCGTCTAAGTGTTAGGTCGCGAGAGTGATGTTTTTTTTAGGTCGCGTGAAGACTTAAGGTGGTAGGTCGTGAGCGACCTAAGGGGTTGTTAAGTCGCAAGCGCTGCTAAGTCTTAACTCATAGATAGGTTGGCCTGGTAGGTCATAAGTGCGCTTGGACTTAGGTCGTTAGGTCTCATACCTGCGGTATGTTAGGTCGTAGGGTGTTAAGCAGCTAAGTCCTAAGTCGTAACTTTGGTAGGTCGAAGTCTTTAGGTCGGTTGGTTTTAGGTCGTAGGTCGTGGGCGACCTAACTCCGAGGTTACGACTTAAGGGAATTTCAGCTATAAATAGGAAGGGTTTTTCTCACTTTTTGGGATCCGGATTTCGAAGCGACGAAGTGCTGCCATTTTGAGAGCTCGACTTCTACACTTCTTCACTTCTTTTCTCCACTCTAATCTAGTGATTCCTTTCATCCAAATCGAAGATCAAGATTGAAGATCCAAGAGCTAAAGTTGAAGATCTTCATCCTTTGAAGTGAGATTTCTTCGTTTGAAACGGATTCGTGATAGATCAAGCTTGATCCTTCGCTGTCCAGATCTGAAGCATGTTGATTTGGGGTTGTTTAGGTGATTTGGTGAGTGGTGATTATCTATCACACGGATCCAAAGGAGTATATCGGATTGTTGGCTCGATTTGGTGTTAAAATAGTGATTTTCATGCATTTTCTTCATCCTAAGTGTAGATCCATGTAGATCCATTGTTCATGATGATTTGACAACCATTTTACTAAGTGTTAACCTATGCAAGTTCATTCATCAAGATTGTAGAGATATTTCTTATGAATTCATGCATGTTAGACTTTCAACTCTTTAATTACGAAATTGCCATTATTGTGATAATTGTCTACTTAGATCATATTTGAATGCTTGATTGTTTGGATTAATGTTTGACTTGGTTGATTGCTATAAATTAGATGATTGATGATTTGATTTAGACCGAAGATGATTCAAAAGCTAAGAGAAAGGCTCTTGAATTGGGAAAGCTGCTTATGGCATATGTAGCGGGTGATGAAGCTCTTATGCATAGATTCGATGATGATGATGTTGAGATGAGACTTTGCGAGGATGTGATGAAGTGAAGTATGATATGAGTGATGAAGTGAAGTATGATATGAGATAGTCTTGGTCTAATCCAGACGGGATAATTCCAAGCACGTTGGTAACTCGGTGATATGATTCGAGTTAAGGGTAATGGATGCTTGAGAGGCGCTTGAGCTAGTATGGAAATAGTCGTCAAGGAGGATGACTAGGAGGCTTGGATAGCATCATTGTTGAAGGTTCTAGCATGCTCTAAGCAAGAGTACGTTTGGGCAGATTCGATAGTCCCAACGGCCAACTGTTGATGGTCGAGTACTCTGGGCAGATTCGATAGTCCTAGGCACGGGCTGCGACGACGTGCGGGAGTTATATCTAGAACCGGGGTTTCCATTAGCCCTTGACGGACAGCTGAAAGAATGTGCCGGTCATTCAATTAACGGTGATATCGAAGCAATGATAACAGTGATAGCCTGAGTCATGGATGTTTGGTTGTATCGTCATTCGGTCTCAAGAGCAGTGTTTTCTGGGTGCTTATCTGATCTTGGTTTAGGCCTTGGGGGTTTGTGCTTGGAAAACATCGTCCTTGACTCGAGTGATAATTTCTTTACTTTACATTGTATGCTCTGTTATGTTTGCTTCTGCTTAGTGTGTGTCTGGGGGCTATCACTGTAGAAAGAGGTTGGAGTGGGAGGGTTGTATTCCTATTCCTTTTCCTTTATGCTCTTTTGGTATGTTGTTAGTTAATTTACTGCTCACTAAGACTGTTGTCTGACTCAAGGCTTTATGTTTTAATTCTTATTGCCTTGGGCTGTTCGTCCATTTTGGGGACGGGCAGACTAGGTAGCAGGTGACAGGTGCTGTTCTCTTTTCACGATGCTGATATCGAAGACGAGCTGGAGGGTTGCATATTATCTTCTTATATGTACTGGATGTTCCGCTGTTTGTATAATCTCTGAGTGTTATGTAGTGAGGCTTGATGTATTGACTATTTGGATGCTTGTATTCAACTATTATGGAGTTTTATATGATGGCATTTTATTCTGTAAAGCTTCACTATACATATGTTCTATTGTATTTTGTCCATGCGCTGTGAGTAATACGATAGATTTTGTTGTTTTTAATTTACCCTGACAATCGTCCATGGTCGCCTGGCACACTTTACAGCACATTTTCTCTTGATTCAGTGCAGGGGTCATGGGCGGTCGTCACATTTGGTATCAGAGCTTTGGTTAATCGATTTTACCCAACGCTCACTGACGTAACTACGTATGAGAGACGTAATTGTATTTTGATGGATGAATACTATATATAATATAGTAGCTTAGTAGAGTTTGAGTCCTTTATGCAGTTGTTTCTCTAGATGTTCTAATCATTCCTTTTTATAGATATTGAGAATGAGTCGAAGAGGGAGACCAGCTGGTAGGGAAGGCCGTGCTACTGAGGGGGCTGCTGATTATGCAGCTATGTTCGAAGCTATGATGACTTCGATCATGAGAAGGGTACCAGTTTCGGGGGCAGCAGTAGATGTTGGAGTCCAAGTTCAGACTCCAAAACCAGTGGATTTTGCTAAGTTGTGCAAAGACTATACTGCTCTTGGAGGGAAGGTTTTCTTGGGAACAGAATCAACTATTGAGGTCCAGAGGTGGATAGATGCTTGTAGAAGGATCTTTGGTGATTTGGGAATTGATGATGCAACTAAGAGGAAGTTGGCATCAAGGCAGCTTCAGGGGAGAGCTTCTGATTGGTGGAACTCTATTACCATCAATACTCCGGAGGAAGATATTACTTGGGAGCAATTCCAAGTCAGATTTGAGGCTAAGTTCATTTCTACAGCGTAGAAGTCTGTTCTGTTCAAGAAGTTCATGGAGCTCAAGCAAGGTGGAAGACCAGTTCTTGAGTATGTTTCTGAGTTTGAAGCTTTGTCCAAGTATGCTCGGTCATATATTGAATCTGCATATCAGAAGAATGAGAAGTTTGTGACAGGCTTGGACAGTTATCTTGGGAGGCAGTTGGTGGATCATTTGGATGATTCATTTGAGAAGCTTGTGGAGAAAGCTCTCAGGCATGAGAGTCTGTTTCCTAAGGAAGGATCTGTTGTTGCTGTGACCAGGGAAGAGTCTAAACCCCAGCAGGGTGGGAACAAGAAGAGGAAGCAGCCGCAACAGAAGGGTAAGGATGGCCAGAAGAAGCCGAAAGGCGAGGTGACTTGCTACAATTGTCAGCAGAAGGGCCATTTTCTCGAAGGATTGTAAGAATCCTAAGGTGCCGATGAAGTGTCACAACTGTGACAAGCCAGGGCATTTCAGGAAGAATTGTCCAGAACCGAGGAGAGACAAGCAGATTGTGCAAGCTTATGCTTTGGGAGCTGTTCCGTCGTCTTCAAAAGCTCCTACCGTTGAAGAGAAAGGAAAGAGTGTGGTGGTTCAAGGTACTCTTTTCCTATGTGGTGTTCCAGTTAGAGTTCTGTTTGATACTGGAGCGTCGCATTCGTTTGTTTGTAGTGAACTCGTAGGCCGGTTGGGTTTGGAACCGGATATTGTTGATAGGCCATTGGTCGTGACTAATCCAGTTGGGGGTTCGTCTTGTTTGTGTATGTTATGCCGTGGTCTAGTTGTATCGAGTCATGGTTGCTCTTTTGTTTGTGATTGTTTTGTTCTGAACTTTGCGGGGTTCAGAATTATTTTGGGTATGGACTGGCTTAGGAAGTATGCGGCTAAGGTTGATTGCGAAAGGTTGGAGGTGACAGTCGAGAATGTGGAGGGGCGAAAGATTTTGATACGATGTAAGCATGAAGAAGGCGTCTTCATGAGCTTCATGTATTCGCTAGTTATTCCACGAGATGGACTGTCATTAGTGCCAATCGCGAATGGATTCGAGGATGTCTTTGACGAAGTCAAAGGGTTGCCGCCGCATAGAGAGATCGTGTTTCGTATAGATCTAGTTGAAGGAGCCAGACCTGTTGTGATGTCTCTTAGGCGGATGGCGCCTAGGGAACAGCAGGAGTTGAGGGTGCAAGTTGATGATCTTTTGCAGAAAGGATTCATTCGGCGTAGTGTGTCCGAGTGGGGTGCACCAGTTGTGTTTGCAACCAAGGCAGATGGGTCGTTGAGATTGTGCGTCGATTATCGTGAGCTGAATAAGGTGACTAAGAAGAACAAGTATCCATTGCCGAGAATAGATGACTTGTTTGATCAGCTTCACGAAGCTAAGGTGTTTTCTCAGATGGATTTGGCAACGGGATTTCACCAGTTGAGAGTGGCTAAGGATAGTGTGCCGAAGACTGCTTTTCGGACACCATCGGGTTTCTTTGAGTGGCTGGTAATGCCGTTTGGGTTGACTAACGCGCCAGCATATTTTGTGGATCTTATGAATAGAGTGTTCAGAGATCAGTTGAACAAGTTCGTACTTGTGTTCGTGGATGATATTCTGATTTATTCCAGAACTGAAGAAGAGCACAAGACGAACTTGCGTATTGTTTTGGAAATCTTGCGGAAACATCAGCTAAAGGCTAAGTTTTCAAAGTGTCACTTCTGGAAGAGTGAAGTGAGGTTCTTAGGTCATGTGATTTCTGGAAGTGGAATAGCGGTTGATCCCGCTAAGGTGGCAGCAATCCAGGATTGGGTTAGACCCAAGAATGCATCTGATGTGAGAAGTTTTCTTGGATTAGCAGGATATTATCGACGGTTTATCAAAGACTTCTCCAAGATAGCTGCACCGCTAACAGGATTGACGAAGAAGAACCAAGTGTTCAGATGGGAAGCTAAGTGTGAGCAAGCTTTCGGAATCCTGAAAGAGAGATTCACAAGTGCTCCTGTTTTGACTATTCCAAGTGGGAATGATGAGATGGTGGTTTACACCGACGCATATGGTACTGGACTTGGAGCAGTGCTGATGCAGAGGGATAAAGTTGTTGCGTATGCCAGTCGACAACTGAAGCCGCATGAAAGGAATTACCCGACTCATGATTTGGAGTTAGCGGCAATTGTTTTTGCTCTGAAGATGTGGAGACATTATCTATTGGGAGTTCGATTTGAGTTGTTTACGGATCATAAGTCGTTAAAGTATCTTTTCTCCCAAAAGGATTTGAATCTTCGGCAGCAACGTTGGCTAGAGTTTTTGGCATCATATGATTTTGGTATAGCTTATACTCCGGGAAAAGGTAACGCAGTGGAAGATGCGTTAAGTCGAAGACATGCAGGATTGGGAGCCATGTTTTCAAAATGGAAGAATCTCGAGTATTTAGCTGGATTTGACTTCAGGCCTAGATGCGAATTGGAACCTGAGATGTTGGCAGACTTATCGATAAGACCTTCTCTTGTGGAAAGGATTGGCGAGAGCCAAAAGCGAGACGATAAGCTTGTCAGGATTATCTGTGATTTGGAATCTGGATTGGATCCAGAAAAGGATAAAGGATTCGAGGTCGATCGAGAGGGTTGGCTTCGAAAGCAAGGACGACTAGTTGTTCCCGATATAGATGGATTGAGAGATGAAGTTCTGAAGGAAAGTCATCACTCGAAGTTGACAATTCATCCAGGTGGAAATAAGATGTATCGGGATATGAAGAGAACCTACTACTGGGAAGGCATGAAGAAGGATGTTGGAAATTTTATTTCCAAGTGTATGAACTGCCAGTTGGTAAAAGCCGAACAGAAGAAGCCTAGTGGATTGCTTCAGCCATTAGAAGTTCCAGCATGGAAGTGGGAGCAAGTATCGATGGATTTTATTGATGGACTACCTAGAACCAGAACGGGAAATGAAGGGATTTGGGTCATTGTGGATCGTCTGACTAAGAGCGCAAGATTCATTCATGTTTGATCGTCTAGGACTGCATCAAAGTTGGCTGAGTTGTATGTTAAGTGGATAGTCCGATTCCATGGTATTCCGAAGAGTATAGTGAGCGATCGAGATCCATTGTTCACTAGTGGATTTTGGAAGAGCTTCCAGGAAGTTTTGGGAACCGAGTTGTGTTTGAGTACAGCTTATCACCCTTAAACAGATGGTCAGACCGAGAGAGTCAACCGAGTTTTGGAAGATCTTCTTAGAGCTTGTGTTTTGGACTTCGGAGGATCATGGGAAGATCACCTTCATTTGGTAGAGTTTTCATACAACAACAGTTACCAGTCAAGCATTGGTATGGCACCGTATGAGGCGTTGTATGGAAGACCGTGTAATTCTCCGACATGTTGGTTAGAAGTAGGAGAAAAGCTGATGCTTGGGCCAGAGATGATTTGACAGACTTCGGATTGTATAGAGATCATTCGGCAACGAATGAAAGCAGCCCAAGACCGTCAGAAGAGTTATGCCGATAAGCGTCGTAAGGATTTGGAATTCGACGTAGGAGATATGGTTTTTGTGAAGATTTCTCCACTGAAGAATGTTATTCGATTCGGGAAGAAAGGAAAATTGACTCCGTGATTTGTTGGACCATTCCCGATCATCGAGCAAATTGGAAAGCTCGCCTACAGATTGGAGTTACCAGAGAAGATGTCGAGTGTGCACAATGTTTTTCATGTATCATATCTACGGAAGTACGTGCACGACTCGAATACAGTGGTTCCTGGTGATAGCTGTGAAGATTTCGAAGTTGATCCAGTCGATAGAAGACCTCGTAAGCCATTTCGTGTTGTGGAAACCGACACGAAACAGCTTAGGAGAAAGGTAGTTAAGTTGCTCAAGATACAATGGTGTGATGATGATAACGACTGTACGTGGGAGGTGGAAGAGAGGATGAAGGCAGCTCATCTTGAACTCTTCAAGGTATGGCCCTAAGGTGTCGTGTCATCTCACGATATTGTAACTTGTTCTAGTGTTAGAATTCTGTACGCTAAGCTAGAATTGGATGCATGGTTTGTTGATTGCTATGGATGATAGGCGTGCAGAATAGTTTTGATTGCTTTGTTTGTTTGGAATTTCGGGGGCGAAATTCCTAAGGGGGAGAGAATGTAACGACCCGTATTTTTACGGATCGAAAAGTTTGTCAAAATCTGGAATTTTAGTGTTGTTGAGCCATTTCAGATTTTTAGGCAGAATTTTTCTAAGTCCTAGGTCGTAGGGAGTTGGAGCGACCTAAGGAGGCGAACTGATTAAGTGTTAGGTCGTAGTTGGCGACCTAAGAAGGTGGAGCGACCTAGGAGTTAGGTTGTATGTTAGCTTAGGTCGTGGGGAAGGTTAGGTCGAGTGAGCGACCTAAGAGAGTTAGCATCTTATAGGATTTGGCAACCTAAGATTAGTAAGCGACCTAAGGGGATAGGTCGGCAGCGACCTAAGGAACTAGTGATAGTAGTTAGCGACCTAGTATGGTGGAGCGACCTATAGGTTAGCGACCTAAGAGTTAGGTCGTGAGCTCTGTTTTTAGTTAGGTCGCGTATTGGCATAATTTGTTAGGTCGCATAGGTTGGTAGGTCGCGTAAGAGTTGGGTCGCGTGTTGTATAGGCGCGCGCATGTGTTAGGTCGCTGAGAAGTTAAGTCGCGTCTAAGTGTTAGGTCGCAAGAGTGATGTTTTTTTTAGGTCGCGTGAAGACTTAAGGTGGTAGGTCGTGAGCGAC
The DNA here is from genome assembly GCA_030737815.1 of Allium fistulosum. Classification (NCBI taxonomy): domain Eukaryota; kingdom Viridiplantae; phylum Streptophyta; class Magnoliopsida; order Asparagales; family Amaryllidaceae; genus Allium; species Allium fistulosum. The sequence goes on along the minus strand of CM060902.1, from coordinate 210,394,563 downwards.
CTAAGGAGTTGTTAAGTCGCAAGCGCTGCTAAGTCTTAACTCATAGATAGGTTGGCCTGGTAGGTCGTAAGTGCGCTTGGACTTAGGTCGTTAGGTCTCATACCTGCGGTATTTTAGGTCGTAGGGTGTTAAGCAGCTAAGTCCTAAGTCGTAACTTTGGTAGGTCGAAGTCTTTAGGTCGGTTGGTTTTAGGTCGTAGGTCGTGGGCGACCTAACTCCGAGGTTACGACTTAAGGGAATTTCAGCTATAAATAGGAAGGGTTTTTCTCACTTTTTGGGATCCGGATTTCGAAGCGACAAAGTGCTGCCATTTTGAGAGCTCGACTTCTACACTTCTTCACTTCTTTTCTCCACTCTAATCTAGTGATTCCTTTCATCCAAATCGAAGATCAAGATTGAAGATCCAAGAGCTAAAGTTGAAGATCTTCATCCTTTGAAGTGAGATTTCTTCGTTTGAAACAGATTCGTGATAGATCAAGCTTGATCCTTCGCTGTCCAGATCTAAAGCGTGTTGATTTGGGGTTGTTTAGGTGATTTGGTGAGTGGTGATTATCTATCACACGGATCCAAAGGAGTATATCGGATTGTTGGCTCGATTTGGTGTTAAAATAGTGATTTTCATGCATTTTCTTCATCCTAAGTGTAGATCCATGTAGATCCATTGTTCATGATGATTTGACAACCATTTTACTAAGTGTTAACCTATGCAAGTTCATTCATCAAGATTGTAGAGATATTTCTTATGATTTCATGCATGTTAGACTTTCAACTCTTTAATTACGAAATTGCCATTATTGTGATAATTGTCTACTTAGATCATATTTGAATGCTTGATTGTTTGGATTAATGTTTGACTTGGTTGATTGCTATAAATTAGATGATTGATGATTTGATTTAGACCGAAGATGATTCAAAATCTAAGAGAAAGGCTCTTGAATTGGGAAAGCTGCTTGTGGCATATGTAGCGGGTGATGAAGCTCTTATACATAGATTCGATGATGATGATGTTGAGATGAGACTTTGCGAGGATGTGATGAAGTGAAGTATGATATGAGTGATGAAGTGAAGTATGATATGAGATAGTCTTGGTCTAATCCAGACGGGATCATTCCAAGCACGTTGGTAACTCGGTGATATGATTCGAGTTAAGGGTAATGGATGCTTGAGAGGCGCTTGAGCTAGTATGGAAATAGTCGTCAAGGAGGATGACTAGGAGGCTTGGATAGCATCGTTGTTGAAGGTTCTAGCATGCTCTAAGCAAGAGTACGTTTGGGCAGATTCGATAGTCCCAACGACCAACTGTTGATGGTCGAGTACTCTGGGCAGATTCGATAGTCCTAGGCACGGGCTGCGACGACGTGCGGGAGTTATGTCTAGAACCGGGGTTTCCATTAGCCCTTGACGGACGGCTGAAAGAATGTGCCGGTCATTCAATTAACGGTGATATCGAAGCAATGATAACAGTGATAGCCTGAGTCATGGATGTTTGGTTGTATCGTCATTCGGTCTCAAGAGCAGTGTTTTCTGGGTGCTTATCTGATCTTGGTTTAGGCATTGGGGGTTTGTGCTTGGAAAACATCGCCCTTGACTCGAGTGATAATTTCTTTACTTTACATTGTACTATGTTATGTTTGCTTCTGCTTAGTGTGTGTCTGGGGGCTATCACTGTAGAAAAAGGTTGGAGTGGGAGGGTTGTATTCCTATTCCTTTTCCTTTATGCTCTTTTGGTATGTTGTTAGTTAATTTACTGCTCACTAAGACTGTTGTCTGACTCAAGGCTTTATGTTTTAATTCTTATTGTCTTGGGCTGTTCGTCCATTTTGGGGACGGGCATACTAGGTAGCAGGTGACAGGTGCTGTTCTCTTTTCACGATGTTGATATCGAAGACGAGCTGGAGGGTTGCATATTATCTTCTTATATGTACTGGATGTTCCGCTGTTTGTATAATCTCTGAGTGTTATGTAGTGAGGCTTGATGTATTGACTATTTGGATGCTTGTATTCAACTATTATGGAGTTTTATATGATGGCATTTTATTCTGTAAAGCTTCACTATACATATGTTCTATTGTATTTTGTCCATGCACTGTGAGTAATACGATAGATTTTGTTGTTTTTAATTTACCCTGACAATCGTCCATGGTCGCCTGGCACACTTTACAGCACATTTTCTCTTGATTCAGTGCAGGGGTCATGGGCGGTCGTCACAATCTGAAAATTCAGTAATCATTTTTCCTCGAATCCCTATCACCTAGGCGTCCTCCAGTCATGACCCCGACCCCTCTCATCTCGCCGATAACCACCAATGGCCAAAAGACCCAATTCGTTCAACTTTGAATTTCTTAATAAATAAGACACTAAAAACTCTGATTTTACTTTTAAAAATCATGATTTTGGAAGATGAGGTGAATGGTATAGGTAAATCAAATAATTACAATATTTGCATTTCGACATATTTTGGAATTCCACTGTGTATTTTCTTTCCCATTCAAAATCATCTTCTGTTTTAACATATAAATATATTTAAACTTAAATCTTGACTTTATACACTAGTTTCATTTAGATATTGAAGCCTAAAAATGATTTGGGAAAAAGTTTTTGATTTTTGAAATAGGTTTTAGAACCTGTAAACCAGAAACAGGACTCATACCCATATATCCAGACATGCAGAAGTACATATATTCATATTTGTATATATATAACCAATTTTCATAACTTAACTTAAAGCATGATCACAACAACTGATTCAAATCCATATTTCAACAGAGTTTACTAACAGATAAAAGGGATTTAGTTTAGGGGTTTGCTCATAGATAATGTTGAACAGAGAACACTACTACTTATATAACCAAGCTTACCCATTGATTGTCATAAAAGACTTAGTTTACTCACCTTGTATCCTGGAACAGAGAACTTTGGACAGTGTTTTTGAAATCTGGAAAATGCTTGAAATTGAAGCCGATGTTGATTTGAACTGATCTTGATTTATGTTAAGTTGAATCTTTGAACTTATACTTGCTTTAGCTCAGCTTGAATCTGAAGTTGTGGTTTGGATTTCTTTAGTTTGATTTCTTTTCTTTCTTTCTTTTTGTGTGCTTTATATTTTCTTTAAGTTGTAATGGTAGAACTGTTTATCTTAGTTTATTTACTTTGTTTCGATTGGAAGAAAGAATGAAGACAGAGTGGAGAAAGTGTACTGCATTCTGTTTTGTTGTATACAGCAAGCTACTTATATATATATACATACATATATATACACACACATACATACATACATACATATATCTATATATATATATGTATGTATGTATCTTTTGCATTTCTTTGTTCTGAAGTTTTGGGGCTGATATGATATATTGCTTGCTTGAGATGATATGCATTAAGTTCTATGTCCCCTTAAGTGTCTACATGTACATTTGTTGATATATATCCTCATGCGTACCTTTACCCATTGTTTAAATGCATATATGCCTTACACATATATTCACTTATATTTTTTTTCTCATCATATGTATACAATATACATTCTTACTTTGTCATGCTTACCCCTTTTTGTTTACAAGCATATACACTTCATATATATATTTTTACTTATATATATATAGGTAATTGTCATCATATACCTATGTATTTACACTTTCACTATTTAATTAAATGAATATATATATTAACTTATATTTGTTCTCATATACAACATTTACATTTATACATCTTTCAAATATTCTCCTTCTCATAGCATCCATACATATATGCACTTTTCAATACTTATATATCATCACATACCATAAAAATTATGTATATTTGTACATATATTTATGGACATTTTTACCTTTAATTTATATGGTGGAGTTTATATATTAATATATTCTTTATTTTCATCATATTCAGAGATTTCATAATTCAATATTTATTACAGTTTTTAAACCAATTTATATATTCGGATATATTTTTTAATTACCAGAAATTCCTTTGTCCGATCCTTTAATATTCCAATAATTTAAATCGGTCAATCACCCAGTTATCAAACGTCAAAATCCGGGTCGTCACATTCCTCCTCCTTTTAGAACTTTTCGTCCTCGAAAAGGAACGAAGCCAGAATTTATGAAAATGCTTAAAATCAGATAAATATTCTTTAATCATTTTTTTAAAACACTTTTTAATATCCATATAATATTATTTCAATGTAGTTTTTATAAAAATACTTTTATAACTCGATGTTTCAATAAGTCCGTCTTCGTTCTTACAGGAATTCGGTCATACGTTTATCAGGCGTAAGACTGAAAATCTATAAGTACTTAGCAGACCCGATTTCAACACCCATTGAAAATACTTGGAAAATAATTTTATTGAAAATATCGAAAACATTTTTGAAAATAGAGGAAATATCTTTAGTGAGAATGCTCTAGAAATCATCACCCCCATCCATGGTAGCAGTTACATCCTGGGTTACGTTGCCATCGCAGCAAAAGTCCATGTAACTGTAGGCACTCCGCGCCCCTCCATTACGCCATGGAACCCACAACAGATCGCAGTTACATTCCAGGGTTACGTTGCCATCATAGCAAAAGTCCATGTAACTGTAGGCATAAGCGCCCTCGATTTTCGCTGTCAAAAATGAAACTTGTCCACTCCCACATTGGTCGCAGTCTACCGATGTAAAATCAAATGCAGACTGTTGGCTCTCAGCAGCACACACGACTTTCTCTATGTTACCATAGGTCGCAGTCTACCGATATAAAATCAAACGCAGACTGTTGGCTCTCAGCAGCACACACGACTTTCGCTATGGTCTGCAGTAGATCGCAGTGACATCGAGTTAAACTGTCGTCACAGCATAACCCAAATGCCTCTGTAAGCATCAGCGCCCTCGACTTCCGCTACACACTATACATGATCCTCAGGAACTAGTTTTGTCCGGACTCCTCATAGGATCAACTTTAGAACCTCCCCTTAGAGGCTCAAGGCAGTACCACCCTGTGGCACTCCTGAGAAGTTCATTCAAGGGAGCGCCTTTTTCCCCAGAGCCACTTCAAATCACCTTATACTATACACATATAGTATTTTCCAAATCATACACCTAGTATGAATTTCATATAAATCTCCTTTCTCAAAATCGACTATTCCAAAATCGATAATTCACAAACTAGGCCTTCCAAATTCCAAATTTGATTTTCCTCAAAAATCAAAGCCTTTCCAAATTCAAAGGTTCCCAAAACTTTTCCTCAAAATCATCCTCATAAGAACCTTTACATATATATACATATAGATATATATATAACTTTAAAAATCTTTGGATCACTTCAAACTTGTATATATTCCCTTTCTATACTTCAAATACTTTCAAAACTCTTTTCTTCTGGCTATAGATTCAATAAGGGGAGTTTACCATATATAACAAAGATACGTAACTGAAGTGACCCACTTCTTTTTACATTTATTTTTAATGATTTTCAGATGAGTTTTTTTTATATATAACAATGGATCACTTCTCTTAATTTAATTTCCCAAGATCCAGAATTTTACCAATATAAAAATATTAGTATATAAATCAAATCATACCATTTATATATATGAAGATATATAAATGTTACCTTGCTTATCAGAGTAATTAAATTAGAAAAGAAGTTCAATCACACTGTATTTCTCATATTTGAGAGATTTTATGTCACATAGCCATTTCCACTTTTTAATCTCCTTGTTTTTAACTCAAGCTTGATTAATATTTAGTTCAAATATTACCACTTATTTTTTTTCTTGTTTTACTTCTCAAATTAATTGATTTCTGGATTGACAAGCCATACATTTGATTTCTGGGATTTTGTAATTTGATACTTATTGTTTCTGATTAAATAAAGGGTGTTTAAAACATCTCATGCATCTTTGTTTAGCACGGGATTCTCACCATGGAACTCAACAATTTTATGCCAGATAACATACTCCTTTTCTGGTTTATTAAATATATAATGATCATATGAATAATAAGGTGATAAACTAGATTGAAGCGAAGCAGAGAAAAACAATACATTTTAGCAAAGTGCAAACACAAACATGCACAAACCAATCATGACAAACCAAATGAACAGATCCGAATTAATAGAGCAAATAATAATCATATGTGTGGTAGTGTTGTGATCTAATCTATAAGTCATACAACTTTTGATATTTGGAACTGGAAAGAGTGTTGAATCTGATTTTAGAAAGATCTTTGCATTCTTCTGGGCTAAAAACATGTAAAAATGATGTTTTGAACCTTTAAACACTTAACACCTTTACTCTGCATACTTGTTTGAATACATATAGTCTACCCTTAACCTTGTCTTGCCACTTAGTATCAGTTTTGAAGTCATGGTATCAGATTTTCCCAATTCGAATCTTTCAAGTCTTTCACACTTATAATTTTCAGGTTTTATGGTATCTTAATTCTACTTTTGTTCTAGCTATATCACAAGAATTTTTGTTGCAATTCAACTTAGCTTACTCTATGGTTTTTCTTTTCCAAAATCCGGTGACTAAAACTTTAAGCCTTCACATGTACTTATATCAACTTATAGGACATGCATAAGCCTTGTTGGTTAGCCAAGGTTATGTTCAACCTAGATACTTATTATTTTAACACGTATTCATTCAGAACAGTTCTAACTTCATAACTGAAGTTCTTCAAGCTTACCAAAGAGAATATGTTCACATATCAGGTTATATGACATCTTCTCCTTCACCATAAGCTACTAAAATCATTTCAGAATTTGTTACTTAAATCCACAACACACAAACACATATAACACTTAAGTTTCTTTTTCTTCTTACATGTACTTTTCAAGATAACAAAGCAAAAGACAATCCTGGAAATGCTTAAAACATAATAGAGTTTGTCTATCTTATTTATTACAATAACACTGCTACTTTTCTTAAACACTTTAGACTCATCAAGATTTCCAAATATCCATGCAAGCAAGCTACTCATGCATCTTTCCCTGCAGCAATACTTTGAGCTGCCTCAATTAAAATGAGACACCCCAAATATTGCAAAGGCAACAGATAGGGTCAGAAATAAATTCTGGTGTGAGTGAAATCAAAGATTGCAATAACTTGTAAATGACTATGACTGGGTAGAGAGCTTATATATTTGATGCTATTCATTTTCATTTTAAAACTTGAGTATATGTACATTTAAATTTATCTAACAATCATACATCCAAGCAATCTTCCATCTTACTTCATTCAGTTTGTACATGCACAAGCTTCTATGGAATAACATCCTAAATTCCATAGCATAATTTCTCAACCTCATTTTCATTTTATTTGGTCTGAAACTCTTGCCATTGAACACCATGTGTGCATTGCAAAGGGGCTCAGTTCTGTTAACCCTTTACACCGAGGCCTACACGACTTAAGCAAGTCATGCACATACCCATCATCCACCTGATGATGAATAGATCAAGGTACTACTCCTAAATTATTTTATAATTTAGAGACCATGCTTATTTTTCTTTCTGGAAAAAAATGTTATTAATTAAAGAAATGCTTTATTTCCTTTTCTTCCTTTCATAAATCAAAGAAAGTATACTCAGTAGTTTCAGCCAGACATACAAAGTATTTTTGCAAAGCATCGCATCCCATTTTAAGGTCATTCTTATTCAATCATATTTTCTAAATCTTGCATAAATATTTATTTCCAGAAATATTCTCATGCCTTACATAAATCTGGTGAAATCATACAAAATATTATACTTAGTTTTACTGTGAACATAGGGCATAGTTTTTGAGAAAAACTCATAAAAACATATTGGCTTGTGATCTGAACAAATCAGCACATATCTATGATATTGCATTGTTCATATCACTTTTAGACTAAATTAGACATAAGCATGAATCTCATTATTCATACTGCCTACTTCATTTTCTTTTCATTGATACCCTATTTCTCAGTAAATTATTTGGTTCATCTTCACATAAAGATGGATTATAAAATCCACTTCTGAGATCAGAGTATTTTTTTAATTATTTATATTTTAAAGCAAAAACTTAAGCAATCATAACACACCAAAACAACAAGCAAATACTCAACCAAAGTATCAACCATATTCAACATTCATTTATTCATAGAATAAAAAATTAAACAAAAGCATATTAAGAATTTTTTAAAATGATATGGCTGCCCTTAACATGGGTCTTAATGCCTTAAATCTCATAGGTGATTAATCACTCACCTTCCTCTTCTCTTCCCCGAGAATGGTCAAGCTTGAAGACAGTGTGAGTTCTTCCCTTCTATTTTTTTGAAAATATGTTTCTGTTTTTCCCTCAGAGAAAACTACTGCTTCCCCTTTGATTTAAATCATTTAACTAGGGTTTTAAATGGAGGAAAAATCCATTTTATCCTCACAGAAATAAGAGAAGTTTGTATACATGTTTATGGCTAATTATGCCATTTTCTTTTTTGATTTCCATTTCAGGTAAAAGCAGTTGCTTCTCTGCTTTTCTGTGTGCATGCTATTTGCATGATTCACCTATACATTATTTATTTGTGTGACTTAGCTTCATTGTATATTTTGTTAAACCCGAATAGTTCACTCATACCCCTTTTTATTATTATTCCTAGCTATTATTTCAAACTATTTATTTTTCTCTTGATTTATTTTAAAAATGCATTTATGCACAAATAATACTAAAATGGTTTTATGCAATTTAATTATCAGAAAGATTTATTTTATCCCTTGATATTTCTCTGGCTACTCTTATTTAACATATATATATATATATATATATGAGATATGTGTATGTAAAACTCACTCATATTTGATCATTTTCTTCTCCTTTTTATTCATTGAAAAATCACTATCCTCTTATTTAATTATTTCACTTACTCTTAATATTTATTTTCAAACTATTCTATTCTTTAAATATTTCCTATTAACTGATTTTCATTTTTCTTTTCAAAATTATTTTCATCTCAATAATTTGGGTCTTCACATACTCTCCTCCTAAAAGGAATTGTGTCCCACAATTATTATTGTTTTTTTAGAAATTTCAGAAACTCATGCATCCAAAACCAATCAATTACACATAAGTAATATTTAAATTTATTATAATTTTAGGCATACCTTTAAGCAGAAAATAGATTAGGATATTTATCCTTCATCCTATCTTTAGCCTCCCATGTACAATCATTTTTATCTAAACTCCATTGGATTTTAACCAACTTAATTATTTTATTCCTCAATTTCTTTTCTTCTCTAGCCACAATGCCCACTGGTTCCTTCTTATAAACCAGATTTTCTTGAATTTCAACATGTGTAGGAGATTCAAGAATGGTCTCCTTATCATGCAGCAATTTTCTCAATTGAGATACATGAAATACATCATGTATATTACTCAATTCCTCTGGCAATTTTAGCTTATAAGCCAAAGTTCCTATTCTTTGAATAATTTCATATGGACCTATATATCTTGGTGTTAACTTTCCTGCCTTGCCAAATCTCAGTATCTTTCTCATTGGTGAAACTTTGAGAAACACATAATTTCCTACCTCAAACTCCACTGGCCTTCTTCTTTTGTCTGCATATGCTTTTTGTCTTTCTTGTGCTGCTCTCATTCTTTGCCTCACTAATTCAATTCTTGCAGAAGTTTCCTTTACATGTTCTGGTCCAAGCAATACTCTTTCACCTACCTCCATCCAACATGCAGGAGATAAACAAGGCTTTCCATACAAGGCCTCAAATGGAGCCATACCTATAGTGGACTGGTAACTATTGTTATAAGCAAATTCAGCTAAGTAGAGATGATCTTCCCAGCTGCCTCCAAAGTCAAGTATACATGCTCTAAGTAAATCCTCTAAAATCTTGTTAACAATCTCAGTTTTCCCATCTGTTTGTGGATGGTAGGCTGTGCTTAAGCTTAATTCTGTCCCCATGGCTTCTTGAAAGCTACCCCAGAACCTTGAGGTAAACAAGGTGTCTCTATCACTAATGATAGTCTTGGGGATACCATGTAATCTCACTATCTCCTTCACAAATAATTGAGCTAACTTGTGAGCATTTCTGTTTGAATTCACTGGAATAAAATGTGCTGTTTTTGTGAGCCTATCAACCACTACCCAAATACTATCATTGCCTCTTCTTGTTCTTGGCAAGCAATCCACAAAATCCATTGAAATACTTTCCCATTTCCAGTTAGGCACTTCTAAAGGTTGCAGTAGGCCTGAGGGTCTTTGGTAATCTACCTTGACTTGTTGGCAGGTTAAACACTTTGCTACATATTTTGCCACTGCTCCCTTCATTCCTGGCCACCAATAATTCCTTTTAAGATCATGGTACATTTTTGTACCACCTGGTTGTATGGTGTATTTTGTTTTGTGATGCTTATCCATAACCTCTTGCTTCAGTTCATCCACATTGGGTATGCAAAGCTTCCCTTTCTTCCTTAAGTGGCCTTTATCATCAACCTCATAATTTTCCACTGATATACCTTGTGATATCATGTCCTTCTTTTCCTTTAAATTAGTATCTTGATTTTGCATTTTTCCTATTTTATCAACCAGGGTTGATCTTAAGGAGATGAGACTTAATTTCCCATATTCAATCATGTCACTGTGTGCCATATCTGATGCATCAATTTCTTTCTTTATTTCTACTTCATTGAGGATTGTTAAATCCTTGAATTCAGTCATCATTAAACTTGCCAATCTTGCTTGATGCCTACTCAATGCATCTGTCACTTTGTTAGCTTTTCCAGGAGTATATAATATATCAAGATCATAGGCAGTTAGAAATTCTACCCGCCTATGTTGTCTCATGTTCAAGTCTTTTTGGGAAAACAAATACTTAAGTGATTTATGGTCTGTAAACAATTCAAATTTAGTACCTAACAAGTAGTGTCTCCATAGCTTCAATGCATACACTATAGCAGCAAGTTCTAAGTCATGTGTGGCATACCTAATTTCATTTGGCTTGAGTTGCCTTGATGCATATGCTATGACTCTACCATGTTGCATGAGTACTGCCCCTAACCCAGACCCACTAGCATCTGTATATACCACTAATCCTTCATTTCCCTCTGGAACTTGCAAGACTGGAGCTTCCATCAATGCTTTCTTTAATGATTCAAAAGCTTGTTCACACTTTTCTATCCATACATATGGTTGCTCGTTTTTGGTTAGTTTGGTCAGTGGAATGGCAATCCTTGAAAAGTCTTTTATAAACCTCTTATAGTAACCTACTATTCCTAAAAATGATCTCACCTCAGTCACTGATTTGGGTCTACTCCATGATTGCACTGCCATGACTTTGTTTGGGTCTACACTAACCCCCTATTGAGATATAATGTGTCCCAAGAATTTAAATTCATTTTGCCAAAATGTGCACTTAGTAAATTTTGCCTTTAAATTATGTGCTCTTAGTCTTGACAAAACCAGATGCAAATGCTTTGCATGCTCCTCTTCTGATTTTGAATACACCAATATGTCATCAATAAAGACAACCACAAATTTATCTAGAAAATCTCTAAATGTCCTATTCATTAAATCTACAAAATAAGATGGTGCATTTGTCAATCCAAAAGGCATTACCAAAAATTCATATAGCCCATATCTTGTGTTGAATGCAGTGTATTTAATACTCTCCTCCTCAACCTTCATCTGATGGAATCCAGAGGCTAAGTTTAGCCTTGAAAAGATTTTTGCTCCATTTAATTGGTCAAATAAATCATCAATTCTGGGGAGTGGGTATTTGTTCTTGATGGTAACTTTATTTAATTCTCTGTAATCAATACACATTCTCAGTGTACCATCATGCTTCTTCACAAATACCACTGGAGAACCCTAGTTTGAACTGCTAGGCCTTATGAAGCCTTTCTGCTCCAATTCCTCCAATTGCTGTTTTAATTCCACTAATTCTTTTGGACCCATTCTGGTAGGCTTCTTGATGATAGGACTTGCTCCTGGGATTAATCTTATTTGAAACTCAACTTGCCTATTTTCTGGAACTCCTACAACCTCTCCAAAGACATCTGGGTACTCACTTATTACTTCTATATCTTCTAGAGTCAATTCTTTTTCAATCATGCTCCATATTTGATTAAGGCAATTTATCTTGGTTGTTTCACTCATGACTATAATATTTTTACCATTTTCTGTTTTCAAAGAAATAGTAAAATTTTCTAAATTTAAAATTGCTTTGAATTTACTCAACCAATCTACCCCTAGAATAATTCCTATTCCAGGATATTTCAACACAAATAAATCAGATTTAAACATATTTCCACCTATGTTTAATTCTACTCCCAAACATCTTAATCCTAGCAGGCAAGAGCTACCTAGGGGACTCTGAATAAACAAAGGTGTTTCAACTAAATTGCATGTGAGAGCCAATTTATCCACTATGTCTTGTGATATTAAAGAATGTGTAGCCCCAGTGTCATATATAACTGAGATTGGATAATTTTTAATTAGAAGTATACCTTCCAATTGTCCAGAATTTCCCACTGCACTTGCTTTTGCTTTGCCTTCCAATGCTCCTACCTTTGCTCCTTTCTTGAACTCTGGGCAATTCCTTTTGATATGGCCTTCTTTCCCACAATTATAGCAACTTAATGGGGTCTTCTTAGATGCTTGACACCTATTGCTCATGTGTCCTTCTTTGCCACAGTTGTAGCAAGTAACTTTCTTCTTAATTTCCCTAGTGGCTGCCCCTTCAACTTTCTTATCTACATTCTTCTTGTCATAAGGATGTACTCTTTTTTTCCCTTTCTTTTGATTATTAGCCCTCATGTTCCTAAATTTCTCTCTTGCATTATCATGTTGTTCAAAAGAAAGAGTGAGATCTATGACTTGATCAAATGTTTTGTCTTTGTATGGTAGCATTGCTCTACTTAAACCAGCATGAAGTCCTTGAATAAATCTCGAATTCTTTGATTCCTCATTCCCTATGAGCATGGTTCCATACTTAGACAAGCTCTCAAATTTTTGAGTGTATTCAGTCACACTCATTGGTCCTTGTCTCAGCCTTATGAATTGATGCAGCGCGAGCTACAAAATTACAAGTCTTAAGTCGCCCACGACTTAACGGAGAAGCTTTAGGTCGCTCACGATTCAACAAGGTACAAGAGCAGGGCGATGAAGCAAGTTATGCGGAAGAAGGGAACCAACGACCTATGGTAGGTCGCGTACGATCTAACAAAGGATGCGTGCGGAGTTGTTCAGAGGAAGGAGTTTTAGGTCGCTCACGACCTAAGTTAAGTCGTTCTACGACCTACGACCTAGTTAGGTCGCATGAAGATGCTTTGTCCTTAGGTCGCGAAGGTGAGTTACAACCTACTTATGTCGCGAAGATATAAGTCGACCTATGTTAGGTCGCTGGAAGATGAGACGCGCGAAGTTAGGTCGCGAGAACGACCCACGACCTAGGTTAGGTCGCGAGAAATTCTAAGTCGCTGAAGCTTATTTTCTTAAGTCGCCACTTTCTTAGGTCGCGAGAAACTTAAGTCGCTGAAGCCTATTTTCTTAAGTCGCTACTTTTTAGGTCGCTTGAAGAACCTGAAGCCGCAGTTCAATCTGAAGATGTTGAAAGAGTTAGGTCGTTTCCGACCTATGTGTTGAGTGTTGTGTTGTATGTACTTATGTTGTTGTAATAAGGGTCTGTTAGGTCGTTAACGACCTATAGTAAGTCGTAAGTCGTGATGTTTTTTTAGGTCGAGATGCTTTAGGTCGTGGACGACCTAAGTGTTGTACAAATTTCTGTAATTTCTGTTGTGTTGAGTTGTAGCCTATAAATAGACATGTGTGGTCATTTGTAATAGTTTAGTTGATTTGAAATAAAACTCTTGTTTTGTTAGCTTTGTGCTTTCGCCAAATTGGTAGTTGAGTGTAATCTCCTATCTCCTCTTTCGGTTAATCGAGTGCGCTCGATTCAACGACTGCAGAAGCCGATTCATAGAATCTAATGCGCTAGATCAACGTGTGAAGAATCGTAGATCTTTGAACCCGGTATCGTGCGCGATCAACGAGTTCGGGATAGCTAGAATTCGGTATCTTCGGATCAACGAATTCGGGCATTTCAGTATCTTCCAATCCATCGATTGCTACTTTCATCGATCTACATTGTTTTGATTAATCCGCTGCGTCAGTTTTGGTATCGGAGCTTGTTTTATCCAATCATAGCTAAATCGAGTCCTTGGAACCAAGTCATTTTGAAGAATTTGAAGAAATCAAGTCAAGGCCGAAGTAGTTGAAGTTGTTTGCATTTGTATAGAAGTTTGAAGATCGGATTTGTGTTTGGTGTTCTTCGTGTTCATCGCAAATTGCATCAAAGCGAGAGTTTTCGATTCACATCACTTTGGATCAAAGTTCGAAAGGTGTTTGAATTTTGAAGTGTTTGTGTAGTTTCCAAGCATGCCGCCAAGAAGAGCTAATCGTCACCAAAACGTTGAAGCATTGTATAGAAGAGAAGAAGCTGATGAGATGGAGCAAAGAATCAATGAAAACTTTAGTGAAAAGCTTAACGAAGGAATTGGTCGGTTAGAGAAGATGATGTTAGAGATGAATCAGAATCGGAGAAGGGTATCACCTGAATCTAATCATGGGGGAAGTAGAGTCTCACCACATTCCAATCGAGACAGAAGTGTTGATGATGATCGAAGTCGAGATAGAACGTGAATGATCGTAATCGGAGGAATGTAGATAGAAGGGATGTTGGAGGAAGACGCGAAGGGAGTAGAGATGTTGGTGGTCAGGATCGACATCGATATACATCTGATTTTGAAGAGGAGTATGATGGTGGTAGTGTTCGAGGACAAGGACGAGGACAAGGAAGAAATCACTCTAAGTATGATCACAAGTGGGAGTCGGGGATGAAGACTGAAATTCCTGAATTCAAAGGTGGTATACAAGCGGAGCAGTTTTTGGATTGGGTGGCTAATGTTGAAGAGATTTTTGACTTCAAAGAAGTTCCAGAACAGCGTAGAGTGAAGTTGGTTGCTACGAGGTTGAGGGGTAGAGCTTTGGCATGGTGGCAGCAAACCAAACTTACACGTGAACGGATGGGAAAGTCAAAAGTTGAATCTTGGGAGAAGATAAAGAAATTGATGAAAGCAACGTTCTTACCTTACAATTATCAATCTTTGATGTATCAACGTTTAACGAACTTGAGGCAAGGCACAAAGAATGTTAATGATTACGCAGATGAGTTTTATCAGCTTATTGCGAGGAATGATATTATGGAAACGGAAGAGCAGCTGACATCTAGATTCATTGGGGGATTGCGAATGCAGATTCAGGATATGGTTAACATGTTTGATCCTAGATCTGTAGCGGAAGCACATCAGAAAGCGTTGGCTTGGGAGAAACAGGGACGATGAGGAGGTGGTGTGTTTACAAATTCCAATAATCAAGTGAAGGGTGTTAGTGGAAGTTCTAATGTTTCAAAAGTTGTTGCAAAACCAGTTGTGAATGAGGTTGGGAAGGCGAAAGTCAATAATGGTTTCAAGTGTTATAATTGCCAAGAAATGGGCCACAAAAGTAGAGAATGTCCACAGCCGAAGAAGAGAGCTATGATAGCGGAGGTTGAGGATGAGGATGAAGAAGCTGAATGTTCCAATTCACCACCTGATGAGGAGGAAGAAGAAGTGTCGGGAGACGAAGGTTATAATCTAATGATGAAGAGGTCTTGTTTAACACCAAAGCAAGAGGAGGATTGTAGTTGGTTGAGGAGCCATATTTTTCAGTCGACATGCACTATTCTGGGGAAAGTTTGCAAATTTGTTATTGATGCTGGAAGCTGTGATAATATAATTTCTTCAGAAGCTGTGAGGAAGTTGGTATTGAAGACTGAGAAACATCCGAAACCATACAAGCTAGCTTGGTTGAGGAAAGGCGGGGAGGTGAAGGTCGGACGAAGGGCTTGTGTGAAGTTTTCAATTGGAAAGAAATACAAGGATGAAATCTGGTGCGATGTGGTAGATATGGATGTCTGTCATTTGTTGCTGGGGAGACCGTGGCAATATGATAGGGCAGTGCAACATGATGGGCATACCAACAGTTACAGTTTCATGTTTGAAGGCACAAAGATTACTCTAGTTCCAAAGAAGCGACAACAGGAGGAAAACCAGTTGGAGGAGATTGAAGAGCTTAAAACTTTGTTATCTTTGAAGGAGTTTGTGAAGGAAGTAGAGGAGGAGCCTGAAGTGTTTTTGTTAATTGGGCGAGAGAGCAGTGAAGAGGTTGAAATTCCGGAGGAAGCGAAGCCAGTTTTGAAAGAATTTGACGATGTATTTCCAGAAGAGTTACCAACGGAGTTGCCACCGTTGAGGGATATACAACATCAGATAGATCTTGTTCCAGGTGCTGTGTTACCACACAGACCACATTATCGAATGAGTCCAAAGGAACATGAAGAATTGAGGAGGCAAGTGGAAGAATTGCTTGAACAGGGGTGTGTGCAGGAGAGCTTAAGTCCTTGTGCTGTACCAGCTTTATTGGTACCCAAAAAGGATGGAACGTGGAGGATGTGCGCAGATAGTAGAGCATTGAATAAGATCACAGTCAGATACAGATTTCCGATGCCGAGGCTTGATGATCTATTGGATCAAATTAGTGGGTCCGTAATCTTTTCTAAGATTGACTTGAAGAGCGGTTATCATCAGATTCGCATTAGACCAGGGAATGAATGGAAGACAGCATTCAAGACGAGGGAAGGATTGTATGAATGGCTGGTAATGCCGTTTGGTCTATCGAATGCACCGAGTACATTCATGAGGGTGATGAACCAAATTTTCAGGCCATACATTAGGAAATTTGTGGTGGTTTACTTTGATGATATTCTGATCTACAGTGCTAGTAAAGAAGAGCATGTTCAGCATTTGAAGAAAGTGTTAAGTATTCTTCATGAAGAACAATTCTATGCTGCTACAAAGAAGTGTGTTTTTATGGCGAGGAGTGTTTTATTTCTGAGGTATGTTGTGTCGGAAGAAGGAATACAGGTTGACCAAAGTAAAGTCGAAGCTATCAGAGATTGGCCGCAACCCAAGACGATAACGGAAGTTCGTAGTTTTCACGAGTTGGCTTCATTTTATCGAAGGTTTATTCCACACTTTAGTAGTGTGATGGCGCCTGTGACTGATTGTATGAAGGGTAAACAGTTTGCATGGACGAAGGAAGCCGGGGTTGCTTTTGATCGAACCAAAGGACTCTTGACGTCTGCACCAATTCTAATATTACCAGATTTTCAGCTAGTGTTTGAACTACATACTGATGCATCCAAGGTTGGGATTGGAGGAGTGTTGAGTCAGAGGGGACGTTCGATTGCATACTTTAGCGAGAAGTTATCAGGAGCAAAGATGAGATACAGTACATATGATGTGGAATTTTATGCTGTTGTGCAATCTATTAAACACTAGAGACACTATCTATTTCAGAAAGAGTTTGTTCTTTACACTGACCATGTGGCGTTGAAGCATTTACAAGGGCAAGACAAGATTTCAGCGAGACATGCATCATGGATTGCATATCTGCAACAGTTTACATTTGTTGTGAAACACAAATCAGGAGTGACGAATCGTGTTGCGGATGCATTGAGTAGAAGAAATCATGTGTTGACTACAATGAAGGTCAAAGTGACAGGATTTGATGTGCTAACAGAATTATTTGTCAATGATCCTTACTTTGCAAAGTTTGTTGACAAAGTCAAGAAGGGAGAGACGGATGAGTTTTTGATGGTAGATGGTTTTCTGTTCAAAGGAAATCGATTGTGCATACCTGATTGTAGTTTGAGAATGAAGATTGTAAAAGAGCTACATGAAGAAGGACATGTTGGGAGAGACCGTACCTTACAGTTGATTTCACAGTCTTACTTTTGGCCATCGATGAGGAAAGAAGTGGAGAGGTTTGTGGAGCGATGTCATATCTGTCAGGTTTCGAAAGTAACTGCGACTAATGCTGGTTTATATATGCCATTACCTGTACCAACTAAGCCTTGGGTTGATGTGAGTATGGACTTTGTGTTGGGGTTGCCAAGAACACAGCATGGTAACGATTCCATTTATGTGGTGGTTGACCGATTTTCGAAAATGGCGCATTTTATTGCTTGTAAGAAGACGGCGGATGCTGTTCATGTTGCTCAGTTGTTTTTCAAAGAGATATATCGACTTCATGGATTGCCAGAATCTATTGTGTCGGATAGGGATACTCGTTTTCTAAGTCATTTTTGGCTAAGTTTGTGGAAGATGGTGGGAACGAAGTTGAACTTTAGCAGCGCTTATCATCCGCAAACGGATGGACAGACCGAGGTTGTGAACAGATCATTGGGAAATTTGTTAAGATGTCTGGTGCAAGACAATCTGAAGAGTTGGGATGTGAAGTTATGTCAAGCGGAGTTTGCTCATAATCATGCTGTGAACCGTAGTACGGGTTTCAGTCCGTTTCAGATTGTATATTCTAGTTTTCCAAAGGGGCCGTTGGAATTAACGGGCATACCACAACCAAAGAAGACAGTCAAGCGAGCTGCTGATTTTGTTGAAGGATTGACAGAGTGTCATAGAATCATTCAAGAACGATTGGAAAAGGCGAATGAGAAATATAAACGTTCTGCAGATTTGAAACGAAGAAATGTTGAGTTTAATGAAGGAGATATGGTATATGCTGTGTTAACAAAGGATCGTTTTCCAGCGGGCACTTATAACAAGTTAAAAGCCAGAAAATTGGTCCTGTGGAAGTCGTAAAACGAATTAATGAAAATGCTTATAAGTTGAAGCTGCCGGAGGAGGTGTACACTTCTGACGTGTTCAATGTCAAACATCTCGTACTATATTATGGGAATGAACAATCGGATGTGGAAGAATTTACAAATTCGAGGACGAATTTCTCTCAACCTGGGGAGGATGATGCAGCGCGAGCTACAAAATTACAAGTCTTAAGTCGCCTACGACTTAACGGAGAAGCTTTAGGTCGCTCACGAGTCAACAAGGTACAAGAGCAGGGCGATGAAGCAAGTTATGCGGAAGAAGGGAACCAACGACCTATGGTAGGTCGCGTACGATCTAACAAAGGATGCGCGCGGAGTTGTTCAGAGGAAGGAGTTTTAGGTCGCTCACGACCTAAGTTAAGACGTTCTACGACCTACGACCTAGTTAGGTCGCGTGAAGATGCTTTGTCCTTAGGTCGCGAAGTTGAGTTACAACCTACTTTATGTCGCGAAGATATAAGTCGACCTATGTTAGGTCGCTGGAAGATGAGACGCGCGAAGTTAGGTCGCGAGAACGACCCACGACCTAAGTTAGGTCGCGAGAAACTCTAAGTTGCTGAAGCCTATTTTATTAAGTCGCCACTTTCTTAGGTCGCGATAAACTCTAAGTCGCTGAAGCCTATTTTCTTAAGTCGCTACTTTTTAGGTCGCTTGAAGAACCTAAAGCCGCAGTTCAATCTGAAGATGTTGAAAGAGTTAGATCGTTTCCGACCTATGTGTTGAGTGTTGTGTTGTATGTACTTATGTTGTTGTAATAAGGGTCTGTTAGGTCGTTAACGACCTATAGTAAGTCGTAAGTCGTGAAGTTTTTTTTAGGTCGAGATGCTTTAGGTCGTGGACGACCTAAGTGTTGTACAAATTTCTGTTGTGTTGAGTTGTAGCCTATAAATAGACATGTGTGGTCATTTGTAATAGTTTAGTTGATTTGAAATAAAACTCTTGTTTTGTTAGCTTTGTGCTTTCGCCAAATTGGTAGTTGAGTGTAATCTCCTATCTCCTCTTTCGATTAATCGAGTGCGCTCGATTCAACGACTGCAGAAGCCGATTCACAGAATCTATTGCGCTAGATCAACGTGTGAAGAATCGCAGGTATCGTGCGCGATCAACGAGTTCGGGATAGCTAGAATTCGGTATCTTCAGATCAACGAATTCGGGCATTTCAGTATCTTCCAATCCATCGATTGCTACTTTCATCGATCTACATTGTTTTGATTAATCCGCTGCGTTATGAATTCCTCAAGCAGTGTTGCCTTAGTTGTTGCTGGGACAAATCTGGCCTCAAGCAACTCCTTGAATTGATTCTATGTTATCTCATTTTCTGGTCTTCCTGTGATGATTACTTCCCACCAATCTAGTGCTGCTCCCTTGAGCCTTCTGGAAGCTATTTGCCTCTTCCTTTGATCATTTATTTGCATGTCTGCAAATATTCTTTCTAAGGTTCTCAGCCATGTTTGTACACCCATGACTTCTTCAGTGCCTTCAAAATCCTTGCCTCCTAAATTTGAAAATGTTTTCAATAGCTTAGCTAACTCCTCATGAGGATTTTCTTCCCTCTGCATTGCTCCTTCCCTAAATGCCCTCACCAAATCTTGCAAATTGACCAATGGTGTTGCATTAGAGGATCCTGCTCTAGTGCTTGGTGGTCTTCCTACCATGATTCACTATTCAATTGCATAGCTAGTTAGTCTTGTTTCTAATCTAATTATTTCAGCAATTTATTCCTACTGAGAATATTATATTTATTATTAATTTTTTTTTCATATGCTATGTTGTTATTAACATAGCTCTGATACCAACTGAAGTGACCCACTTCTTTTTACACTTATTTTTAATGATTTTCAGATGAGTTTTTTTTATTATATAACAATGGATCACTTCTCTTAATTTAATTTCCCAAGATCCGTAATTTTACCAATATAAAAATATTAGTATATAAATCAAATCATACCATTTTTATATATGAAGATATATAAATGTTTCCTTGCTTATCAGAGTAATTAAATTAGCAAAGAAGTTCAATCAAACTGTATTTCTCATATTTGAGAGATTTTGTGTCACATAGCCATTTCCACTTTTTAATCTCCTTCTTTTGAACTCAAGCTTGATTAATATTTAGTTCAAATATTACCACTTATTTTTTTTTCTTGTTTTACTTCTCAAATTAATTGATTTCTGGATTTACAAGCCATACATTTGATTTCTGGGATTTTGTAATTTGATACTTATGTTTTTGATTAAATAAAGGGTGTTTAAAACATCTCATGCATCTTTGTTTAGCCCAGGATTCTCACCATGAAACTCAACAATTTTATGCCAGATAACATACTCCTTTTCTGGTTTATTAAATATATAATGATCATATGAATAATAAGGTGATAAACTAGATTGAAGTGAAGTAGAGAAAAACAATACATTTTAGCAAAGTGCAAACACAAACATGCACAAACCAATCATGACAAACCAAATGAACAGATCCAGATTAATAGAGCAAATAATAATCATATGAGTGGTAGTGTTGTGATCTAATCTATAAGTCATACAACTTATGATATTTGGAACTGGAAAGAATGTTGAATCTGATTTTAGAAAGATCTTTGCATTCTTCTGGGCTAAAAACATGTAAAAATGATGTTCTGAACCTTAAAACACTTAACACCTTTACTCTGCATACTTGTTTGAATACATATTGTCTACCCTTAACATTGTCTTGCCACTTAGTATCAGTTTTGAAGTCATGGTATTAGATTTTCCCAATTCCAATCTTTCAAGTCTTTCACACTTATAATTTTCAGGTTTTATGGTATCTTAATTCTACTTTTGTTCTAGCTATATCACAAGATTTTTGTTGCAATTCAACTTAGCTTACTCTATGGTTTTTCTTTTCATAAATCTGGTGACTAAAACTTTAAGCCTTCACATGAACTTATATCAACTTATAGGACATGCATAAGCCTTGCTGGTTAGCCAAGGTTATGTTCAACCTAGATACTTATTATTTTAGCACGTATTCTGTGACAACCGCCCATGACCCCTGCACCGAATCTAGAGAAAGTGCGCTGTAAAGTGTGACAGGCGACCATGGACGATTGTCAAGGTAAATTAAAAACAACAGAATCTATCGTATTGCTCACAGCGCTTGGACAAAATACAATAGAACATATGTATAGTGAAGCTTTACAGAACAAAAGGCCATCATATAAAACTCCATAATAGTTGAATACAAGCATCCAAATAGTCAATACATCAAGCCTCACTACATATCTCTCAGAGAATACAAAACAGCGGAACATCCAGTACATATAATAAGAAGATAATATGCAACCCTCCAGCTCGTCTTCGATATCAGCATCGTGAGAAGAGAACGGCACCTGTCACCTGCTACCTAGTCTGCCCGTCCCAAAATGGACGAACAGCCCAAGGCAATAAGAATTAAAACATAAAGCCTCGAGTCAGACAACAGTCTTAGTGAGCAGTAAATTAACTAACAACATACCAAAAGAGCATAAAGGAAAAGGAATAGGAATACAACCCTCCCACTCCAACCTCATTCTACAGTGATAGCCCCCAGACACACACTAAGCAGAAGCAAACAAAGCAGAGCATACAATTTAAAGTAAAGCTACTATCACTCGAGTCAAAGGCGATGTTTTCCAAGTACCAAGGCCTAAATCAGATAAGCACCCAGAAAATACCGCTCTTGAGTCCGAATGACGATACAACCAAACATCCATGACTCTGGCTATCACTGTTATCATTGCTTCGATATCACCGTTAATTGAATGACCGGCACATTCTTTCAGCCGTCCGTCAAGGGCTAATGGAAACCCCGGTTCTAGACATAACTCCCGCACGTCATCGCAGCCCGTGCCTAGGACTATCGAATCTGCCCAGAGTACTCGACCATCAACAGTTGGCCGTTGGGACTATCGAATCTGCCCAAACGTACTCTTGCTTAGAGCATGCTAGAACCTTCAACAACGATGCTATCCAAGCCTCCTAGTCATCCTCCTTGATGACTATTCTCATATCCATTCATTATCCTCAACTTGAATCATATCACCGAGTTATCAACATGCTTGGAATGATCCCGTCTGGATTAGACCAAGTCTTCATCATATGATGCCTCGCTTCATTACATCCTTGCAAAGCCTCATCTCAACTTCATATCATCAAATCTATGCATAAGAGCTTTATCATCCCGCTACATATGCCACGAGCAGCTTTCCCAATTCAAGAGCCTTTCCCTTAGCTTTTGAATCATCTTCGGTCTAAATCTAATCATCAATCATCAAGTTCATAACAAGCAATCAAATCAAACATCAATCCAAGCAATCAAGCATTCAAATATGATCTAAGTGGACAATTATAACAATAATGGCATTTTCGTAATTAAAGAGTTGAAAGTCCAATAAGCATGGAAACATGGATTATACCTCTACAAACTTGATGAATGAACTTGCATAGGTTAACATATGATAAAATGGATGTAACATCATCATGAACAATGGATCTATATGGACCTACACTTAGGATGAAGAAAATGCATGGAAATCACTATTTTAACACCAAATCGAGCCAACAATCCGATATACTCCTTTGGATCCGTGTGAGAGATAATCACCACTCACCAAATCACCTAAACAACCTCAAATCAACACGCTTCAGATCTGGACAGCAAGGGATCAAGCTTGATCTATCACGAATCCGCTTCAAACGAAGAAATCTCTCTTGAAAAGATGAAGATCTCCAATCTAAGCTCTTGAATCTTCAATCTTGATCTTCGATTTGGATGGATGGAAGCACTAGATTAGAGTGGAGAAAAGAAGTGAAGAAGTGTAGAAGTCGAGCTCTCAAAATGGCAGCACTTCGTCGCTTCAAAATCCGGATCCCAAAAAGTGAGAACAACCCCTCCTATTTATAGTTGAAATTCCTTAAGTCGAAATCTGGCTATCTCCCTAGGTCGTTTCCGACCTAAG
Source organism: Allium fistulosum (assembly GCA_030737815.1). Classification (NCBI taxonomy): domain Eukaryota; kingdom Viridiplantae; phylum Streptophyta; class Magnoliopsida; order Asparagales; family Amaryllidaceae; genus Allium; species Allium fistulosum. The sequence continues at coordinate 210,370,862 of CM060902.1, read as the reverse complement.
CCTCTCCGACCTAACACTCCTGCGCATCCAAACACCCAGCGACCTACGACCTAACGCAACGCGCGACTTAACACATAGGCTACGACTCAACTTCTCAGCGACCTAACACATCGCGACTTAACAACCATAGAAGTCCACGACCTAACTTAGGTCATTGCCGACCTAACTGCCTACAAAACACACACGTCTTAACGCGACCAAACACTTAACTGCCTTGCCGACCTACGACATAACGAGGTTACGACTTAATACCTTAGACTCCCACGCGACCTAACGCTTAAGCCAACACGCGACCAAATAACATCACGTGACCTACGACTTAGCAGAACCTCCGACTTAACCAATCACAGATACTCAACCACTCCTAAGTCGTCTAGACGACCTAACGATGTTACGACCTAACACTTAGACCCACGCGACCTATCAGTGCTACGACCTAACACTTATGCGACCTATCTCCTTAGGTCGCTAACACCCCAACTCCTTAGGTCGCTAACAAGCTAACTCCTTAGGTCGCTAACACGGCAACTCCTTAGGTCGCTAACAAGCTAACTCCTTAGGTCGCTAACACGGCAACTCCTTAGGTCGCTAACACCTTAACTCGCCAGAAACTCTAAAGTCTCCTTCCTTTTAGGTCGTCTACGACCTAAATCCTTACCATCCATCACACGACCTAACTCCAAACCTTAAGGCCACCAATCCCCAACATTCTTAGGTCGGTCACGACTTATCTCCTAAGTTGCCAACAATATTTAACTAACCTCTAGGTCGCGTACGACCTAGGACTTAGGCAAATTTCAACCAAAATCTGAAACAACTAGAAAATGCTGAAAATCCCAGATTTTGACAAACTTCTCGATCCGTAAAATACGGGTCGTTACATTCTCTCCCCCTTAGGAATTTCGCCCCCGAAATTCCACACAATCAAAGCAATCAAAACTATTCTGCACGCCTATCATCCATAGCAATCAACAAACCATGCATCCAATTCTAGCTTAGCATGCAGAATTCTAAAACTAGAACAAGTTACAATATTGCGAGATGACACGACACTTTAGGGCTATACCTTGAAGAGTTCAGGATGAGCTGCCTTCATCCTCTCTTCCACCTCCCACGTACAGTCGTTATTATCATCGCTCCATTGTACCTTGAGCAACTTAACTACCTTCCTCCTAAGCTGTTTCGTGTCAGTTTCAACAACACGAAGCGGCTTACGAGGTCTTCTATCAACTGGATCAACTTCAAAGTCTTCACAGCTATCAGCAGAAACCACCGTACTCGAGTCGTGCACATACTTCCGTAGATATGATACGTGAAAAACATTGTGCACACTCGACATCTTCTCCGGTAACTCCAATCTGTAGGCGAGCTTTCCAATTCGCTCGATGATCGGGAATGGTCCAACAAATCTCGGAGTCAATTTTCCTTTCTTCCCGAATCGAATAACATTCTTCAGTGGAGAAATCTTCACAAAAACCATATCTCCTACGTCGAATTCCAAATCCTTTCGACGCTTATCGGCATAACTTTTCTGACGGTCTTGGGCTGCCTTCATTCGTTGTCGAATGATCTCTATGCAATCCGAAGTCTGTCGAATCATCTCTGGCCCAAGTATCAACTTTTCTCCAGTCTCTAACCAACATGTCGGAGAGTTACACGGTCTTCCATACAATGCCTCATACGGTGCCATACCAATACTTGACTGGTAACTGTTGTTGTATGCAAACTCCACCAAATGAAGGTGATCTTCCCATGATCCTCCGAAATCCATAACACAAGCTCTAAGAAGATCTTCCAAAACTCGGTTGACTCTCTCGGTCTGACCATCCGTTTGGGGATGATAAGCTGTACTTAAACACAACTCGGTTCCCAAGACTTCCTGGAAGCTCTTCAAAAATCCACTAGTGAACAATGGGTCTCGATCGCTCACTATACTCTTCGGAATACCATGGAAATGAACTATCCACTTAACATACAACTCAGCCAACTTTGACGCAGTCCTAGTCGATCGAACAGGAATGAATCTCGCACTCTTGGTCAGACGATCCACAATGACCCAAATCCCTTCATTTCCCGTTCTTGTTCTAGGTAGTCCATCAATAAAATCCATCGATATCTGCTCCCACTTCCATGTAGGAACTTCTAATGGTTGAAGCAATCCGCTTGGCTTCTTCTGTTCGGCCTTCACCAACTGGCAGTTCATACACTTGGAAATAAAATTTCCAACATCCTTCTTCATACCTTCCCAGTAGTAGGTTCTCTTCATATCCCGATACATCTTATTTCCTCCTGGATGAATTGTCAACTTCGAGTGACGACTTTCCTTCAGAACCTCACTCCTCAATTCATCTATATCGGGAACAACTAGTCGTCCTTGCTTCCGAAGCCAACCCTCTCGATCGACCTCGAATCCTTTACCCTTTTCTGGATCCAATCCATATTCCAATTCACGGATAATCTTGACAAGCTTATCATCTCGATTTTGGCCCTCGCCAATCCTTTCCACTAGAGTGGGTCTTATTGATAAGTTTGCCAACATCTCAGGTTCCAATTCGCATCTAGGCCTGAAGTCAAATCCAGCTAAATACTCGAGACTCTTCCATTCTGAAAACATGGCTCCCAATCCTGCATGTCTTCGACTTAACGCATCTGCCACTGCGTTACCTTTTCCCGGAGTATAAGCTATACCAAAATCATATGATGCTAAAAACTCTAGCCAACGTTGCTGCCGAAGATTCAAATCCTTTTGGGAGAAAAGATACTTCAGCGACTTATGATCCGTAAACAACTCGAATCGAACTCCCAACAGATAATGTCTCCACATCTTCAGAGCAAATACAATCACTGCTAACTCCAAATCATGAGTTGGGTAATTCCTTTCATGCGGCTTCAGTTGTCGACTGGCATACGCAACAACTTTATCTCTCTGCATCAGCACTGCTCCAAGTCCAGTACCACATGCGTCGGTGTAAACCACCATCTCATCATTCCCACTTGGAATAGTCAAAACAGGAGCACTCGTCAATCTCTCTTTCAGGATTCCGAAGGCTTGCTCACACTTAGCATCCCAACTGAACACTTGGTTCTTTTTCGTCAATCCTGTTAACGGTGCAGCTACCTTGGAGAAGTCTTTGATAAACCGTCGATAATATCCTGCTAATCCAAGAAAACTTCTCACATCAGATACATTCTTAGGTCTAACTCAATCCTGGATCGCTGCCACCTTAGCGGGATCAACCGCTATTCCATTTCCAGAGATAACATGGCCTAAGAACCTCACTTCACTCTTCCAGAAGTGACACTTTGAAAACTTAGCCTTAAGCTGATGTTTCCATAAGATTTCCAAAACAATACGCAAGTGCGTCTTGTGCTCTTCTTCAGTTCTGGAATAAATCAGAATATCATCCACGAACACAAGTACGAACTTGTTCAACTGATCTCTGAACACTCTATTCATAAGATCCACAAAATATGCTGGTGCGTTAGTCAATCCAAACGGCATTACCAGCCACTCAAAGAAACCGGATGGTGTCCGAAAAGCAGTCTTCGGCACACTATCCTTAGCCACTCTCAACTGGTGAAATCCCGTTGCTAAATCCATCTGAGAAAACACCTTGGCTTCGTGAAGCTGATCAAACAAGTCATCTATTCTCGGCAATGGATACTTGTTCTTCTTAGTCACCTTATTCAGCTCACGATAATCGACGCACAATCTCAACGACCCATCTGCCTTGGTTGCAAACACAACTGGTGCACCCCACTCGGACACACTACGCCGAATGAATCCTTTCTGCAAAAGATCATCAACTTGCACCCCCAACTCTTGTTGTTCCCTAAGCGCCATCCGCCTAAGAGGCATCACAACAGGTCTGGCTCCTTCAACTAGATCTATACGAAACTCGATCTCTCTATGCGGTGGCAACCCTTTGACTTCATCAAAGACATCCTCGAATCCATTAGCGATCGGCACTGATGACAGTCCATCCCGTGGAACAACTAGCGAATACATGAAGCTCATTAAGACGCCTTCTTCATGCTTACATCGTATCACAATCTTTCGCCCCTCCACATTCTCGACTGTCACTTCCAACCTTTCGCAATCAACCTTAGCCGCATACTTCCTAAGCCAGTCCATACCCAAAATGATTCCGAACCCCGCAAAGTTCAGAACAAAACAATCACAAACAAAAGAGCAACCATGACTCGATACAACTAGACCACGGCATAACATACACAAACAAGACGAACCCCCAACTGGATTAGTCACAACCATTGGCCTATCAACAATATCCGGCTTCAAATCTAACCGGCCTACGAGTTCATTACAAACAAACGAATGCGACGCTCCAGTATCAAACAAAACTCTAACTGGAACACCACATAGGGAAAGAGTACCTTGAACAACCACACTCTTTCCTTTCTCTTCAGCGGTAGGAGCTTTCGAAGACGACGGAACAGCTCCCAAAGCATAAGCCTGCACAATTTGCTTGTCCCTCCTCGGTTCTGGACAATTCTTTCTGAAATGCCCCGGCTTGTCACAGTTGTGACACTTCATTGGCACCTTCGGATTCTTACAATCCTTAGAGAAATGGCCCTTCTGCTGACAATTGTAGCAAGTCACCTCGCCTCTCGGCTTCTTCTGGCCATCCTTACCCTTCTGCTGCTGCTGCTTCCTCTTCTTGTTTCCACCCTGTTGGGGTTTAGACTCTTCCCTGGTCACAGCAACAACAGATCCATCCTTAGGAAACAGACTCTCATGCCTGAGAGCTTTCTCCACAAGCTTCTCAAATGAATCATCCAAATGATCCACCAACTGCCTCCCAAGATAACTATCCAAGCCGGTCACAAACTTCTCATTCTTCTGATAAGCAGATTCAATATATGACCGAGCATACTTGGACAAAGCTTCAAACTCAGAAACATACTCCAGAACTGATCTTCCACCTTGCTTGAGCTCCACAAACCTCTTGAACAGAACAGACTTCTGAGCTGTAGAAATGAACTTAGCTTCAAATCTAGCTTGGAATTGCTCCCAAGTAATCTCTTCCACCGCAGTATTGATGGTAATAGAGTTCCACCAATCAGAGGCTCTCCCTTGAAGCTGCCTTGATGCCATCTTCCTCTTAGTTGCATCATCAATTCCCAAATCACCAAAGATCCTTCTACAAGCATCTATCCATCTCTGGACTTCGATAGTTGATTCTGTTCCCAAGAAAACCTTCCCTCCAGGAGCAGTATAGTCCTTGCACAACTTAGCAAAATCCACTGGTTTCAGAGTTTGGACTTGAACTCCAACATCAACTGCCGCCCCCGGAACTGGTATCCTTCTCATGATCGAAGTCATCATAGCTTCGAACATGGCTGCATAATCAGCAGTCTCTTCAGTAGCACGGCCTTCCCTAGCAGCTGGTCTCCCTCTTCGACTCATTCTCAATATCTATAAAAAGGAATGATTAGAACATCTAGAGAAACAACTGCATAAAGGACTCAAACTCTACTAAGCTACTATATTATATATAGTAGTCATCCATCAAAATTACAATTACGTCTCTCATACGTAGTTACGACAGCGAGCGTTGGGTAAAATCGATTAACCAATGCTCTGATACCAAATGTGACGATCGCCCATGACCCCTGCACCGAATCTAGAGAAAGTGCGCTGTAAAGTGTGCCAGGCGACCATGGACGATTGTCAAGGTAAATTAAAAACAACAGAATCTATCGTATTGCTCACAGCGCTTGGACAAAATACAATAGAACATATGTATAGTGAAGCTTTACAGAACAAAAGGCCATCATATAAAACTCCATAATAGTTGAATACAAGCATCCAAATAGTCAATACATCAAGCCTCACTACATATCTCTCAGAGAATACAAAACAGCGGAACATCCAGTACATATAATAAGAAGATAATATGCAACCCTCCAGCTCGTCTTCGATATCAGCATCGTGAGAAGAGAACGGCACCTGTCACCTGCTACCTAGTCTGCCCGTCCCAAAATGGACGAACAGCCCAAGGCAATAAGAATTAAAACATAAAGCCTCGAGTCAGACAACAGTCTTAGTGAGCAGTAAATTAACTAACAACATACCAAAAGAGCATAAAGGAAAAGGAATAGGAATACAACCCTCCCACTCCAACCTCATTCTACAGTGATAGCCCCCAGACACACACTAAGCAGAAGCAAACAAAGCAGAGCATACAATTTAAAGTAAAGCTACTATCACTCGAGTCAAAGGCGATGTTTTCCAAGTACCAAGGCCTAAATCAGATAAGCACCCAGAAAATACCGCTCTTGAGTCCGAATGACGATACAACCAAACATCCATGACTCTGGCTATCACTGTTATCATTGCTTCGATATCACCGTTAATTGAATGACCGGCACATTCTTTCAGCCGTCCGTCAAGGGCTAATGGAAACCCCGGTTCTAGACATAACTCCCGCACGTCGTCGCAGCCCGTGCCTAGGACTATCGAATCTGCCCAGAGTACTCGACCATCAACAGTTGGCCGTTGGGACTATCGAATCTGCCCAAACGTACTCTTGCTTAGAGCATGCTAGAACCTTCAACAACGATGCTATCCAAGCCTCCTAGTCATCCTCCTTGATGACTATTCTCATATCCATTCATTATCCTCAACTCGAATCATATCACCGAGTTATCAACATGCTTGGAATGATCCCGTCTGGATTAGACCAAGTCTTCATCATATGATGCCTCGCTTCATTACATCCTTGCAAAGCCTCATCTCAACTTCATATCATCAAATCTATGCATAAGAGCTTTATCATCCCGCTACATATGCCACGAGCAGCTTTCCCAATTCAAGAGCCTTTCCCTTAGCTTTTGAATCATCTTCGGTCTAAATCTAATCATCAATCATCAAGTTCATAACAAGCAATCAAATCAAACATCAATCCAAGCAATCAAGCATTCAAATATGATCTAAGTGGACAATTATAACAATAATGGCATTTTCGTAATTAAAGAGTTGAAAGTCCAATAAGCATGGAAACATGGATTATACCTCTACAAACTTGATGAATGAACTTGCATAGGTTAACATTTGATAAAATGGATGTAACATCATCATGAACAATGGATCTATATGGACCTACACTTAGGATGAAGAAAATGCATGGAAATCACTATTTTAACACCAAATCGAGCCAACAATCCGATATACTCCTTTGGATCCGTGTGAGAGATAATCACCACTCACCAAATCACCTAAACAACCTCAAATCAACACGCTTCAGATCTGGACAGCAAGGGATCAAGCTTGATCTATCACGAATCCGCTTCAAACGAAGAAATCTCTCTTGAAAAGATGAAGATCTCCAATCTAAGCTCTTGAATCTTCAATCTTGATCTTCGATTTGGATGGATGGAAGCACTAGATTAGAGTGGAGAAAAGAAGTGAAGAAGTGTAGAAGTCGAGCTCTCAAAATGGCAGCACTTCGTCGCTTCAAAATCCGGATCCCAAAAAGTGAGAACAACCCCTCCTATTTATAGCTGAAATTCCTTAAGTCGAAATCTGGCTATCTCCCTAGGTCGTTTCTGACCTAAGCCTCTCCGACCTAACACTCCTGCGCATCCAAACACCCAGCGACCTACGACCTAACGCAACGCGCGACTTAACACATAGGCTACGACTCAACTTCTCAGCGACCTAACACATCGCGACTTAACAACCATAGAAGTCCACGACCTAACTTAGGTCATTGCCGACCTAACTGCCTACAAAACACACACGTCTTAACGCGACCAAACACTTAACTGCCTTGCCGACCTACGACATAACGAGGTTACGACTTAATACCTTAGACTCCCACGCGACCTAACGCTTAAGCCAACACGCGACCAAATAACATCACGTGACCTACGACTTAGCAGAACCTCCGACTTAACCAATCACAGATACTCAACCACTCCTAAGTCGTCTAGACGACCTAACGATGTTACGACCTAACACTTAGACCCACGCGACCTATCAGTGCTACGACCTAACACTTATGCGACCTATCTCCTTAGGTCGCTAACACCCCAACTCCTTAGGTCGCTAACAAGCTAACTCCTTAGGTCGCTAACACGGCAACTCCTTAGGTCGCTAACAAGCTAACTCCTTAGGTCGCTAACACGGCAACTCCTTAGGTCGCTAACACCTTAACTCGCCAGAAACTCTAAAGTCTCCTTCCTTTTAGGTCGTCTACGACCTAAATCCTTACCATCCATCACACGACCTAACTTCAAACCTTAAGGCCACCAATCCCCAACATTCTTAGGTCGGTCACGACTTATCTCCTAAGTTGCCAACAATATTTAACTAACCTCTAGGTCGCGTACGACCTAGGACTTAGGCAAATTTCAACCAAAATCTGAAACAACTAGAAAATGCTGAAAATCCCAGATTTTGACAAACTTCTCGATCCGTAAAATACGGGTCGTTACATTCTCTCCCCCTTAGGAATTTCGCCCCCGAAATTCCACACAATCAAAGCAATCAAAACTATTATGCACGCCTATCATCCATAGCAATCAACAAACCATGCATCCAATTCTAGCTTAGCATGCAGAATTCTAAAACTAGAACAAGTTACAATATTGCGAGATGACACGACACTTTAGGGCTATACCTTGAAGAGTTCAGGATGAGCTGCCTTCATCCTCTCTTCCACCTCCCACGTACAGTCGTTATTATCATCGCTCCATTGTACCTTGAGCAACTTAACTACCTTCCTCCTAAGCTGTTTCGTGTCAGTTTCAACAACACGAAGCGGCTTACGAGGTCTTCTATCAACTGGATCAACTTCAAAGTCTTCACAGCTATCAGCAGAAACCACCGTACTCGAGTCGTGCACATACTTCCGTAGATATGATACGTGAAAAACATTGTGCACACTCGACATCTTCTCCGGTAACTCCAATCTTTATGGCTAATTATGTCATTTTCTTTTTTGATTTCCATTTCAGGTAAAAGCAGTTGCTTCTCTGCTTTTCTGTGTGCATGCTATTTGCATGATTCACCTATACAGTATTTATTTGTGTGACTTAGCTTCATTGTATATTTTGTTAAACCCGAATAGTTCACTCATACCCCTTTTTATTATTATTCCTAGCTATTATTTCAAACTATTTATTTTTCTCTTGATTTATTTTAGAAATGCATTTATGCACAAATAATACTAAACTGGTTTTATGCAATTTAGTTATCAGAAAGATTTATTTTATCCCTTGATATTTCTCTGGCTACTCTTATTTAACATATATATATATATGAGATATGTCTATGTAAAACTCACTCATATTTGATCATTTTCTTCTCATTTTTATTCATTGAAAAATCACTATCCTCTTATTTAATTATTTCACTAACTCTTAATATTTATTTTCAAACTATTCTATTCTTTAAATATTTCCTATTAACTGATTTTCTTTTCTTTTCAAAATTATTTTCATCTCAATAACTTGGGTCTTCACAGTAACTTTGTTTATTCCAAATCAAATTTTCAAATTTGATTACTCTATAAAGTCACTTACCAAATTACTTACTTCCATAAAGCAAATTTTTACCATAGAAATATCCAATTTCCACTTTACTTCATCATATATTACATAAATTATACTTTCAATTTCAAAAATCATTTACAGTTCTTATCCACAAATTTTCAATATCAATTTTATTCAAACCCGTACGATGTCCACATATCATCCGTACGCAATATCAATCTGATCGTTCACTCGATCACACAATTTCACTTCCGAACTAGTATTGTCCACCCGACTTCCTAGTGCGGACTCAGATTTGGTTTCTTGATCAGAAACCGTCATTCTCCTTGCATTGTCACAACTATGATAGAGAATATTCAGAACCAATCAAAAATCCATATCCAGGTTCGCCGTCGAAAATCGAGCGAAAAATCCCAACTCGGATCGATAATACTATCTCGAAATTCTGCTCGAATCTGGATCAAATCACTATGCGAATAGTATAATATACGTACATCCTACGTATTTATCTTCATTGATTATCAGCTAAATCAATTTCCTTTCATCCTTACCTTGATTTTATTCACTTATTCATATTTTCCTTAATCCCCATTTGGATTATCACTTCAATTCTTATCTAAGTTGGGTATTTAATCAATAACAGTTTGAACTCCGACCAGTTTATATTTAGAAAATAGCTTGAATTTTTTTAAAATAAATAAGTAGTTGAAAAATAATAATTAGTTTGTAAAATAGTTGTAAATCAGTTAAGTAATTGTAAAATAGTTGAAAAATAGTAAAATAATTGCAAAATAGTTGTAAAGTAGTAATTAGTTATAAAATAGTTGAAAAACAGTAATTAGTTTATAAACAATTGTAAAATTGTTAAATAGTTTCAAAATAATTGTAACATAAGTATAAAATAGTTTGGCTTTAAAAAGAAAGGTTGTAAATAGCTGAATAGATTTAAGAATAATTATATATATAAAAAATAATTTATATTGAAAATAATCCAGAGCCAAACTGTTCAATTCCCAATCTCCATCCCCATCAATTCAATTTAAATTTCCACTTCCATTTAAATTGACTCAATTCCAATTTGAATAACTTCAATTTCCCTTGAACTTGATTTATTCCCAGTTCAAGTTGAATTAACCTCAATTTCTTTCTAGAATCGAATCAAATTCCATTTGATTTTAAACATATTCACTTTAATTACAATTCCAAATTATTCAAATAAATTTAGACTAATTTCAAATTGAATCCACTTCAATTTCAAATCATTTCAATTTCTATATGAATTAATCCTAATTCCCGTTTGAATTTGAACTCATTAAATCTTCAATTTTATTTCAAATTAATCTAATTCAAATTTTCCATTTGAATTTTATACTTATCCATCTTCAATTCTAGTTAATTCAAACTAAATTCAATTTGAACTAATGAAATCTAAATCTCAACCTTAAACTGTCACGACCCGCCCTTCTCAGCCCTCGAAAATCGACACAAAATACTCAACAGTATAATATGCCGACGATCGAACGCCGGAAAAGACAGATTGTAGGGAAAGAAAGAAGGTAGAAGAAGAAGAATGAACTAAACAACATCAAAACCTCACAGTCGCAGCGGAATAAAATATAATATATAGAACAGAACTTTACACAAATCAAAACTATATCTGTTTATATACAATACATCATCATCAGAGTATATCAATACAATCATCAATATCCAGTCAATCAGTCAATACAACAATCACAGCAGCGGAATAATACAAGTACGAGAAATACGTCTTGAACTCCAGCTCCTCTCCTGAGCTCCATAGCAACCTATCCTGTAATATACTCGGTCTGACCCGAGCATTATAATAAAATAACACCCGAGTCAGTCTGGAATACCAGCGCATCATAAATACATCCAAACTGATTATTAAAGTTCAAAAATCCTTTGAAACAAAAGCATCTCGTAAGACCACGCCACAAATAAACATGTCGGGTTTTTACCTTACGATAGCTAAAACACTTTTTATAAAAATCCTCTGATATTATAATAGTGTCTAGATACAAATACTTATTAAAATAGCTGAAATTGTTACATGATTAAATTCCAGCATACTAGGTATACAAACAAATACCGTACAAGGTACGTAGGGAAAATGGATTTCCAACGAATGACTAGGCACTGGGGTTCCACCTGTCACAGTACGTGGCCTAGATCACAGTACCGAGGAGTACGCCCGCTCCCCTGCAACACAAGACCGGAATCATCCCTTACTGGATAATTCCAAGTAAAATCACCCCACGGTTGTGATCAGCAACCGCACCACTAAGCCGAAATAAAAGGGACATCTAGACAGGGATGACCTTACTCTCAAGTGGGGGCTACCCACGAAGCCTTGCTGCATAACCCCTGATTTTCAGTCATTCCCGGTTGATGAGGCTCGAGGCTAAACGATACCTTTATAGCACATATCCCATAGAATGCCCATCGTCCACCTGACGATGTCACGAAAGCATTCGTCCATATAAGTCCGTCCCGGGTCCGAACGGAACCGAAGGCACTACTCCTACTACATCCATTTTGGAAATATCCTCAGGATTAGTAGCGACTAGCCCTTGCACTTCACTGCTCCATCTTCGACTCCGAACACGTTACACGAAACGTACAAACCGAATCGAAGTGGTTTTCGAGTCTCCAGACCTAGAATCCCGGTATACGGAAACTCGATCCCGGTCTCTTCGAAACGATCAGCGCATTTGGCCAATATTGATAGTCGGTGATTTAACTATCAATAAATGTTCACAAACATCCATACACATCCATCACACAATAAATAATCTCCATATTATTTATTTGCCTCTAATATCTTTCAAAGATATATATTTTTCACATTTTCAAAACTCATTTGAAACAATTTTCCAAACTCTTCCTTTACAAGGTAAATCCTTTACCCTTTATTCCCATCGGGAATAACCAAGTATAAAACAATTTGCATTTAAAACAGTTAAAAATACTTTATACTGAAATATACTTTAAAATATGAAAATTTCTTCTATTTATTTACTCAAAATATAAATTTAAAATATGTGAAGAAAACTAGTTATTAACACATAAACTTTGATTTAAAAATAAGGGTTTTAGTTTAACTAAATTCAAAATAGCGTTATAAGAAGAAAAATGCTAATTTTAACAACTTAATCTAAACCAACTTTTAAATAAATCCATTTGTAAAAATAATTGCTAATATACTCCCAAATTATTATGGTATTAAAATTATTAATTTATTTCTTTAAAAATAACGATTTCTTGAAAATACTTTTAAAACGATTTAAAACTTAACCTTAGTTAAATAAAATCTTTTATAAACATTTACTTGGTTTTCCCAGGGAAACACTTTCCCGTTTCTAAACATTCCAAAGTACTCTTTCATATAAATCCACTGATTTATTTCAAGTCAATTATGTTTTACAACATAAATCCCCAATCCCATATTTAATTATGACTTCATCCGAAGTTCATACCCAATTTCCCATATCTGGAAATTCATTTTTAAATTATAGTTTAAAACATTTTAAATAAACATTTTGGTGAATTCTCAATGAAAGCCAAATTTTCACTTCACTTAGTTAAATTCCAATGAAATACGGCATTTCAAACATTCTATTTTTCATTTGAACTTGTTAATTTATAATTGGAAACTCCATTTTAACATATTTTTAATTTCCGGATGACATCAGTCATTATTAAAATAAACATCATTATTTTAAACAATTTATAATTTCATAAATTTAATCTCCAGAAAACTATACTTTCCATTTACCCATTTCATAAACTTCCCATTATATTCAAAATCCCAATTTGGCCCAATTTACATTTTTCCTTTCAAATCCGATTTCAAATTTTATTCTTTGAAATTCTAAATTTAACAATTCATTTTATTTCGTAAAAACACAATTTATCCATTTATAATTAAATTCTGTGATTATACTTTATACAACAATTTCACAGTACAATTAAACTTCCAGACTTATCAATCACAACATATAAACAGGTATGACTATCAACTATAAATAATTGCTACATTTTGAGGAATCCAGTTGGATCCCTCCAACCTGTTTCTTCCTGCATCACAAATGTTAGCACATCACAATATAAATATCAATCCAGACAGATAAACACAAATATAGACAATCAACCACACAGATATTTAAGTATCAATTATTTATAATGTCTAGCATCCAGATGTGAGTGAGAAAAACTCACTTTGAGTTCGGCGAGCGTTCGAAATTTATTAAACCGGACGATGTCCGATTTAACCCAAACTTCTACTTGCCCGGAATGACTCCGGATCAGCACCATTGTGTAGTGCTCCTCTCTGCGTTTCCATCGGTTCCAGTTTCGTCTCAATCTGATATCGTATGCATGAGTTACAGCAATTCAAACTTTTGATTTTAAGTTTATAAATGAAATTTATTTTTAATTATAACCTCACAAACAAATCAGGGCTGTTCATCACGATCACAAACGCAGGCCGCACCATCATCTTCCTCACGCGAACGAACAACACAGCAAAACTAACCCATCAAAGCCGACCTTAGGGTTCGCAACCCCAGCCTCCACGACGCCGACGAACTCGATCGGAACGCCCCACAGTGAAGCGCGTCGCCTGCTTCCCCACCGGCCCAAGCCTTGGCCAACTCGGTCGTCCCCACTGCTCACAACACGAGCTCGAACCGGCCATGAACGAAAGCCAACCGCTTCCCCTCCGCGTCGCCAAACTCCATCACCACCGTACAAACACTAGATCTCGAAGTCCCCCACAATTCTCCAGTTGGAAGTTTTCGAATCTAAGGCCTAGATCGAGAGGAATTAAGGAACAAAGCGTGGTGGTTATCGGCCATTGATAAACAAAGAGGCGGCCGGTTGGAATAAACTAGGGTTTTGATAATTAACGAATATATATATAATAGCTTTTTAATATTATTTAATTAATAAAATATCTCAATTAAACAGTTTATGCAAACGACATCCAATTCTCACGTTCCGACAGGCTATCCTAGGGTTTTTCCGCGTTCCGGACACAATGGAACAGGTTTCGTAAGCTAATTTGATCGTATGCGCGAGATACGGAATTAAACGATCAATTTAAAATTAAATCGGTTAAATCGATTTCGATGCGTTTCGAGCTGCCACCGTCAAACGACAACTCCGATTGCTATGAAAATTGAAATCCGATAATAACTAACTATTACGGTTCCAATGGAACTGGTTTCGTCGAATTCTAAGACTGTGCCCCGGAAGGCTATTTTAACTCGTCTATTAAATCTAGCGATTTTCTGAAATTATCAGAAACGCTTAAAATTTTACTTTTACAAATTTAATAACTTAACAATAAATCATATAAAATTTATAAACACATTAAAAATCATTCTGGCTCATTCTGGACTAAAATCTGATTAAATTGCATCTCAATAATATTAAATTCATTTTTAAATTGATATAAAATCCCAAATAATAATTTATTGACTTTTAAATTCATCTAAAAATCCAACAATATTATTTATACCCAATTGAGCTTAAAAATACATTTAAACACCATTTTTATAATCATTTATCCCAAATTCACCTTTTATCCCAATTTCGAATATTTAATTATTATTATCCAAATTATATTTGAATTTATAATCTATTTTAATGATTGAACCCGCATCCATCCACTACAAAATCAATTAAGGGTCCACATTAACATTTAAAACGAATTAAATGTTCAAATTCAATAGCTTAAAAATACGTGATGTTACATTCCTCCCCCCTTATAAAAATTTCGTCCCCGAAATTTGGTAAGGTAAAAATGTACTCCAACTCAACTCACTTATCTCATTTGCTTAGTTAAAAACTTACATTCACTTCCCCAAAAGTTTCAGCTCCATTTCAAAACCATTTGCTTTATTTACCCTAAAGCCTTTATTTTAACACTCGCCTTCAAAATAACTTTACTAGTTATTAAAAATTTTCCCAAAACCCCAAAAATTTTCTAACTCCCAAAATTTCAGGAAAATTTTGGCGGAGTCTCCTTTGCACGGAGGAGCTTCTGCGATATCGCAGGATACACAAATATATACATCGGCTCACATGGCCGGAAACCAAAATATATCACAATATATATATCATTTTCCAATTATTTTTGCGTAGGCGTACCTTTTAGCAAAAAATTTTTTTTTTAAAAGCAAGCGGCTAATATCTCGCATATACGCGCTCCAACTCTCTCGAACGCCTCCCGTACCTGTACTAAACTCAACAAACTCATCAAATTTCAAAGATAAGAACATTCCATTAGCATTTCCAATATAAATGCAAGCTAACCATCTTTATAAACCAATTTCACAATTCCAAAATCATTTAAACTCTCATTACAAACTCAAACCCCATAGTTTAATCAATGTCACTATATTTTCAACAATCCAAAGATTTCAATCACTTTCGAATCACTTATTCAAGTCTACTTCATTTTATTTCATTTGAATGCTTTAAATTCAAGTTCACCACATACAATTCATATTTATCTCAACCAATTCATTTCCACTTCAATATGATTACATATGCCTTTCTTACCTTTTAATTTTACTTACATTCCAAATTTGATTTACAATCAAATTTCATTTTAAACTTGAAACATTTGCATTTCAGTTATGATCCATTTCCATTCATATGCAAACATTACTCATTAAGAGGTCAATTCATTCTTATTGATCCAAAATCAATTCCATTTACTATTTTAAACCAATATACTTGCATTCATATACTAATTCTTTGAATTAGATTCCACTCCAGTTCAATTTATACAAAACTCAATTTCAATTGCTTGTTAAAACAACTTACTTCCGAATACATGCCAATTTCATGTCATTCAAACAAAATAATCACCACTCAAACTTATAACCATTTAAAATTAATTTCAACTCAGATCTATATTAATTTTATTCCATTTTCATGGTTCACAATCCAAGTATCTTTATTCCAATGCAATTTGTTAATTAAATTAAACTTTCCTTACATTTTATTTCATCTCAATAATAAATTAATACAATTTCACTTGCAATTCCATTTTATTATTTAACAAATTGTATTCAAGATTACTTAATAAGCCCATTCAAAATCATTTTGTTTTTCTTTCAAGTTGCTTAAGTTCCTCCAAATATTTCCATTATCTTCTTATATCAATTTTATTCTATTTCCATTTGATTCTCATCCAATCAAATTTCAATCCATTTACAACTTTAATGCCCTTTGTTTATTTATCCAATCCATGTTAGATTTATTTTATTAACAAAGAGACCATTTAAATTATTTCTCTCATTTGAATTTACTTACAATTCAAACCATCACTATTATAATCTAATCCCATTATCCATTCATACTTTCCAATATCTTGTTACCAAAATTAAATTCCATTCCACAAATGGATTTTTACTTACTTTCTAAATTTTTGACCAAACTATCAAAATTCTATTCATTACCATACACATCCCATTTAATTTAGCTAACACAAAACTCATTGCCAAACAATCATTTTAGATTTTAATTTAGTGAGCATTTACTCCATTTGACCTCATTTCAACTAAATTAAATTTCCTTCCGATTCTATTCTTATCCAAATTTTATTTCAAGTTTAACTAAATTTTATGTAGCCAAATTAAATCCATTCCACTTCCTTTACTACTTAAATAATAATTGAATTCCATTCAATATTGCTTATAATGCATCTGAATTTTGAATTTCACTTCCATTTATTCCTCCATAAATAAATTCAAAACTCATTTACCATTTTTAAGTTTATCCACATCTTTTATATCTCACTTTACCTTATCTTGCTTTACATTCCATTTAGGATTGAGTTTGAATTTGCCTCACCATCCAGCTATTTCCTTTAATGAACTTCAATTTCACTTCTATTTAAGGGTTTAGATTGCCCATTTAAGTCTCTTTCCATTTAATCACAACTTCAAATTATAACACTTTATAACTTAAGAATATGAAGTTATTTGCACCATTTTGAATTCACAAACTTTAGATTGTAAGTATAATACTTAATAGCTTATGGGTACAATTTATTACACGATGACCCATAATTACAAAGTTATTTTATCCTTCAACTTAACCCAAATCAATTTAATTCCAATTTCCAATTTTATTTAACTTATCCCAAGTCAAATCAAATTTCTATTCACTTCAAGAACTTCATTTATTTCAAAGTAAATTTACATTCCATATATACTCAATTCTTCTTTAAATCAACTTTCCTTTATAAGTTATATAGTTGAATCATTTCAACTTTCACATTTTTATTTTAAAATAGAATTCCCAGAATTCAATTTACCCGGATTTATTTCAAAACCAATTTGAAATAAAAATCAACACATTTCTCTTTTGATATTCAAATCAAATACCAAATTCCAAAACAAACTGCTTTTACCAAACAATTTTCCTTTGAAAATTCCAAAATCACTTGTTTCCCAAACAAGTCCAAACAATGTCATAACCAAATATTTTGGTAGCAATCCATCACTTTAGAAACTCGAAAATGAATTCTAATGATGTGGCCAGCATCATCAGGATTATTTTCCAGCGACTGAAGTGAGTTCAATGCTTTCCACTTCCAAAATCCACCTCAAAACAATTTCTATCCAAAAATATTTCCCCAAAATATACTCCATTCTTACAAATGCTTTTGAAAACATTTCTAACATTTCCACAAAGTCAAACTCCCAAAACTTTGTTTAATTCCATTTGAAATCCCTTTCAAAATTTCCGGGGTCAAAATTCTAGTTTAAATCAAATTTTAATTTTTACTTTTCTTATTTAAAACATATCCAGTCAATTCCATTTGGTTATAAACCATTTTAATATTTTAACTTCTTATTTTCTTATATATATCATTTCAAATTTTAGATCATGTCTTAATTTCTTATTTGATTATAGAAGAAACAACCAACCAAACATCCAATATATAATAATCCAGAAAATTATTTCTTTATATCAAAATATAATTTTGAGTAAAATTATTTCATTTACCCACTTAAAACAATACTATGTCGGTTTACCTTGTTTAAGAGTTTAGAAACCCCTATCGATACGGTTGTACTTCCCGCACCGACCAGAATTCATAAACACTCAACCGATAAGTCAACACAGTACAAAAACAATTTTATATCCACTAACAAGTACGCTCTCATAGCTATTATTACACTCAACTCATTATAGAGTACTTCCGACTCTATTTAACTTGAGTAATTTCCCACCAAAGCCTAGGTTGTCGCCAACCTAAGCTCTGATACCAACTGTCACGACCCGCCCTTCTCAGCCCTCGAAAATCGACACAAAATACTCAACAGTATAATATGCCGACGATCGAACGCCGGAAAAGACAGATTGTTGGGAAAGAAAGAAGGTAGAAGAAGAAGAATGAACTAAACAACATCAAAACCTCACAGTCGCAGCGGAATAAAATATAATATATAGAACAGAACTTTACACAAATCAAAACTATATCTGTTTATATACAATACATCATCATCAGAGTATATCAATACAATCATCAATATCCAGTCAATCAGTCAATACAACAATCACAGCAGCGGAATAATACAAGTACGAGAAATACGTCTTGAACTCTAGCTCCTCTCCTGAGCTCCATAGCAACCTATCCTGTAATATACTCGGTCTGACCCGAGCATTATAATAAAATAACACCCGAGTCAGTCTGGAATACCAGCGCATCATAAATACATCCAAACTGATTATTAAAGTTCAAAAATCCTTTGAAACAAAAGCATCTCGTAAGACCACGCCACAAATAAACATGTCGGGTTTTTACCTTACGATAGCTAAAACACTTTTTATAAAAATCCTCTGATATTATAATAGTGTCTAGATACAAATACTTATTAAAATAGCTGAAATTGTTACATGATTAAATTCCAGCATACTAGGTATACAAACAAATACCGTACAAGGTACGTAGGGAAAATGGATTTCCAACGAATGACTAGGCACTGGGGTTCCACCTGTCACAGTACGTGGCCTAGATCACAGTACCGAGGAGTACGCCCGCTCCCCTGCAACACAAGACCGGAATCATCCCTTACTGGATAATTCCAAGTAAAATCACCCCACGGTTGTGATCAGCAACCGCACCACTAAGCCGAAATAAAAGGGACATCTAGACAGGGATGACCTTACTCTCAAGTGGGGGCTACCCACGAAGCCTTGCTGCATAACCCCTGATTTTCAGTCATTCCCGGTTGATGAGGCTCGAGGCTAAACGATACCTTTATAGCACATATCCCATAGAATGCCCATCGTCCACCTGACGATGTCACGAAAGCATTCGTCCATATAAGTCCGTCCCGGGTCCGAACGGAACCGAAGGCACTACTCCTACTACATCCATTATGGAAATATCCTCAGGATTAGTAGCGACTAGCCCTTGCATTTCACTGCTCCATCTTCGACTCCGAACACGTTACACGAAACGTACAAACCGAATCGAAGTGGTTTTCGAGTCTCCAGACCTAGAATCCCGGTATACGGAAACTCGATCCCGGTCTCTTCGAAACGATCAGCGCATTTGGCCAATATTGATAGTCGGTGATTTAACTATCAATAAATGTTCACAAACATCCATACACATCCATCACACAATAAATAATCTCCATATTATTTATTTGCCTCTAATATCTTTCAAAGATATATATTTTTCACATTTTCAAAACTCATTTGAAACAATTTTCCAAACTCTTCCTTTACAAGGTAAATCCTTTACCCTTTATTCCCATCGGGAATAATCAAGTATAAAACAATTTGCATTTAAAACAGTTAAAAATACTTTATACTGAAATATACTTTAAAATATGAAAATTTCTTCTATTTATTTACTCAAAATATAAATTTAAAATATGTGAAGAAAACTAGTTATTAACACATAAACTTTGATTTAAAAATAAGGGTTTTAGTTTAACTAAATTCAAAATAGCGTTATAAGAAGAAAAATGCTAATTTTAACAACTTAATCTAAACCAACTTTTAAATAAATCCATTTGTAAAAATAATTGCTAATATACTCCCAAATTATTACGGTATTAAAATTATTAATTTATTTCTTTAAAAATAACGATTTCTTGAAAATACTTTTAAAACGATTTAAAACTTAACCTTAGTTAAATAAAATCTTTCATAAACATTTACTTGGTTTTCCCAGGGAAACACTTTCCCGTTTCTAAACATTCCAAAGTACTCTTTCATATAAATCCACTGATTTATTTCAAGTCAATTATGTTTTACAACATAAATCCCCAATCCCATATTTAATTATGACTTCATCCGAAGTTCATACCCAATTTCCCATATCTGGAAATTCATTTTTAAATTATAGTTTAAAACATTTTAAATAAACATTTTGGTGAATTCTCAATGAAAGCCAAATTTTCACTTCACTTAGTTAAATTCCAATGAAATACGGCATTTCAAACATTCTATTTTTCATTTGAACTTGTTAATTTATAATTGGAAACTCCATTTTAACATATTTTTAATTTCCGGATGACATCAGTCATTATTAAAATAAACATCATTATTTTAAACAATTTATAATTTCATAAATTTAATCTCCAAAAAACTATACTTTCCATTTACCCATTTCATAAACTTCCCATTATATTCAAAATCCCAATTTGGCCCAATTTACATTTTTCCTTTCAAATCCGATTTCAAATTTTATTCTTTGAAATTCTAAATTTAACAATTCATTTTATTTCGTAAAAACACAATTTATCCATTTATAATTAAATTCTGTGATTATACTTTATACAACAATTTCACAGTACAATTAAACTTCCAGATTTATCAATCACAACATATAAACAGGTATGACTATCAACTATAAATAATTGCTACATTTTGAGGAATCCAGTTGGATCCCTCCAACCTGTTTCTTCCTGCATCACAAATGTTAGCACATCACAATATAAATATCAATCCAGACAGATAAACACAAATATAGACAATCAACCACACAGATATTTAAGTATCAATTATTTATAATGTCTAGCATCCAGATGTGAGTGAGAAAAACTCACTTTGAGTTCGGCGAGCGTTCGAAATTTATTAAACCGGACGATGTCCGATTTAACCCAAACTTCTACTTGCCCGGAATGACTCCGGATCAGCACCATTGTGTAGTGCTCCTCTCTGCGTTTCCATCGGTTCCAGTTTCGTCTCAATCTGATATGGTATGCATGAGTTACAGCAATTCAAACTTTTGATTTTAAGTTTATAAATGAAATTTATTTTTAATTATAACCTCACAAACAAATCAGGGCTGTTCATCACGATCACAAACGCAGGCCGCACCATCATCTTCCTCACGCGAACGAACAACACAGCAAAACTAACCCATCAAAGCCGACCTTAGGGTTCGCAACCCCAGCCTCCACGACGCCGACGAACTCGATCGGAACGCCCCACAGTGAAGCGCGTCGCCTGCTTTGTGATAACCCGGATTTTTGGGACATTTGATAATTGGATAATTAACTGTTTAATCAACTGAACAGATAAAAATTTCTGATAATAAAAGATATCTGGTTAGGTAAGTAAATTTGAAAATATAAATAAAATTGGATTATAAATCTCTGGATAAATATTTGATGATCTCCTAGTATAATTACTTGAAATTTGACAAAATTTTCTTTTAAAACAAATAATAATGGTTTATATATATAAATATAAACAGATTTTAAATAGAAATTTTTGTTTAAAAATGTGTTGTTTAATTATATATATGTGAATGAATTTTTGATGGAATTTGAATTTGAATTTGAAATTGAAATTCAAAAGGATAAATATCTTGAAATTAAATTGGATATATATATATATATATATATGAGATGAGATTATTTATTTAAGTATAAATTAGTTTCAAATTTTATTTTCTTAAAGAATATATAAATACAAATAAGGGAGAAGTATAGATATAAATTTATAACATATATATATAATAATAAAATATAAATAAATAAACAAATATAATATAAGTAATATAAAGGATAAATACATTATATAATAAAAATTCTCATACTAAAGACAAGTGTTAAGATTTTAACACACAAAGTAACAAATGTAAATCATTTAACTTAAGAAATGAACAAGTGTTAACAGTATAGGCAAGTGGCATTATGAAATTCTTTTAATTTGAATAAATAGAAAAGAGAAACAAAAAGTATTTTCAGTTTTAAACATCTCGAGCCTGATAGTCCATAAACCAGTAAATTAAAAAAAAAAAACTTGTTTAAATTCAAAACCTGTACACAAATCATCTCAATAATCAAAACAATCTCCTTCTAAATTGAACCTGAAGCTAAGCAAGCACCAGATGTAAGCAAATCAAAATCAACTCAAGCAACAAAGATCAGTTCGGATTCAAATTTACAAACAAGCTTCAAGATCAAATTCCAGATTCTCAAAGGGCTTCCTCTGTTCAAACTGGAAACTGTGAGTAAACAACCCCTTTTAAAAAGTTTAAAATCTGATTTAAAATCTGGATGTATGAAATTAATATCTGAAGTATAGTGTTATAAATGTTTTGCATGATGGTTCAATATAAATTATAGGTATATTTATCTGAACATATTGGATGTGCATGTTTAAAAATTTATTAATTGGCTCTGTTATAGTTGTACAGGCTATGAAACCTGGATAAAATTCAAGATCTTTTTCCTTGATTCTTTTTAGACTTATAAATTCAAATAAAACTTGATTGTAAAGACAAAATTTTTATCTAAAGCTAATTCAAAAAAAAAAAAAAAAAAAAATTTAAGATGGTTCTTCAATAAAAAGAAGAATTACAGTGAAATCATTTTAAGTCAGAAAATTCAATCATCTAAATTTCATGTTTTGATTTCATAACAAGATTCGTACTTAGGAATAATGAATTTAGATAATAATTTCATGATTTTTAAAGATTGTTGAGATTTTGCGAAATGATCGATACTGGGTTTTCTGTCGATTCTCGACGATCGGTGGAGAGTTAAGTGATGTGCTCATGGCTAATGGTAGCTTGAAGGATGGGGATCGGTGGAAAAATACTCGAAGAATTTTTAGATCGACGAGGTGGCTCGTCTACGTCGTTGTAGGGTTTAATACTCTGATGGGTTCGACGATGTTCTCGAGGCAAATGCAACAGCGTGGCGGCATCGGGAGGGATTAGAGTAGGGGGAATAGGGACGTAGGTCTGAGGTGAAGGACTGGGCTT
Source organism: Allium fistulosum (assembly GCA_030737815.1). Taxonomy (NCBI): domain Eukaryota; kingdom Viridiplantae; phylum Streptophyta; class Magnoliopsida; order Asparagales; family Amaryllidaceae; genus Allium; species Allium fistulosum. The sequence continues at coordinate 210,347,059 of CM060902.1, read as the reverse complement.
GTCGTTCGGAGCCTCTGGTGATCGGAGTTAGGTAGTGGACTGTGGGAACTGGCGATCAGTTGTTTCTGGAGGGAGTGTGAAACGCTCGTTTTTCGATCTTGAAGTTGTATCGGGTTTCTAAGTTTTGGGAACGATCGTGCTTGGCGTCGTCGACTTGCTGGCAATGGTGACGATGGTCGGGGCGTTGACGATCGAGTGTGCATGTGCACAGGTATCAGTAGTATCGGTGGGGTTGAATCATTGTTGTAGGAATAGAAGAGAAGAGAGAGCTCGGGGAAGAAAGGGGTTGGTCTCGGGTTGGACTCGAAGAAGAGGTCGGGGAAAATAGGGCTTTGTATCGGGTTGCTTGATTTTCTTTTAAAGTTTTAAAACGAAAAGAAATTTGTAGTCAGTTGTCAAAACATATAAATGGGAATCAAACAGATTTTCAAAATATAAGTATATTAAAAACTTAATAAGGGGTGTTTTGACAAAATTAATTTCTTGGTATAAGTGATTAAGAGTAATTACTAATGTAATTAATTAGTGGATAGTTTAATTATTTAAATATGATTAATTAAAGGTTAATAAAATGATATAATTAGTTAAGGATAATTAACTAATGAAAGTGATTAAGAATTAATTAATTAAGTTAAGTGGTTATAGGATATTTACTTGATGGAAATAATTAAAAGATAATTAGAGATTAGTTGCTTAAATGATGATTACTTAATGTAAGTAATTAAAAGATAAATTTGTTAAGGATTAATTAATTAGTAAGTAAAGGTCAAATTTATTAAAAATTAGAGGTTAATTAATTAAGGATAATTAACCTAAGATATAATTACTTGATGAAGTAATTTATTGAAAGATAAATTACTTAAGAAAATTAACTAAGGTTTAATTACTTAGTATAGTTAATTAAATGGGTTAATTAATTAATTAAGGAAATTAATTAAAGGATAGTTAATAAATGAGTATGATTAATTTAAAGGAAAATTAATCAATGTAAGTAATTATAGAAATTAATTTGAGTAATTAATTAAGGATCATTGTAATTATTGTGAATAGGTGAAGGTTAATTAATTTGTGAAATTAATTAAAGGTTAATTTCTTAATGTAATTAAAAAGGAAAATTAAGAATGATTAATTAATGATTTGTAATTAATTAATGTTAAGTAAGTAGAATTAAAAGTGATTGAAGTAATTAATCTAATTAATTAAATTAATTAGAGATGGTATGGTTGATTAATCTTGCTATGAATGATTAAATGATATTGTATGCCTTAGACTAGTTGATATCTCTGGTATGTGATGTGGAATGCTATGTGATATAATATGTTTGGGTTAAAAACAGTGGCATCCTGTATTTAAAATTTGAACTGTATTTCACCTGAATAACTTGGGTTAAGATGACTTTGGATTCGAAGAGATTGGAGTCGGGTATTAGTAAATACCCGAAACCACTTCGATTTGAAATCTTCCATAATTCTTTATAGATTGATATGTGAAATCAATAGGCCGGTTTGGGATAATATGGACCATTTAAACTAAGTTGGATACTTAGATATTGTTTTGTGAAAATAAGTATTGACTATATAAGTTGTTTACTTATAGTAAAGTACGAGTTACCCCGGGTTTTAAATAAGTTCTATAAATTGGAATTTCTTGTTAGATGGGTTTACTCACGCTGGTTTCCAGCCTGACCCGGGTGTTACTTTGATGTAATGCTCGGGTCAGACCGAGTATTACAGATTTCAGGTAAGGACGTTCTGGAGCTCAGGAGGCGAGCTGGATGGCAGGAACGTATGGAGTGTGATATATTGTTAATTATTGGGACGAGTTATTTTAACTGTATAGTGATTGTGAAATGTTGTAACTCTGATGTATAAAAATGAAATTGACTGATACAGTTTTCTTTGTATAACTGATATTATTATTTGATATTGTATTTTAATCCGCTGCGAATGTGAGAATCTGTGTCTTGTTCTGTTTCTTTCTTCTATCTCTTTTCTTTTTCTTCTAACTATCTGGAATTTTCCGTTCGAAATTTTCGGGACGTTACATTTGGTATCAGAGCTGAAGGTTAAGCGAGAACCTTGGCTCTGTTGGGATTACTCGTTAAGGATAGGGTCAATGGTACCCTAGAACGAGTTGAGTGTATATATATATATGAGAGCGTACTTGTTATTTTTATATATAAAGATTTTAAATGATTTTATATAAGAATATATTTTGATATATAAAATGATATTTCTTTCTAATAAATATTAAGGTAATTGGTTGTTAAAATATTGGAATTAAATTAAGTGGTAATAGAAATAAAGCCAAATTAAAATTGAATAAAGTTAAGTTTGAAATGAATTCAAACTAAAATTAAAATCTTGAATTTGTAGAAGTGTTATCAAGAATAAAGATAATAATGAATTGTTTTCCAGATATGATCATCTTGGTTATTATCATAAATGGTAGTTGTGTTTAATAATGAATGTTGTTAATAATTAAGCAAAATGAAATGTTTTAGGGAAGTAAACATTTAAGTAAGTATAACTTATAAATTGGAATTAAAGATAATTTAAAAATTGTAAATTTAAATCCAGAAAACTTGAAATTGTTTTAAAGAAGTTTGTTTTGGATTAAAACCGAAGGTGGTTTAAAAATTTAAGGTATAACTTGGTGTGTAAAGAAAATGTATATATGAAGATATACATAATACTAAGGATAATTTGAAATAACTCTTAGTGTTGAGTTTTAAATTAGAATGTGGTATGAAAACCCAAAGTGATAAGTTTTTGAATTTATAAGTGGTAAGATTATTAAAATAAGGTTTAAAATTTGAATGGAAATTCAAATTGGGTCAAGTTGACTAAATTAAATAAAATTTAACTTAAGGAAGTTAAATGAGTTTAGAATGAATAACTTGAATTGGAAATTTCAAGATAAAATTTAAATTTAACTTGAGTAGTTAAATGGTTGGTTTTAAATGAGAGTTATGAGTGATCTCAAATGGGTTTGAGATCTGGAAATCAAAAATGGATAATAAATTAGAATCTGAAGATTAAATTATTTTTGAACTCTTATTTGAACTTTGTAATAAGTAAGTAATGATAATGGAATTTGAATTCAAAATTAAAGGGTTTAAAGATTTAAGTTGTTAAATTAAAAATAAAGGTTGATTTGAAAGTGAGGGATAATTTGGCTTAAGGGATTAAATCAACATTTAAAATGTTTAACTCGAATTTATATAATTCGATATGGTTTTAAGATGAGATTTGAATAGAATTAGTTCAAATTGAATTTGATTTGAATTAATTAGAATTGTGATTGAAGATGTATAAGTTTTTAAAAAAATTCAAATGGTAAATTTGAATTGAAATGATTTGAAATTGAAACTGGTTCAATTTGAAATTAATCCAAATTGATTTGAAATAATTTGGAATTGTGATTAAAGTTGAATATGTTTAAAAATCAAATGAAAATTGATTTGAATTTGGAAAGGAATTAAGGTTAATTCAACTTGAATTAGGATTAAATCAATTTCAATGGAAATTGAAGTTATTTAAATTGGAATTGAGTCAATTTAAATGGAAGTGGAAATTTAAATTGAATTGATAGGGAATTGAAAAGTTTGACTCTGGACTATTTTCAAAATAAATTGATTTAATATAAATATATTTTTCCAAACTATTTACTATACAATCTTTCTTCTTAAACCCCAAACTATCTTATATTTATTTTACAATTATTTTGGAACTATTTAACTATTTTGAAACTATCTTATAAACTAATTACTATTTTTCAGTTATTTATATCTAATCACTATTTAAAAAAAAACTATTTTGCAATTATCTAACTATTTTATACCTACTTAACTATTTTACAGCTATTTTACAAACTAATAACTATTTTTCAACTACTTATCTATTTTAAACTTTTTTCAAGCTATTTTTAAATTTAAATTGGTCAAAGTTCAAACTGTTTGTAATTGAAGCAATAACTCAATTGGAATTGGGAGAAATTGGGAATAAGTGAATAGGAATCTAAAGGAAATGTGAATAGAAAATAGAATTGATTTGGCTGATAACCAATAAAGATAAATACGTAGGATATACGTATATTATTCTATTCGCATAGTGATTTGATCCAGATTCAAACACAGAATTTCGAGATAGTATTATCGATCCGAGTTGGGATTTTTTCGCTCGATTTTCGACGGCGAACCTGGATATGGATTGTTGATTGGTTCTGGATATTCTCTATCATGGCTACGACTATGCAAGGAGAATGACGGTTTCTGATCAAGAAACCAGATCTGAGTCCGCACTAGGAAGTCGGGTGGACGATACTAGTTCGGAAGGGAAATTGTGTGATCGATTGAGCGATCAGATTGATATTGTGTATGAATGATATGTGTACATCGTACGGATTTGAATGAAATTGATATTGAAGATTTGTGGATAAGAACTGTAAAATGGTTTTTGAAAAGAAATATGGTTAATAACTTTATAAAAGATTTATCAAATGTGAATATTTGATTTAGAATAAAATAAAGTTATATATCCTTGTTATATAAGGTAAATCTTCCCTTGTTGAATCTATTGCCAGAAGAAAAGGGTTTTGGAAGTATTTGAAGTATAAAAGAGTTTTATACAAGTTTGAAATAATCCAAAGATTTTCAAAGTATATATATATATATATATATATATATAAGGGTTTTATGAGAATGATTTTGGAAAAAGGTTTTGGAACCTATGAATTTGGAAAAGGCTTTTGATTTTTGGGAAAATCAATTTTGGAATTTGGAAAGCCAAGTTTGGAACTATCGATTTGGATATCGATTTTGAGTAAAGGAGATTTTGATATAAATCATAAAGGATATGATTTGAAGATACTATAAGTATATAGTATAAAGTGTTTTGTGAATAGCTCTGGGGAAAAAGGCGCTTCCTTGAAATGAACTTCTCAGGAGTACCACTGGGTGGTACTGCCTTGAGCCCTAAGGGGGGTTTCTAAAGTTAATCCTGTGAGGAGTCCGGAATAAACTAGTTCCTGAGGATTATTTGTGTAGCGAAAGTCGAGGGGCTGGTGCCCACAGAGGCATTTGAGTTATGCTGTGACGACAGTTTAACTCGATGTCACTGCGATCTACTGCAGACCATAGCGAAAGTCTTGTGTGCCGATGAGAGCCAACTGTCTACGTTTGATTTTATATCGGTAGACTGTGACACTATGGTAACATAGCGGAAGTCGTTTGTGCCGCTGAGAGCCAACAGTCTGCGTTTGATTTTATATCGGTAGACTGCGACCTATGTGGGAGAAGTTTCATTTTGACAGCGAAATCGTGTGTGCCGCTGAGAGCCAACAGTTACATGGACTTTTGCTGCGATGGCAACGTAACCCTGGAATGTAACTGCGATCTGTTGTAGGTTCCATGCTGTTATTAGTTACATGGACTTTTGCTGCGATGGCAACGTAACCCGTGATGTAACTGTGACCATGGATGGGGGTGATGATTTCCAGAGCATTCTCACCAAAGATATTTCCTCTATTTTCAAAACTGTTTTCTATGTTTTCATAAAATTATTTTCCAAGTATTTTCACTCAGTGTTGAAAACGGGTTTACCCAGTACTTATAGATTTTCAGTCCTACGCCTGATCAACGTATGACCGAATTTCTGTGAGAACGAGAATGGACTTGTTGAAACATCGAGTTATAAAAGTATTTTTATAAAAACTAATTTAGTGATATTATAAAGATTTTTAAAGTGTTTTAAAAAATATGTTCAAAGAGAAAATTTATCTGATAATAAGTATTTTAATAAAATTCTGGCTTCGTTCCTTTTCGAGGACGAAAAGATTCTAAGGGGGGAGGAATGTGATAACCCGGATTTTTGGGACATTTGATAATTGGATAATTAACTGTTTAATCAACTGAACAGATAAAAATTTCTGATAATAAAAGATATCTGGTTAGGTAAGTAAATTTGAAAATATAAATAAAATTGGATTATAAATCTCTGGATAAATATTTGATGATCTCCTAGTATAATTACTTGAAATTTGACTAAATTTTCTTTTAAAACAAATAATAATGGTTTATATATATAAATATAAACAGATTTTAAATAGAAATTTTTGTTTAAAAATGTGTTGTTTAATTATATATATGTGAATGAATTTTTGATGGAATTTGAATTTGAATTTGAAATTGAAATTCAAAAGGATAAATATCTTGAAATTAAATTGGATATATATATATATATATATATGAGATGAGATTATTTATTTAAGTATAAATTAGTTTCAAATTTTATTTTCTTAAAGAATATATAAATACAAATAAGGGAGAAGTATAGATATAAATTTATAACATATATATATAATAATAAAATATAGATAAATAAACAAATATAATATAAGTAATATAAAGGATAAATACATTATATAATAAAAATTCTCATACTAAAGACAAGTGTTAAGATTTTAACACACAAAGTAACAAATGTAAATCATTTAACTTAAGAAATGAACAAGTGTTAACAGTATAGGCAAGTGGCATTATGAAATTCTTTTAATTTGAATAAATAGAAAAGAGAAACAAAAAGTATTTTCAGTTTTAAACATCTCGAGCCTGATAGTCCACAAACCAGTAAATTAAAACAAAACAAAAAAAACTTGTTTAAATTCAAAACCTGTACACAAATCATCTCAATAATCAAAACAATCTCCTTCTAAATTCAACCTGAAGCTAAGCAAGCACCAGATGTAAGCAAATCAAAATCAACTCAAGCAACAAAGATCAGTTCGGATTCAAATTTACAAACAAGCTTCAAGATCAAATTCCAGATTCTCAAAGGGCTTCCTCTGTTCAAACTGGAAACTGTGAGTAAACAACCCCTTTTAAAAAGTTTAAAATCTGATTTAAAATCTGGATGTATGAAATTAATATCTGAAGTATAGTGTTATAAATGTTTTGCATGATGGTTCAATATAAATTATAGGTATATTTATCTGAACATATTGGATGTGCATGTTTAAAAATTTATTAATTGGCTCTGTTATAGTTGTACAGGCTATGAAACCTGGATAAAATTCAAGATCTTTTTCCTTGATTCTTTTTAGACTTATAAATTCAAATAAAACTTGATTGTAAAGACAAAAATTTTATCTAAAGCTAATTCAAAAAAAAAAAAAAAAAAATTTAAGATGGTTCTTCAATAAAAAGAAGAATTACAGTGAAATCATTTTAAGTCAGAAAATTCAATCATCTAAATTTCATGTTTTGATTTCATAACAAGATTCGTACTTAGGAATAATGAATTTTGATAATAATTTCATGATTTTTAAAGATTGTTGAGATTTTGCGAAATGATCGATACTGGGTTTTCTGTCGATTCTCGACGATCGGTGGAGAGTTAAGTGATGTGCTCATGGCTAATGGTAGCTTGAAGGATGGGGATCGGTGGAAAAATACTCGAAGAATTTTTAGATCGACGAGGTGGCTCGTCTACGTCGTTGTAGGGTTTAATACTCTGATGGGTTCGACGATGTTCTCGAGGCAAATGCAACAGCGTGGCGGCATCGGGAGGGATTAGAGTAGGGGGAATAGGGACGTAGGTCTGAGGTGAAGGACTGGGCTTGTCGTTCGGAGCCTCTGGTGATCGGAGTTAGGTAGTGGACTGTGGGAACTGGCGATCAGTTGTTTCTGGAGGGAGTGTGAAACGCTCGTTTTTCGATCTTGAAGTTGTATCGGGTTTCTAAGTTTTGGGAACGATCGTGCTTGGCGTCGTCGACTTGCTGGCAATGGTGACGATGGTCGGGGCGTTGACGATCGAGTGTGCATGTGCACAGGTATCAGTAGTATCGGTGGGGTTGAATCATTGTTGTAGGAATAGAAGAGAAGAGAGAGCTCGGGGAAGAAAGGGGTTGGTCTCGGGTTGGACTCGAAGAAGAGGTCGGGGAAAATAGGGCTTTGTATCGGGTTGCTTGATTTTCTTTTAAAGTTTTAAAACGAAAAGAAATTTGTAGTCAGTTGTCAAAACATATAAATGGGAATCAAACAGATTTTCAAAATATAAGTATATTAAAAACTTAATAAGGGGTGTTTTGACAAAATTAATTTCTTGGTATAAGTGATTAAGAGTAATTACTAATGTAATTAATTAGTGGATAGTTTAATTATTTAAATATGATTAATTAAAGGTTAATAAAATGATATAATTAGTTAAGGATAATTAACTAATGAAAGTGATTAAGAATTAATTAATTAAGTTAAGTGGTTATAGGATATTTACTTGATGGAAATAATTAAAAGATAATTAGAGATTAGTTGCTTAAATGATGATTACTTAATGTAAGTAATTAAAAGATAAATTTGTTAAGGATTAATTAATTAGTAAGTAAAGGTCAAATTTATTAAAAATTAGAGGTTAATTAATTAAGGATAATTAACCTAAGATATAATTACTTGATGAAGTAATTTATTGAAAGATAAATTACTTAAGAAAATTAACTAAGGTTTAATTACTTAGTATAGTTAATTAAATGGGTTAATTAATTAATTAAGGAAATTAATTAAAGGATAGTTAATAAATGAGTATGATTAATTTAAAGGAAAATTAATCAATGTAAGTAATTATAGAAATTAATTTGAGTAATTAATTAAGGATCATTGTAATTATTGTGAATAGGTGAAGGTTAATTAATTTGTGAAATTAATTAAAGGTTAATTTCTTAATGTAATTAAAAAGGAAAATTAAGAATGATTAATTAATGATTTGTAATTAATTAATGTTAAGTAAGTAGAATTAAAAGTGATTGAAGTAATTAATCTAATTAATTAAATTAATTAGAGATGGTATGGTTGATTAATCTTGCTATGAATGATTAAATGATATTGTATGCCTTAGACTAGTTGATATCTCTGGTATGTGATGTGGAATGCTATGTGATATAATATGTTTGGGTTAAAAACAGTGGCATCCTGTATTTAAAATTTGAACTGTATTTCACCTGAATAACTTGGGTTAAGATGACTTTGGATTCGAAGAGATTGGAGTCGGGTATTAGTAAATACCCGAAACCACTTCGATTTGAAATCTTCCATAATTCTTTATAGATTGATATGTGAAATCAATAGGCCGGTTTGGGATAATATGGACCATTTAAACTAAGTTGGATACTTAGATATTGTTTTGTGAAAATAAGTATTGACTATATAAGTTGTTTACTTATAGTAAAGTACGAGTTACCCCGGGTTTTAAATAAGTTCTATAAATTGGAATTTCTTGTTAGATGGGTTTACTCACGCTGGTTTCCAGCCTGACCCGGGTGTTACTTTGATGTAATGCTCGGGTCAGACCGAGTATTACAGATTTCAGGTAAGGACGTTCTGGAGCTCAGGAGGCGAGCTGGATGGCAGGAACGTATGGAGTGTGATATATTGTTAATTATTGGGACGAGTTATTTTAACTGTATAGTGATTGTGAAATGTTGTAACTCTGATGTATAAAAATGAAATTGACTGATACAGTTTTCTTTGTATAACTGATATTATTATTTGATATTGTATTTTAATCCGCTGCGAATGTGAGAATCTGTGTCTTGTTCTGTTTCTTTCTTCTATCTCTTTTCTTTTTCTTCTAACTATCTGGAATTTTCCGTTCGAAATTTTCGGGACGTTACATTTGGTATCAGAGCTGAAGGTTAAGCGAGAACCTTGGCTCTGTTGGGATTACTCGTTAAGGATAGGGTCAATGGTACCCTAGAACGAGTTGAGTGTATATATATATATGAGAGCGTACTTGTTATTTTTATATATAAAGATTTTAAATGATTTTATATAAGAATATATTTTGATATATAAAATGATATTTCTTTCTAATAAATATTAAGGTAATTGGTTGTTAAAATATTGGAATTAAATTAAGTGGTAATAGAAATAAAGCCAAATTAAAATTGAATAAAGTTAAGTTTGAAATGAATTCAAACTAAAATTAAAATCTTGAATTTGTAGAAGTGTTATCAAGAATAAAGATAATAATGAATTGTTTTCCAGATATGATCATCTTGGTTATTATCATAAATGGTAGTTGTGTTTAATAATGAATGTTGTTAATAATTAAGCAAAATGAAATGTTTTAGGGAAGTAAACATTTAAGTAAGTATAACTTATAAATTGGAATTAAAGATAATTTAAAAATTGTAAATTTAAATCCAGAAAACTTGAAATTGTTTTAAAGAAGTTTGTTTTGGATTAAAACCGAAGGTGGTTTAAAAATTTAAGGTATAACTTGGTGTGTAAAGAAAATGTATATATGAAGATATACATAATACTAAGGATAATTTGAAATAACTCTTAGTGTTGAGTTTTAAATTAGAATGTGGTATGAAAACCCAAAGTGATAAGTTTTTGAATTTATAAGTGGTAAGATTATTAAAATAAGGTTTAAAATTTGAATGGAAATTCAAATTGGGTCAAGTTGACTAAATTAAATAAAATTTAACTTAAGGAAGTTAAATGAGTTTAGAATGAATAACTTGAATTGGAAATTTCAAGATAAAATTTAAATTTAACTTGAGTAGTTAAATGGTTGGTTTTAAATGAGAGTTATGAGTGATCTCAAATGGGTTTGAGATCTGGAAATCAAAAATGGATAATAAATTAGAATCTGAAGATTAAATTATTTTTGAACTCTTATTTGAACTTTGTAATAAGTAAGTAATGATAATGGAATTTGAATTCAAAATTAAAGGGTTTAAAGATTTAAGTTGTTAAATTAAAAATAAAGGTTGATTTGAAAGTGAGGGATAATTTGGCTTAAGGGATTAAATCAACATTTAAAATGTTTAACTCGAATTTATATAATTCGATATGGTTTTAAGATGAGATTTGAATAGAATTAGTTCAAATTGAATTTGATTTGAATTAATTAGAATTGTGATTGAAGATGTATAAGTTTTTAAAAAAATTCAAATGGTAAATTTGAATTGAAATGATTTGAAATTGAAACTGGTTCAATTTGAAATTAATCCAAATTGATTTGAAATAATTTGGAATTGTGATTAAAGTTGAATATGTTTAAAAATCAAATGAAAATTGATTTGAATTTGGAAAGGAATTAAGGTTAATTCAACTTGAATTAGGATTAAATCAATTTCAATGGAAATTGAAGTTATTTAAATTGGAATTGAGTCAATTTAAATGGAAGTGGAAATTTAAATTGAATTGATAGGGAATTGAAAAGTTTGACTCTGGACTATTTTCAAAATAAATTGATTTAATATAAATATATTTTTCCAAACTATTTACTATACAATCTTTCTTCTTAAACCCCAAACTATCTTATATTTATTTTACAATTATTTTGGAACTATTTAACTATTTTGAAACTATCTTATAAACTAATTACTATTTTTCAGTTATTTATATCTAATCACTATTTAAAAAAAAAACTATTTTGCAATTATCTAACTATTTTATACCTACTTAACTATTTTACAGCTATTTTACAAACTAATAACTATTTTTCAACTACTTATCTATTTTAAACTTTTTTCAAGCTATTTTTAAATTTAAATTGGTCAAAGTTCAAACTGTTTGTAATTGAAGCAATAACTCAATTGGAATTGGGAGAAATTGGGAATAAGTGAATAGGAATCTAAAGGAAATGTGAATAGAAAATAGAATTGATTTGGCTGATAACCAATAAAGATAAATACGTAGGATATACGTATATTATTCTATTCGCATAGTGATTTGATCCAGATTCAAACACAGAATTTCGAGATAGTATTATCGATCCGAGTTGGGATTTTTTCGCTCGATTTTCGACGGCGAACCTGGATATGGATTGTTGATTGGTTCTGGATATTCTCTATCATGGCTACGACTATGCAAGGAGAATGACGGTTTCTGATCAAGAAACCAGATCTGAGTCCGCACTAGGAAGTCGGGTGGACGATACTAGTTCGGAAGGGAAATTGTGTGATCGATTGAGCGATCAGATTGATATTGTGTATGAATGATATGTGTACATCGTACGGATTTGAATGAAATTGATATTGAAGATTTGTGGATAAGAACTGTAAAATGGTTTTTGAAAAGAAATATGGTTAATAACTTTATAAAAGATTTATCAAATGTGAATATTTGATTTAGAATAAAATAAAGTTATATATCCTTGTTATATAAGGTAAATCTTCCCTTGTTGAATCTATTGCCAGAAGAAAAGGGTTTTGGAAGTATTTGAAGTATAAAAGAGTTTTATACAAGTTTGAAATAATCCAAAGATTTTCAAAGTATATATATATATATATATATAAGGGTTTTATGAGAATGATTTTGGAAAAAGGTTTTGGAACCTATGAATTTGGAAAAGGCTTTTGATTTTTGGGAAAATCAATTTTGGAATTTGGAAAGCCAAGTTTGGAACTATCGATTTGGATATCGATTTTGAGTAAAGGAGATTTTGATATAAATCATAAAGGATATGATTTGAAGATACTATAAGTATATAGTATAAAGTGTTTTGTGAATAGCTCTGGGGAAAAAGGCGCTTCCTTGAAATGAACTTCTCAGGAGTACCACTGGGTGGTACTGCCTTGAGCCCTAACGGGGGTTTCTAAAGTTAATCCTGTGAGGAGTCCGGAATAAACTAGTTCCTGAGGATTATTTGTGTAGCGAAAGTCGAGGGGCTGGTGCCCACAGAGGCATTTGAGTTATGCTGTGACGACAGTTTAACTCGATGTCACTGCGATCTACTGCAGACCATAGCGAAAGTCTTGTGTGCCGATGAGAGCCAACTGTCTACGTTTGATTTTATATCGGTAGACTGTGACACTATGGTAACATAGCGGAAGTCGTTTGTGCCGCTGAGAGCCAACAGTCTGCGTTTGATTTTATATCGGTAGACTGCGACCTATGTGGGAGAAGTTTCATTTTGACAACGAAATCGTGTGTGCCGCTGAGAGCCAACAGTTACATGGACTTTTGCTGCGATGGCAACGTAACCCTAGAATGTAACTGCGATCTGTTGTGGGTTCCATGCTGTTATTAGTTACATGGACTTTTGCTGCGATGGCAACGTAACCCGTGATGTAACTGTGACCATGGATGGGGGTGATGATTTCCAGAGCATTCTCACCAAAGATATTTCCTCTATTTTCAAAACTGTTTTCTATGTTTTCATAAAATTATTTTCCAAGTATTTTCACTCAGTGTTGAAAACGGGTTTACCCAGTACTTATAGATTTTCAGTCCTACGCCTGATCAACGTATGACCGAATTTCTGTGAGAACGAGAATGGACTTGTTGAAACATCGAGTTATAAAAGTATTTTTATAAAAACTAATTTAGTGATATTATAAAGATTTTTAAAGTGTTTTAAAAAATATGTTCAAAGAGAAAATTTATCTGATAATAAGTATTTTAATAAAATTCTGGCTTCGTTCCTTTTCGAGGACGAAAAGATTCTAAGGGGGGAGGAATGTGATAACCCGGATTTTTGGGACATTTGATAATTGGATAATTAACTGTTTAATCAACTGAACAGATAAAAATTTCTGATAATAAAAGATATCTGGTTAGGTAAGTAAATTTGAAAATATAAATAAAATTGGATTATAAATCTCTGGATAAATATTTGATGATCTCCTAGTATAATTACTTGAAATTTGACAAAATTTTCTTTTAAAACAAATAATAATGGTTTATATATATAAATATAAACAGATTTTAAATAGAAATTTTTGTTTAAAAATGTGTTGTTTAATTATATATATGTGAATGAATTTTTGATGGAATTTGAATTTGAATTTGAAATTGAAATTCAAAAGGATAAATATCTTGAAATTAAATTGGATATATATATATATATATATGAGATGAGATTATTTATTTAAGTATAAATTAGTTTCAAATTTTATTTTCTTAAAGAATATATAAATACAAATAAGGGAGAAGTATAGATATAAATTTATAACATATATATATAATAATAAAATATAAATAAATAAACAAATATAATATAAGTAATATAAAGGATAAATACATTATATAATAAAAATTCTCATACTAAAGACAAGTGTTAAGATTTTAACACACAAAGTAACAAATGTAAATCATTTAACTTAAGAAATGAACAAGTGTTAACAGTATAGGCAAGTGGCATTATGAAATTCTTTTAATTTGAATAAATAGAAAAGAGAAACAAAAAGTATTTTCAGTTTTAAACATCTCGAGCCTGATAGTCCACAAACCAGTAAATTAAAACAAAACAAAAAAAACTTGTTTAAATTCAAAACCTGTACACAAATCATCTCAATAATCAAAACAATCTCCTTCTAAATTCAACCTGAAGCTAAGCAAGCACCAGATGTAAGCAAATCAAAATCAACTCAAGCAACAAAGATCAGTTCGGATTCAAATTTACAAACAAGCTTCAAGATCAAATTCCAGATTCTCAAAGGGCTTCCTCTGTTCAAACTGGAAACTGTGAGTAAACAACCCCTTTTAAAAAGTTTAAAATCTGATTTAAAATCTGGATGTATGAAATTAATATCTGAAGTATAGTGTTATAAATGTTTTGCATGATGGTTCAATATAAATTATAGGTATATTTATCTGAACATATTGGATGTGCATGTTTAAAAATTTATTAATTGGCTCTGTTATAGTTGTACAGGCTATGAAACCTGGATAAAATTCAAGATCTTTTTCCTTGATTCTTTTTAGACTTATAAATTCAAATAAAACTTGATTGTAAAGACAAAAATTTTATCTAAAGCTAATTCAAAAAAAAAAAAAAATTTAAGATGGTTCTTCAATAAAAAGAAGAATTACAGTGAAATCATTTTAAGTCAGAAAATTCAATCATCTAAATTTCATGTTTTGATTTCATAACAAGATTCGTACTTAGGAATAATGAATTTTGATAATAATTTCATGATTTTTAAAGATTGTTGAGATTTTGCGAAATGATCGATACTGGGTTTTCTGTCGATTCTCGACGATCGGTGGAGAGTTAAGTGATGTGCTCATGGCTAATGGTAGCTTGAAGGATGGGGATCGGTGGAAAAATACTCGAAGAATTTTTAGATCGACGAGGTGGCTCGTCTACGTCGTTGTAGGGTTTAATACTCTGATGGGTTCGACGATGTTCTCGAGGCAAATGCAACAGCGTGGCGGCATTGGGAGGGATTAGAGTAGGGGGAATAGGGACGTAGGTCTGAGGTGAAGGACTGGGCTTGTCGTTCGGAGCCTCTGGTGATCGGAGTTAGGTAGTGGACTGTGGGAACTGGCGATCAGTTGTTTCTGGAGGGAGTGTGAAACGCTCGTTTTTCGATCTTGAAGTTGTATCGGGTTTCTAAGTTTTGGGAACGATCGTGCTTGGCGTCGTCGACTTGCTGGCAATGGTGACGATGGTCGGGGCGTTGACGATCGAGTGTGCATGTGCACAGGTATCAGTAGTATCGGTGGGGTTGAATCATTGTTGTAGGAATAGAAGAGAAGAGAGAGCTCGGGGAAGAAAGGGGTTGGTCTCGGGTTGGACTCGAAGAAGAGGTCGGGGAAAATAGGGCTTTGTATCGGGTTGCTTGATTTTCTTTTAAAGTTTTAAAACGAAAAGAAATTTGTAGTCAGTTGTCAAAACATATAAATGGGAATCAAACAGATTTTCAAAATATAAGTATATTAAAAACTTAATAAGGGGTGTTTTGACAAAATTAATTTCTTGGTATAAGTGATTAAGAGTAATTACTAATGTAATTAATTAGTGGATAGTTTAATTATTTAAATATGATTAATTAAAGGTTAATAAAATGATATAATTAGTTAAGGATAATTAACTAATGAAAGTGATTAAGAATTAATTAATTAAGTTAAGTGGTTATAGGATATTTACTTGATGGAAATAATTAAAAGATAATTAGAGATTAGTTGCTTAAATGATGATTACTTAATGTAAGTAATTAAAAGATAAATTTGTTAAGGATTAATTAATTAGTAAGTAAAGGTCAAATTTATTAAAAATTAGAGGTTAATTAATTAATGATAATTAACCTAAGATATAATTACTTGATGAAGTAATTTATTGAAAGATAAATTACTTAAGATTAACTAAGGTTTAATTACTTAGTATAGTTAATTAAATGGGTTAATTAATTAATTAAGGAAATTAATTAAAGGATAGTTAATAAATGAGTATGATTAATTTAAAGGAAAATTAATCAATGTAAGTAATTATAGAAATTAATTTGAGTAATTAATTAAGGATCATTGTAATTATTGTGAATAGGTGAAGGTTAATTAATTTGTGAAATTAATTAAAGGTTAATTTCTTAATGTAATTAAAAAGGAAAATTAAGAATGATTAATTAATGATTTGTAATTAATTAATGTTAAGTAAGTAGAATTAAAAGTGATTGAAGTAATTAATCTAATTAATTAAATTAATTAGAGATGGTATGGTTGATTAATCTTGCTATGAATGATTAAATGATATTGTATGCCTTAGACTAGTTGATATCTCTGGTATGTGATGTGGAATGCTATGTGATATAATATGTTTGGGTTAAAAACAGTGGCATCCTGTATTTAAAATTTGAACTGTATTTCACCTGAATAACTTGGGTTAAGATGACTTTGGATTCGAAGAGATTGGAGTCGGGTATTAGTAAATACCCGAAACCACTTCGATTTGAAATCTTCCATAATTCTTTATAGATTGATATGTGAAATCAATAGGCCGGTTTGGGATAATATGGACCATTTAAACTAAGTTGGATACTTAGATATTGTTTTGTGAAAATAAGTATTGACTATATAAGTTGTTTACTTATAGTAAAGTACGAGTTACCCCGGGTTTTAAATAAGTTCTATAAATTGGAATTTCTTGTTAGATGGGTTTACTCACGCTGGTTTCCAGCCTGACCCGGGTGTTACTTTGATGTAATGCTCGGGTCAGACCGAGTATTACAGATTTCAGGTAAGGACGTTCTGGAGCTCAGGAGGCGAGCTGGATGGCAGGAACGTATGGAGTGTGATATATTGTTAATTATTGGGACGAGTTATTTTAACTGTATAGTGATTGTGAAATGTTGTAACTCTGATGTATAAAAATGAAATTGACTGATACAGTTTTCTTTGTATAACTGATATTATTATTTGATATTGTATTTTAATCCGCTGCGAATGTGAGAATCTGTGTCTTGTTCTGTTTCTTTCTTCTATCTCTTTTCTTTTTCTTCTAACTATCTGGAATTTTCCGTTCGAAATTTCCGGGACGTTACATGCTTCCCCACCGGCCCAAGCCTTGGCCAACTCGGTCGTCCCCACTGCTCACAACACGAGCTCGAACCGGCCATGAACGAAAGCCAACCGCTTCCCCTCCGCGTCGCCAAACTCCATCACCACCGTACAAACACTAGATCTCGAAGTCCCCCACAATTCTCC
The DNA here is from genome assembly GCA_030737815.1 of Allium fistulosum. NCBI lineage: Eukaryota > Viridiplantae > Streptophyta > Magnoliopsida > Asparagales > Amaryllidaceae > Allium > Allium fistulosum. The sequence continues at coordinate 210,329,628 of CM060902.1, read as the reverse complement.
AGTTGGAAGTTTTCGAATCTAAGGCCTAGATCGAGAGGAATTAAGGAACAAAGCGTGGTGGTTATCGGCCATTGATAAACAAAGAGGCGGCCGGTTGGAATAAACTAGGGTTTTGATAATTAACGAATATATATATAATAGCTTTTTAATATTATTTAATTAATAAAATATCTCAATTAAACAGTTTATGCAAACGACATCCAATTCTCACGTTCCGACAGGCTATCCTGGGGTTTTTCCACGTTTCGGACACAATGGAACAGGTTTCGTAAGCTAATTTGATCGTATGCGCGAGATACGGAATTAAACGATCAATTTAAAATTAAATCGGTTAAATCGATTTCGATGCGTTTCGAGCTGCCACCGTCAAACGACAACTCCGATTGCTATGAAAATTGAAATCCGATAATAACTAACTATTACGGATCCAATGGAACTGGTTTCGTCGAATTCTAAGACTGTGCCCCGGAAGGCTATTTTAACTCGTCTATTAAATCTAGCGATTTTCTGAAATTATCAGAAACGCTTAAAATTTTACTTTTACAAATTTAATAACTTAACAATAAATCATATAAAATTTATAAACACATTAAAAATCATTCTGGCTCATTCTGGACTAAAATCTGATTAAATTGCATCTCAATAATATTAAATTCATTTTTAAATTGATATAAAATCCCAAATAATAATTTATTGACTTTTAAATTCATCTAAAAATCCAACAATATTATTTATACCCAATTGAGCTTAAAAATACATTTAAACACCATTTTTATAATCATTTATCCCAAATTCACCTTTTATCCCAATTTCGAATATTTAATTATTATTATCCAAATTATATTTGAATTTATAATCTATTTTAATGATTGAACCCGCATCCATCCACTACAAAATCAATTAAGGGTCCACATTAACATTTAAAACGAATTAAATGTTCAAATTCAATAGCTTAAAAATACGGGATGTTACATAAACCATCTCGAATTATATAAATACGAGTTAAATTGTCAATTGTTAATTTAACCCCTTAAATCAAATTAACCTTTATTTTTTAATCAATAATCCAAAGCTTTAAATAATTAAATTTTTGAGTCCAAATTTCAAAACTCCATTTAATTTTTTTTCCATAACAATAGATATATCCAATTTATTCCCCAATTTCAATTTTGAAACCAATCCTTAACAATTTAAATTTCCAAGTTCCTTTTGAACATTTAAATCTTAAATTCAAAGTGTTTTCATCTCCTTAATTTCAAATTTTAATTCCCTTTTTATCTAAATAATGGATATATCACCACAATCCATTTCTTCATTCACTTAAACAAATCCAATTCACAATCTAAAGATTATTAATAACAATAGGATAATATTATCCAAATTATTTTAAAACATCCATTTTCAATTTCCAGATCTCAAACCCATTTTGAGATCACACAAACTCCCAATTCAAATTAACCATTTAACTTCCCAAGTTAAATCCCAATTTCATCTTGAAATTTCCAATTCAGGTTGCTTGTTAACTCATTTAACTTTCCCAAAGTTAAATTCAATTTACTTAATCCAGCCAACCTTACCCAATTTGAATTCCCATTTCAAATTTTAAACTTCACATTAATAATCTTATAAGTTCAAAAACTTATCACCTTGGATATCACATCTCATTTCAAATTTAAAACTCAACATTTAGAGTTTATTTCAAACCATTTTTGATATCATGTATATTCCTCATATGTACATATTATCTTCTTTACACACCAAGTTATCCTTAAATTTTAAATCACCTTTGGTTTTTTTTCAAAACAAATTTCTTTAAATTTTCAAACAACCCCTGTTTGAATCAAGCTCTTTCATTCAAATAATATTATTTATTATTTCTTTATCACTTTGAAACAATTTTCAAATTCTGGGCTCAAATTTAAAACTTCACAATTTATATCATCTTCAGTTCCAATTTATAAGTCATACTTGCCTAAATGTTTTACTTCCCTAAAACATTTCATTTTGCTTACTGATTAATACACATTTATTATTAAACACAACAATCATTTATGATAATAACCAGGATTATCATATATGGAAACCAATTCATTATTATCTTATTCTGAAACTTTTCCCCAAATCCAAGATTTAATTTCAGTTTGAATCCATTGTAAACTTACCTTTATTTAATTTCAATTTGGTTGTATTTCTATTACCTCTTAATTTAATTCTAATAATTTAACAACCAATTACCTTAACATTTATTGGTTAAGGAATATTGCTTTACAAATATCAAAATATATTCTTATATAAAATCAATTAAAATCTTTATATATGAAAATAACAAGTACGCTCTCATATATATATACACACTCAACTCATTCTAGGGTACTATTGACCCTATCCTTAATGAGAAAACCCACAAGAGCCAAGGTTCTCGCTTAACCTTTGCTCTGATACCAAATGAAACGACCCGAAATTTCCAATCCCGAAAATTCAAGATAGTTAGGAAAAGAAAAAAGAGATAGAAGAAGAAGAAACAGAAACACATCACAGATTCTCACATTCGCAGCGGATCAAAATATAATATCAAATAATAACAGTTTACAAAAGAATACTGTATCAGTTGATTACATTTTTATACACTAGAGTTACACACATACTCAAACACTGGACATATACAAATCAACATGTCTCATATAAACAGAAATATATCACAGCGGAAACACTCCATACGTTCTTGCCATCCAGCTCGTCTCCTGAGCTCTAGAACGTCCTTACCTGAAAATCTGTAATACTCGGTCTGACCCGAGCATTACATCAAAGTAACACCCGGGTCAGGCTAGAACCCAGCGTGAGTAAACCCATATAATATTAAATACCAAGTTATAAATCTTATTTGCAAACCAAGGTAACTCATAATTTCTATGAGTTCTTACTTATAATAGTCAATCATTTATCACACATAACAGTTCTCCAGCTTAATGTCAATGTTACTCAATTTATTCCCTTCCAGCCTGCTTAATTTCACATATCCAATTTAAGAATTTTTAGATTACTATTTGAAGTGATTTCGGGTATTACTGATACCCGACCCTGGTCTTTCCGAATTCAATATCATCCCTAATCCAAATTGTTAAATTTAAAACAATAATACATATCCTGGATATCATAACACATAACAATTTATCATCGACAAATAACTCACAATATTACCGTTTAATCCATTATATCTTAAACAAATTTATTTATTAAGGATAACACTTGTACACAAATAGATGATTCATATCAACACAAATAGATAATTCATATTATCTAATTCAACCAAACATATCACAAAACAGCACATATCACATATCAGAGATATCACATCCAAATCATCCAATATTATTAAATCATCCATATCATTAAATCATCCATAAACAATTTTGATTCATTCTTAATTAATTTAATTAAACTCTAATTAAATTAATTATCTACTCAATCATTTGGATTATCCTTAATCCTACTTACTTAACATCAATTAATTATCCTAATTAATAAATTAATCATCTCTTAATTACTTACCTTAATTAATCTTTCTTGATTAATTATCTCTTAATTACAATAGGTAATTATCCTTTAATTACCCTTTTAATTAATCATTATTGATTAATTACTCTTTAATTACATTAAGTAATTAACCCTTAACTAATTAAGAAAATTAATTAATCCTATAATTAATTACACTAAGTGATTAACCCTTAATCACTTCCATTTAATTACTTCTATAAAGTAATTATCCTCTAATTACTTCCATAAGTAATTCTTCTTAAATTTATTACATTCAGTAATTGTTCATTAATTGCTTCACAAAATTTATTCATAAGTGATTATCTTTAATTAATTAGACTAATTAATTAATCAAAAGTTAATTACATTAATCAATTAATCATCACTTAATCTCTAGTTGATTTATTAACCATCACTAATTACTTCATTAAGTAATTATTCTTAATTACAAATAAGTAATTAACCTTCAATTTATTTTACTAATTAATTATCCTTAATTAATCTCAACCTTTTATAATTAAGGAAAAATTCTTCATTTAAATTAAATACTCATTACCATCATTAAACTTCATAAAAATTATTTAAAAACCTTCTTAACTAATTTAAAACTTTGTTAACATCTAATTTTTAAAGAAAAATTATTTTTCCCAAAAATTGTTTTCACTAAACTTGAATTTCTTTAAAATTTGAAATTGCTTTTGTATCAAATCAAATAACCCGAGCAAATACTTGTTTCACCCGAGCTTGACCCCGGGCTAACCCATAACTTCACCTACTTCGAGTTAATCACGACATCAACTCAAGTTCGACCCCAGAAGAAATCAATCTTCCCCAAATTTTTAACAACACCAAACATCAACGGTACCTCGTGCACGTGCACGCCGTACCCAAGCATCTCCGACTAACGTCGACTCCTCTGATCCAACGTCGACAACTTGCCCAAACGTTCCGATCACCCAGAACTCCATTCGACTCAGCCTAACGAAATTGAGTAGTCGAGCACCAACAAGGACCAAACCTGATCGTCGAAATCACCTCGCGCCGCCCAACTCCGATCACCAGAACCCTCGCCACCGCATCCAGAACTTCGCCGCAGTCCCAAGCTTCTTTTTCCCCACCACTGGTCGAGTCTGATGCCTCGACCATACCGCTAAACCACCCAAACTTGATCGACCAAAACTGGGTCTAAAACCCTAATTCAACACCGTGCCACCCCCATGGCGATCTGAAAGTTCAGTAAGCATTTTTCCTCGAATCCCTATCTCCTAGGCATCCTCCAGTCATGACCCCGACCCCTCTCATCTCGCCGATAACCACCAATGGCCAAAAGACCCAAATTCGTTCAACTTTGAATTTCTTAATAAATAAGACACTAAAAACTCTGATTTTACTTTTAAAAATCATGATTTTGGAAGACGAGGTGAATGGTATAGGTAAATCAAATAATTACAATATATGCATTTCGACATATTTTGGAATTCCACTCTATATTTTCTTTCCCATTCAAAATCATCTTCTGTATTAACATATAAATATATTTAAACTTAAATCTTGACTTTATACACAGGTTTCAGTTAGATATTGAAGCCTAAAAATGATTTGAGGAAATGTTTTTTATTTTTGAAACAGGTTTTAGAACCTGTAAACCAGAAAAGGACTCATACCCATATATCCAGACATGCACAAGTACATATATTCATATTTGTATATATATAACCAATTTTCATAACTTAACTTAAAGCATGATCACAACAACTAGTTCAAATCCAGATTACAACAGAGTTTACTAACAAATAAAAGGGATTTAGTTTAGGGCTTTGCTCACAGATAATGTTGAACAGAGAACACTGCTACTTATATAACCAAGCTTACCCATTGATTAGCATAAAAGACTTAGTTTACTCATCTTGTATCCTGGAACAGAGAACTTTGGACAGTGTTTTTGAAATCTGGAAAATTCTTGAAATGGAAGCTGATGTTGATTTGAACTGATCTTGATTTATGTTAATTTGAATCTTTGAACTTATACTTGCTTTAGCTCAGCTTGAATCTGAAGTTGTGGTTTGGATTTCTTTAGTTTGATTTCTTTTCTTTTTTTTGTGTGATTTATATTTTCTTTAAGTTGTAATGGTAGAACTGTTTATCTTAGTTTATTTACTTAGTTTCGATTGGAAGAAAGAATGATGTAACAACCCACTATTTTGGACCATTCAAATTGACAATAAATCCACACATGTCGGACTAGAATAATTCAAAATAATAGTTTGTTAATTTAAATTTGGCAAACTCAGCATATACAGTAAATAAATCAATCACAGAATCACAAACACAGAGTAATACAATAATACGCAGCGGAATAGATAAAATAGTAGTTCATGAAGCTACTATATAAACATCAGAGTTAAAATAAAATACAACAGAATATCTCAAATACAGTGCAGTCTTCAGTACGAATAGATGACCTCTCTGAACAAATCAACTGGAAAAGCTGAAAGCTGAATCGATAGTTGGATCTCCAAATGAAGCTCCAAACTCCAAGGGTGAGTCTCAAATGCTGTATCACTCAGTCTGACCCGAGCGTAAAGCAAAACACAAAACACTCGAGTCAGGATTAACATTCTTATACTAATAAATCCAACTCAAGTGAAATATCAACTGAAATACAAGTAACTTAAAGGATGTTTGGGATAACCATCCTCTAAGGATCTGCGGAACTATCTACAAGGTGGAAATATACACTATAACACCGTGGTCATTTCAAATAAATTTATACTTCAAAACCAAAATATCATTTTCATTTCAAAAATATCTATTTTCCAAAATAGTGTATATACATTAAATAATTTATAAAGTAAAGTATTTATAATTTCCTCAAGTCTCACAAATCGATTCAAATTAACTCAAATTCCAAATTCAAATTTATTCAAAGCTCAATTCATCAATTCAATTCAGTTCTAAATATACCATTTTCAATATATTTCAAAGCTTTAATATTCAACATTTTCAAAGTTAAATTTAACATTTTCATATAGCTCTTGATTTAACTTTATTATTATTTAATCAGGGAATATTCACTTAATAAATTCAATATCATTTAACTAGCCTTAAATTTCATTTTTACTAAATATTTCCTTAAATTTATTTAAATAAGAAATATTCATTAAATTATTTAAATTAAACCCAAGTTATAAATCATATCTTAAATCTCAATTTCAATAAGTTTTAAATCGGTTTAATTAAATAAAATTCTTTACTAAATTCAAATTATCTTCCCAACCTTAACTTATTCAAATTATTACTGAAATCTATTTTGAAACATAAATTTAAATGCTCAACCATATTATATGTATTTAATCAATCTTAATAAAATTAAATATCATTATTAAATCTATATAAATCATTCCCATTTATATATAATAATTTAAGGCTCAACATTTATTAAAACCATATATTTCTTTCCAAACCATAGAATTTATTTTCAAAATATTTATATATATGGACCAACGGTGTCTGTATATATATCTATCATATGGTTAAGTGATATGGATATTTATCATTTCAATCTGAAATTTAAATATATACGGGTAGATATCATTTCAACCCGTAAATCCCAATTTCAATTCAAATGAAAATCGTTTGGGTTTATCATTTCAACCCATAACGATTTTCTCCTATTCTAAAGTCCGTTCGGGTATGTATCATTTAAACCCATAGTGAATTCTATACTAACAGGGAACTTGCAAAGTGATAACAGATACTAATATAAAATACAACAACAGCCATATATCATCAATAACAATATAATATAAATAACAGGATATGGTGTCATATCCCACAAGTGAACAGTTATAGATAATTAGCATATATAACAATTTAAATAACTACAGCAGCATATTTCAATTGTCGTTTCAATTGAAATCAAATTTAATAAATATAAGAACGCTAAATCGTGAGTGATTACTCACCTTTCGAGGCTAGAGAGATTTGAAATGGGATACGAATCCAAGAACGAATTTCCAAAACGAACAAGATTGACATGAATCACGGATAAGCTGATAAATAGGAGTAGACGAATTCAAATCAAAATGGGATCGATGAAGAAGATACATTGCATATATATAATTTTCAGAAAAATCAATTTAAAACGTATATTTTCAAATCGATATTTAATTCAAACACAATAAAATTTTACATATATATATATATATATTTTATACACTGAACAGTTAAAATAACTTTTAAAACTTTTTATTTTTAAACTTTATTATTATAAAATAACTTTTAAAATATACATCAATGGAATGCTTTTAACCCACACATAAAATATATGCTTCCTTATACATATTATACATATCTAATTCATTTATTTTTATTATTATATATATTTTTTTATAAAACATACGGTTTCATATAAAATAAAACATATAAATATAAACGAAAACCCAAAATCAGAAAATGAAAACCAAAGAAAAATAAGAAGAAGAAGAAAAAAAAATTAAATAAAGGAAAAGCATGCGGCCATTTACCTGACGGCTGAAGCTCACGTGAGAGATGTAGATGAAGAAATGCACTGAAAATTTGTGAACGCGAGTTGAAATATATATAGGGAAGTTCGCTCAAACAAGGGATGCAGGCACTGACGTGGTAAGGGAGATATTGCATGGTTTCGAAATTTAAACAGAAGTAATTGCGTGATTTAGGCGAAAGAAAAAATATGGCAAGCAAAAATTGATTTGGAACGTTTCAGTGTCAATCAAAGATTTTATTTTATTTTTATTCTAAATTTTTTTTCCTTCTCTTCTTGCCGAGTGAAATATGAAGATGGATTTGTCAAATATATTGAAAGCAGAGGACAGGAAGGGAGAAGCAAAGAAATAAAAATGGGTAAAGTGGAAAAACTGAACTGCCAAAAGAAAAAAAAAAGAAGGAAAAAAAAAGTTTCAGCGGTTAAAACAAGTAACGTAGGAAAAACGAATAGGCACAAATTGGGAAACGTATCCCATAAATAATAAATATAAAGTAGCACGTGAGGATTTTAGGAAATAAATATTCACGTTGATTTATACACGCAAATAAAATATGAGCTATAGCCAAATCAAATAATGAAAAGAGGAAAAACGTACGTACGTTATTCGTTTCTTCCAGTGATCGTGCAGAACAATAGATAAAGGGAGAACTTTGCGTTGAGGAAAGAAAAAAAAATGGAAGATCTCATAAATAAATGCGAATATTAAATCAAATCGAATAGTTTCAAACAATGAATAGTCAGATGAAGATAAACAAATAGCAACCGTCAAATCCCTTGATTTGCTGAAGGTTAATTAAAGCAACAACAATGCTTTTATCAATTAATATATATAAGGAATGAACTGATTAAACAGCGCAGAGGAGAGAGAACGACCGTATATGAATTGAACAAGGGTGAAAGTTGCACGAAATGTTTTAGAGTAATGAAACTAAACGTTTGATTTTGTACTGTTGGCAATAAAATAAATGAAAAGTAACAGAAAACACTTGATTGATGCAGATAATTAAAGCAATTAATATGTGTGCAGCACGTTTCAAAATTTGAAACGGAAGGAGAATTAACTGTCACAATTAAAGGTACTGATATAAATGTAAAGTAATGTGATTAGAAACTATTCGTTTCTTATTTATTTATTTCAAATATAGTTACAATATACGCTAAATTTATAACAAAAGTAACGTATCTAAATTTATACATTACTTATTTATTCTCTACCTATTTTTAGTAAAATATACGTTTTAAAGAATCTTCATTAGCTACGAACCACATATATGCTAACTAAATAAATCAAAACGTATATAACGTACAAATTAAAACGTGTATTTTAAATAGCCTATTTATACTCTATTAACTTTAAAATTTATTACTTAATTCACTTTTGATTTGTTTACATTGGTTTGATTTACTTAACATTTAACAAATAACCGATGTATATACAAAAAAAGAAAACGTAAAATTTATTTCATATATATTATTCAATTTAAAAATTTATTTATTAATCGATTAACTAAGAAACAAATGTGTATACGTATAAAGTTTATTTCTTTTACAGAATATTAATTACTTGATTTAAAGGTGTATAACCAACAAAGAACAAAAGTGGAAATAAAATGTTGTTACCAATATATTCAGTTAAATTAAAAGATTTGGAAGTTAGAATTTAAAAGATTTAAATTCCAATAAATTTTAAACTTTAACCAAAAATAAGAATTTGTAGAATTGGCTTATATTAATAAAATTTTGGTGACTATTTATAAAAAGAATTCAATTTTTTTTTGTAAATTAAAACCCCAAAGTTTATAAATAAAAGAAAAAAAATACTTCTTAAAAAAAAATTGGGTTGTTACAAATGAAGACAGAGTGGAGAATGTGTACTGCATTCTGTTTTGTTGTATACAACAAACTACTTTATATATATATATATATATATATATGTATTTATCTTTTGCATTTCTTTGTTCTGAAGTTTTGGGGCTGATATGATATATTGCTTGAGATGATATGCATTAATTTCTATGTCCCCTTAAGTGTCTACATGTACATTTGTTGATATATATCCTTATGCGTACCTTTTGCCATTGTTTAAATGCATATATGCCTTACACATATATTCACTTATATATTTTTTTCTCATCATATGTATACAATATACATTCTTACTTTGTAATACTTAACCCTTTTTGTTTACAAGCATATACACTTCATATATATATCTTTACTTATATATATATAGGTAATTGTCATCATATACCTATGTATTTACACTTTCACTATTTAATTAAATGAATATATATATATATATATATATATTAACTTATATTTGTTCTCATATACAACATTTACATTTATACATCTTTCAAATATTCTCCTTCTCATAGCATCCATACATATATGCACTTTTCAATACTTATATATCATCACATGCCATAAAAATTGTGTATATTTATACATATATTTATGGACATTTTTACCTTTAATTTATATGGTGGAATTTATATATTAATATATTCTTTATTTTCATCATATTCAGAGATTTCATAATTCAATATTTATTATAGTTTTTAAACCAATTTATATATTCGGATTTTTTTTAATTACCAGAAATTCCTTTGTCCAATCCTTTAATATTCCAATAATTTAATTCAGTCAATCACCAGTTATCAAACGTCAAAATCCGGGTCCTCACATAGTATTAAAATTTTAACTCGGGTTTATAACTATTTTCATATCAAATTTCTTATTTATAAAAGTAAATTTCATTGAACACTTCCATTACATAAGTTTTACTTGTAAAAATTTCCATTACATATTATTTTAAAATTTCAACTTTTATAATTGGTAAGTTATATATATGTCTTTAAGAATGCAATTGAAAGTTACACAAGTTTGACTTACTTATTTTAATTAACTTAAGGTTCAATAATTATCATTTCTTATTTTCATATTCTTTTCGTTTATAAGTTACAAATTTCAAATTCCTTGTATATTTCAGTTATAACTTAGCATATAATTTCTTATTTTCATTTAGAAGTTTCAATTATTAAATATTTAAAATTTTATTCCATTTCAATAATTGAAATCTCTAATTCATAGAAATTTAAGAACTAAATGTTGAATTCCATTTTAAATCATTTAAAATAACATCTACATATATATATACTCATAACTTTTATCCAATCATTTTTAAACTTAATTTTTTTATTTGTTTATCAAAATAGATCTATAGTAAAACTACTACAATGGCCTTCCCACTTTGAAACCCGAAAATGAACGTCGATGATGCGTGCACTCATCACCGAAATTATTTTCCAGCGCCAAAGAGGGGAGTACAAAACTTATTTCTTTCCAAACTTTCATTAAAACAATTCTTTTAAATTATATTGAAATATTTATATCAGAAAATACTTCTAATAATATTATTATTATATCCCAAAATCATTCGAAAGAAATTTTCAAAAACCCCAGAACTTAAGTTCTAAAATCTCCAAATTTCATTTATTGTTATTTTGAAATCTTATTTACAACCAATATTTATAAATTTCACTACTTAACAACCAACATATTACAACCAAATATATAATTTATAAAATTTATTATTTTATATACAGAAATATAATAGGCAAAATTATTTCTTTCACCTTCATTTCAAAACAATATTATGTCCGTGAGTCCTATTAAGCATTTAGAAATCCCTATCGATGTCATAGCGTCCTATGTACCGACCAGAATTTATAAATACAAAACGGAACAAATTAACACAATATAAAACATTTTATAACACTAACAAATACGCTCTCTCATATATATATAAATATATATACACACTCAGCGACCCATCCTAGGGTATTACTACCCTATTTAATATGAGTCAGACCCCACAAAGCTAAGGTTATCGCTAAACCAAAGCTCTGATACCAACTGTAACATTCCGCCTTTTTGGACGCTTCAAGCAGGCACACATGCCAGACTCAAACCATACAGAAGGGCGGATTGTTATTAAGGTGAATAAGAAAAAGAAACAAAACAAAATAGAATCTCGCAGCGGAATGACAAAATATAATAATCAAATAATAGTTCATGTAGCTGTTTTACAAATAAATTTGATTTTACTTATACAATACAAAATCAGAGTTACACATATCAGAGATAAACAAATAATGATGCAGCGGAACAGTATGAATGCAGTGGAATAAATATGGTAAATAATAGTAGTACAAATCTTCGTCTTCGTCCTCCAGAAATAAGGTCTTCAAATCCTGAAATGCTCAGGCTGACCTGAGCGAATTGAAAAGACAAAACACTCGAGTCGGAACTAAAAGATCTTATGTGAGTTAAATCAACGGTAAATAAATATGAGTGTAAAGGGCGTCAGAGATGTTTACGGGGTTTGACATCTCTTATCCAGTGTCTAACGTGAGTGCAGTAACTTAAGAGATGTTCGGGATTCACATCTCCTAAGGATCCGTTAAACTATCTACTATGTAGTACAATATGCTATTATAATATGTCTACAGTAATATAAACTATTAAAATAGCATTAAGGCGTTACCCATATTCCCCCTTAACACATTTTATATATTCCCATAGTCTATACAGTACCGTAATCTCCCCTGTACTGGGCGTCGTTAGAGGGCACTCCATAGGTATGGTACAAAACAAACTCGTAGAAGGCGCTAGGGTAGGTGACACGTCACAACTAGGCAATGCCAGGGTAGATATACCAATTACGCATCCGGATAGTTGGTAACGCATAGCCGCAACTACCGCCCAACTCGAAACACACTCCCAAGTAAAAATCCAAGTGTGGCTACCAAATAAATCGCAAAATCAGAATATAGTATTGATGGAATGTGTCTGATCAGAGGAGCTACCTCATTGGCCCGGAAACGCTCCTGTTTTAGCCACCTTATGCTTACTCATGGGATTTAGGTCCACGTAAATATACCTTTAGGATCGTCGCCACTATCCTACTTCATTCTCGAATCTCCACCGTCTACACAATTGTCAAAGTGGTTTTCGGTATTGGCAGAGAGTATGACAACATCTGATCCCAGTCTCTTTAACAACCAATCGCTTATTACACACCAGATGGTTCTTTTACATTTCCAAAATCGTTTCATAATTGATATCAAAATATCATATTCAATTCAAATCATATCACTTTCGAAATCATTACTTACTTTCGAAATCATATTTGCCTTTGAAATCATATCACCTTTGAAATCATAGTTCGATAATTATATTTCCTTTTAAAGTCAAATTCACAGTTTATATCAAAATATCGTATTCTCAAAATTATATCACTTTCAAAACATATCATTTCAAAAATCATAATTTCTTCCAAAATCATATTTCCCAAAACGGGTTAACTCCTTGCTTTAAAATCATCATTTCAATTTATTATAACATTCAAAATTCCAACTTAAGTTATTACATCATTTAGCCTTATTCCCTTTTTAAACCAAATTGAAATGAATATAAACTCTTCCACGTACTTAGTTTGGAAATTCAGAAATTTGTTTAAATAGTTATAAATAGTTAAAAAGCTCTAGAATAGTCTAATTATAGGTAAAAATATTTTAAATTGATTTAAGACAGTTAAATAGATTAAATTTAGATTAAATATAATTTAAAATAGATTAAATAACTTTAAACTAGATTAATCATATTTAAATTAAATTAAAATGGTTTAATTTGTTTAAAATAAATTCAATTGGTTTAAAATAGATTAAAATAATTTATATAGTTAATATTGGTTAAATAGTTTAATAAATTTGAAAATCTTAATAATTAGAAATTTTATATAATATATCTTTAAAATAGTTTATATTAAAATTTGAGTTTGAAATTAATATCAAATTAAACTATTCATTTCATTTCAACATATTTGGACCATTTCAAATTTCCAAATCGACAAACCAAATTTCTATAAACTATCGAATTTCATATCGTATCAATCCATGTTCAAAATATCAATACGGATTACCCCAGTTTCAAAAATATTTCAAAGTTATTTTCAACAAATTCAATAACTCAATTTCGATAGAATTTCATTTATACATAAAAGTTTAACTTTAAACTTCCGATTTACTTCCTTAAAGAAATTCCTTTTTAAACCAATTCGCATTTTCAACACAAACTTAATTTTTCAATAATACTTTAATTTACATAAATCAAATTTTATTTCAGAACAACAATTGATTAAATTCAAAAATTTAAGGATTTTAAAATCATTTAATTTAACCAATCCGGTGTCCGTATATAATTTTCTACCCTAGGGTCAAGTGATACGGATATTTATCATTTCAATCCGCAATTTAAACAGTTTACGGTTGTATATCATTTCAAACCGCAATCCCGAAATAAATAAAAATCCATAATGAACTTACAGTTTATAATGATATAAAATTGAACATCCATTCATCCAATATCAACAATCAACATCCATTACAATTATCATCCAAATCAAATCAATAAATATCAATATAGAACTGATAATCAATAACAGGTATTTAACTGGAAATATATATTCAATAATAAATTAAATAATGATTTAATTCAAATAAATTCAAATTAACTGAGATGATGATTTAAAATATACCAAACAGTCATAAACAAATTTGTCCAAACCAACGTTAAAATGTCACGAATTTTGATACGATCCCAGCGGATCAAACCGCGCGTGAAACGGACCTCGTATGTGAAAGTAATTCGAGTTAGATTTGAAAACAATATTTAAAATAATAAAATAAAATAAAAATAAAAGATACCCATACGTTTGTAGCCACATCACCTAGCCCCTTCCACTCGAAACCTTACAGCAACTTACCAATCCCGTTCGAACCCCTATAGGAGACGCCGCCGTCAACTATACTTCGACTGACACCATCGCACTGCCTCACGACCTCAACACTACCAGCCGCTCGAACGGCCTCCCCCCCCCACGACTTCGATCACCACCGTGAAAGTCAGTCGCTGCCACCGAAACTTCATGACCTAATTGAATTATTGCGCTTGATCCATCCATCATCTCGTCGAACGAACCCCTCCGATGCACTACGCACTCGACTCTCTACCACCCAGTGTCCTCGATTTGACGATCGGTTGCGGTCGATCGTGACGGAACTAACAGCCGAGAATAGTTAATCAATTTCTGGATAGACAGAGGTTTAAATTGGAAAACAAATTACAGATCTGAGATGTGCTCGTCGAGAGCTTCAAATCGATATATAATTCGATATAGTTTGTGGAGTTTTAATTTTTGGATTTGGTTTTGATTTGCAATTGGATCTAGAATTTGTTTGTCTGCCATTGGAATGAGGAGTTGAGAAAGAAATGTACGTACAAACAAACTAAGTTGAGAAACACTAGGGTTTATAACAAGCTATTTATAGGCGAAGCTGAAATAGAAAAGAACGGATCAGATTTGATTTGGATTGGAACGATAAGCGACCCGAAAAGCCCGTTCTATCTCCGAAACAAAATTGGGTCAACCCATATATCAAAATAGATGCTTTCGATAATTTTAAAATCAATGGAACTGGTTTCAAGCCCTAATTCCATCGTATGAAGAAGTTATGATAAAATCAGCTTATTTCAAATTGATTTCAATTGATTTCAATTAAATTAATTTCTAGGCGTTTCGAGTCCGTACGATCAAACGACAAGTCCGATCGTTACGAAACTTGAAATCTTACAATAATTCACTGTTACGGATCCGATGAAACTGGTTTCATCGAAATCCGAGTCAGTGGCCAAAATGGCTATATTTCAGTTAATTAAATAAATTAATATTAAATTAATTATATCACTTTTTAATTCAAATAAATTAACCAACCAATTTTCTCATTTTTGATTTCATAAACATTCATAATAACTTAAAACAAGTTTCCATGTTAATTCAATGTTAATTATTTCACTAATTATCATGTTTACTTTCGATTTCAATAAATTCAGAAATTATAAATTTAATTTCCAATAATTCCATTTAATTGACCTTTCATCCTATTATTCAATCCATTATTATCAAATAGATGAAATTAACATTTGTTCATGATTTATTACATTAACATTCTCAAATTTCACCTTAATTTCCATTAACATAATTTTAATTACATTTACTGAAATTTATTTCCAATTTAAATTAACAGGCTAAATAAATAGGTAACATACAATAATTGTTACCATTATCTTTTAATTACACTTATAAGTTATTACTTTCGAACAAAGGTTATAAATACTTACATAACACCAATTTTATTCAATTAACATTCATTATATTTTATCTCATTCATAAATTAAATATTTACATTCATTTCCTTATATTAAATTTATAACCAAGTTATAGCATTTACATTATTTCAATTTATTGTAATTTCATTCAATTTATCAAAAATTACCTTTAATTACCATTGTTACATTTCATTTTAGTATTTATTACATTACTAAATCTCCAATTTTTATTTCTTTCAAATTTAAGTATCAAAATCTTATTAAATTAACACATTTAAATTATCGAAAATTACGGGTCGTTACATTAATACTTTACTTTAGACACTATTATAATAGCGTATTGTACTACATAATAGATGGTTTAACGGATCCTTAGGAGATCGTAATCCCTAACATCTTTTAAGTTATTGCACTCACGTTAGACACTGGATAGGAGATGTCAAACCCCGTAAACATCTCCGACGCCGTTACACACATATTTATTTACTGTTGATTTAACTTACATAAGATCTTTTAGTTCTGACTCGAGTGTTTTGTCTTTTCAATTCGCTTGGGTCAGTCCGAGCTTTTCAGTTTCATTGAAGACTGCTTTTTGGAGGACGAAAACGGTGATATAATGCTATTATTATTTATTATATTTATTCCACTACATTATTTATTTATTCATGTTGTATGAACTCTGATCTGTATTGTAAAAGTGTTTTCAAATGTTATTTGTAAACAAATTCATGAACTGTATATTTGATTATTATATTTTGTCCTTCCGCTGTGAGATTCTGTATTTTTTTATTTTCTTTCCTTCTCTGCTTTTTCTTATTTACCCCATAACAATATGCCCTTTTGAATGGTTTGAGTCCGACGTGTGTGTCTGCTTAAAACGTCCAAAAAGGCAGGTTGTTACATATCACTTCCTACCACAACAAAGCAACAACACATTACTTCCTACCCTCAACGATACAAGCACCAAACTTGCTCCAAACTCCACCTACTCCCTCTAAAAGCTTATGGCCAAGCCTACAAAGGCCAAAATGCTCATGGCAAAGCTTGAAAATGAGGTAATGGCTCAAAATCTTCGACCTGTAGCAAGATGGTGGTGATTCCAAGGTTGTTCTAAGGACATATAAGAAATCTGAGGAGAAAAGAAGGTGTTTTGATATGGTTTTACTTTAGAAAATGATAAAGTGAAGAGAAAAGAAAATAGCTCAAAGTTTTAAGAAAATGAGAAAAATGAAAATAAGAGCCAAATGCTCTCTTTTATAAGCTCCAAGATGTGAGCTTATCCCTACACTTACCCCCCGTTTAGCCTTACCATCCCACTCCTCTCCTTGCGATCAATGTACAACACATCACTTCACATAAAAAGTAGTAAAAGGTTAGCAAAAGTATTCCCTTTTAATTACCTTCTCTAACTAGTTATTATTATGTAGTAAAATGGTATTTTCTTATTTGAATGTGTGTGTGCACAAATATAAGTGTGTGTGTGTGTGTGTGCAACAACTTTGCAACAACTTTCCTCGGTAAAAAATTGAAAATCCGACAAACAAATTTCTGTCACATTTTCAATTTTTCACCGAACTATTTATGCAAACAAATCTACAAAATGAGTTTACCATTATTATTTATTAATTAAAAAGAGTTTAATAATGCTATTAAACCAATTTAATTAATATTAAATTCATAATTCAATTATCTAAAAATCCCTATATTTAAATATAAAGTGTTCACATTTTTCCGGTATGTTACATTACTCTCTTTCTTTTTAATTAGCATTTCCTTTCTTTTTTTTCATGTTGAAATACACTTTTGTTGAAATGAATTCAGTGATGATAGGCTAACCCCCTTCAATTTAGGGGTAACAAAGCTCTCATAAATCATGTAAATTCAACATAATGGTTTCATTTATTATCTCTTGTTTTTGTGCTTAATGTAAATGTAGATGTAGATGGAAGTTTAATGTTTATAAATGAATTTGATAGCCTATGTTTTTATCACAAATAGACTGTACTTAATCAAATATAGACTCAAGTTAAATCTTCATTTGACTATTTGATTTTGATAATGAAGTTAAAAGTAGAACTAAAATTTTATGATCTATGTTACTTGATCTAAAATGGTAAATAGATCATGTTTAAAATAGATTTTATTTCTAACTTCATAATCGTTTTCATGAGATTTAATAAGTGGGTTAGGCTGATGGATTAAAATTTGATGGTTTATGTTGTTTAATTTAATATCACAAATATCCCATACTTAAAATAAATACATCAAGTAATTCGATTTATGTTAAAAAGAGAGACGATAAATTTATCGTGTGTTGATTTATATGAACATGAGAGTGGATTTATCTCGAAATTGCATTTTAATCTCATTACTTTTATTCTAATTTTACTCTAGTTTTCTACTATTTTTAGTTAAAGATATTTTCAAAGCATTTAGCAAAGTTTGATTGAGTATGTTGAAAATTTTGCTTTCCTTGCGATTCGACCCGTACTTGCATATGTATTCCAATTGTACACCATGCACTTGCAGTATTTTATTTTATAAAATTCGGCAGTTTTCTAACTGATAGAAATTCATTTTCGAATCAAGTTTTTGGCACCATTGTCGAGAAAAGGCAATTTAATTTTACTTTACTCTTCGAATTATTTTTACACTTGTTTTTTATTTTGTGTTATTTTTCATTTAAAAAATCTGCATTACATTGTGCATTTTCTGAGTTTGCATTTCATTTTCGATTTTACAAACAAATCACTTCATTTTTCTTTACCCAAAATCATCAAGTTTCATTAAGAAAATCCACACACATTTCATTTGTTACATTTCAATTTGCTGTAGGCATTTCTGTTTTCTATTTCCTATTTTCTGCATTTTTGTTACAAGTTTTTTGGCAACTTCAAAATCAATCTGTACATTTGCATTGCATTTTATATTCCTATTTTCATTTTTGCATTTCTATTCTCTGATTTTCATTGCATTGCATTTTGCATTTGCATTTCTATTTTGTGACAAGAAACATTTCTGTTCTCAAACTTGGTTATGTTTACATTTGCATTGCATTGCTCCGTCATCATCATTCAACTGCTCTTGCAAACAACCACCACTCCAAAACCTACAAACTTCCTCCCTTCAATCACAACCTCACTGCAAGTTCACAACATTCAACCTCATCACCACTACCTCCTCAAACTACTCTATCTGATCACCAACCAATTCAAACTTCTTCCTTCAGCAAGTTCACTGCCATCGTTTCCAACTTTCAACAATCACCAAAGACAACACCTCCCTCTTCAAACACTGCAACTACAATCCTGACCACTAATTTGCAACTGCAACCACTGCAACACAACCACCACTATTCCTATCAACCAAACTAACTCCAGCAAATGGAAAGCAACCTTGCAACCTCATCATTCGCATAGCCTAAAACACCCATTACCACCTCCCTCAACCACCATAGCAATCTCCAACCACAAACCGAAATCACCCAAAATCACTAACTGTGACCACCCAAAAGTCACGCACAACCGCGACCTCCTCCTACAATCAATCCAATCTACGAAACTCATCTCTATTTTTTTAGTTTTTTTTTTGATTTATTTTACAATTGTGATTTTCGATTTTCGATTTTGAGTTGTGTTTATGGGATAATTGTGTGTGTTGCATGTGTGTGTTTTGTTGCATGCGTGTGTCTGGGCTATTTTTAGTATTTTTGTTTTATTTAGTTTTTATTTTGCGTGTTGTGTGTATTGCGTTATTTTTCCTATAAAATATTAATTTTGCTTTCATTTGGCTTAGGTAATTCATGTTGAGTTCAATTTTTCTAAGTTTTCTTTTAATTTTCATTCTTTCTACAGTACAAAAAATTACTTTGCTTTTGTTTTCGTTTGGGTAAGCTATAAATAAATTGTTTTTTTTGTTTAGGTAAACGATAAAAAATATTTTGCTTTTGTATCCATTATATCCTTGTAAAAAAATCATTTTCTACACTTTTACAGGTTGTAAATTGTAGGAAGCCAAAAGAAGAAGAATTGAGTGCTAAAAATATTACTCTGTTTGCTTGCCAAAATTTTTGCTAAAAAAACTGCTGCTTTTAAATAAGTTTGCAAATAATTCTATTCACTTAGTATTATGTTCTGTTCTCTTGTTTTTATTTTTCTTGTATTGTTGGTTGCTTGCATTTATAAGAAGCAAAATAAAAATTCATTTGTAGTTGCATTGTTAACGCACGTTTAATTTCCGTTTTGCATTTCATTTCATATTTAATTTTATTTTCTAAGATTTCCACCCAAATTCACATAGGGTGGGGATTTCGTCACCCTTCCTTGGCCCATAAATTGCATTTCATTATGTAAAACTAATTAAATTTAAAGCTTAGACGTTTGACTTAAGGGTGTCGCAGGCTCATTTAGAATAAATTTGAATTTTGACTAGTTGATTTCTTTTAACAAACTTTCTCTTAGTGTCTAAGGAAATGGCAGAGTTTTAATCATTTATAATTATTACGGTAAATCGTAAGGTATTATAGTGATTGTTTCTCTGAAGGTACTTAAACCTTTAGTCGCATTGCTACGGTGATTCGTGGTGGACTGAGTAATCATGTTCATTATCTGGCTAAGAACTGTTTTGTTGAATTAAGTCAAAGTGTCATGATACAATTTTAAGTTAAGAGTTACTAAGGACAAAAAATTTCTGATTAAGTCCTTGCATTCATTTAGTTGCATTAGTTTCATGCATACATAAAAAAATCCAAAAAGGGAAAAAACTATTTTAATTTTAAGTGAAATATAATTTAGAAATAAACTTGCTTCCATTTTATTCTCTTCCCTTTTCTTTTTCTCTCTCATCCTTCAATCTTCTCCCTTATGTGTGAGTGCTTGGACTCGAGACACTTCGACGAATAGTTTAGTGCGAAAAAACAATCCTTCCACCATGGAAAACAAAAATCCTCCTCATACTCTCATGGATAGAATTTTTCTCGATCGAGTTTTTATCCCTTCTTGCATTACCTTACCCATCCCAATGGGTAATCATTTTGAAATCCATTCAAGTTATATCAATATACTTCCAAATATTGGCTATTTTAAAAATGGCGATCATTATACCTTTTAAACAAAATTTGAACAAGTTTGTGCAACTTTAAAACTTCAACAATTATGCGACAATGAAATAAAACTTAGGTTAATTCCATTTGCACTTACTAACTTGGTCGAGAAATGATTGTATAGCTTGCCTTCTAATTCGATTAAAATATGGGACGAGTTACTAAAAGTTTTCTCAAAGAAAATTTACCCATTAGAGAAAATAACCAAAATTCAAAATGAAATTGTAAACTTTCATCAATTTAGGGGTGAATCTTTTGAAAATTATTTTGAAAGATTCAAAATACGTTTAATAAAATGTCCACATTAGAATTTTGAAAAATGGACTCTTTGCCAAATTTTATATGACGGACTTGAAAATAGCTCTCGAACAATGCTTGAATCAATTTATCAAGAAAACCTTTTAGCACAACATCACGACGCCGCTTGGCAATTTCTCAAAAACTTAGCTGAAAAATAACTCAATAGGAACGATTTAATGAGAAATTAATCTATTCAAGATCGAGCGCACATTCGATAGGATCATCATTAGCCTTAGAAGGGAAAATCGATGCGATGATAAATACATGAGATAATGTTTTTTCATCTAATCAGATGAACTAATCTTCTCAAGTCTTGTGTTATAAATGTAATAATCCAAACCACATCGCCGATCAATGTCCTCACTCGTTAGAACAAATCAACGCTTTTAACAAAGTTAGGAATGATCCATTCTCTCCAATATACAATCTCGGTTGGGGAATCATCCTAACTTTGCTTAGAACCAAAACAATTCAAATACGAATTTTGTTCGACCATCTTTTCAAGCATTTCCAAACTATATTTCAAATCCTCCTTTTTAACCAAACCCATTTCAACAAAACTTTGCTCCACCTTCTCAAAACAAACTTCAACAATGTTTTGTTGCTCAAGATGACAAACAAATGACATCGCATGAGAAACGTTTGGAAACTTTGGCTAAAGCGACCACTCAAAATCTTCAAGCGAATAACAATTTGCAAAATCTGCTAACCTCCTACATGCAAAATACGAGTCAATCAATCTCTAAACTCGAAATGCAAATGAGTTAGTTAGCCACTAACGTGAGTGAGAGAGAAAAAGGCATGTTACCAAGTCAACCAACACCAAACCCTAGGAATCAAAACACTAGCTCAAACCAAGATCATGTCATTCAAGATAGCAATGTGAATCAAATAAACGCTATCACTTTGTGATATGTTAAACAAATTGATAACCAAAGTGTCACTCCAAATGACATACCAGAAATTCCTCTCAACAGTTCAAAAACTATGAATGATTCTTATTAAAACATCGAGTCAAACGTCGAACCAAATTCCAAATCTAATTCTTTTTTAACTTAAGTAGATCGTCTTATTGAGTTTAGAGTTCTGATTCTACATTGACTTCGACCTAAAAACATTCCAATCAAATAAAAAGGATTTAGAGATTTTCTAACAAGTCAAAGTAAACATTCCTCTCTTACATATCATCCAACAAGTCCCAACTTACACTAAGTATTTAAACGACTTGTGCACTCAAATGAGACACACTCAAATGGAAAAAAATCTAGAGGTTGGTCTAAGTGAAGTCATGTCTCAATCTATTCTTGTGAAATACAAAGATCCTGGTTGCCCCATAATCTCGTAGATGATAGGAGACAAGAAAATCAATAAATGTTTGTTAACGTAAATCTGCTCCCCATATTCTGTTTACTAGCAACTAGGCTTAGGTGAGCTTAAACCGAAAAGTCGCCCTTCAAATGCTCGATCGTTCTGCCAAGAAACCCATAGTTGAGATTGAGGATGTGTTGATTAACATAGGAGAATTCATATTCCTTGTCAATTTCATTATCTTATAGACACAATTATAAACAATGTTACTTGCCAAATATCTTTGTATCTTAGGACAAGCTTTCTTAGCCACCTCGAATGTCTTGATCAACTATCAAAATGGTTCAATGAAAATTTCCTTTGGTAACATGACCACAGATCTTAATATCTTCAATTTAGAAAATCAATCAAATAAACCATTCAAACATACCTTGGAAGTTAGCGCTATTCATGAAAACTTCGAAAATGAAACGATTGACTTTAACAATTATTTCAAGATATGCCAAACGAGATCAAAGACACGCTTCCCCTTCGAACCTCTCACGATTGAGTCTGAAACTCAACCGATTTCTTTGATTGAGCAAACTCCTAGGTTAGAGCTCAAACCTCTTCCTTGTCACCTTTAGTATGCATACTTAAGTGATAACAAAACTTTTCCCATCGTTATTTCTACCGATCCTTCTCTCGACCAAGAAGCATCTCTTCTTCAATTCATTCGGAAAAAATGAAGCGATTGGGCGGTCTATTAACGAAATTAAGGGATTTAGCCCTGCAATTGTTCAACATGGCATTCACTTAATTGATGAAGCCAAGCTACTTGTGATGTGAAATGAAGGCTTAACCCCAAAATGAAAGATGCGATTCGAGAAGAAATTATTAAGCTCCTTGATAACGGTATCATATATCCCATATCCGACACCTTTTGGGTCAGTCCATTTCACGTCGTACCAAAAAAATATAGGCTCATCGTTATCACGAACGATGCTAACAAAATCATTCCAACCTGTACTCAAATAGGTTGGCGTGTTTGCATTGATTATCAACAATTAAATGTTGTAACATGTAAGATTATTTACCTCTTCTTTTCATCGACCAAATGCTTGAATGATTAGCTGGCCATGAATTCTATTCTTTTCTTGATGGTTATTCTGGTATAACCAAATTCCAATTGCCCTTAAAGATCAAGAAAAAAACGACTTTCACATGTCCTTTTTGCACCTTTGCTTATCAATGTATGCCATTCGGACTTTGTAATGCCCCTGCGACTTTCCAAAGATGCATGGTTAGCATCTTTTTGGACATGATCGAATGCTTTTTTGAAGCTTTTATGAATAATTTGTCTATCTTTGGAGATTCATTTTCGAATACTTACATCATCTCGAGTTGGTTTTAAATCGATGCATAGAGAAACACTCAACTTTAAATTGGGAAAAATGCCACATTGTGGTTGAACATGGCATAGTACTCGAACATGTCATTTCAAATAAGGGCATTGAGGTAGATAAAGCAAAAGTTGAGGTTATTTTAAATCTATCCATTCCCAAAACCGTTAAAGACATTTGAAATCATTTTTAGGGCATGGTGGTGTTTATCGACATTTTGTAAAAGACTTCAGTTAAATTTCTAGGCCTTTAACCACACTCTTATGGAAAAAGCATTCCTTTCGATTTCAATTTTGATTGTATCTCTTCTTTTGAACGCTTTAAAAATAAACTCATTTCTTCTTCAATTATTTGCTTGCCTAATTGGGATCTTCCCTTTGGGATTATTTATGATGCTTTTAACTTTGCGGTTGGTGTTGTCCAAGGACAACACATCAAAAAAATCCTTTACATCTTCTACTAAGCTAGTATGGCTTTGAAAGATGCTCAACTCAACTACACAAACACCAAAAAAGAGCTTCTAGCCATAGTTTTTGCACTAGAAAAGTTTGGACCTTATTTGATAGACTCACACATCACAGTCTATACTGACCATTCCGCTCTTAGAAGCCTTTTAAAAACAATGCTAAGTCTCATTTTATTTTTTTGGATCATGTTACTTCAAGAATTTGATCTGATCCAACAATGTCATAGCCGATCGCTTGTCTCGTCTTGCAAACACACCATCTTCTTTACCATCAATGATAACTTTCCCGACAAACAACTCTTTTTCAGTTTCCATTGACCCGTGATTTGCCGATATAGTTGTAACGACCCGTATTTTCACGGATCGAAACATCGTAAAACAGTTGACATTTGGTCGCATTTGTGATAAGTCGTCCTGAGTTTAAGTCCTAGGTCGTATGGGAGTTTTGGAGCGACTTAAGGAAGATACGAGTTAAGGCAGTTAAGTCGTATAGGAATTAAGTCGTGACTGACTTAAGGAATAGGGGCGACTTAAGAAAACTGACCGAGTTAAGAAATCGGCGAGTTAAGAGTTAGGTCGGTTGGACGAGTTAGCGAGTTAAGTAATAAAGTGACTCAAGTGAGTTAGCAACTTAAGGATTTTAGGTCGTATGGTAGGATAGGTCGGTCGAGCGACCTAAGTGTTGACGACTTATAGAAGTTAGCAGGTTAGCGACCTAGTGGTTAGCGAAGTTAGGTCGTTAGATGACTTAAGGAAGTTAGGTCGTAGCATAGTGAGTCGTGGAGTTGCTAAGTGTTAAGTCGTAGGTCAGTTACCCAGTTAAGTCGCGCACTTCTTAAGTCGTAGGACGCGCGCACTTGTTAAGTCGTTAGGTGGGAGCTGTTGTTAGGTCGTGTCTCAGTTGAGTCGTAGGTGCGCATATGTTATAAGTTGTGACCGACTTAGGAGTTAGCTGGTATGTCGTAAGTCATAGACGGGCGAGTGTTAGGTCGGCAAAGCAACTAAGTCGTAGGTCGTCTGGAGTGTTAGGTCGGAGAAGAGGTTAAGTCGGCAACGACTTAAGAAAGCGGACGAGTTAAGGAGATTTCAGCCTATAAATAGAAGGGTTTTTCTCACTTTTTGGGATCCGGATTTCGAAGCGACGAAGTGCTGCCATTTTGAGAGCTCGACTTCTACACTTCTTCACTTCTTTTCTCTACTTTAATCTAGTGATTCCTTCCATCCATATTGAAGATCAAATCGAAGATCGAAGAGCTTAGATTGAGATCTACATTCTTCGAAGAGAGATTTCATCGTTTGAAGCGGATTGGTGATAGATCAAGTTAGATCCTTCGCTGTCCAGATCTGAAGAGTGTTGCTTTTGGGTTGTTTAGGTGATTTGGTGGGTGGTGATTATCTCTCACACGAATCCAAAGGAGTATATCGGATCGTTGGCTTGATTTGGTGTTAAAATAGAGATTTCCATGCATTTTCCTAATCATATGTGTAGATCCATATAGATCCATTGTCCATGATGATTTGATAACCATTTTACTACATGTTAACATATGCAAGTTCATTCATCAAGATTATAGAGACATTGCTCATGTTTTCATGCTTATTTGACTTTCGACTCTTTAATTATGAAATTGCCATTATTGTTAAAATTGTCTACTTAGATCATATTTGAATGCTTGATTGCTTGGATTAATGTTTGACTTGGTTGATTGCTATGAATTAGATGATTGATGATTTGATTTAGACCGAAGATGATTCAAAAGCTAAGGGAAAGGCTCTTGAATTGGAAAAGCTGCTTGTGGCATATGTAGCGGATGGTGAAGCTCTTATGCGTTGATTCGATGATGATGATGTTGAGATGAAGCTTTGCGAGGATGTGATGAAGCGAGGCAGGATATGAGATAGTCTTGGTCTAATCCAGACGGGATCATTCCAAGCATGTTGATAACTCGGTGATATGGTTCGAGTTGAGGATAATGGATGCTCGAGAGGCGCTTGAGCTAGTATGGAAATAGTCGTCGAGGAGGATGACTAGAAGGCTGAGATCTCATCGTTGTTGAAGGTTCTAGCATGCTCAAAGCAAGAGTTCGTTGGGCAGATTCGATAGTCCCTGAAGACTAATGATTAATAGTCAAGTACTCTGGGCAGATTCGATAGTCCTAGGCACGGGTCACGATGACGTGCGGGAGTTATGTCTAGAACCGGGGTTTCCATTAGCCCTTGACGGACGGCTGAAAGAATGTGCCGGTCATTCAATTAACGGTGATATTGAAGCAATGATAACAGTGATAGCCAGATTCATGGATGTTTGGTTGTATCGTCATTCGGTCTCAAGAGCAGTGTTTTCTGGGTGCTTATCTGATCTTGGTTTAGGCCTTGGGGGTTTGTGCTTGGAAAACATCGCCCTTGACTCGAGTGATAATTCCTTTACTTTACATTGTATGCTCTGCTATGTTTGCTTCTACTTAGTGTGTGTCTAGGGGCTATCACTGTAGAAAGAGGTTGGAGTGGGAGGGTTGTATTCCTATTCCTTTTCCTTTATGCTCTTTTGGTATGTTGTTAGTTAATTTACTGCTCACTAACACTGTTGTCTGACTCAAGGCTTTATGTTTTAACTCTTATTGCCTTGGGCTGTTCGTCCATTTTGGGACGGGCATACTAGGTAGCAGGTGACAGGTGCTGTTCTTGCTTTCCACGATGCTGATGATGAAGACGAGCTGGAGTATTGCATATTACTTCTTACTATATGTACTGGATGTTCCGCTGCTTTGTATTCTCTGAGTGATATGTAGTGAGGCTTGTTGTATTGACTATTCAGATGTTTGTATTCAACTATTATGAAGTTTTATTGATGAAATTCTATTCTGTGAAGCTTCACTATATATATGTTCTATTGTATTTTGTCCATGCGCTGTGAGTAATACGATAGATTCTATTGTTTTTAATTTATCTTGACAATCGTCCATGGCTGCCTGGCACACTTTACAGCGCACTTTCTCTAGGTTCAGTGCAGGGGTTATGGGCGGTCGTCACAATAGTGAACTATTTAATCAATAAGGAAACTCCTTCATTTTGGTCCAAACAGGATAAATACAAATTTCTATCCTACGTGACATATTTCTATTGGGATGATCCCTACTTGTTTAAGTATTGTTCCGATCAAATGATTCAACTATGTGTCTCAAATAGCAAAATCAAGAGTCTTCTTTCGTTTTGTCATGACCAAGCTTGTGTTGGACATTTCGATCCTAAGAAAACCATGGAAAAGGTGCTCCGATGTGGCTTTTATTGGCTTATACTTTTCAAAGATGCATTCGAGTTTTGTAAAGCATTTGTTCGTTCTCAAACGTTAGAAAAAATCATGAAAAGAAACATGATGCCGTTGACCTTAATCCTAATAATTGAAATCTTTAACATTTGAGGAATTGACTTTATGGGACCGTTTCTTGACACTTTTGGAAATCTTTATATTCTTCTTGTCATCGTTTATGTTTCCAAATGGGTTAAAGCCATTCCATGTAAAAAAGTGACCATAAGGTTATTGTGAAACTCATAAAAAAATCTTCTAGGTTTGGTACACCTCACACAATAATAAGTGATAACGGAACACATTTTGTAAGCAATCTTTTAAAGCTTTAATGAAGAGATACTCAATAACCCACAAGTTACCCCTCCTTACCATTCACAAACTTGTGGTCAATTTGAAGCTTCAAATCGTCAAATCAAAGAAATTTTGAAGAAAAATGTTAATAAAAATCGAAAAGATTGGCCACAAAAATTGACAAATGCACTTTGGGCTTACATAACTTCTTTTAAAATTAATATTGGGATGTCCCCTTTTAGATTAGTATATGGTACAGTGCAACAACTGACCTTTTTTACCCTCAAAAGTCGACACTAATACATCAACGGTATTCACGTGTTGAACATCCAAGTGCCGAAAAGACAGATTATTGGTTGAAAGAAAAGAAAAGATAGAACAGAATTTCACATCATGACGAGTCATGTATATTACACAGTAGATCTTTACAAAATAAAACTGTAATATACATACATCAATCAGAGTAACTAACCTATCATCGGTCTGGACAGTTATAACAGCATGTCCTCATAAATGTTAAGAAATACAACATAATAAATGTAGTGAAAATAAAGATACATGAATACGTCTTGGAGGCATCTAGCTCGTCTCTTGAAGCTCCAAAGCATCCATAACTAAATTTGGAAATATGCTTGGGGTGAGCCAAGCATTATAAGAAAATAACACCCGGATCAATCTGGTAAACTAGCATGAGAAACACATCCAAATGGATTTTTAATATTATAAAACCTTTCAAAAATAAAAGTATCTCGCAAGACCATGTCGCACATAAACATAGACGGGTCTTTACCTTACAATAACCAAACCATTTCTATTAGAAAATCCAGTGATATTATAATAATGCCTAGAGTTGAAAATACATAAGAAATAGCTGTGTTGTGCGTGAGTGTAAAACACAGCAATAATATGTATACAAATAAATCCATTAAGGTGCATTCGTTTTTGTGTAGGATTCCACGGAGGTGCCTTCTGTACTTTGAGAACAGTCCCCCTTGTCCAAGGATCAGAGATATCCTTCCGAAGCATCGTATATCCCTAGCTGATGTACCATAAAAAAATACATAGCTGGCTGCACATGGACCGAGTGCACCATTCACTGCATGCATAAACTATAGGTATCACTTGGTTAGAGTCACCAGCACCTTAACGGGTTAGCTAAACCCCTGGCTATACATAAGAGCGGAGATCGCCTCCTAACCGTTTAAGTGGATGAATTTCCTTATCATTTGTCCTAGAATAGCAAAACGAGTTTATACGTACAGTATAGTATCACCACATGTAACTGTACTATATATTGTCTATGTTTTTTCTAGATATTTCTAGAATATATTTGGTTAAGGTTTGATAGTCGGTTAGTTAACTATCAAATAAACAATCAATCAAATCAGAGGTTAGTTTCATAAGCATGATTAAACACATAAGCAGCCCTAAGCCTCTTTAATTAATCCATTAATTTATTAAATACACTTTGTAAATACTTGTATCAAAATACTTTTAGAAAGATACTCCTAAGCATACTACTCATTCACTATCCATTTATACTCTTTCAATACTTGGAAAAATATCCATATGCTTATCTCAACGGTATAAGTATATTCACAAGTCACTACACTTTCAGTACTTAGAAAATATATCTATATACCTATCTCAATGGTAGTATATTAACAAATATTAAGGCAAATTTCCTCCTTTTCAAATTCATATTTAAATGGACCAAAAACAAATATCATTTAAGACATTGTTTACTCTAAGCCCAAACCACTTCCCTTTGGTATTAAGTATGGAAAGAGTATTTTCCATACCACTATAAGTTAAAATGGTCATTTATATAAATAAAATCTCATTACTTTTAAAAATCTCTTTTTATAAACCCATTCCATATTTACAAGTCCATTTATAAATCTCCAAAATTAATTATAAAACTCCTTTTATAAATCTCCAAAATTATTAACAAAACTCCTTTTATAAATCTAAAATAAATCTCATATACTTTCCATAAAATGATCATGCCAAATATCATTATAAATTCATAAGGGTGATTTATTATTCTAATTTATAAAAATGATACAAATTCCCTTTATATAAAATACTATTTGTAAATCTATTCTTTTATTTATTAAATATTGTTTATAAATCCCTCTTTTGTTTATAAAATATTGTTTATAAATCTATTTTTTCTATACAACATTTTATATAAAACGTTTCAAAAATATTTATTCAAAAATATTCCTATCTCCATTAAAAACAGAATCGCTTTATTGTAAAAGATAAACTCATTCATTTTCCTTTAAAATAAACACTTATTATTATATCGAATTTTTTGTAATATAAATACTTCCAAAATACTTTAAAAACACTTCAAAAAAGGTTGGAGTAAAATTGATAACTTCCGAGACCATTTTTAAATAAATGCCATAGAAAATTCCAAAGTCACTTTTAAAATCATCCTTCAAATCAAAACCATTTTTAAATCAAAACAGCAAATAATAGTATTTCAAAATATTAAAATGAGACCCAAAGCTACCATAACACTTAACCAATGCTACTATTACCTTTATTACTAAAATGGTTCAACTTTTAACATATATCAATGTCACAACCAACATGGCCAGGCTACCAAGCTTCTGACACTCAACAATTAACAATCAATAGTTAATACATCATTTTTCCAATATTAATTAACTTTAAAAATCATTATTTTTACTTTGCAAACATAGAACGGGGATTTATTCTACTCAATAGATGTTCAAAATAATCGATTCAATTTAATTATAAAAGAACAGTGTTTTATTCTACTAAATAGATTTCACAACGAAGTATAACTAATTTAACCGCATTATTATTAAAAACAACGTAATTATATTCAATCATTATTAATTTATTTATATTTTATACTTTTTTAAAACTATCAACAAGTTATACCATAATGTTTTACACGTCAATACGAGTCTAACACAAAAATCCACGGGTTAAACAGATTTAAAATGAATGAGATTTCGCTTTATAAAGTTAACAACTTAATTCCTAAAAATTAAAACAAATTAATTAACATATCTCTCACCCTAAGCCCAATCTGGTACCCTCAAACACGACCTAAAATTTATAGTGCTTCTCCCTCCTCTTTTTCAAATCGCGTCCAGGCAAATGAACATTAGCACGGTCGAAACCCTCTGATCAACCTCCAATCACCTAAAGTCACCGCCACCATCACCGTTCCACTCACCATTGACCTCCACACCACCCGCCACTTCCATGGCCAGCTCGACGCCATACATCGCCAACTGCGATCAAAAAGTCAAACTAAAAAAAAAACATCTAAACCATAACTTGACCTCGCCCCGCTTCCTCCGACCATAGCTCCTTCTCTGACCACCACCCATGCCTTCGCCTAGTCCAAAGCTTCCTCCCAGCACTCATCGTTCTTCCCCTCGACCATTGGTTTGTCGAAATTTATTCAATGATCGAGAAATGATCATCAAGCAACCACAACCGATTCCAATCACTAAAAATCATGTGACTACCTCTAAAAATCTCATCTTGCTACCACGAACACAACCTCCCTCTCTGATCTCCATTTCGCAATCATCAAAAATTTACTAGTATTTGACCGTCGCTGTAATCAGACGATTTCCACCACCACGCTTGACGAAATGACAAGTGACTATTTTAAAAAAATATTAAAGATGATAATGTACAACTTTGTAGTTGGAAGTTTTGGTTGAAAGTGAATAGATTTGAATATATTGATTTGGAAGATGGAAGGAGAATTTATTTTCATTCATAGAAAAGAAGAAAAGAAGAAGAAAGGAAGAGAGTGAGCGAAGTGAAATGAATCAAATGAAGTGAAGTGGAGCTGATATGCACACTTATAACCAAACAACTCATTACTTCCAAGCTAAGTTAATCATCAAAATTCAAGACGCTTATCACATCCATCTCATCAAATTCAAATCAACATTAATGACTTGTTTGAAAACTTATTTTTGATTTTGATTAAAAAATAAAGTTTTGAGGTACTCCGCTACAAAATATTCCATTCGCATATGCACCACAAACAACAGAACTAAAAATACGATCGACCACAATAACGCGACATGATCGCAAAACAGAAATAATATACACTGGTTATTTTATTCTGTGAAATTCCGAAAATACCAACGTTTGTTGTAAAATACGTCAAACAATAATTCAAATATTTTCCAAATTAAAATTAAAAAAAAATTAAATAAATTCAATTAAAATTAATCATTAAAAATCAAGTCGTATTATCAAAAATTGATTTTCTTACAATTTATTGCATTCGAATCAAATTTGAATATTTAAAAAAATTAAATATTCTCATTCGAAATGTTAAAAGTTTGGGTTGTTACATTCTCCCCCCTTAAAAGAATTTTGACCCCGAAATTTCAGCAGCATCAAACCAAGAAAGAAATAAGCCCACATAAATACCTAACATTTACCATAAGCCTATACGATATATATAGATCATTTATATGCAATATCTGATTCGGTCACTTGCTCGAATACATAACTTCTCTTCCAAACTAGTATCACTTACTTGACTTCTCTAGAGTGGACTTCGATCAGGCTCCTTGATTAGAAACCTCCATTCTCTTTACACAGCAATATACTATGATAGAAAACATTGGTAACATACCAAGAACCCTCACCAATTGATCGCCATCAATAATCGAGTGATAAATCTTTATTCTGGTCGGTATAAATCGCTCAAGTCATATACTCGAATCTTGGATCAAGAACTGTGCGAAGAAATGATCTAGGTACAACTTACGTACTTATTCTTATTGGTTCTTATAATAATTTCTTTCATTTTAAAAATCAATTATGAAATGTTTTCACAAAAACTTAACTTAAGTTATAACTTGTATAAAACCCTACTATATCCTGAGAGTATATACACAATATTAGATTTTTTTTACTTAACTAGGATTCAACAAACATAAAACCCATTTTAACTTACTAGCTTTCCATTCTAGAGTTACAAAACTCTACTTTTATTTTATCACAAACAATCAGCTTCAAGTTTTCAACTAATTTGGAAGTTTTTCAATTGTCCAAAATCGCCGAAAATTCCATTTCATTTCAATAAATGAAAGCTACTAGACTACATATCATAATGAGATGCACAAACCAAATTAACCTGATGCATAGGATACATGCATCCATAAAATAACTTAGTTGAAAACTTCAAAATTAAACATCCGGGTTTATTTCAAATCATTTTGAAATTATATATATCTCCTTTTGTATATCAAATAACACTTTCGAGATTTTTAAATCAAGATCTGTTTTACCAAAACAACTTTGAAGTAAAACTACTATGGTAGCAACCCCTCACTTAGAAACTCGAAAATGAATGCTGATGATGCTGCAATCATCACCAGAATTATATTGCAATGACAAAAGTGAGTTTAGTGCTTTCTATCTCCTTTAAAATTCTTTTAAAATATTTCTATTCATAAATACTTTCAATAATACTATTGTTATTTTTTCCAAAACTTCGAAAAACTATTTTCAAAAACAGCAGGATCTAAGCTCTCAAATTCTCAAATTTAAATTTTTATTTGTAAACCATATTTATAAACCATACTTGTAAAATTTCACCTTCTTATATAAATTCATTTCATAACTGTACATATTAAAATTAAATTTTAATCCAACATTATCGTTAAATGCCTTATAGTCAAACTATGAAACTTAATTCATAAGATGTCCATTTCAAGGTTCCCATAATTAATATCTACCCCACCCAAGCAGTGAAAAGGTAAAACTTCTTATAAACTGGTCGAGCACAACCAATCAAACAATAAATGATAATAACTGAGTATTATTATTTCCTAACAAATAACATCTCATAAATCTATATTAATCTTTAAAAATTATTCTTTTTAATATATAATATAATTCTAGGTAAAATTAATTCAATTTTCAAACAATATTGTGTCGGTTTGCCTTGTTAAAGTGTTTAGAAACCCCTATCGATAAAGTTGATCAAGCGCATCGATCAGAAATCATTACCTGCTCAATAGACCAATCAACATAGTATAAAACAATTTTATAGCATTAAAAATATGCTTTCTTATATATAAGACACTAGAACTCATTCTAGGGTATCACTTACCCTATCGCTAATGAGTTTACCCCACCAAGGCCTAGATGTTTGCTCAACATAAGTTTTGATACCACGTGTAATGACCATCCTTTTCGATCCTTAAAGTCGAATTAATACATCCACGCTATTCACGTGCTAAACATCCAAGTACCAGAAAGACAGATTGTTAGGGTAAAAGAAAATAAAAGACAGAATAGAATCTCACATCGTGATGAGTAATATGTAATATACAACAGATATTTACAAAAGAAAAATTTAATATGCGAGTCAGCGAAATATGGATCTTAAGGCTAAATTAACAATAGAGGAGGGTGAATAGTGTTTAACGGATTATATGAATATTTTTCAAATTCCTTAAGATTTTGCTTGAACTGATGTAATTAACAATCACAGAAACACTCACAGAATCAAAGTGCAGATAAAAGTAAATCAGTAAAATTAAAAACGAAAGAACACACTAGGATTTTTATACTGGTTCGGAGTTACCCTAAATCCGGTCCAGCACAATTCCTTATGTGGATTTCTTTTCAACTAGTAAATGCAATTACAATCTCGATTTCAAGGCTACAAGACACAACCTCCAGAATCGCAACCTTTGGATGGAGGCACTTGATTTGTGGGCTACAAGAACACCCACTAGATTTACGGGCTACTAAGCATACCCAATTGATTTTATGGGCTACAATCACACCCACAAGTATAGCAGTATGATTTGAGAGAGCTTTTTAGACTTGGATCTTCGATCTTGATTATAATTGATCCTATAACTCTTGAATAGCACTTTGATCTTGATTTGAGTGAGAGAGATCAGAGTGTAAATAATGGAGAATCAAATTAATTATGTTTGAATTTGATTGTGGTTGAATTTGAGAAGAATTTGAGTAGAAATTAATTTAGAAATCAAAAGAGTGGAAAGAGGAGAGAAGAAAAATAAAGTAGATATTAAAAATTTGTTTGTAAGTTTGCTATATGTAGGGAAACAACGGTCATGTCCATTCGCGAAGAGTTCGATTAAAATAGGCTTCCATTCAAATTCGAATTTTAAAAATTACGGCCACTATGTCCACATACATAGATAGAGTATGTTGACTTACTCTACAAAAAATTGAAAAACACTTTAAAATATTATTTTGAAAATCCGTTGCTTTGTAAAATAATATGATACTTTGTAGAATCATTTAAATATAGTTTATACACATTTAATCAAAATACAACTTAATAAATTTTTGTAAAATAATTTTGAAAGATTTAATAAGAATATTCAATATAATGTAAATAATATATATAAATCAATATACTTATAAATTATAAGTAAATATCCAAAGTCAGAATATAAATATCAAAACTAAACATAAGGAAGATATAAACTAAAATACCAAAAAAATATAATAGATTAAAAAATACTTAAAAACTTAATATAATATCTTTATAGATGTAAAAGTTTAAGAAATTATTTTAAAAAATATTTTGAATAGATTTTTGAAAGGATTATTTTGAAAACTAGGATATTTAAAAATATTTAAAACTTATTTGAAATAGAGAGAGAAAGATCAAGAAAGTGCTATCAGGATTTTAACAAAAATTCTATGACTCTATAACTTATCTGGAATATCTTGAACTCTTCAATAATCATTAGTCTTCAATTATCATATCTTGAATCTACTCTTGATATCGGCATCTTGAATCTACTTTTGATACTTTATAGTCTTCTTGATAAACACCTGTCTAATATCCTACACTATATACTATATATATATATATCTCAATAAAATACCAGTATCTATATTTTATATAATGTCCTATAGTTATTATCATCAAAACCAAAACCTAAGGTACTAACAATCTCTCAATTTTTGATGATGACAACTTTGTAAATAAAATAAAATATAATATGACTCCCCCTAGGTTACTAAACAACCGCTTAATTGATGTCTAGATTTTATATATTTCTCCCCTTTTTCATCCACAAAAATAACCACCTAAAACCATAACTCTAATACTAACTCTTATTCTAACTTTAACTCCCCTTAAATAAAATATTATACACAAATAACATATAATAATGATGAAAATGATTTATATAAGAACAATAAGTGATATTTAAAATGAGATAGTCATGAAATGGAAATAATGATAAGAATGATATATAAGAAATGATAAGTGATAACACAAATCATTAATAGTAACCAAACCAATCTATACATTCATTCAATACCACACCATAATCCAATCACGTCTTAAATGTACATATAAGTAAGTAAAACAAATGTTAAATTAAATTAAATATGCACCCCACACAATCAAATTAACAAAGACAAGTATGATCCTAACATGATTTCTTAATAATCGAGGATTTATGAATAGGATAATGAGGATAATGAAGGCAAAAGTTCCCTTTTTATTCGACGAGATTTTCATCTCGATCAAAACATACTTTTTTGACGCAACGGACTTTGTTATCTTCCTCCATGTGTTCTTCCTCTTCTTCTTCTTTCTCCTCTTCCTCTTCTTCCTCGACATCGCTGCCTTGAATGGGGTTATGAATGGTCAAATTTGCAGAATCATCTTTAATAACTATTGGACTCGTAGGATTACCCATAGATATTTTTGCAAATTATGAAGAATTCTACTTTGTTTCTCTTATTCTTTGGACACTATGAAGTTGTAAAACTTTTATTTCAGTCAACATCTCAAGAACATTCTTCATTTCTCCTTCTAATTTAATAACTTTGGTCATAGTAGTGTTCTGGAATGGGCCTTGGGTAGGAGAATGGAAGGAAAACAATGAATTATCTTCTCTAAAATGTTTGGGATTAGAGGAGGCCATGGTTTATTTGTTTCAGAAGTTGAAAACAGAGAGAATACTGAGAAATGAAAAAAAAATTGAAATTTGGTTATTATATAACCACTAATTTGAATTTTAGAGGGAAATTTAAAAAAATAAAAATTACCGTTATATGTCGACATAGGGGAATAGGATATGTCGACATATATGTTCTAATTTTGATTATTTTGTTTTTCTTTATATTTCGTAATTTTTACTTCATTATTTTTATATTTCCGATAGAGAACAAATTCCTAACTCTCTTCTTAACTTAGCAAAAGATGTATGATTCAATGGTTTTGTTAATATATCAGCTATTTGATTTTCAGTGTTTATAAATTCAAGTGATATTGTTTCTTTGTTTACATTGTCTCTTAGAAAATGGTGTCTTATATCAATATGTTTAGTTCTAGTATGATGAGTTTGATTCTTAGATAGAATGATCACACTTGTATTATCACAGTATATTGGTGATTTAGCAAAATTTAGACTGAAATCTTTTAATGTTTATTGCATATAGATAATCTGAAAATATGCTAATGTGGTTGAAATATATTCTGCTTCTGTCATAGATAAAGATACAGAGTTTTGCTTCTTACTAAATAAGAAAATCAGAGAGTGTCCCAAAAATTGACAAGTTCCACTTGTACTTTTTCGGTCTGATTTGCAACCAGCATAGTCAGCATCACTATATGAAATTAATTCAAAGGAGTCTTCCTTTGGGTAAAAGAGTCCATAGTCTAATGTGTTGTTTACAAGTCTCAAAATTCATTTTACGGATTTTAAATGAGTTTCTTTAGGTTGAGATTGATATCTTGCACAGAGACAAACACTATGCATTATATCAGGTCTACTAACAGTTATATAGAGTAGTGATCCAGTCATTCCTCTATATAATTTTTGATCTACATCTTTTGAATTTCCTTTCTTTATTTAAATTTTCATTAGTTTCTATGGGAGTCGGTCTACCACTGGTATTTGACATACCAAATTTCTTAACTAAATCTTTAGCATATATTTCTTGACTAATAAAAATTCTATTGCTTATTTATTTTATTTGTAATCCTAGAAAATAATTTAGTTCTCCTATATGACTCATTTCAAATTCCTTAGTCATTATTTCTAAGGATTCCTTATTTAGTTTATTGTTTGTAGATCCAAAAATGATATCATCCATATATATTTGTATTAACTGAATATCATTTTTATCTCTTTAAATAAAAAGTGTACTATCTACTTTCCCTATTTTAAAACTTGATTGTAATAGATAGGATTAAGTTTGGTACACCAAGCTCTAGGAGCCTATTTCAGACCATACAAAGCCTTCTATAACGACCCAGAATTTCAATCACTTGAGTTTGAAATGTTTAATTGATTTTAAATACTGAAAAGTTAATTTTATAAGTTAAATAGATTGAATTTCAAATATAATGGTTATTTGAATATTTGGAATTGTTTAAATTATTAAATATTGAATTTGATGTGAATAAAAATGATTTTGAAAGTTGATATAAATTCTAAATTTGTTTAAATTCTATTTTAATAAGAATGAAGATAGTAACCTTTTAAATTTGAATAAAAGTGATTAGACAAATTTTTATAATAATCATTTTAATAAACGTGTGAAAATGGCCTTTCTGGACACTATCTCGGATTTCGATGAAACTAGTTCCACTGGATCCTTTATAGCGAATTATTGAATGCTATTAATTTTGTGGCGATCGGATGTATCATTTGGTCATGCGAGCTTGAAACGCATAGAAATTAATTAAAGGAATTTAATTTAATATAATTCGATTTTGAAAACTAACTTCTGTATATAATGGAATTGGGTCCCGATACTAATTCCATTGTGTTTGGAATAGAGATGTATAGTATAAAATGCAAGGTGGCACTGTAACATCCCCGATCTGGAGGCTCGAAGCTAAGCACTATAAATGCTGCATTCATCCATATTATTAACTTCCGGTGACCAAATACGGTATGTTAATGGTATCCATAATGTCAGAAGCACTTGAATATGAAATAAAATCATCATAGATTAAAATACTTTTCTGATTACATTTCGAAACACAATTCATATTCCAAGTTTTATAATTCCAAACTTTTCCCAGGTTCAGATCAAATATGATTATTACAAAATACGCCAAGAGCGACATATGAAGATCCCCCCTTGGATGACCAGAGTATTAAATAGTCATAACAGACTTAATATAACACAGCGGAAGTGAAACATAACAACTCCTAAATAGCTAACTTCAGCCTCCTGCTCGTCTTTAAAAGCTTTACCCGTCCGCCTAGTATAACCTATAAATCCTCAATCCTCGGCCTACTCAAATCAATTTTGAGCACCCGAGAGATTAAAGGGAAAACATAAACTTCGAGTCAGATATAAAGCCTGGTGCGAATAATACTATACATCTCGGTTATATGATATTAAGTGAGACCACACCGTTTAGCAGAATGGGTTTCCCCTCACTAATATCCTTTTAAAAACATATCCTTTGCAAATCGAAACCCGCAACCAAACTGGTTAAAACAATAATATCAGTATCATGTAAGCATATTAATCAGGTAATCAATGGACTATCTGTCCGAACACTATAATTTTGTTTGGCTAACTACTAACCTTTGGCTTACTCGGGCCTACAAACAAAATAAACAAATAGTCTAACTTCTATATGATACTCTTCTGGATGGTCTATCCCTAACTTACTCTCCCAAGGTCAACTGATTCAAATGGTTTTACGAGCTCACCAATAACCTATCCTCACTCTGTATAGTTCTTTCCGTGTGTAACATCATTTTAGTCTTACCTGTGATAAAGCCCTACACACTGGAATTTTGGACTAAATTAACTAGGGGCTTATAGCTAATGTATAAAGCACGACCCTATACCATTCCCACCTGGTATTTTAATATCTGAGTCATTTTACTTAGAGTCATCTTCCCTTAAAACTTTTCTTGAATACCTTTTCTTTCAAAATGATTTAACCCTTTTTAAATCATATTTAAACAAGGAAAATATACTTTATGCTTTACTCAAATCACTTTGCCATGTTATATATACTTTACACAAAATATTATTGATGAAAATATTTGAAACCTTTGAAAGTACCCCTTTCGAAACCATTGAAAGTATCCCTTTCGAAACAAGTATGCTACTTTACTTTATAACCTAGGTCGAAGGCCAAAACATACCTTTCGAAACCTTTAGAAACCTTTCACTTAAAACCTTTCGAAAACATTGGGGAACCACCCCTTCGAAATGTTCATTTAAAACCTTTCGAAAGCATTCAAATACTTATCTATAAACAAACCTTTCAAAATCATTCAAATACTTTTCTATAAACAAACCTTTCGAAAGTATTGGGTTCAAGTAAAACATGTGGAATAACCTTTCGAAACCATTCGAAACTATCACATTCGAAACCTTTGGGTTTAACTTTCAATAAAACAAGTTAGTCGAAAGCACTCTTTCGAAAAAAATTCCTAAGTAAAAGAAGTGGATTGTGTCGAAACCAATCCATTAGAAAGCATTGGAGAAGCGGCTTAAGTTTTAAAACAAAGACACCCTTTCGAAATCATTGCTTCGAAAGGTAAGATGTGGCAGCTAGGGGTTTCGACCCCTTCGAAAGCCTCTTTGTAAAACAAAAGCAAAACTCTTTCGAAACCATTCTTTAAAATCATTTACCAAGTCGAAAGCATCCTTCTGGAAAGCAAAACAGGCGCATTTCCTTTTGAAAGCAAAGTACAGTTTCGACCCCTTCGGAACCCCTTGTTTTGAAAATATATGTTTCGCCTATGTCCAATTCACTATGTACCAAGACTTTGATACTAGGCGCATTGGTTTCGATAGAGATGAAGGCGGGAGTACTTAGTCGAAAGGTAGGTGCTGAAAGTGGTGAAACAATAGAAGTATGGTTAAAACTGAATTTCAACTTTAAAAGGTAATTCTTTTCAACTAACCTGCTCTGTTTGTCAACATATGATTGGTTGATAATTTCTTTTCTAAATTCTTTTCTAAAAGTGCTGCCGAAATTTCAGAAGTAAATAATTTAAAATATTTACAAAATTCCCCTTCTCCTTTTATAAATATATAAAACATTTAAGTCCCATACCTTAAATAATTTTATGTACTTACTAAAACACTTAGAAAGATTCTACAAAAATTCCCATTAGTCATTTTTAATATGTTTTCTAGCATATGTTAATTTCTGACCCAAAAACAATATAAATTAGCCATAATTAATTTTAAACTAAATTAACCATTTTCTTTACTAGAAAAATTAATAATAAATCCACATTAATTTAGAAAATTATGAAATTTGAAACCCAACTCTTAAACATTATTTCCGACCTTATCTTAAAATCGCAAGGCATTTGGATGTCATCTAATAGGGTTTTCAGATTAAAACTTATCATAAAATCCATATGAAATAGTATAAATCATCAACAAACATATATATCCATTTTAAAAATAAAATACTTGGCAATATACTGCAAAAATATTCGGATCTGATCTAGAAACCAAAAACATCAAAAATATGAGATGTAACCTATTATTCGCCTTAGCTTTATGATTAAGGAGTTGAGATTTGATCTTGGATTTGATTAATCTTCTTCTTGATCTTTAGCTTTTTTTTATTCTAGCTTTGTCTAATGGTGGCCGACCTCTAATATTTGATTTTTGTTTGTGAACGTGAATAATGAACGTGAGTGAGGGTTTAGGGTATAAGAATGTTACTTATTCCTATATCGCCCTTATCAACTACCCTAACTTATTCTATTTCATTTTCCCTTAGTTCATTTGTTTAAATGGCACGGCTATCTTCTTATTACACAACCTTAATCCCGTAATCATTTACATTATTTT
This sequence comes from Allium fistulosum, assembly GCA_030737815.1. NCBI lineage: Eukaryota > Viridiplantae > Streptophyta > Magnoliopsida > Asparagales > Amaryllidaceae > Allium > Allium fistulosum. The sequence continues at coordinate 210,287,346 of CM060902.1, read as the reverse complement.
ATTTTATTTAACTAATTAAATGTTCTAAATAATGGTACCAAAAATTAGGGTCGTTACAGACTCGCCTCCTTGAAGAATTTCATCCTCGAAATTACGATAAGTTACACATACAAATCAAACATAATGGTAAAACATACCATGAAACAAATCTGGATAAGCATCTCTAATCCTGCTCTCAGTTTCCCAAGTACAGTCTCTCTTGTCGTCGCTCCTATAGAGAACTCTAAGTCCTTCCATCTCTTATTAGCATAACTCTTCTACCTAGACTGAGCTTTCTTCATTCTAGCCCGTATCAACTCAATCTTTTCTGCAGCTTCTCTAACTAAATTCGGACCAATAACCAACCTATCCCCAGTCTCTAACCAACAAATTGAAGATTTGCACGGCCTTCCATACAAAGCTTCAAAGGTGACATCCCTATACTATCCTGATAACTGTTGTTATATGAAAACTTGACTAAGTGTAGACTGTCTTTCCATGATCCTCCAAAATTTAGCACACAAGCTCGTAACTAATCTTCCAAGACTTTGTTAACACTTTCTGTTTGTCCATCGGTTTGTGGATGGTAAGGGGTACTCATTTTGAGCTTGGTACCTAAAGTATCTTGTAGTCTCTTCCAGAAATCGCTAGTGAATAAGGAATCTCTATCACTTACTGACTACTAGGAATTCCATGAAGTCTAACTATATGCTTCATGAATAACTTAGCTAAAACAGGTGCCATCCTAGTTGACTTAACTGTAATGAAATGGGCACTCTTGGTTAACTTGTCCACTACGACCTATATACTTTCATTTCCTCGATTTGATCTTGGCAACCCATCTATGAAATCCATCGAGATAGAATCAGATTTCCATACTGGAACATCTAATGGATGAAGCAATCTACTTGGTTTCTGATGTTCGGCTTTTACCTGTAGACAGTTCAGATACCGCTTCACCCATAAGCCTACATTCCTCTTCATACCTTCCTAGAAAATACATCTCTTCACATCCCGATACAACTTAGCTCCTCCCGGATGGATAGTGAACTTCGAATGATGGCATTCCGCTAGAACTTCTTTCCTAATGTTTCCTACATTCGGAACACATAACCTTCCTTTCTTTCTCAACCACCCATTTTGGTTAAGTTTGAAATCTTTCAAGTCATCGCACTCTGTTCCAACCCTTAACTTCCTGATCCGCTCAGCTAATACCGGATCCTCTCCTTGCTTAGAAGCAATCCTTTAAATTATCACTGGTCGAACTTCTAAAAATGACAACATAACAGTTTCCTTATTAGATCTAGCTTTAGAACTCCACTATACTCTACATGTCGTCAACGCTTCTAAATCTTTCCATTCAACTATCATTTCCAGCACTGCATTCTGATGTTTTCTACTTAGTGCATCTGCAACCTTGTTGCCTTTTCTTGGTGTGTACTCGATGCCAAAATCATAGGCAGCTATAAACTCCAACAACCTATGTTATCTCATATTCAACTCCTTCCGAGAGAATAAATACTTTAAAGACTTATTATCAATATATAACTCAAATCTCTCTCCTAAAAGATAATGTCTCTGCGCCTTTAACACAAAAATCACTGCAGCTAATTCCAAATCGTGAGTTGGGTACCTAACCTCATGCTGTCTAAGCTGTCGAGAAGCACAAGCAATCACTTTACCTCTTTGCATTAACATAGCTTCTAACCCAGTTCTACATGCATCTGTATATACTACTAAATCCTGATTCCCTTCTGGAACAACTAACACAAGCGCATTAGTCAATAAGTGTTTCAGCTTCTGAAATGCCTCCTCACACTTATCAGTCTAAACAAACTTTACATCCTTTCGCGTTAGCTTGGTCATTGGTGCTGCTATCTCTGAAAAATCCTTAATGAATCATCGATGGTAACCAGCTAATCCAAGAAAACTCTTTATCTCAGTAACTGTCTTGGGTCTCTTCCAATTATTCACTACCTCGATCTTAGTCGGATCTACAGAAAACCCTTTCACTGAGACTACATGACCAAGAAACTTCACTTCCTTCTTTCAAAAATGACACTTCGAAAATTTTACCTTCAGTTGATGCTGCCTCAACGTCTCAAGCACCACTCTAAGATGAACTTCATGCTCTCTTTCATCCTTAGAGTATATCAAAATACCATCTATGAAAACCAACACGAACCTATCCAAGTGCTCTCGGAAAACTCGGTTCATCAAATCTACAAAGAATGCTGATGCATTAGTTAGTTTGAACGGCATTACTAACCATTCGTGCGATCCATATTCAGTTCTAAATGCCGTCAAAAGAACACTATCCTCCGCTACTCTAAGCTGATGGAACCTTGTTGCTAAATCCAACTGGGAAAATACCTTGCCTCCACTCAACTGATCGAACAAATCATCAATTCTATGTAATGGATATCGATTCTTTATCGTCTTCTCATTCAACTTATGATAATCGATACATAATCTTAATGATCCGTCCGGTTTCTTGGTAAACACTGCGGCTGCTTCGCAAGGCGAACTACTAAATTTGGTAAAATTCTTGCCTTCCAAATCCACCAACTGCACCTTTAGCTCCTTTATCTCGGTAGGTATCATCCTGCTTAGCGGTCTACTCACTAATTCTGCTCCAGGTACTAAATCTATTTGAAATTCAATGGCTCCTTTCGATGGCAACCCTACTAAAGGTTCAAAGACATCTGCGAATTCTCTTACAACGAAAATGCAATTCAACTCATCTTCTACCTCCACAATACCCATCAAAGCATTAACCTCAAAACTAGAGTTTTTTACGGAGTGTACTATCCGATCACTACAAACAGTGTGTCTAAGCGATATTTTCCTATCATAGCAAAATATCCTAGCATCGTATTTACTTAACCAGTCCATATCCAAAATAGTTCTGAACCCTACAAAATAAAACACATGCAAACTGCAAACAAATGTATGACCTAACAAGTCAATCTCTAGGTGGTCACACTTCATCCCAAGTGTCGCATACCCTCCTATCGGATTTGCAACCCTTAAGGAAGTAACTAAGTATGAGGGTTCTAGGTTAAGCTTATCTACCAAACAGTGATATATAAAATAATGCAATGCACCGGTATCAAATAGAACGCTAGCTGACATACAATGAATCATAAGTGTACCTCCCAAGTCCCAACACAGCTTTTCCTTTCTCCTCTGCTGTTGGCTTCGAGGTAGCTGGCTCCAAGGCAAACACTTTGCCCTTTCCATCCTTGGCTGGCTCCTTGCACTGGTTCTTATAATGTCCAATTTGACCGCACTTGAAGCATCTGATATTCTTCTTCTTGATCACCTTCTTTCCATCACCCGAGCGACATTCATTTGCGAAATGCCCTTTCGTGTCACATTTATATCAAACAACCTTCACCTTTTCCTTCTTGGCAGCTCCATCCTTCTAAGCTCCCTTCTTATGGAAAAACGTTCTTTTCTGACTCTGAACTACTCAAACCTCCTTTGTCTTATTTTTTTCAAGAAAAGCAAGCATCTCTTCGTGTCTCAATGCCATCTCAACAACAACATCACATGGATCCCTAATGTGCGATAACATAGCCCTAGCAAGCTCAGGCTTCAACCCACTGATAAACTTCTCATTCCTCTTAATCATAGTATTCACCGTAGCATAACCATACCTTGCAAGCTCCTCAAACCTTGTTGCATACTCTAGCATAGTCATGTCTCTCTGCTCCAACTCAGCAAACATTCTGAGTAGAGTGGACTTAGCAATCTCTAACATAAACCTCTCCTCAAATCTCCTTTTAAACTCAGCTCATGTCATTGTCTCCTCATAAACTCCGATCGTAACACTGTTCCACTAGTACAGCGTTGCTCCTTGTAACTGTCCAGAAGCGAGCCTTCTCTTCAACTCATCATTGTGCCCTAGGTCAGCTAAAATCTCCTTGCAATGAAGCAACCAATTCTCCACTTCGATTGCATCTTCAATACCAATAAATGGCTTTCCTCCCAACCGAGTATAATCTCTACTTAGAATAGCATAGTTGTTGACCATTGGAGCTTATTGATTTCCTCCTCCAACAACTCCAGCATCAAATCCTGCTTACATCATGTTGATAAAGGATTGATACATTGCTCCCATGTCAACTTGCAGTACTCCAGCACCCACATTTCCAGCTTGTGCCTGACAAGGGTTCCTCTTAGTATTTGGTCTGGCATTTCCATTTGTTGTGGTGCTACCTCCTCCAAGGTTAACTCTTCCACTTCCAACGTCCATATCTACATTCGAGCCTTCGTAAGATACGATACAGAAGAATAGCCTAATGGAGATAAGAGAATACAAATATAGCGTATACTTATATATAGCAAATACAAGTACATTACTATAGCGTTATCCCATACCCCGACCTTTTCTCTAATTCCTTAAGAGTTTGTTTTCAAAATCATTTTAGTTTAATTTTTTTCATAAACCTATGCTTTGATACCAAGTTGTAACATCCCTTATTTGGAGGCCCGAAGATAAGTGTTATAGATGCTACAGTCATCCATAGTGTTAACTTCTAGTGACCAAATATGGTAATGTTAACGATATCCATAATATCAGAAGCACTTGAATATGAAATAAAATCATCATAGACTAAAATACTTTTCTGATTACATTTCGAAACACATTTCATATTCCAAGTTACGTAATCCCAAACGTTTCGCAGGTTCAGATCAAATATGATTATTATAAAATATGCCAAGAGCGACATATGAAGATGCCCCCTTAGATGACCAGAGTATTAAATAGTCATAACAGACTTAATACAACAGAGCGAAAATAAAACATAACAACTCCTAAATAGCTAACTTCGGCCTCCTGCTCGTCTTCGAAAGCTTTATTCATCCACCTACTAAAACCTGTAAATCTTCAACCCTCGGCCTACTCAAATCAATTTTGAGTAGCCGAGAGTTTAAGGGGAAAACATAAACTTCGAGTTAGACATAAAGCCTGGTGTGAATAATACTATACATCTCGGTTTTATGATATTAAGTGAGACCACAACGCTTAGCGGAACGGGTTTCCCCTCACTAATATCCTTTTAAAAACTTATCCTTTGCAAATCAAAGCCTGCAACCAAACTGGTTAAACCAATAATATCAATATCATGTAAGCATATAAATCAGGTAATCAATGGACTATCTGTCCGAACACTATAGTTTTGTCTGGCTAAATACTAACCCTTGGCTGACTTGGGCATACCAGACAAAATAAACAAATAGTCTAACTTTTATTAGATAATCTTCTGGACGGTTTGTCCCTAACTTACTCTCCCAGGGTCAACTGATTCTAATGGTTTTGCGTGCTCACCAATAACCTATCCTCACTATGTATATTCCTTTCTATGTGTAAAATCATTTTAGTCTTACCTGTGACAAAGCCCTACACACTGGAATTTTGGACTAAATTAGCTAGGGGCAAATATCAAATGAATAGGGCGCGAACCTATACTAGTCACATCTAGTATTCTAATATCTAAGTCATTTTACTTAGGGTCGTCTTCCCTTAAATTTTCCTTGAAAATCTTTTCTTTCAAAATGATTTAACCCTTTTTAAATCATACTTAAACAAAGAAAATATACTGCATGCTTTACTCAAATCACTTTGCTATGTTATATATACTTTACTCAAAACATTGTTGATGAAAACATTTGAAACCTTTAAATTACCCTTTCGAAACCATTGAAAGTACCCCTTTCAATACAAGTAAGCTACTTTACTTTATAACCTAGGCCGAAGGCCAAAACATACCTTTCGAAACCTTCCACTTAAAACCTTTCGAAAACATTGGGGAACCACCCATTCCAAATCTTCATTTAAATCCTTTCGAAAGCATCAAATACTTTTCTATAAACAAATCTTTCGAAAGCATTGGGTTCAAGTAAAACATGTGGAACAACCTTTCGAAACCATTCAAAACTATCACTTTCGAAACCTTTGGGTTTAACTTTCAATAGAATAAAGGGTTTTAAAACAACATTGTCGAAAGCACTCTTTCGAAAAAAAATTCCTATGTAAAAGAAGTGGATGGTGTCGAAACTTGTTCCTTCGAAAGAATTGGAGAAGCGGCTTAAGTTTTAACACAAAGAAACCCTTTCGAAAGCATTGCTTTGAATGGTAAGATATGGCAGCAATGGTTTTGATCCCTTCGGAAGCCTCTTTATAAAAAAAAAGTGCAACCTCTTTCGAAACCATTCTTTAAAACCATTTAACTAAGTCGAAAGCTATCTAAGTCGAAAGCATCCTTCTCGAAAGCAAAACACGTGCATTTCCTTCTAAAAGCAAAGTACAATTTCGACCCCTTCAGAACACCTTGTTTCGACTATATACCTTTCGCCTATGTCCAATTCGCTACGCACCAAGTCTTTGATACTACATGCATTGGTTTCGATGGAGATGAAGGCGGGAGTACTTAGTCGTAAGGTTGGTGCTGAAAGTGGTGAAACAACAGAAGTATGGTTAAAACTGAATTTTAACTTTAAAAAGTAATTATTTTCAACTAACCTGCTCTATTTGTCATCATATGATTGGTTACTAGTTTCTCTTCTAAATTATTTTCTAAAAGTGCTGCCAAAATTTCAAAAGTAAATAATCTAAAAGATTTACAAAATGCCCCTTCTCCTTTTATAAATATACAAAACATTTAAGTACCGTACCTTAATTTTATATACTTATTAAAACATTTAGGAAAATTATACAAAAATTCCCACAAATCATTTTTAATATGTTTTCTAACATATTAATTTCTGACCAAAAAATATATTTAAATAACCCGTAATTAATTTTAAACCCAATTAACCATTTTCTTCACTAGAAAATTAATAATAATTCCACATTAATTCAAAAAATTATGAAATTTAAAACCCATCTCTAAATATTATTTCTGACCTTTAAAATTAACTCACCTCCCTAAATTTTATTTTTGTATAAGTGTGGATAAGTGTGGATAATTTTCTAAATTTTATTTTTGAGATGGGTTTTAAATTTCGAAACCATTTCATAAAATTAACTCACCTCCCTGGTTCACTTATATTTCTGTATAAGTGTGGATAATTTTATTGTTAATTGTTTGTTAACTGTTTGGATGATTTACTATTTTATTAGTTGGTTTGGATATATTCCCGCCCCTAGAGTGGATGAGACCCCATTAAGTTCCCGTGTAAGAGCGGATGACCCTTTGTATACGACCCCAATTTGAAGCGGTTGATTTATATTATTTGATTATATATTTTATGTGATGCAGGGGGATAGGTTGGAGGATCCATCTGGATTCCTCACCCTGTTGAATTTACTTTTCATATACTGTGATATATGATGTATTGGATGCCATATTTGATGACATGGATGATTACCCCTATTTAGTGTTATAGTAGCACTGGGCCTTATTTTTAGTACTCTGGAGTACTATAAAAATAACGATTTTGAATTGAAATGATTTTGGAATTTTTTTAATAACTATTATCGAATTATGAAAAGGAATGAGTTTATTTTAAATAAATAAAAAGGTATGATTTTTGATGTTATAAAATTATAGTTTTGAGAAATACTTTAAATAGTGGCTTTTGATTGGTTTATAAAAAGAATTTATAAAAGTGATATTTTGTAAATAAAGAAATAGATTTATAAACGGAATTTATAATTCTATATAAAATGGATTTGTAATCGATATTTTGTAAATGGATTTATAAAGAAGATTTTCAAAATAAAAGAGATTTATAAAGAAATGAATTTATAAATAGAATTTTATAAATAAAGAGATTTTATAAAGGGTAGTTTTATAAAATAGAACAGAGATTAATAAACATAATTTTATAAATATAGAAATGATTTATATTCAAATTTGAATATGGATTCTTATAAAGGGAATACATTCACGTTTCAAAAGTTAAAATAATCTTTTAAAGGAATGTTTTGAAAGTGATATTTTCATATGGAGTTAAACAGTTTTAAAAAAGTGACTTAAAATGCACTAAGTAATAAAAACATAGATTTCAACATTTATTGTTGTAATAAACATTTTTGAGAAAAGAAAAGAAGGCATAGATCATAACGTTGTTGTTATATTTAGTGATTTCCAAAAGGAAATGTTTTATATAGTAACGGGAGTTATATAAATATAAATAGTCGAATCCCTATACTATTTTTTTGTGTTGTAGTAACAATGTTTTACGCAACATTCATTTTAACCTAATAAAGCGTGTTTTGGAAAATACGAAGCTTTCCTTAATAGATTTACAAATATACTTATTATGGATTCAAGTATATAGAGATATTTTCTAAGCGTTGAAAATAAAATGTTTGTAATATACTTATACCGTTGATATAAGTATACGAAAATCTTTCCAAATATCGAAATATTAAAATGGTTTTGAGAACATATATTTTTAAAGATATTATGAGATAAATATTTGGGAAGTGATTTAATTAATAAAAGATTAATTAAACAGGCCCAGTGACTACTTGTGTGCTAGATTGTGTTTTTAGTCATTTTTGGTTCCTTGACATAATGTGGGAACTGATTAGTTGTACACTTAGTACGAGGCCAACTGAGTAGGCTTGATTATCATTTGGTGTTAAGAATGATGATTCGAGTAGTGCGGAGTGACTATGGTACTCCAATCTACCTAGCTTCCTTCTTTACCGAAGGATAGTAAGTTGAAAATTGGAAACGTGATAAGTCCTTGAGACTTTATTTTCGTATGGGGTTGAGCGTCGCTTTTTGTTGTTGGTCCGAAGAGACCGAGATAGGATTTATCCAAAAACCACTTAGGACTAATGTATGTGTTCGAAAGTGCAGATTTGTTAAAGATGATGATTTATGAAGATGGATTACGTAGGACTGCTTGCCACTAACCCCACGATTTCATATTATATACATGGCGGAAGTAGTACTCTGTTATGAAAATCTTCGATGCAAGGACTGCTCGCTACTAATCTCGGGTTGATTCTTTACAAGATGTAGTAGGAGAGTGCCTCCGGTTTGTCCCGTTCTTGGACACTTGTATGGACGAATGTCTGACATTGGATTTCTAAGAACGACGACATTGGTTTTTACAGACATACATCTATTTGGTGGTGTAGGAGGTAAACCCTCTTGCACTGAACACCCTTCTTTAAGACGTATGAACGTGGAGGTTGTACTTTTTTGGAAATCAACCAGTGTGTTGTTGGAAACAAAAATGTGGCATTCAAAGTGGGATTTGTTCTATGAAAGGTAATATGTTACCTTAGGCCTCATACATCGGGAATGACAAAAAATAGGTAGATCCCGCAAGGCTACGCGGGTCGCTCCCATTAGAATATGGTCATCACCTTTCTAGATTGCCCTCTATATTTCCGGTATGTTGTGTATGCTTATGGCTACGGATAGGTCAGGAACGACGGGGGTGATGGGATATTCGGTACTATCTATGGTAAAGGTAGGTCGGTACTGTATTGGTAGAGGTTGGAGCCTCAGGTGCATTTTTCTAGAGATGTATTGTCGGATGGTAGTCCCTTACCTTGTCCTTGTATGGAATCCATTCTCCAAGCCTTTACAATTTTAGTTGTAAACCTATTTTAACGACCCAAAATTTCACTACTTTGATTTGCGAATATTTAATTAATTTTAGTTATTCGAATAATAGTTTTATAATCAAAATAAAACTATTTTTAATATTAAATAATGACGGTGAAATAGTTTTCAAAATTTGGTTTACAAAAATTATTTAGTTCGAAGAAAAATAAAAAATGTGATTGGAAAATGTTTTTTGATTTTTCGACTTTTCATCAGCTAAAAGTTATCGAAAATGTTGTGAACCCTTTAGTATAAATATACAAATTCAAATTTAAAAATAAGTTAGGACATGTATGTATTCATTTATATATGCATTAGATAAATATATGTATGTATGTATATACTTAAGATAATATAATATAAAATTTAGTAAAAGTAAACATCACATCAATGAAACATGTTTAAACATTAAGTACAAGAGGTTTAAATGCATGTTGGCTTTGATTTGATGGTAGGGTGGCTAGGTGTGGGCTAAATTGGGTGAGGTGGAGGAGAGGGTGTGACGTGGCATGCATGTGTGGAGGGTAGAGTACATGAGGGTAAATGGTAATTTGCTATTTCAATTTCATATAAAACTAATTTTTCACCTTTTTCTTCTCATTTTATTTTCATTTTCTACTCTCTCATCTTCCTAAAAGCTTCATGCAACCTTTTAACGGCTTCCATTCATAATTTTAAGTTTTTAAAAATCCAATTTTAAACTTTTAAAATGATTTCAAACTTGTTTAATCTCCTCCTTTTCATTTTAAAAAGTTCTCCATTTTCCTTCCACTTCATTCGGCCATAAGTTCCTCCATACTACTCCAAATCTAGATTTTTCTTTTTTCAAACTATATATAATTCCAGTGGCTACAACTTTTGTTTATATCACTTTTCCAAATTTCAAATATTTTTGGGACAAAATTGAATTTCTTTCTGACTCATTTTTGGACCCATATTATCAAGGCCGAAAACATCACTCCTTCTTTTGACCATATCTCCCTAAAAAAAATCGAATTGAGTGATTTTTTTAAATTATAGATAAAAGAAAAAACTTTTATATTTTCATTTATTTAAATTCCAAAATTAAGATGGCCCAACATTGAAGGGAAGATGACCCTTTTTTGAGTGATTTTTGTGTGGTTTTCCAAGCTTTATAAGTTCTAAAGCATTTCAAGTTTTCAAAGAGTTTTGTAAAATTTTGGTGAGTAAACTTCTTGTAACGACCCGTAATTTCACTACTTCGGAAGTGAGAGATTTCGTTCGTTTTAAATTTAAAAGGAATTTAAAATGTTATATATAATAGATAATAATGAAGAAATTATTTATTCTTATAGTTAATAATTTAAAAAGTATAAATTTGGATTTTAGAACAAATCAACAAAAGTTAAGTTTTGTTAAAAATCAATAAAGGCTTAAATAAATAGGTTTAAATATTTATTTGATAAGTTAAATCTTATTTAAAACATCTAATAAAGATAATAAAAGTATATTAATATATTTAAAAGTATGTTAATAATCGTTTTACAAAAATATCCAAATTTTGTCGCATTTTGTCAGTTTTACATTCACTGTAAAATTAGAGATTTTGATATTAATTAAATATGATTTTTAAATATAAAGAGACATGTTTTAATTTATTTAAAGAATTAAAAATTTCATTTTTAAAGTTTGGTTTACATCAATATATAGCTTAACAAAAACGTCAAATTTTGACTGTAAAATTTGTCAACAAAAACACCGTTTTCAACCAAAACAAGTTGTCTTCAAGTTGTTGCAACTTGATACATTTTCTAACATACAAATACAAGTTTACAAACTTTTAAACACTTTACATTTAGCACTAAAAGACAAAAGGAGTTTATTTTTGAAAAGTTTAAATAAATAAAAAAGTATAAAAGTTATGATTTGACAAATTTAAATTTAATTAAAGCCTTTATAAACAACATCATTACATTACTTCTTATCTAATTAATGAGATGTTACGCTTATACATAGTAAAGGAGCAAAATTTATGTTTAAACAATTACAAACCATAAGAAAGTGACACCTCTTCACCTCTTAACACACTCTTCCATAACCATCATTCCACACATTAAATGCAAATCAAATCAAAGCTAATCAAAGTTCAAAAGTAAACAAGGCTATTTATGTCATTTACCACTAAAATCTCCACTTATAAATACAACCTCAAATCCATTCATTTTCACTTCACTTTCATTCTACAAAAATTTCCAAACTCCTTCTCTACTTCTCCATTCCTCTTCCACCTCCAAGCCATTCACCTTCTACCACCTATACTCCTCCTCTAAGCCACCGAAACGCCTTCCACCCTTGGCCAAACCACCCTACACGCCTCTACACCCTTCCCATAACTCATGCCCCCTCCTACACCACAAACCCGAGCTCTCAAACCCACCTACCCCCTTCATATACCCCACGGCCGAGCTCTACCCACCAAACCCGAGCCCAATACCCCATACACCACACCTACCCAAGGCCGTACCCTCCTCCCTAAGCCACACACCTCCTAGCCGAGCCATACACCCTCCTCTCCAATAAAAAAAATAAAAGAAAAAAGAAGAGAGAAAAAGAAAAAGAAAAAGAAAAGAAAGGAAAGAAAAAGAGAAGAAAAAGAAAGCGGCGAATCCAAGACGTTTGGAAATAGCACGAGAGACGCATATCTCATGTAAAAAGATTGACAGAGTGGATATGAAGGTGAGAAATTCTCATCGCTTTTGAAATTATATTTTGGTTATGTTAAAACAATCACATTTATACCCTTATAACATATGAATGTTTATACCCATTTGATTATTAATATGGATGATTGATAGTTTGATTAGATAATTGAATTGTGATAATATATCCCGTTATGGTATTAATAGTGAATGTTGGATTTGAAATCATATGTTATGTGATTGGTTGAATGGATGTTATGTTAGTGATAATTATGGACATTGGTTATGTTCATTTTTGATTTAATAATCCCTTTGTTAATAAGACCATATTTTAGTGATATGAGATACCTGGAAAAAATAAGTCTCTTTTCAATTAGAAGTGAAATTAAAGTAAAAATAAACGAGAATTTGAAATTTGAAGTGAAACGGGTTTAAAAAGGGTAGTTATATTGAATTTGAAATTGAGATGAATAGTGAAATTGAAATTGAAATCGATTTTGGAAAATTGAATTTGAGATTAAGGTTGAATTGAAGTTTAAATTAAAATTAGATTTGAAATCTAAGTTTTAATTGAGTTTAATTTGAAGTTAGAATTGAAATTGAATTGAAATTGGAATTTAAAATTTAATATTAAAATAATAGGAATAAAATAATATTATAATATGGTAATAGTGAAAATTCATTTTAAATACTTTAAAAAGTGAAAATATTGATTTAAAATGATTTGTAATGATTTTATAAGTGATAAAATTCAATCTGAATAGATTATTTCAAATATCGGAAAATAAGTTAAAACTTTGTGCATCGTGCAATGGTAGTTCGCGATTTCGTGCCGAAAAGTTCAAATGAATGTGTAGAGTGGAATATAACTCGGAATTCTTCGAGATAAGAAAATTCCGGACTATTATATCCATATCTTCTAAACAAAGAAAGAAAATCAAAATTTCGTTGAATAGATTTTGAATTAAGCCCAAATCAATTTTCTAGAAAAATCGCGCTAGTGTAGTTAAGTGACCATAACAGAAAATCCGTTTAAATGAACGTTTTTAATTATGGAAAAATATGGAATAAATTTGATAAATCTATTTAAATGGTTTAAAAGAGATTTGGATTGGAAAATATGAATTTTCAAATATTAAAAGTTGTTTAAATCAAATAAGCTTATATAGCACTTTCCACGACACTTTTATGCTGCGAACTGTATAACTTTTTTAATATCAGTTTAAATGTAACGATTTTTCCCAGAATCAATTGTGAATGTTTTTAAAAGCAAAATTAGGCGTTTGAAAGATAATTTGGAATTTTTATAGTTAATTCCAAAATAAAAGCTAATAACTGAGTATGCGGAAACGACTAGTACATTTGTCCCTCCTATGAGATCTGGGAAGATAAAACAAGGTGTTTAACTAAGGTTAGGGATGGAGCAACCAGTGCCCTGAACTTACCTGGCCTATGTTTTCTTTTCTTAGGCGAGGGGTGGAACAGATCGAAAGGAAAGCTCGGATGCTCTAAAATAAAAAGATTCTATTAAGTTTTCCAAAATAAAAGAAGATTGGTATTATCAAATTTAAGCAATCTCCAAAATGAATAAATTACGACTTGGATTGCATAGAGATAATCTTCTTATACTTTGTATTAAAATCCAAAGAGGGAACTCGTCATATTCGTGGAATTTAAAAGGTGATTTCACCGTTATTCCGCCCATAGCACTTGTTGAATACGGAAATTAATGTTGAGTAAAATTAGAATGATTTCTATGATCCTATTTACTCAAAAATGTTTGCTAAGATTAATTTTAGGGTTTATCGTAAACGATGTCTTAAATAACATTGTTTTTGACCCGTCTAAAAGTTAAGGAATTTGGATCGAGAGTTAAGTGCGGAAATTTGAGATATTTTCCAAAGCAAAAGAATGAATTACTCAGAATTATCCTAAGTCAAAAGAAAGAGATTTCGAAATCATCCGAGAAGAATTAAAGTAAAAAGAGACTTAATAAATTCTGTATACTCATATTAACTTTTTTTATCGATGATTGGCTTCGAAGGAACCGGGGTCGAATTTTGGTGATCCCTATCCGAAAACCACTTCGAACCAATGTATACGTTCGAAAGTGAAGACATGTTGAAGATGAAGATTATTGAACACCGTGGATCTTCGTGGCGTGAGGACTACTTGTTGACATGCTCTGGGTAGCTCCCATTATAGAGTTATATACAGTAGTGGTCACCTCGTTGTGAAGATTTTTCGGATTGCAAGGACTACTCGCTACTAGTGGTAGTAGGAGAGTGCCTTCGGTTTGTCCTGTTCCTGGACAACTTGTATGGATGTTTGTCTGACGTTGCATTTCTAAAGATTACGTACATTGGTTTTTACAAACGTACATCTGTTTGGTGGCGGAGAAGGCAATTTCTCTTAGCTTAGCACCCTTCCTTGAGACGTACGAGCTCAAGGGTTGTATTTTTGTGGAAGGCAATTAGTAGTCAACGGAAATGGCAATGCGGCATTCAGAGATGTGATATATGCTATGTGAAAAGGTAATCGTTGCTTCAAGCCTCATCAAACCGGAAATGACTGAAACATGATTAGATGCGGCAAGGCTAAGTGGGTCATTCCCAATTAGGGTATGATCATCCCCTTCTAGATATATTTCTTCCCGCTTTGACGTTCAGGATGTAAATTAATGTGGTGTATGGAAAACGAGCGCTCGGTTAAAGGTCGGTAACGACCGGGGGATGATATATTCAGTACTATCTAGTTACAGAGATAGGCCGGTCTTGTGTTGGTAGAGAATCCTTTGTGATGATTCTCGGGACATGTACCCATTCGGAAGGTAGATCCTTCACCTGGTCATTTGTATGGAAATCCATTCTCCAATAAGAACCTACGGTTTTGTTTGTATTGGCGTAATGAATACCCTCGAAATGCTATATGGGTAACCATTTCGGATAAGATTAATAAGTTTATTTGCAAATATTTTCAAAGGGATGTCATTAAAAATAATATCAAATGTTTCGATATATAAAAGTGTTTTAGTTATCATAAGGTAAAACCCGTCCGTGTTTATGTGTGGGCGTGGTCTTATGAGATACTCTTTCTTTTCAAAGGATTTTATTCAAAGGCTGATATATGACACTGTCATTTATTATTGAGTTTTTCTCACGCTGGTTTATCAAGCGTGATCCAGGTATTTTTCAATACTCGGGTCAGATCCGAGTAGTTTCAGGTTAGTCGAAGACGGTTGGAGTTTCCAAAGGAGAGCTGGAGATATTCATCTACGTATGGACATATTCTATAATCCGCTGTGCTTAGTTAGTTTTAGTTTTATGTTTGTCAGCAATTGTAAGGGCAGATGTTTATAACTGTCCAAGCTGAATTTAGGTTAGACTCTAATATATGTATTTAAAAGTTTTCCACTGTAAATATATTTGTTCAATAATATATGTTATTCCATTCATGTGAGATTCTGTTTTGTCTATTTTTCTTTATTACCCTTCATGTTCCGTATTTTCGTGCAATTTGAGTTGGACATGTGTGGTTTATTGTCGATTCAAAGGTTACGGAAAAATGAGTCATGACACTTCTAATTTTTGGAAAGATGTTTCCTTTGCTTATACGATGGCATTTATATATGATGTTAATGTTTGGATCATGGTATCGTTTGGATGTATATGTATGTGATAGTTTGTGTTTAGGCATTAGACTTGAATCGATGGATTTAAGTGATGTGTTTGGTTTTAAAGTTGTGATCTTGTTTATGTGGTAGTCGTTAAAATGGTGTGTTATAAACATGTTTTTATAGTGTATGCTAGATAACATCTTATTTGTAAAAGTGATATAGAATTTCTTATGGAAACTATTAAATAGTTTAAAATCAAAAGCTTAAGTTATCAAAATTCATGTTTCTTATGTTTGAAAAAAAAAGTTAGTAAACTTTAAGGTGAAGTTTCAAAAGGAAAGACAAAAACAAGTTGAGATCACCGGTATCCATAGCGATAATCGCTGTGGATGCACTTTCGTTTAAAAATCTGATTTTTGCAAAATTTGGTTTTATATACTTAGTGTTTAAAATTGTTTCATAAACTTAACAATAATGTTTTATGAAGTTAATTAAATTTTTAATGATTAAATTTTTATTAGATAAATTTTAAATAATTAATAATTAATTAAGATTAAAGAGAGTTTATTAATTATAATATAATGATTAGTTAATAATTAATTATCTTTTAAAGATAAGATTAATTTTAATTAATTACTAATTAAGTAAGATTAATTTTTAATTAAATATAATTTAAGTATATGATTTATTTATAATAATGATTAATTAAGTATAAGGTTAATTATTTAAATAAATCAATTTTTTAATTATTTTTATTTATTAATAATAAGGCTATAATTTAAAGTAAATTATTTATTTACGGTTTAATCTATTATTTAAGTTTAATTAAAGATTATTTAATCAATTAAATGAGATTAATTCATCTTAATTATTAATGAAGGTTTAAATTATTATTTAATAATTAATAAAGTATAAATTATGGTTTAAATTATTTATATAATAGTTAATTATTATTTAATTAGTTATTAAAGTCTTAGTTATTTCTAAATTTATAATTAAAGCAAGTTAAGAATTAATTAAGATTGATGATTTATATTAGGGTTTAACATGTAAATATTTGTTTTAAAAAGGAGTTTTAAGTTTAAATTCTTTGTTTTTAAAGAATCGAATTTGTTTTAAAGGTAATTATTTTTCAAAGATGGTTTTGAACTCAAGGAATTCAAATGTTGGTACTATTAAGTAAACAAATGACTGTGAATGAGTTATGATGTGATTGTTTGTGTTTGTGTGGACATCTATTAGTAGAATAAAACCCTGTTCTGCTAAAATGTAAATGTTTTGTTTGTATGGACATCAAATAGTAGAGTAAATCCTCATTCTACTAACAATTGATTATTTGATTATGTGGACATTTGATAGCAGAATAAATCCTCATTCTGCTATAAGTTAATTGTTTAATTGTTTGGACATCTATTTAGCAGGATAAATCACCATCCTGCTATTGTGTTATTTTGACATGTATATGCTAGTTAGTTTGCATTGACATGTTATTTCTTGATTTGGATATGAAGTGTATTTACATATATGTTGACTTATGTAAATAAATTATTGAATGACTTGAAAGTGTGATTGAAATTAAATGGTAATTTAAATTAGTACCATTGGGTTTACTATGCCTCCTTTTAAATTTATAAAGTATGATTTTAAATTAACTTCAAATTTAATCAATTTTGGGGTTTAAAGTTTATAAATGATTTTCAAGTTACATAATTATTTTATAATGGTATTTGTTACAACCAGTTCTCAATTCAACCTTGTCGAAACCAAGAAGAGTAGAAGAGGATGATTTATAAAAGATGATAGCATATACAAATCCTTTCGAAGGAGTCGAAGGGATGCTACAACAAAATTTGGATGTGATATAAGCTTTCGAAGGGGTCAAAAGGAGACGAAAGCACCCTTTCGCTTTAATTGCTCCCTTTCGAAACAGATGCTTCCACTTGCATCAAGAGGCTTCAAATAAGTTGAGGAACACCTTTCAAAAGCAACAAATTACAACAACTCACATGCGCGACAAACCTTTTGAAACTATAGGTTTCGCCCTCATTCACATTCCACAGAAGGATGTTTTACTAGATCAACCCCTTCGAAAACATAAATAAGCTTTTGAACCGGACGAGAACATTCACAATTAAGAAAGAATAGCTTGCTAAGGTTCAATGTTGCAATCTCCTACACTAGAGGATGGGGTTCCGTAGCAATCAGTAAGTGTGCCATCGAAAGTTACCTTGCGCTTTAAAACCTTCAATGTCTTGACTCCTTCGAAGCTCCAAAGATCCACCAATCGATAGAGTCGAAAGCTCGTACCTTTTCTTTCTTGCAACAACACAGCAAAACAAAGTAGAGACGCACACACACCCTTTTTGATGAAGTCAAAAGCACTAAAGTCCATTCAAAAGCATTGTAGAAGGATGGCCAAATGTGAACTGCAATGAAAGTTCTCCAAGGCCACCTTTCGACTAAGTCGAAAGGACTGATTCGAAAGGTGCTAACCCACACCTATAAATAAGACCCTAGGGGTTTGGTATAGAGAAGACAAATTGATTCATTTCATTCTTGTACTTTCTTAAATTTTGTAAACCCTAATTCTAAAATTAGATTAGGGATTTGATCAATTTCTATTACTTTAGCTTAATCAAGGCAAGATTGTGGAATCTTTGGATATGAAGCTGATTTAACATTACTATAGGATTCAGTTTATGATCTGCTTATGTCGACTTGATCGAAAGGTCACCTTTAGAGGGAGTCGAAACCCTTAGCTCAACAAATATCCTTAGAGCCTTAGCTCCTAACCTCTAGTTGTTGAAAGGTCATCTTTTGAAGAAGTCAGAACCTTTCCATTTAATTCACATCCTTAGATCATTAGGACCAACCTCCGGATCACCTCAACTGTTTCAAAAGGGGGGTTTTGAAAGGATACTAAATCCACTTAACAAGTTCGAAAGGTATAATAAAATGGGATACAAGTGTTTTGACTGAGTTGGAAGGTCATATAAGAAGGATATTTGACTTAGTCAGCTGAAAAGGTACAATAAACAGAATCAGATGTTTCAACGATGTCGAAAGGTAGAACAAGGAGAAGTTTTAACTGCAACGACCTATTCGAATGGTGGTTTTAAGGGGTTCTAACTATCCCTACTTCATCAAAAAGAGGTTTCGAAGGAGACATCTATACTTTAAACTCTACTTTGAGGTGTTGACAAGTTTTCTTGTTAACATTTTTGGAACTAGAAGGAGGCTGAATCTCCGCTCTTGTTGAACTTCCAACTCCACTTTCCTCTAACCTAATCCTACTCCAAACTTACCTACTTTAGACTTTACATCATCATGTTTAGCAAAATCAAAAAGTCCTAACAAGGATCCTCAAAGCCACATCCAATTGGATTCTCCCATAGAACAGTTAATGATTCAAAACTACATGAAGAACAAATGCTGAGATTGGAGGCTTTAAGCATCACAAAGAAAAAGAAAGTTGAATCTTATAATCCAGATAAATGGAGTTTAAACCCTTTTCACATTGGCCCTACACCTATCTTTGGCTTAGGAGGAACAAACAATGAAAATGATAACTTGTTTGAGCAAATGAGAAAAACAATTCAATTCTACATCAAAGGCACAATCTTTGAAGAGGGAATGATGGCTGACTATAACGTCTTTGCTTATAAATGGCATCAAGCAACTAGTGGGACACTGCCTGCACATGAAATTCAAAGGGTTTTGAAAATAAAACTAGTTGTTGAGGATGAAGATTTAAAACCAATTAGTAAAAGATCTAGAAACCATCCTCAAAAGACAAGCTTCAAGTCGAGACTCCCTACGGAATGCAACATGACAACATTGATTGAGAATATTTATTTGCTAACCAAGGAAGAACTCAACTATTGGCCATCACAGAAGAATAAACCTAAATATGAAAGGAATCAGGGAGGATCCTACTGTCACTACCACATGATGAATGGAGATGAGACAAATCGATGTAGGGCACTGGAAGGAATGGTGATCAGTTTCTTCGGACAAGGCAAAATCAATGAATTTGTAAAGAGAACCTAGTGGAATTCAATAAAGAACCACTTTACTAAGAAAAATCTACATGGTCGGTAGTAGAATTCTCCTTGTACTTGGATATTACATTAAATGGTTAACGCCTTTGTCCACGCCAAGTTGGCCAGGTCAAAGCGCCTCCTGGAGGGAGGTTAGAGTAAGCCTTTATCTGCGCCATGCTATGGCTAGGTTAAAGCATTGACAAGTCCTTGACTGCGCCATGCTCTGGTCGGGTCAAGGCACCTCCTGGAGGGAGGACAGAGTAAGCCCTTGGTCCCTCCATGCTATGTCCTGGCCAAGGCATCGAACAAGCCCTTGATTGCGCCATGCTATGGCCAGGTCAAGGTGCCTCCTGGAGGGAGGACGGAGTAAGCCCTTGGTTCTGCAACGCTATGGCCAGGTCAAGGCATCTCCTGGAGGGAGGACGGAGTAAGCCCTTGGTTCTGCCACGCTATGGCCTAGCCAAGTCACCAAACAAGCCTTCAGTCTCGCTTGTGGATAAGCTAACCAAGCGCACCAGACAATAAGGACTAAGATGACCAAGCCCGAGAAATGGCATATCAAACAACGGACTAAGACGTCCGAGCCCGAGAAGCGGCATATCAAATAATGGACTAAGACGTCCGAGCCTGGGAAGCGGCAAATCAAATGATGACAATATACAAGGCCTAAAGGGTGACACATGTCAAGAGAGCCAAAACCCAAAGGAAGCGGTACATAACAAAGGGCTTGAATAAGAATCTACAACCTCCGACTAATTATCAAAGGAGAATTTCTGAACTTCACTTATTAATACCCGAATCTGGGTTTCGGGTCTTTCATTATTAAATTCGGAACTTCACTTGTTAATATACAAGTCAGGGTTTCAGGTCTTTACTAATAACCTATGGTCTTCATCGTACCTGAATCTGGGTTTTGGGGCTATTACTATTAATTCTTGGACTTTACTCATTAATACCTGAATCTGGGCTCTAGATTTCTATCATGGAGATTATTATTATGGATTTTTGGTTATCATCCACTAATACCCGAATCTGGGTTCGGGATCTTTTAATTTTTAAACTTCATTCGTTAATGCCCGAATCTAGGTTCCAGAGCAATTGATATTGGTATTTCTATGAATTCCTAATCTTCAATTAAGATCAAGATCTATTACCCAAATCAGGGTCACTAGACTTCTACTACAAACTTTCAAACAATAATTTCTGGACATCTATTACACCATTATTACTGACTTTCTATTAGCTATATCCAGAAGATGAATTTCTTAACTTCTATGATTGAATCCATAATTGAATTTCTGATTCTCCATCATTAGATTTTTGGTACTTTGTCAATATGGTTGAAGTTGAATTCCTGACTCTTTCTCATCATTACCAAAGATGGGTTTCAAGACATTCAACTGTATTCAATTATGGAATTACTTCTCACTTATTATCATATGTTTATATAATGATCTGTTAACCTCCGCTAATAATATGGATTAACTTCTATATAGATTTCAAGTTAACGATAAAGAATATTGTTTACTTTGTAATTTTTATGGAAATGAAATCGGTAAGGAAGATTGAATGGGCCAGCAAATAAAAAAACCACAGTCCAAGTTATCCAAAAGTGGATTCAGAAACAACAATATAAGAAAGGACTACAAATCAAGTGATGTTTACATAATTTACATAATTTACAAAATTATCTACAAGCATACAACACAAGTGTATGTTTTACAAGTCCTAACTAATCTTATTTAGATTTTCAGCAATCAAAGGATCCACAATATGCTGAATTGCTATACAAAGAATCTCTTTAAGTTTTTTTCTTTCTTCCTTATTTCGTCAACATCATCGATGGAATAAAGGTGAGCCTTTAAAGTACGGTTGAAAGCTTTATTAGCACCCTTGAGGGTTTTGTTTTGCCTTTCTAATTTTGCAATGTGCTTTCCAAGAAGATATTTATCAAGTTCAAGATTTTGAATCCTGGCTGCATACTCGTTTATGCTCTAAGAATACCTCACTTTCTGTTAGTCATCAAAATATTTCATCATTTTGAATTTGATTTTCCTGCACCATTCTCCCACTCGGAGGGTTAGTCGTAGCTGCAAATTTTTAAACAGCTAAAGATAAGGACCTTGTCGATTTCACAATAGCCGAAGCGATCAGAGAAGTTGGTAAATTGATATTTTGAATGTTATCCCCAATGATAAACTCCAAGGATTTGCATTGGGCTTGACTGTCTTTTAATTTTATTTCTAAATCACTTATATGTTGAAGAAACTTTGATATATCTTGATCGAAGTCAATCGAAGGGTTCGATTTAACTTGACGCTTTAATTGAGAAATCATTTCATCTTTGTTCTTAATGTTTGCATCGAGACTTGTAATCTGATCATTAAGATCCCTAACGATTGTCTTCTAAAGTAAAAAAAATTCTACGCCATTCTAGCGCTTTGGTGTTTCCCTACAAACGTGCGAATAGTGGGTCTTTAAGGAGGTTTCTCTTTTCAACATCTACAATCATCCTATCTCTGATGCTGGTAAAACGGGATGGAAAATCCGTCGAGAGTGATACAACAGCTAACTATGAGCCTTATTTAAATAAAAAACTAAGTCAAAACTCAAATTATCAATCTCTTTTATTACAACAATAAAGATTACAATTCAGGAAGAAATAAAACAAAATGTACAATCTCATTGTTTTAATTAAACACTTGTTTTATTACACTTAAAGTTGAGAAACAATATTTTTGGTTTTGTTCAAGGAATTAGCTGAAATAGTAAGTGTTGAATCAAAAGGGGGCATTAAATCCTTCTGGGGTAATAACCGGAGGATATTTGCTATAGTCCCATTCCCCGGCAGGAGGACTATCACGACCACATATTAATCTGGTATGGTATATTCGAATTTCCTTGAGAAGTTTTCTTTTTTTTCACCAAGAAAGTTAAAGAGAAGGCTAGGGTGTTCCATGTAAAGTCTCTGCAAGTCTCTAAGAAAGCAATATTTGGCTAATTTAGAAGATTTCAAAAGAGAAGCCTTTTCTAGATAATCTCTTCTTAGTTTAACATATTTGCTTAAATAATCTCTAGAAACAAGGTTGCCTAGGAGATATTTATTCTGTGATAACATAATAAAATCCAACTAAGTATAGAAGAAAGCTAGAACATAAAATTTAAAAATCAATGTTATTACATAATTATTAATGTTCATCTGGTTCATACAAAATTGACTTTTTGAATAACTTAGAAACAAATTTGTCCTTATAATATTTAAGTTTTTCAGGAGGAAACTCATGAGGAATCGATTTGACTCGTGGAAAATTCCAGCAAGCCCCCGGATGTGGATCAGATCCAAATTCATCCAAAAATCTTCTATGTAAACGCCTAAGGAGAACCCCACTAAAATCATCTAAGTATGAAAAATCTACAGTCGAATGTCTACAATAGGCTTTGTATAGGAAGTCTACAAGGATGTCCCTCTCTTTAACCAACATGCAAAAGAGTGTAATTAATTCACAATTCTCTTCAAATAGTTTATCAAATCGAAGGCGTGCCCTCTTCAGTCAAGGGGCAGCTTCTTGATCCTTCAAAGATGCTAACACTACTGCACTTTTGTTAAGCCTATGATACTTGTCAGAGAGGGTATTGTGTTCTTTTAACTGCTTATCTAACTCTTTATACAAGCTATTTATTTCTGCTTGTTTTCTTTTAAGTTTTATTTTATAAAGTTGGATGGATTTCCTCCTTATCTAAAATAAAAGATGCCAACTATGATTATCTTAGAAGTGAAAAACATTTAGACAAGGAATCCCATACTTGAGAAATGGGAACTAAAGTTTGATAGACCTGCTTTTTCTCTCTATTTCTTCAACATTGATGTTAGCAGTCCCTTCTTGAAGGTCAGGATGCTCAGGAGGTCCAGGCGGGCTTGCTTCACGGTCAGTCTGATCAGGGTTGACTTTCTTTGAAGTCCCGGTGATGTCATCACCATCTTTTTCGCGAACATCGGAGTGACCAATTCTGTTGCCACCTAAACCCTAGCCTCTATCTTCATCATCATCATTATCATCGTCATCATTGCCGCCTTCTTCAGCGGCAACTTCATCTTCATCACCTTCTTCGTCAGAATCATAGTCTACTTCGATAGAAGGGACTTCAAATGATCAGATTTTGGAAGCATCAATCTCTTCTCACTCAAGGACTTCAACTCCCCATTCCATTTCTTTGACCTTATTCACGAATCTACTGACTAGAGCAGGGTCGAGTAAGGGGAAGCTCAAGTCTGGGAACTTTTTAATATTGGCGACATAGGCAAGCATAAGGGCATCCTCATAGGAGTTCACAATGATGCCGTTAAGGGAAGTACTTAGAAATTATGACACCCTTTGCTTGGCTTCAGAAATAGTATTAACAGCCAACGTTAAGGAACTTTTCTTTTTCTCCAGCTTCTTCTTGAGAGAGGATTGTTTAACCACCATTAGAGCCTTCTCATCTTCGGATTCTTTCAAAGACAGATTTTCATTGGCTAAAAGTTGTTTTGCTTTTCTCTCTTCAGAAATAATAGACTCTGCTTGAGTAAGAGAGGCTCTTAATCTTTCATGTTCCTTTACAGCATTATTTTTATAAGCAGACAGGGAGATGATCTGGCTGTTCAAGGTTGAGATTTCCTCTTCAAGCCTGGATGTCACAGTAGAAGATTTTGACGTGCTTTCTTAAAGAGAGAGCCAGCGTTTTGAAATTTGAAAGGAAAAGAATGACATAAGTCAGCATTCAGTGAGAAATGATTATAAGAAGGTTAAATGATATGAAACGTACCGGAAGTGGTTGCTCTATTAGAGATCGACACTAACCTATCCGGTCAAGAATAGAAGAATGTGGGTGAATAGAAGTAAACGATGAAGAGTTCAAGATAGATTGAACTATTTTCTCGAAATCATCAGAAGGCACTAGTGATGTAGGTCTAGGAGGGTTCGACTCCTAAGAGGGAGTTGAAGTTTCCAAAACATTTTGCATTTTCTTAATGACGTGAGGAGAATCGAAAAAGACAATTTAAGACATAAGATTGTCCTTTAAGGGAGTTGTTTTGGAATGATCAATATGAGCTTAAAGAACAGGACTTTCAAAAGTTTTGCCCATTTCAACAGTCTCGCCCTCTTTTGGTGGTGGAAAAGATGGAACTTCATAAATCTTTGCTTTCTTAAAAGATGGGCCCTTATAGCCATCTCACCCAATTTTCTTTTAGCAATCATCTTTGACCTAGCAATGGATTGGGTCAAAGATGATGCACTAGATATATAGGTCGGGAGAACTAGGTCACTAACGGTCAATTCAACCTGAGGAGCAGTTGCTGAAAATTCAAAAAAGTAAAAGTCAGTAAAGCAATCGAAGAAGTAACACAGCAATAAGTGCATGTACCAAGCTTAAGCTTACCGGGATGATTCGGGCAGATGGGAGACATAGGAGAGAACTTTTTGGGGTCTCCCAAGGACGAGAAAAGTTTGCTCTAAGAAGTATGTTAGACAATGGGAGGTTGACCAAGGACTCTTTGTCCAGTGGGAAGAAGAGAATGTTTTCGAAGGTTTGATAGGGTCAACAGAGTAAGCCTATTTTCGATGCTACTTGAAGCAACAATCAACAACTTTACAATTCTCTTATCCTCCTCATTGAGATCATTAATAGTAGGATGTGACAAAGAAGCATAAATTAGCAAACAAAAGTAGTTGAATAAAGATAAAGACCATGACCAACTTACGAGGAGTAGAAAAGGCTCCATTGGTGTTTGAAAAGCATTTAATGAAGAAAAATTGCGTCTCCCAGTCTCTAAATTTATTTACCTCCTCTGAGATTAGTTTTTAAGGGGGATCAGCTCTGAAAATCTGGTTGTTAAGATTGCTAAGTTTGACTAGGTGAACAAAATAGTTGAGAACTTCAGCATTTAACGAGGGAAGGCCTGATCCCAGAGCCATAAGTTCCAAAGAGAGAAGGAATGTATAGACATTAGGAGATAACTAGATAGGAGCAATGCCTAGGTGGATCAAGAACTTAGACAAGAAATCTGGGAAGGAAAGGAAGCCACCATGCCAAATATGAATGGCAGTATAAGTGAAGTATTCTTTGGAATGATTTTGAATGGTATCCATATCGCTAGGGGGAATGGCTTCTACCCCAGTGATGCCAAAGTCGTTCAGAATGGCATCAACCTCATCTTGAGTAGATATTAGAGAATGCTTGGAAATGGCTTCAACCTTCTTTGGAGAAGATTCTATTTCTAAAGCTATGACTTTTTCAGGTTTCTTGGAGACCTTTTTCACACCCATAATCCTGTCAGTTGAAATCATTTCAGTAAAAAGTTATAGTTTGTTCTATTATTGACACCTTTCAGGGATGTTGAAAACCTATTACAATAATTCAAATATCAACAAAAATAGTAAATGCATATCCTAGTGTTAAAGTCAATTTGGGACGTGAAATTCATTGAGCTTCCAATAGTGTCGAAAGGGTAATGGAATGGAAACTCCTACAAACACCCTTCGACAATGTCGAAAGCCCAAGGAAAATTTTATTGTTAAAAGGAATAGTTAAACCTACATAACTAGTTTTAATACACACACACGCGCACTAACAACATTCCACAAGTAGGACAAATAAACCTTTCGACAATGTCAAAACCCATGAATTTTGTTTTACTCAAAGAATATGAATGTTGTCGAAACCCTATATACCCATTAAGTCGAAAGACTTGGATTCAAATAATATCAATACAAATGGAAGGGCTTTGGAAAGTTTCGACAGTGTTTGAATAGAATGATGGTCAAATCCCAGTTAACTACAATGGGTTTCGAGTAAGTCGAAAGAGGTGTAAGGTTTCGAAAGCATACAAATAACCAAACTTGATTCAATATAGTAGGTTTCGTTCAAGTCGAAAGGTTTGATTCAGTTTTCAAATTAAACAAAATACATTTTCCTCAATCCACTTTATGAAAAGAAGAGTGAATTTCTAACTCTCAACATCTCCTAAAGTAAATTAAAATTAGGCGTGAATCCAACGTCAAGTTAAATTCACTTATATATATATTAGGTTTCAAATCCTTTAAAATAAAAGTTAGGCTTTCGAAAGTTTGTATTATGTGACACATTAAGGCGACTTCTTCAAAAGGAATCAGAAGAGTGTAGAAACATACTCCTGCTTTCGAAGAAGTACATTTCTTATCAACTTCGAAGGGATTCACTTAAAGGTAAACACATGACTTCCTTTCGACCCCTTCGAAAGAGGTCAAAATTGTAAAGTAAAATAGACCACCTAACCCCCTTTCGAAAAGGTTAAAAAAGGGTTGAAAAGTCAAAATAAATTTAGCCTTCTTTTTGAAGCCACTGGAAAAGTGTCTTCTCCCTAATTCAATTTCAAAAGGTTGATAATTAAATTAATTCGAGCGCTAATTTACAATCAACAACAGCAAAAATCACCAAAATAATTTTTTTTACCACAATAAAAAAAAGCTTGAGTTCGTACGTAGTAATGGCAAATAGCCCCTAAACCTGATGAATTTGAATTCTAACTCAAAATTAAGATCATAAATCGAAAAAATAAATATATAAATGAGTCCAAGAATAATTTCATACGAATTAAAACTCAAATCATCTTATTGGACTTAGAACAGAAAGATAGATTCAAACCTAAAGAATTTGAAATCTAAATCAAGCACGGAAAATTAGTTCTAGGGGTAAAACAACAAGCACGTACCTTGAATTCGAACTTGTGTTGAAAGAAAATAAGAATTTAAAAAGTTGTAATTTTTATGGAAATGAAATCGGTAAGGAAGATTGAATGGGCCAGCAAATAAAAAAACCACAGTCCAAGTTATCCAAAAGTGGATTCAGAAACAACAATATAAGAAAGGACTACAAATCAAGTGATGTTTACATAATTTACATAATTTACAAAATTATCTACAAGCATACAACACAAGTGTATGTTTTACAAGTCCTAACTAATCTTATTTAGATTTTCAGCAATCAAAGGATCCACAATATGCTGAATTGCTATACAAAGAATCTCTTTAAGTTTTTTTCTTTCTTCCTTATTTCGTCAACATCATCGATGGAATAAAGGTGAGCCTTTAAAGTACGGTTGAAAGCTTTATTAGCACCCTTGAGGGTTTTGTTTTGCCTTTCTAATTTTGCAATGTGCTTTCCAAGAAGATATTTATCAAGTTCAAGATTTTGAATCCTGGCTGCATACTCGTTTATGCTCTAAGAATACCTCACTTTCTGTTAGTCATCAAAATATTTCATCATTTTGAATTTGATTTTCCTGCACCATTCTCCCACTCGGAGGGTTAGTCGTAGCTGCAAATTTTTAAACAGCTAAAGATAAGGACCTTGTCGATTTCACAATAGCCGAAGCGATCAGAGAAGTTGGTAAATTGATATTTTGAATGTTATCCCCAATGATAAACTCCAAGGATTTGCATTGGGCTTGACTGTCTTTTAATTTTATTTCTAAATCACTTATATGTTGAAGAAACTTTGATATATCTTGATCGAAGTCAATCGAAGGGTTCGATTTAACTTGACGCTTTAATTGAGAAATCATTTCATCTTTGTTCTTAATGTTTGCATCGAGACTTGTAATCTGATCATTAAGATCCCTAACGATTGTCTTCTAAAGTAAAAAAAATTCTACGCCATTCTAGCGCTTTGGTGTTTCCCTACAAACGTGCGAATAGTGGGTCTTTAAGGAGGTTTCTCTTTTCAACATCTACAATCATCCTATCTCTGATGCTGGTAAAACGGGATGGAAAATCCGTCGAGAGTGATACAACAGCTAACTATGAGCCTTATTTAAATAAAAAACTAAGTCAAAACTCAAATTATCAATCTCTTTTATTACAACAATAAAGATTACAATTTAGGAAGAAATAAAACAAAATGTACAATCTCATTGTTTTAATTAAACACTTGTTTTATTACACTTAAAGTTGAGAAACAATATTTTTGGTTTTGTTCAAGGAATTAGCTGAAATAGTAAGTGTTGAATCAAAAGGGGGCATTAAATCCTTCTGGGGTAATAACCGGAGGATATTTGCTATAGTCCCATTCCCCGGCAGGAGGACTATCACGACCACATATTAATCTGGTATGGTATATTCGAATTTCCTTGAGAAGTTTTCTTTTTTTTCACCAAGAAAGTTAAAGAGAAGGCTAGGGTGTTCCATGTAAAGTCTCTGCAAGTCTCTAAGAAAGCAATATTTGGCTAATTTAGAAGATTTCAAAAGAGAAGCCTTTTCTAGATAATCTCTTCTTAGTTTAACATATTTGCTTAAATAATCTCTAGAAACAAGGTTGCCTAGGAGATATTTATTCTGTGATAACATAATAAAATCCAACTAAGTATAGAAGAAAGCTAGAACATAAAATTTAAAAATCAATGTTATTACATAATTATTAATGTTCATCTGGTTCATACAAAATTGACTTTTTGAATAACTTAGAAACAAATTTGTCCTTATAATATTTAAGTTTTTCAGGAGGAAACTCATGAGGAATCGATTTGACTCGTGGAAAATTCCAGCAAGCCCCCGGATGTGGATCAGATCCAAATTCATCCAAAAATCTTCTATGTAAACGCCTAAGGAGAACCCCACTAAAATCATCTAAGTATGAAAAATCTACAGTCGAATGTCTACAATAGGCTTTGTATAGGAAGTCTACAAGGATGTCCCTCTCTTTAACCAACATGCAAAAGAGTGTAATTAATTCACAATTCTCTTCAAATAGTTTATCAAATCGAAGGCGTGCCCTCTTCAGTCAAGGGGCAGCTTCTTGATCCTTCAAAGATGCTAACACTACTGCACTTTTGTTAAGCCTATGATACTTGTCAGAGAGGGTATTGTGTTCTTTTAACTGCTTATCTAACTCTTTATACAAGCTATTTATTTCTGCTTGTTTTCTTTTAAGTTTTATTTTATAAAGTTGGATGGATTTCCTCCTTATCTAAAATAAAAGATGCCAACTATGATTATCTTAGAAGTGAAAAACATTTAGACAAGGAATCCCATACTTGAGAAATGGGAACTAAAGTTTGATAGACCTGCTTTTTCTCTCTATTTCTTCAACATTGATGTTAGCAGTCCCTTCTTGAAGGTCAGGATGCTCAGGAGGTCCAGGCGGGCTTGCTTCACGGTCAGTCTGATCAGGGTTGACTTTCTTTAAAGTCCCGGTGATGTCATCACCATCTTTTTCGCGAACATCGGAGTGACCAATTCTGTTGCCACCTAAACCCTAGCCTCTATCTTCATCATCATCATTATCATCGTCATCATTGCCGCCTTCTTCAGCGGCAACTTCATCTTCATCACCTTCTTCGTCAGAATCATAGTCTACTTCGATAGAAGGGACTTCAAATGATCAGATTTTGGAAGCATCAATCTCTTCTCACTCAAGGACTTCAACTCCCCATTCCATTTCTTTGACCTTATTCACGAATCTACTGACTAGAGCAGGGTCGAGTAAGGGGAAGCTCAAGTCTGGGAACTTTTTAATATTGGCGACATAGGCAAGCATAAGGGCATCCTCATAGGAGTTCACAATGATGCCGTTAAGGGAAGTACTTAGAAATTATGACACCCTTTGCTTGGCTTCAGAAATAGTATTAACAGCCAACGTTAAGGAACTTTTCTTTTTCTCCAGCTTCTTCTTGAGAGAGGATTGTTTAACCACCATTAGAGCCTTCTCATCTTCGGATTCTTTCAAAGACAGATTTTCATTGGCTAAAAGTTGTTTTGCTTTTCTCTCTTCAGAAATAATAGACTCTGCTTGAGTAAGAGAGGCTCTTAATCTTTCATGTTCCTTTACAGCATTATTTTTATAAGCAGACAGGGAGATGATCTGGCTGTTCAAGGTTGAGATTTCCTCTTCAAGCCTGGATGTCACAGTAGAAGATTTTGACGTGCTTTCTTAAAGAGAGAGCCAGCGTTTTGAAATTTGAAAGGAAAAGAATGACATAAGTCAGCATTCAGTGAGAAATGATTATAAGAAGGTTAAATGATATGAAACGTACCGGAAGTGGTTGCTCTATTAGAGATCGACACTAACCTATCCGGTCAAGAATAGAAGAATGTGGGTGAATAGAAGTAAACGATGAAGAGTTCAAGATAGATTGAACTATTTTCTCGAAATCATCAGAAGGCACTAGTGATGTAGGTCTAGGAGGGTTCGACTCCTAAGAGGGAGTTGAAGTTTCCAAAACATTTTGCATTTTCTTAATGACGTGAGGAGAATCGAAAAAGACAATTTAAGACATAAGATTGTCCTTTAAGGGAGTTGTTTTGGAATGATCAATATGAGCTTAAAGAACAGGACTTTCAAAAGTTTTGCCCATTTCAACAGTCTCGCCCTCTTTTGGTGGTGGAAAAGATGGAACTTCATAAATCTTTGCTTTCTTAAAAGATGGGCCCTTATAGCCATCTCACCCAATTTTCTTTTAGCAATCATCTTTGACCTAGCAATGGATTGGGTCAAAGATGATGCACTAGATATATAGGTCGGGAGAACTAGGTCACTAACGGTCAATTCAACCTGAGGAGCAGTTGCTGAAAATTCAAAAAAGTAAAAGTCAGTAAAGCAATCGAAGAAGTAACACAGCAATAAGTGCATGTACCAAGCTTAAGCTTACCGGGATGATTCGGGCAGATGGGAGACATAGGAGAGAACTTTTTGGGGTCTCCCAAGGACGAGAAAAGTTTGCTCTAAGAAGTATGTTAGACAATGGGAGGTTGACCAAGGACTCTTTGTCCAGTGGGAAGAAGAGAATGTTTTCGAAGGTTTGATAGGGTCAACAGAGTAAGCCTATTTTCGATGCTACTTGAAGCAACAATCAACAACTTTACAATTCTCTTATCCTCCTCATTGAGATCATTAATAGTAGGATGTGACAAAGAAGCATAAATTAGCAAACAAAAGTAGTTGAATAAAGATAAAGACCATGACCAACTTACGAGGAGTAGAAAAGGCTCCATTGGTGTTTGAAAAGCATTTAATGAAGAAAAATTGCGTCTCCCAGTCTCTAAATTTATTTACCTCCTCTGAGATTAGTTTTTAAGGGGGATCAGCTCTGAAAATCTGGTTGTTAAGATTGCTAAGTTTGACTAGGTGAACAAAATAGTTGAGAACTTCAGCATTTAACGAGGGAAGGCCTGATCCCAGAGCCATAAGTTCCAAAGAGAGAAGGAATGTATAGACATTAGGAGATAACTAGATAGGAGCAATGCCTAGGTGGATCAAGAACTTAGACAAGAAATCTGGGAAGGAAAGGAAGCCACCATGCCAAATATGAATGGCAGTATAAGTGAAGTATTCTTTGGAATGATTTTGAATGGTATCCATATCGCTAGGGGGAATGGCTTCTACCCCAGTGATGCCAAAGTCGTTCAGAATGGCATCAACCTCATCTTGAGTAGATATTAGAGAATGCTTGGAAATGGCTTCAACCTTCTTTGGAGAAGATTCTATTTCTAAAGCTATGACTTTTTCAGGTTTCTTGGAGACCTTTTTCACACCCATAATCCTGTCAGTTGAAATCATTTCAGTAAAAAGTTATAGTTTGTTCTATTATTGACACCTTTCAGGGATGTTGAAAACCTATTACAATAATTCAAATATCAACAAAAATAGTAAATGCATATCCTAGTGTTAAAGTCAATTTGGGACGTGAAATTCATTGAGCTTCCAATAGTGTCGAAAGGGTAATGGAATGGAAACTCCTACAAACACCCTTCGACAATGTCGAAAGCCCAAGGAAAATTTTATTGTTAAAAGGAATAGTTAAACCTACATAACTAGTTTTAATACACACACACGCGCACTAACAACATTCCACAAGTAGGACAAATAAACCTTTCGACAATGTCAAAACCCATGAATTTTGTTTTACTCAAAGAATATGAATGTTGTCGAAACCCTATATACCCATTAAGTCGAAAGACTTGGATTCAAATAATATCAATACAAATGGAAGGGCTTTGGAAAGTTTCGACAGTGTTTGAATAGAATGATGGTCAAATACCAGTTAACTACAATGGGTTTCGAGTAAGTCGAAAGAGGTGTAAGGTTTCGAAAGCATACAAATAACCAAACTTGATTCAATATAGTAGGTTTCGTTCAAGTCGAAAGGTTTGATTCAGTTTTCAAATTAAACAAAATACATTTTCCTCAATCCACTTTATGAAAAGAAGAGTGAATTTCTAACTCTCAACATCTCCTAAAGTAAATTAAAATTAGGCGTGAATCCAACGTCAAGTTAAATTCACTTATATATATATTAGGTTTCAAATCCTTTAAAATAAAAGTTAGGCTTTCGAAAGTTTGTATTATGTGACACATTAAGGCGACTTCTTCAAAAGGAATCAGAAGAGTGTAGAAACATACTCCTGCTTTCGAAGAAGTACATTTCTTATCAACTTCGAAGGGATTCACTTAAAGGTAAACACATGACTTCCTTTCGACCCCTTCGAAAGAGGTCAAAATTGTAAAGTAAAATAGACCACCTAACCCCCTTTCGAAAAGGTTAAAAAAGGGTTGAAAAGTCAAAATAAATTTAGCCTTCTTTTTGAAGCCACTGGAAAAGTGTCTTCTCCCTAATTCAATTTCAAAAGGTTGATAATTAAATTAATTCGAGCGCTAATTTACAATCAACAACAGCAAAAATCACCAAAATAATTTTTTTTACCACAATAAAAAAAAGCTTGAGTTCGTACGTAGTAATGGCAAATAGCCCCTAAACCTGATGAATTTGAATTCTAACTCAAAATTAAGATCATAAATCGAAAAAATAAATATATAAATGAGTCCAAGAATAATTTCATACGAATTAAAACTCAAATCATCTTATTGGACTTAGAACAGAAAGATAGATTCAAACCTAAAGAATTTGAAATCTAAATCAAGCACGGAAAATTAGTTCTAGGGGTAAAACAACAAGCACGTACCTTGAATTCGAACTTGTGTTGAAAGAAAATAAGAATTTAAAAAGTTGTAATTTTTGATTTTTGCTATGAGCTTTCAATGGCAGGTAGACGAAAGAGAGAAGTAGAG
This sequence comes from Allium fistulosum, assembly GCA_030737815.1. Lineage (NCBI taxonomy): Eukaryota > Viridiplantae > Streptophyta > Magnoliopsida > Asparagales > Amaryllidaceae > Allium > Allium fistulosum. The sequence continues at coordinate 210,253,385 of CM060902.1, read as the reverse complement.
AGTGCAATTTATAACAGTGGCAGATGCCAAGAAAGCCATCTGATCAAATTTAAAGGAACGGTTAAGATCTATCTTAGAATATCAAAAGGTGGGAAATTTTGTGGGTTTCGAAATGGTTGACTTGGAAATTCAAGAGCATCCCTTCGCAAGGAGGGAAAGTGTTACCACCAATTCTCGCTTCAACCTTGTCGAAACCAAGAAGAGTAGAAGAGGAGGATTTATAAGAGATGATAGCATCAATAAAGCCTTTAGAAGGAGTCGAAGGGATGCTACATCAAAAATTGGATGTGCTATAAGCTTTCGAAGGGGTCAAAAGGGGACTAAAGCACCCTTTCGCTTCTATTGCTCCCTTTTGAAACAGATGCTTCCACATGCGTGAAGATGCTTTGAATAAGTTGAGGAAGACCTTTCAAAAGCAATCAATTATAGACACTCACATGCGCGCCAAACCTTTCGAAACTAAAGGTTTCTCCCTCATTCTAGAGCAACCCCTTCGAAAGCATAAATAAGTCTTTCGAATCGAACGAGACCATTCGCAATTAAGAAAGGAGAGCTTGCTAAGGTTCAATGTTGCAATCTCCTACACTAGAGGAAAGGATTCTGCAGCAATTAGCAAGTTTGCCATCGAAAGCTACCTTTCGCTTTAAAATCTTCAACGTCTTGACTCCTTCGAAGCTTTAAAGATTCACCTATCGATAGAGCCGAAAGCTCGTACCTTTTCTTACTTGCAACAACACAGCAGCACAAAGTAAAGAAGCACACCTACCCTTTTCGATGAAATCGAAAGCGCTCAAGTCCATTGAAAAGCAATGCAAAAGGATGCCTAAATGTGAACTGCAACGAAAGATCTCCAAGGCCGCCTTTCGACTAAGTCGAAAGGACAGATTTGAAATGTGCCAACCCGCACATATAAATAAGACCCTAGGGGTCTGGTTTAGGGGAGCCGAATTGATTCACTTCATTCTTGTACTTTCTTAAATTTGTAAACCCTAGTTCTAAAATTAGATTAGGGATTTAATCAATTTGTATTACTTTAGCTTAATCAAGTCAACATTGTGGAATTTTTGGATATGAAGCTGATTTAACATTACTATTGGATTCAGTTTATGATCTACTTATGCCGACTTGATCGAAAGGTCACCTTTAGAGTGAGTTGGAACCTTTAGCTCAACCAATATCCTTAGAGCCTTAGCACCTAACTCAAGTTGTTGAAAGTCGGCTTTTGAAGAGGTCGGAACCTTTCCATTTAATTCACATCCTTAGATCATTAGGACCAACCTCCTGATCACCTCAACTATTTTGAAAGGGGGGTTTCGAAAGGATACTAAACCCACTTAACAAGTTCAATAGGAATAATAAAAAGGGATATAGGTGTTTCGACTGAGACGGAAGGTCATATAAGAGAGTTTTGACTTAGCCAGCTGAAAAGGTACAATAAACAGAATCGGATATTTCGACGGTGTCAAAAGGTTGAACAAGGAGAAGTTTTAACTGTAATGACCTATTTGAAAGGTGGTTTTAAGGGAATAATAAGGTTCTAACTATCCCTACTTAGTCAAAAATAGGTTTCGAAGGAGACATCTAGACTTTAAATTCTGCTTTGGGGTGTTGACAAATTTTCTTGTTAACAATATTTAAAATAATAATTTGTTTATAAAAAAAGGGGTATTACTAAATAAAAGGGTTTATTTAAATTGATTTTCAAAGGATGTTTTGTAAATGATATTTTGTAAATGATATTTTGTAAATGATATTTAGTAAAGGATTTTTCTTTAAGAAGTTTATAAAAAAAAGTTTTTAAAATAGAGAAATGATTTATAAACGATTTTAGAGATTTGTAAAGAGGTTTATAATTTAACTTGGAGAATTTTAAAAGTGAGTTATAAATTTGGAAAATTTATAAGTTATTTGAAATATGAAGTGAGCTTTTAAAAAGGAAAGTTTTAATAAAGCATAAGTGGGTTGTTTTTTTATAGGAAGTAATGTTTTAAATGGAATTTGTTTGGCTATTTAATATGGAATTTGAAAAGAAGGAAACTTTTATAAATTTGGTAAATACACTTATACCATTGAGATAAGTATATAAATGTTTTTCCAAGTGTAAAAGGGATGTAAGGGGTTTAGGAATAGTGTTTTTGTAAAGATCTTTTGATCGAATGTTTATAAAGTGATTTTAATTAATCAGAGATTAATTAATAATGCTTGGTGGATTCCATATGGTATTAAATCCATATTTGAATGTTTGTTTATTTGATATTTAAATAACCGACTATCAAAATCTGGAACAAAACGTAACATTGGAAATATCTAGGAGAAACATGAAAATTATATGGTACAGTTACCATCGGTGGTGCTATAATGTACGTATAAATTCATTTTGTTCTTCGAGGATAATGATAAGGAAATCCATCCACTAATGGTTAGGTGGTGATCTCCACTCTTATTTTGTTTGTTTATTTCCTAAAGAACTAGGGTTGAGTTTACCAGAAATTATTGAAAGTTGTTTCGAAGAGACCGGAATCAGATATGTTATCCGAAAACCACTTCGATCCAACTTAAGCGTTTCGAACTGAAGACATCTTGAAGAGTATGGAATTGAAGATGGAGCTTTTGAAGTGCAAGGGCTACTTGCTACTAATCCAGAGGATGATTCCAAATTGGGTGTAGTAGAGGTGGTGCCTGGATTCCTTTTGATCCCGAACGAACTTGTATGGATGAATGCTAGCATTGCGTTTCAACCTGGAGGGAAGTGTTAGCATTCCAAGATGGTTTGCTATATAAAAAGGTAATTGTAGCCTCAAGCCTTATCAACCGAAAAATCACAAAAATGGGGCATGTTGTAGGGCCAAGTGGGTCGCTCCCATTAGGGTATGGTCATCCCAAATCTAGATCGATTACTATCTACTCATGTATGCTTTGGGGCCCAAAGTGGGGCGATCATATTTGGTACTACTAGTCAAGTGGTAGGCCTGTCCTTGTGGTAGGGGTACAAGATGTTCTTGTCGGACCCTGGTGCATTTTATCTAGAGATGTACCATCGGAAGGTAGTTCCTTACCTTGTCATAGTATGGAATCCAATCTCTAATATGTACCTTTACGGTTTTGATTGTGGAACCTAGTATGCTGGAATTTAATTATTGTAACAATTTCGGCTATGATTAATAAGTATTTATACTCTAGACATTACTATAATATCACTGGATTTTAAATAGAATTTTTTTAGTTATAATAAGGTAAAAACCCGCCTGTGTCTATGTGCGGCGTGGTCTTACGAGATACCTTTGGTTTTAAAAGTGTTTTAAAAGGAATAATTCAGTTGTTTGAATTTACTCGCATGAGACCCATGTCTGACCCGGAGTTTTCTTTTCTTTTCCTAAAACTCTTGGATGTTCCACTACAACAAAACAGTCTTTTTACAACGGGCAATGTCCGTTGTAATATGGTTTTTGCAACGGGCATGTGCCCGTTGTAATAGGCCTCGTTGTAATAGATCCACCACATTTTACAACGGGCAAAGCACGTTGTAAAAACCGTTGCAGTATACCGTTTTACAACGGGTTATGACCGTTGTAATAGACTATAATACAACGGCCAAAACCCGTTGCAATAGACTAACCATATTAGTTGCATAGCTTGTTTCACAACATGCATTAACTGTTGTAAAAAGCTCATATAACAACGCACATTGCCCGTTGCAAAATAAATGCAAATTTAAAAAAAAATTACAGCAGCATCCATGCAATACATCTATACAAATTATCAACGTTAATGAAACAATATGTGATTTTGCTAACACTATACATTTGCTTTAAGATCCAACTTCAGGCAACTGATCAAACACATAAGGAACTTTCTGAAAAGATAAAAGTTTCAATGGCATCAACTTGGTGTTCTATTGATGTACTTCTAACGTATGCTAATTGTTGCATATTAGGATATGCAAAAAAACCTATTAATTATAAAGCTATAATGAGCTAAATTGCATCAAAACCTTGAACGACTTCAAAGGTACTTATCTCCCAACACATGTCACAATTTAAAAGAGAGTTATACGACATGATAGTTTTGCTTATTCAACCGGCAATCGAGAGAACCGAAGAATACGGGGATAACTGAAAACGACAGTTTTTAGCATCCTTAATATTAGCCTGATATCTTTATATCCCTACATTTCTTATTCTAGCACTTCTCACTTTGATGACATAAAGACTAAGATAAAACAAGTATAAGTTATACTGACAATATTGGAAGAAATGTTATCTTCCATAATGCAGTTATTGACAAAAACATTGAAAGTGCAATTGAAACTGTAATTCTAGAGTAACAATATTAACACTAAATATGCATCAAAAAGTAAATGACCAACAAGTTTTTTACACGATTAATATAAAATTAACTTACTGGAAGTAACCAAAATATGCGTCAATCTTAAATTCTAACATTCCACGCAACAATATCTCTGTCCCAAACACAGCCGTACCTCCCTTCCGACCCCTATACACCCACGACCATTTATCCTCGTCGCCTTCAGCACCACCAGCAGCACAAACCAATTGAGTTAAATTACAAAATCTTCCTGCATTTACAAAAACAAACATAATTTCGAATAATTTATGTGTTGCGAACATAATTTGGGAAAAATTTATTCGAAATTGCTGGAAGTAAGAATTGTCAATTTTTGTTGATAATTTATTAAGCATAAGGTAACTTGTTACCTTGTGAGAAATGGCATCAACAAAATGGTCATCTTCAGAGACTAAGGATGCAATGGCTTTAAGGAGCAACCTGCCTTGAGCTTTTGAAGGTACTCTATAAATCTGTTTAAGTGTTCCCTTTGTCATGGAATGCCATATTCGAACTCATTTCCTTCTACTGGTAGCACCCTTTTCTTCTGCTTACAACATTCACAATTAACAAATAAACAACACTGAAACAATATCACCTATAATAATAAGCACTGCGAGGAAAAATATATTATTGTCTGGTAATTTACCATAGAACCAAATGTTTGATTCAATAAATCAATTGAAGGTTTAATCAGACCATAAGACTCAAAATCTAACTGTTAAGATTCGAGTGTGCTTACACAATTATCACACACTGATGTATATGTATAAGCAATGTTACACCATTTGCTTAAATGCAAATCTAACTGCTCCTCCTTGTTCAAGATAAAAAATAACTCATAAATATATTGTACAGTAGAAGGAACAGCTGGTTGAAAACATGGAAGAAACTTGAAGAAACACGCACTTTGCATTTGATCATGTTCATGGGTCATGCTTTTCAAACACTTATTTCTTTATAATCAACATACTGTGTATAATCTGTTTAATTTAACTGCTTATGCAGAATTTATGTGCTAATTCAGCATAAGCCATGTACCAAATGCGTCTATCTTTGTCTTTCATTTTCCCTTCGCTTATTGACAAGAATATTCTTCTATTCTTTGTCATTGGAATATATTATTTTATAATTAATATTTATACGCAAATAGAAAGTTCTAAGTTTGTTTGAACCTTCTAACATTTCTACTTTAATTGATGTGAAGAAGTAATAAAATAAATAAGTTGGAAAACTTACCACAGTTCAAATACGTATAACAATGGATGAAGACGCAATATGCTGCAACTTACCACAGTTATTCCAAGGGGAAGAGCCAACAATATTTGTCCAGTCCTGATCAGTCTGAGTGATTGAAGACGCAAAATGCTGCAACTCCAGCCAAAGTTCGTCGTCAGTTATCACTGACGATTGAGCACCGTTAGTTAAACTTCTTGCTTGTCACATTAGCTTCCTTTCTGCCTCCACACGCTATTCTATCTGTTTTTGTTCACTCGTAAAGAATCCAACAGCTCATACCACTTTGTACTTATCTATATACATTATTAACCTTATCATTTTCGACCTATGATGTAAAATAAATACCAACTTATACTACCTAACTCAAAAAAATAACAAATTATACTTCAAAATTTACTACATATCAAAGAGTTAGACCTGACCAAGTAAGTGAAGAAGAGCGTAGTTAAAACAAACTTACTGAAGCATATATATATAACAAAATTATCGTATGTAAACGTATATAAACATGTTACACAGAATATAAAAAAAATACTCACAACTCACATGGGTGATTAAATCGTCGTCATTAAAAAACAAAAGAAAACAAAACAAAAAAGAACTCACATTCATACCACCAGCTCCTCCCGCATTCAATGTTCCAAGCTGTCACCGACACAAATATCTAATTACAAAGAAAGAAAGAATCAACTGCTGCTGTTGATTTTAGTTGATCTAGCATTTATTTTTAAGAGAAACGGGCTTGTTGAGCTTCTGCTGATCCATTTTAACTAAGCATTCGACGTTGATGATGAACTTAGGCTTCACTAGTTTCCCCAAAACATAAGCTCTCGATTTTACACTGAAGCTCAGCTTTAGAGGCACAGGTGGAATCGTAGTGTTTGGTTTGTGAACACTTGTTAAGTCTGCCCCTCCTCCGTATAGTGGAACTCTGCTTCCCATTACTACCACATTCACGTTTCTTTGGCTTTTTCTTGATTGATAGAATTCTTTTATCTGCAACAAATCAAACATTGTTATGGACGAATACTTCAACAAATGAAAAAAAGAACTACTTCTATCATCTTGCAAATTAAAAACAATGTCATAGCCAAACCATGCTAGCATGTGACCACTGGTGATGTACAATAACTAAATTCATCTAAACTGGGAACTGCTTTCTTGTGAAAAATAAAACAAAGTCTTGCAATTAATAGCAATTAATATTGATGTCAATCCTTGCTTAACGCTATAAGATTTTAATAAAAAGCTTTAGTGCACCATCTTGCTATTGAAAAAAATGACAACGTGAATAATGGGAAGAGAGTACTGTACAAATTAAACAGTAAAAGTTCACATTTAGTCTCAATAGATCTAAATTATTTTAAAATTATATGTTGTACTTGGAAAATGCATTGTCAATACAATGGTGTCCATGCATGATGGATGATTTAACAACAGAATGGCAAAGAGAGTTAAAACTGGATTGAACTCAAACAAGTACAATTTGGATTAATATGCAAATGTAAATCTTTTAATAAAATAGGTTGTTTATAAACAAAAGAGTAAATTAGCACCAAACCAAGTAAATATAAGGACATACCATTAGGGTATGTTGATTCAACGAACTTAGGCAAAGAGTCAACAAGCAAATCCTTCCTATCTCCATTCCCAGAATTAACATTCCCATTTAAACTATTCTCAAAATCCCATTTTCTTTGTACATTATCACTTCCATTTTCCTGCAACAAAGCTTCCATTATCCTGCACTGACCTTCACCACCACTGTTATAAATATCACCATTGTTAAGCTCAGTGGTATTTATATAATTCCGATTGTTGTTAAACTCTAACTGTTAAGATTCGAGTGTGCTTACATAATTATCACTCATTGCTCATTTTACAATTTCAACTCTAGTCCTTAAGAGCAATTTCATCAAACATCAAACAAAATAGGTAGTTCTCCATTGTAAGTTTAAAATTTTGGCCAAAAATGAATGAGGAAAAAAATCCTTAAGGTATATGCTTTTTTTCCCTCGGTTTACCATGATGCTAGTCTGGTTTTAAGGTATGTTGCATATGATCTAATATCCGAGTCACTGTCGTGAAGTTCAGATCCATAATCAGACTCCACCACTACCTCTGCATGAACAAGTAACGGCCTTTTGTACTTTGCTAGCACAGTCAATCCCTCCTGTAAAATTATCAAAATAATATATGGATTAAAGTTTGTTTTTTTTGTGTGTTTTTCCCTAAATTTCATGATTTACTACACAATCAGCTTCAACAAATTCACATAAGGGGTTACTGTTGTCTAGTGCTGACAATTTTAGATGGCTAAAAAATAAGATATGAAGGTCAACACATCATTTATTCCTGATGGACACATTAACTTCAACCAAAGCAAATAAGTCAACACTTTGAACAAATGATGTCGTCAAAGAATGATATCTTAATTCTTAGAATCTAATTATTTAGTAGCTTGCCAGCCTAATAATATTACATACAATGCACCGAAAGTTATGCTTACAGTTTTGATTGTATTAAATTCATACAAAATATACAGGGAAAAAAAGAAAGTCTTGTGTAATGTAACAGGGTACGATTGTGATACGTACATATAGTATCTGCAGAATTGCAGTAAAGGAAAATTATGAGTATTGAGATAGATTAGCAGTAATCTGGGGACCAAAATGCCATTAACCATACGTCTTTATCAAAATAATATAATGACATATTTTAGCGGTTATATAAGAATTTACTAAATTGTTTTTTATTAGCCGTTTTCAAACACCCCTGCATATACAATCCAGAGATATACCACTCGTTCTATAAGGGACATCCATCTTGAACATTTTAAATATATAATTAAGATCTCCATGTACAAATATGCCTACATCCATCACTACCTACTTTGCACGCTTTCCATTAAAAAGAGGTTCTTCAAGTATCATAAGTGAACTGTACAAGCATTTTCAGGTACCCAAAAAGCCAACACATGAAAATTAATTTATAATAACAAAGAACCAAGTTTACTAAGAAATGTAGCTAAAAGAAAACATATTACCTGATATCAACTCCTTTTGGAATCCAAGACTGCGTGAAAAGAGTATCACCTCTCTCAGTAACAAACAACTCAAAGTCCCTAAAACTCGTGTTTTTATCCGCATCTTCTCTCAGTTTTCTAATAGCCAGTTCCCTTCTGGTATCCACGTCACTCACCTCCCCCTTCGCCTTTGTCTTTTCCAACGGTGAGTTCCGAAATGGAAGTAAAAGAAACAATAAAAAACCATTAAACAGAAGAAGCATGCTTCGTATAAAGTGGACAGGGATGCCTGTCGCTACGATCGACGGTTTCAATTTGATTGGTTTTGGTTTCAATCCCAGCTCCATTTTGATTGAAATGGGTTATTGTGAAAACAGGGACTTTGGATATGTATTTCACAGAAGTAGTAATGCAGGGGTGTAACTACTGACTAAATTGAATTGCAAAACCCTAAGCTCCGCCTCCAAAATCAAACCCAATTCGCGATTTTTTTTTCTTTCTTCTGAGAATTGAATTGCAAAATGAACTGGGTATCGATTTGAACATTTCGGTTTCAATCAAGTCGAGCATAGGCAAATTGAAAAGTAAAAGCACATACCAGTACTCTAAATTGAAGAAGACGCGAGCAATCTAATTGATCGAAGAAAAGAAATCGAAGCATCAGCAACAAATTGAAGCGGCGACTCAATTCCCGAAAAACCCTAGTTTTGGAAAAGAGGACGAACGCCATTTTTCACATGCAAAGAAACGGCCGAAGGAATAAAAGAAAAGGGACAGTGTTTTAACGGGCATGCATTACAATTGGCATTTTGTGACCGTTGTAAAGTTGTCATCTATTACAACGGGCCTGAATGGACCGTTGTAATAGCCTTCTATTACAACGGGCAACCAATGCCCGTTGTAAAAAGGGCGTTATATATGGCATCTTCTACAACAGGCGCTAATGGACCGTTGTAATAGCCTTCTATTACAACGGGCAACCAATGCCCGTTGTAAAAAGGACGTTGTAATAGGGTATTTTTGTTGTAGTGTTCAAATTTTTATGGGCAGCCAAGTAGTTCAGGTTTTAACCGGATGCATCTCGGAGAAGCTTGGAGTAGGAGGCTTCATCGATAGTTAGTTATTTTATTGTTTTCCGCTGTATTATATGTATCATATATTTGATATGTAGGGACAGGCTGTTATAACTATCCAATGGTAGATTTCTATTAGTAAGACTCTAATGTATCATTTTAGAAATGACTTTGTAAAGAATTATGTTGATTAATATATGTTATTCCTTTGCATTATGAGATTTTACGATTGTTTCATTTCTTCTTATCTTCTATCTCCTTTCTTTACCCTAACAATCTGTCTTTTCGGCACTTAGTTGTTCGACACGTGAATACTGTGGATGTATTAGTGTTGACTTCTGGAGTCCGGAAAGACGGGTCGTTACAACAAGGTATTAGAGCACAAGGTTAAGCGAGAACCTTGGCTTTGGTGGGGTAACTCATTAAGAAATAAGGTAATAGGATGCCTTATGATGAGTCTGAGTGTATATATAAGAGCGTGTATTTGTTAGTGATATAAAATGTTTTATATTGTGTTGTTTGATCTGTTGAGTGGCACATGAGTTCTGATCGGCACATTTGATCAACGTTGTCAATAGGGATTCCTAAACACTTGAACAAGGCAAACTGACACAGTATTGTTTTGAAATTGGATAAATGAAATAATTTTACCTAGAAATATATTTTATATATAAAGAATGATTTTCAAAATAGTATAATATAATATAGTTAGTTGAGGTGTTGTTTGTTAAGAGATTATAATATTCTATTATTATCAATTTGGATTTTGTTAGTCATGCTTGTCCAGTTGAGCATTGACTATTTTTTATTTGTGTAGGTTGCTTCCCTTATTAAGATTTGGGGTGCGTAAATAGAAATAGGAAAAACATTGAAACAAACACCTTGTGAATTGAGTTTCATAATTTAAATATAAGGCGTTCGATGTTAATGTTAAGGTAAAATTTGATGGAATAAAAGATGTTTATTAAAAAGTTTGAATATTTTGCAATAAGTATTTGAAAAATGATTTTATAAAAGTTCACCTTATAAAATGAATTTACAAGTATGTGTCTTTTAATTAAAAAGAATTTAAGTTGAAACTTGAGGACTAAAATCCTGGTACTTTTGAAAAATGGTTTTCAAGGATTGGAAAAAAAGATAATAATAGTATTATTTGAAAGCAATTTTGGTTCAAGAATAAAATTTTGGGGATGAAAATGTTAATTAAGAAGTGTTTTCTTTGGATTGGTTAGGGAGAATGAGTCTTGATTGTTCTGTGATGATCTGGATAATCTTCTAAGTGACGATCAGATGTTTGCCTTGGCAAACGCTGTGGGGTACTTAGTAAATCATTCTCTTTATCATTGTACAATCGAAACAAGTTCAAACCCGAACGAACCCAATGCAAGTTGGTGATAAATGTTTTGTTGGAAATATGAGAAGTATTTTTTCAAAAATGGGATTTTGAAATAAAAGTAGTATTCTTAAGTTATCTAGTTCAAGTGGCTCAAAAATAACTTAAAATTGGAGAAGAGATGTGTTCGGATAGTCAACACTTCTCTTGAGTATTACCTTTCTTAGTAAAGGAGTGTATGATACTAGTTGGTAGTACCCGGTTCCTTGGTATCATTTTGGACTTACTCGGGCTATATGTAAATTTTATAAGAACTAAAATTTGATTTTATGTTATAACTTGGAAAGATATTAGTTGGTATCGGTGAATGAATTTAAAGACTTAGAAAAGTTTATAATCTATTACAACTAATTGATTTTGGAAAATTAATGGAGTTGTGGCATTTTTTCTTACCTTAGTAATTTCGCAGATGAAATTCTTTTAGGGGGGAGTATGCAACGACCCAAAATTTCAGTCATTTGAAATTGAAATATTTAATTGATTTTAAATATTGAAAAGTTAATTTTATAAGTTAGTTTGAGTTTCAAATATAATGGTTATTTGAATATTTTGAATTGTTTAAATTATTAAATCTTGAATTTATTGTAAATAAAAATGATTTCGAAAGTTGATGTAAATTCTATTTGAATAAGAATGAAGATAGTAAACTTTAAATTTGAATAAAAGGGAATAGGTAGATTTATATAATAACCGTTTTAATTAACGTGTGAAAATGGCCTTTCAAGATTTCGACGAAACCAGTGCCATTGGATCCATAATAGTGAATTGTTGTATGCCATTAAATTTCTTGGCGATCGGACGTATTGTTTGGTCGTGCGAGCTCGAAATGCATAGAAATTAAGTTGAGGAATTTAATTTAATATAATTTGATTTTGAAAGCTAACTTCTGTATATGATGGAATTCAGTCTCGATACTAGTTCTACTGTGTTTGGAATAGGGATGTTTAGTATAGAACGCCAGGCAGCACACCTCGATTGAAGTTTAGAAATTTTCAACATGAATGGTGTTTAGATATTTATTTTCTATAAAGATCCAAGCTGTAACATCCCCTATCTAGAGGTCCAAAGCAAAGCGCTGTAGATGCTGCAATCATCTACAGTATTAACTTTTGGCAACTAAATATGGTTATGTTAATCGTATCTATAATATCAGAAGCACTAGAATATGAAACAAATCACAGATTTCAAAACAAAATTTTCAATTACATTTCAAAATACATGTTCCATATTCATATTACATATTCCCAAAACGTTTCCCAGGCAATGATAAAATATACTTATTACAAAATACGCTAAGAGTGACATATGAAGATGCCTCCTTGGATGATCAGAGTCATATAGTCATAATTGACTTAATACATATGCAGTGGAAATAAATAACAAAACAAAGAACTACAACTCCTAATAGCTATCCGTTAGCCTCCTGCTCGCCTCCGTAACTTTATTCGTCATCCTACCAAAAACCTGAAAAGCCTCAAGCCTCAGCCTACTCAAATCAATTATGATCACTTGAGAGTTTAAGGGGATAAACATAAACTTTGAGTCAGACGTAAAGCCTGGTATTTGTAATACTGTACATCCTAGTTATTAATGTTAAGTGAGACCACGCCGCTTAGCGAAACGGGTTTCCCCTCACTAACATCCTTTTAAAACATATCTTTTACAAATCTGTTCCTGCAACAAAAACTGGTTAGATACGGTAAAGCATCATTATGTAAACATACATATCTGGTAATAAAAGAACTATCTGTTCAAACACTTTAGTTTTGTTTGGCTGACTATTAACCTTTGGCTGACTCGGGTCTACCAGACAAAATAGCAAAATAATCTAACATTTGTTAGACACACCTCTTCTGGACGGTCTATCCTTAACTATCTATTAAATACTTCTCTTCTAAATGGTCTGTCGCTAACTTAACATCTCCTAGGATCACCTGATCCTAATGGTTTTGCGGGCTCACCAATAACCTATCTGTATATAAACATATATTCCCTTCTGTGTGTAATCATAATTTTAGTCTTACCTGTGACAGAGCCCTACACACTGGAATTTTCGACCAAATTAGCTGGGGCCAATAGCTAATGCATAAGGCGCGACCCCATACCAGTCCCATCTGGTATTCTAATATTTGAGTCATTTTACTTAGGGATATCTTCCTATAATCTTTCTTGAAAACCTTTTTCATCTGATATTGATTTAAAACCTTTTAAACCAAACTTAAACAAGGAAAATAGTTATACTCTATGCTTTACTCAAAATTACTTTGCCATGCTATATATATATACTTTACTCAAATCTTTGTTGATGAAAAAATTTAAACATTTAAAAGAACCCCTTCTGATCCTATTAAAAGTACCCCTTTCGACCATGTAAAACCCTTTCCTTTATCTAGGCCGAAAAGCCAAAATCTTCCTTTTAGAACTATTCATATAAACCCTTTGAAACCATTGAAATTTCTTTTCCATCAAAATCTAAAACCTTAGACATCCTTCTTTAAAACCAATAAAACTTTCCTTTAAAAACCATAGGAAAAACCTTTCCTTTAAACCTTTCGAAAACGTAGGGAAACCACCCCTTCGAAACCTTATTTAAAACCTTTCAAAGGCATCAAAACCTTAAACCCTTCGATTGAATTTGAGTTCAAGTTTAAAATATGTGGAAAACATCTTTCAAAATCATTCAATACTAAACTGGTCGAAACCTTTGGGTTATTCTTTAAAAATCACTAAGGATCAAAAGCAACAGGTTGAAAGCTTACTCTTTCGAAAGCTATAACAAATAGAGAAATGATGGTGTCGAAACCACCCCTTCCGAAAACATAGGAGAAGCGGTAGGGTTTTTATAAAGCCAAACAACCCCTTCGAAAGCTCTGTTTCCAAAGGTGGAAGGCGGTAGTAAAGGCTTCGACATAGTCGGAAGCTATTATTTAAAACAAAGGCGCAACCTTAAAATCTTTCTTTAAATTAATTGACTTAGTCGAAAGCTATATAGGCGAAAGCAAGTAGGCGCACTTTTCTTTTAAAACAAAAAGGTGCTTTTACCCTTTCGAAAACCCTTAGTTTTGACTCTTACCTTCCGCCTTTGTCCAATTCACTATGTACCAAGATGTTTGTGACGACCCGCATTCGACACCCTTTGAATCTGACACCAGACCATGCGTGTCCAACCTAGAGCTCATCGATTGCATATGATCATGAGAAAGAAAAGAGAGGGTGATAAGAAATAGAGAAGAAAGAAGAAGAGAAGAGAAGAAGAAGAGAAGAGAAGAAGAAGAGAGAGAAGTGGAACCAAAACAATACAGAATCTCACATCGCAGCGGAATAACATATAATAGATCAATAATCTTTACAAAGAGAAACTGTAATATATATAAATCAATATCAGAGTACACAATAGGTAATCATCAGCTTTGACAGTTATAATAACCTATCCTCACAAATGCTAATAATTTACAACAACAACAATGCAAAGTAGCGGAAAAATAAATAGATATGTGTATACGACATGAAGATCTTCAGCTCGCCTACTGAAGATCAAAAAGCACCAAATCTGAACTTGTAAATATACTTGGTCTGACCCGAGCATTGAAAGGAAAGAACGCCAGATCAGTCTGGTAAACCAGAGTGAGAGAAACACACCTCAACTGAATTTATAAAGTTATCAAAACTTTTCCTTTATCAAAACAAAAGGTATCTCGTAAGACCACGTCGCAAATAAATACCGACAAGGTTTTACCTTACGATAACCAAAACATTTCATATCAAATTCTCTTGTATTATAATAGTGTCTATTATATAAATAATATTAAAATAGCTGAAATTGTTACATTATTAAATTCCAGTATACACCTTATAATACAAGGCTTTCTATAATAGAAAATGGCAGGCACGTATTAGATTTTGGATTTCCATACAAATGACTAGGTGAAGGAACTACCTTTCCGAGCCAAACTCGGTACACCTCTAGAGGGATGTACCTAGGGTCCAGATATTGGGCGCCTAAACCAACACAAGACCGGCCTACCCCTTCCTGGATAGTACCGAATATGTTATCACTATAACGACCCGCCACTCATTCTACAGAATGACGTATCATCAATAAGAAAGAAAGGGGTAGAAAATAGAAAAGAAGAGAAGAAAGAAGAAACAACAACAATGATCTCACAGCGGAACGAATAAATTATATTAATAACATAAAGAAACTATTACATAGTATACAACACTTATCAGAGTTTACACAACTATACAACACATGCTAGACAGTTATAAACATCTGTCTAGATATTACAACTCAAATACAACACAAGACTCTAACACAGATATCAACACAGCGGAATACTATATCTACGAACGCCGAAGCCTCCTACTCCATTGCTCCTCCAGAATTCGTCAAAGCTAAACCTGAATCCCTTGGCTACTCGTAAAAATTTGAGTACCCAAGAGTTTATAAAACAGAAATAAACACTTGGGTCAGACATGGGTCTGGTGTGAGTAACAGGTTAAACTTTCTTAACTTCAAAACCTTTAGAAAGAAAAGGTATCACGTAAGACTCCCCACAAATAAACATGGGTAAGTTTTTACCTTACGCTAACCAAAACATTTGATAGGAAATCCAGTTATATTATAATAGGGTCTAGGGTTTTCAAATAAATATGAAATAGCTGAAATTGTTACATTATTAAATTCCAGCATACTAGCCACAAAGTGGGTTATACAATCAAAACCGTAAGGGCACGTAGGAAGAATGGGTTTCCATACAATGGCAGGGCTACTGGGGTACCGCCCGTCACAGTACGTGGCCTAGATCACCGTACTGAGGAGTACGCCCGCTCCCCTGCAACACAAAGCCGGAACCATCCCTTACTGGATAATTCCGCACAAGATAACCCCGTAGTTGGCGCGACCAACCACACACTAAGCCGAATAAAAAGAAAAGGGACCTCTAGACAGGGATCTATCTTGCTCTCAGTGGGTGCTACCCACGAAGCCTTGCTGCACCTCCCCTGTTTTAGCCATTCCCGGTTGATGAGGCTTGAGGTTACGATTACCTTTAATCAGAACATATCACTTAGAATGCTCATCGTCTGCCTGACGATGTGCTGAAAGCATTCAATCCATACAAGTTCGTTCCGGGTTCGAACGAAACCGAAGGCATTATCTCGTTACACTCGTTTTGGAATCACCCTCAGAGTTAACGACAATAACCCTTGCACTCTGAATCTTCATCTTCACTTGAGATTCACGACCTATCGTAAATTTGGATCGATGTGGTATTCGGGTCTCCAGACCTGGAATTCCGGTATACGGAAACCCGATCCCGGTCTCATCGAAATCCAAAACGTATCTTTTAAGGGCCCAGTTGTTTTAAGGTTAAAACAATTCAATTCTTATCTATATACACAAAGATAGATAATTCAATAGATAATCTACATTATCATCCCAAACAGATAATTCACATTATCATTATAATTCAACCAAACATCCATATCATATATCAATCATATCTCATCAGAGATATCAAACAATGAAATACATTCAATCTCATTCATCCATCCTTAAGCAATGATTTATATCATCTAATTAATTTAAAGTGAATTAAACTAATTACTTCATTCTATAAATCCTGCTTACTTAATTATTAATTAAACCAATTAATTAATCATTACTCTAAGTACCCATCTTAATTAATCATTCCTGATTAATAATCCTTTAATTACTTTAAGTAATTAATACTTAATTAATTTCACAAATTAATTATCTTAAACCTTTCAGTAATTAATCTTTAATTACTTCATTAATTAATTAATTATACTTAATTATCTTAATCCTTAATTAATTACAATTAATTAATTACTTTAATCACTTATTATTTATTAATTAATCTTAATTAATAAATTCTTAATTACATCATTAATTTTATTAATTAATGATCCTTAATTACTCTTAATTAATTATCTTATTTAAATTAATTACATTTAATAATTAATTCTTAATTAAACCACATTTATTAATCACCTTTGATTAATCACATTTAGTAATTAACTACCCTTAATTACTCTTCCATAAATTAATTACTCATTAATTAATTATCTTTTAATTAATCCCTTGATTAATTATTCAAAAGTAATTAAACTCAAATTACTTTCATTATTAAAATCATCTTTAGTTAATTATATCCATTAATTAACTTTAATTACTTTCCTAAGTAATTATACTTCACTAATTACATTTAAGTAATTATACTTATCACATAACCAAGTGATTATCTTAAATTAATTAATTTAACTTATCAAATTATTTCATTAAGTACCTTAAGTAATTAATTACCTTAATTACTTCTATTAAGTAAT
This sequence comes from Allium fistulosum, assembly GCA_030737815.1. Taxonomy (NCBI): domain Eukaryota; kingdom Viridiplantae; phylum Streptophyta; class Magnoliopsida; order Asparagales; family Amaryllidaceae; genus Allium; species Allium fistulosum. The sequence goes on along the minus strand of CM060902.1, from coordinate 210,235,960 downwards.
TATACTTAACCCATTTTCATATTAACTAATTAATCTAATTGATTATCAAATTTAATCATGTTAATTAATTATCTAATAATCCCTAATTAATGATCTCTCATTAATTATTAACAATTCTTTAATTACTTCCTAAGTAATTAATCTTTAATCAATTATTTATTAACTACAACTTAGTAAATTCTTAATTACCAATTAATTAATTTCTAATTACTTAATTAATTCCTTAATTAATCTTTCATCACTTAATTAATTAATTTCTAATCATTTATTAAAAATCTATATTTATCTAAATAAATGATTAATCCCAAATTAATTAACCTTAATTAATTAACTTATAATCTTAATTATTTAATTAATTAACACTAAACCATTAATTAATCAAATTATTAAATTATACTTTAATTATCTTATTAATTTAATGACTCCTATATCATTAAACCTTAATTACTTTCTAAATTAAAGTATTAACCTTTAACTACTTTAATTATTATTAACAAAGACTTTAAAACATTTTACTTTAAAATCTTTCTTTTAATTCATTTTAAATTAAAGATTTAAAATAAATTACAATTTAACTTTAACCAATTTTGAATCAAATTTACAAAATCTTCTTAAATTCAAATGTTAAGAAACACTTAACATTTATAAAAGAAATTTATAAGATTTTTGAACGCATTCATTTATTCAAACCCTTTTTAAAAATATACTTTAAATATTTTTAACATTAGAAATTTAATAAACTAATTTCAACTAGATACAAATCTAAATTTGAATCCATACTTTTTAAAAAATTTGATTTAAAACTTTGTTTTAAATCCTGCTTAACATTTTAAACTTTATTTTTAAATTTTTTTAAAAATATTGTCAGGTTTTAACTGTAACCCAAAAATCAACCCGAGCTAAATATCAAAATACCCAAGTAAAAACCCAATTTTCCCGAGTACTCCTTCGAGTTTCCCCTTCCTTTTCTATTTTTTTTTTACTTTGTTATGTTTAAAATTTTTAAACACAGTTATAAACCCACGAGTCTTCCCTTCGAATTCCCGAGAACATCTTCGAGTCTCACGTGCAACAAAACGAGATCGACTCGAGCAATACTGTCTTCTTCCCAAACCAAACAACCAATGCCTGATACAAACGTGCACGTGCACAGACGAGTCGATCGTCTCCGATCATCTCTGCCAACGCCGGCATCTCGATCGTGACTGCCACTCACGATTCCGATCACCAAATCATCGTTCATCTCCAAAAATCGAATTCGAGCGTTCATCATCCTGGAACAAGAATTCTCGAATCACCACAAAGCCTGGAAATTCCTCGAATCCACCTTGCCGACCACCGGAGCACTTGACCTTCCAGCCACGCCTTCGCCAGTCTTCCTACTACCAGTTCCCAGAGTCTGGTGGAACTCGGTCCCCCAGAGACATCGTGATGACCACTTTTCCGACCACAACAAAACTAGGTCTACAGACTTAAATCTATCACTGTCACCACCACAACACCATGATCACCATCCTGGCAATTTTCCCGAACTCTATGATCGTTCTACTACCCCCAGAGAAGATCACGACCTTCCAGATTTCATCGATCGCCAGAATTTCATCATTTCCCCATTTCCGTTCAAACTAGCATATCTTACCATTTATAAATCTAAAAATTTTGATTTCTCTTCTAAAAATCATTATTTGGTTTAAAGATTCAATTTAAAATCCTAGAATGCTAAATTATCATCTTTGAATTTTATTCATAACTTAAACTTCGCTGTTCCTTTTTATTTACAGAGTAGTTTTCTTTTTATTTTACTTACTAAAATTCTAAACTGTAATCCATGATTTAAACAAACAAATATAGTTTGAATTCTAAGTCCTATCAGAGATTATATCAAGAGGAATTAAATTCGATCATGATTTTTAACTTCTAAAAGAAGAACAGATAAAAACATGTTCAATAGCAAGCATGCATCTAATACATCCAAATATATATATACATATATATACATCAGCATACACACATATATACATCAAGAAAATCTGCTTATATAAAATCACACAGACATATTATTTCCAGAAATTTAACATGCAACCAGATTTCCCTATATTTAAGTTTAAGAAGGAAGTTACTCACTTGATAAATAACAGAGAACTGAGGAAATATATATATTCAGCCATTTCACATATATCAACATCCATTCTTATATGCAAACATAATTTACTTCAAACATTCATCATATGCAGTAAAACTTATAACCATATTTAAGTTTTCAAAAGTGTTACTCACCTGAAACAAAGAAGATGAACAGAGCACATTTTGAAAAGTTTTTGACAGAGAAAACTTGATTTTGCTAGTTTGCTTTGAAACTGGAATCCTTTCTGCTTTAAAACTTTAGTGCTTGATTTGGTTTGAAAACTGGAATGCTTTTTCTTATTTTGGAACTGAGTTGCTTGCTTTAAAACTTTAAAACCGTATGCCCCCAGATTGAAGAAAATATAATGCACAGGCTTGCATGCTTGAAATAGTTACAGGTTTGCTTTAGAACATATTTTGAAAATGTTACAGGGATTTCAAATGGATTTCTGGATTTGAGGAGTTTTGGATTACTGATCTGATTTGTTTTCAGATTTGTTTTTAGAGAAAAAGAGGTTTGAGTTTTCTTTTGTTTTGAAAAGGAAGATAGAAAGGATGAAGTAAAGGGATGCAATATGTATATATAAGTGTAAATTTATGATAAATAAAAATAAAAGAAAAAGAAAATAAAAATAAGCCACTTGTCATTAGCATTGATTACATACATTACACTTGTTAAAATGAAGCCTTTAGATATGAACACTTGTCTTTTAAATAATTTATCTTATTTTTTATTTATTTTAAAAATAAATAAAAAGCCTTTTACTTATTTAATAAATACTTATCTATATATATATATTACTTTTTAAAGAAAGAAAACTAAATTTATTTATAACTAAAAGTTTATACAATTTTCTAAAATCCAAAACAATTTAAATATTTATTCTTTTGAATTTTAAAACTTAATTTCAATTTAAAGAGTCAAGTTATATATATATATATATACATATACATATACATATACAATCACTTATCCAATTTAAAATAACAATTCCATAGTCTTTAAAATCCATTCATATGTATAAAAATAATACATTATACTTATTATTTGAAAATAACATATTTGATAATTTAAATAATTTATATAAGAGATTATATTACCAAGTAATATTTTAAAAAGAATAAAACAAACCTTTTTGTTAACTCTTATTTATATTTTAAACTCAAGTTAAAATATCTCTTAAACAATTTAAACATTTACCTAAAGTATTTTAAAACTATATTATTTATGTAAATAACTTTGAAAAGTCCATATTAAATTAAATCCAAATTTTATTATCCAAGGTTATCAAATATCAATTTAATTACTTAACAGATTATTAAATTGATATTGCTCAAATTTCCGGGATATCACATTCCTTCCCCCTTAAAATAATTTCGTCCCCGAAATTTAAACAAAGGTAATTTAATAATCTTATTAAAGATTTTAATTTTTAAACACAAGCATATACTATCAATCATATGCTAACAACCATAACAACCAATTCACACAATCAAAACAAATCTAACTATCCAGAAAAATTCTGGATAGAACTTCCTCGAGTTTACCCGGTATAAATATCGGGATACTCGCTTTATAGAATCCAAACAATCAATACTACTAAGCTATAGAGCTCCTACTCATCTAGATCTACAGAACTAAACAGAATGTCAGACTACAGACGAGTCTGACTCAACAACCAAAACCTCCAGAACTGCTGGTTTCAAAACCAGAGATAGATCAAACACGTACTCCCTCAGAGATACGTAAAACACAATGAATCCCAGTCATCCAAATTGACCATTCAACCTTGAAGACCAAACACTTATCCAAATCAGAACATAGAAGAGACCCAAAATACCTCCGTCTCTTATCCACAAAATTCTTCTGACGATCCTGGGCTGCCTACAACCTTCCTGATCAGCTCATCCTTCGCTGATGCTTCTAAAAACAAACTAGACCAAAAACAACCCAACACAATGATCTCCTCAAGATCAACCAAGACCAAGAACACCAACTCTACTTCACAATTATCAGTAGATTCCAAACTTACTTCTCTTATCCAGAGATGCACTCCCAAACTGCTTCCGTTGCACCACTCTGATCTGGAATAGAATAAAAATGCTGAGGAATATCACATGCACAAACTGGACAACACATCCCAGATATATGGTTCAATAGGTCCATAAAAGAAAACTCAGAAGTTCCATCAAATCCCGGGCTGCTTCACCAAACTCTATCTCTAGGAACCATCTTACAACTAAACTGAACCATCGGTACCACTCCCGGAAACCTAGTTGATAAGAAACTCAATCTCCATATGCTAAAGCAACCCTCTGACTTTCCCGAAGACATCCGGAAAATCTATGATAGCACAAAAGAACACTCAGCTATCGCAAGTCACTTTTGCGATCAATCCAGCCTAATATCCAAAGAAAATGTTCTCTCTTTACCAATCAGAACAGCTTACGCTTATCTAGCCAATCCATCGAAGAAATGGATCCACTCTGCTGCTTCTGAACTCCTTCTCAAGAAAACTGCTTAGCCAGAAAACTTCCTGCAAACACACAGAACATCCCGAGCTGTACTGCTGCCACAGATGCTAAAAATTTCCTTATCCAAAGCTCTTCGAGAAACTCGGACCTCAAACCAAACACAAACATCCTGCTGAACTCAGCCACAACATCGAAGCAGATATACTTCCTTAAACTTGTTCCAAAGAAAACATCTTCGGGAACATCCATAGTCACTGCATTTCCTCACGCAGCTACTACTCCCTGAGGTCGCATAGCTACCATCACTTGCTTCTACACATCCGACAGATCCAAACCCTACTCATCCAACTCCAAAGATAAACTCCGAACCTTAACAAGTTTCCGTCAGATTGGTGAAATCCTTACACCATAACAAAGCTTACTCGAGACGGTATTAGGTCTACAGTCTCGTCAGATATACTTCCAACCTCAATACTCAAACTCCAACCATTGGTAGTCGTCGTGTTACACACACCACTACCTATCTACCTTTATAACTTATATTGGAAAACCCGAACAGGTAACCCAACAAATAGGTAGAAATAAATAAATATATATTTTTAAAATGATACTTTTTATATAGAAATTATTTCATCTACCTCTTTAAAACAATATTGTGTCCGTTGGCCTGGTTCAAGTGTTTAGAGATCCCTATCAATAACGTTAGCTACTCGTATTGACCAGAATCCATATACCACTCAACCGATCAATTAACACAATATAAAACCATTTTTATATAACTAACAATTACGCGCTCTCAAGATAGACACCACTTCAGAGCCTAGGTATTCACTCAACCTAATGCTCTGATACCACTGTAACGACCCGCCACTCATTCTACAGAATGACGTATCATCAATAAGAAAGAAAGGGGTAGAAAATAGAAAAGAAGAGAAGAAAGAAGAAACAACAACAACGATCTCACAGCGGAACGAATAAATTATATTAATAACATAAAGAAACTATTACATAGTATACAACACTTATCAGAGTTTACACAACTATACAACACATGCTAGACAGTTATAAACATCTGTCTAGATATTACAACTCAAATACAATACAGGACTCTAACACAGATATCAACACAGCGGAATACTATATCTACGAACGCCGAAGCCTCCTGCTCCATTGTTCCTCCACAATTCGTCAAAGCTAAACCTGAATCCCTTGGCTACTCGTAAAAATTTGAGTACCCAAGAGTTTATAAAACAGAAATAAACACTTGGGTCAGACATGGGTCTGGTGTGAGAAACAGGTTAAACTTGCTTAACTTCAAAACCTTTAGAAAGAAAAGGTATCACGTAAGACTCCCCACAAATAAACATGGGTAAGTTTTTACCTTACGCTAACCAAAACATTTGATAGGAAATCCAGTTATATTATAATAGGGTCTAGGGTTTTCAAATAAATATGAAATAGCTGAAATTGTTACATTATTAAATTCCAGCATACTAGCCACAAAGTGGGTTATACAATCAAAACCGTAAGGGCACGTAGGAAGAATGGGTTTCCATACAATGGCAGGGCTACTGGGGTACCGCCCGTCACAGTACGTGGCCTAGATCACCGTACCGAGGAGTACGCCCGCTCCCCTGCAACACAAAGCTGGAACCATCCCTTACTGGATAATTCCGAACAAGATAACCCCGTAGTTGGCGCGACCAACCACACACTAAGCCGAATAAAAAGAAAAGGGACCTCTAGACAGGGATCTATCTTGCTCTCAGTGGGTGCTACCCACGAAGCCTTGCTGCACCTCCCCTGTTTTAGCCATTCCCGGTTGATGAGGCTTGAGGTTACGATTACCTTTAATCAGAACATATCACTTAGAATGCTCATCGTCCGCCTGACGATGTGCTGAAAGCATTCAATCCATACAAGTTCGTTCCGGGTTCGAACGAAACCGAAGGCATTATCTCGTTACACTCGTTTTGGAATCACCCTCAGAGTTAACGACAATAACCCTTGCACTCTGAATCTTCATCTTCACTTGAGATTCACGACCTATCGTAAATTTGGATCGATGTGGTATTCGGGTCTCCAGACCTGGAATTCCGGTATACGGAAACCCGATCCCGGTCTCATCGAAATCCAAAACGTATCTTTTAAGGGCCCAGTTGTTTTAAGGTTAAAACAATTCAATTCTTATCTATATACACAAAGATAGATAATTCAATAGATAATCTACATTATCATCCCAAACAGATAATTCACATTATCATTATAATTCAACCAAACATCCATATCATATATCAATCATATCTCATCAGAGATATCAAACAATGAAATACATTCAATCTCATTCATCCATCCTTAAGCAATGATTTATATCATCTAATTAATTTAAAGTGAATTAAACTAATTACTTCATTCTATAAATCCTGCTTACTTAATTATTAATTAAACCAATTAATTAATCATTACTCTAAGTACCCATCTTAATTAATCATTCCTGATTAATAATCCTTTAATTACTTTAAGTAATTAATACTTAATTAATTTCACAAATTAATTATCTTAAACCTTTCAGTAATTAATCTTTAATTACTTCATTAATTAATTAATTATACTTAATTATCTTAATCCTTAATTAATTACAATTAATTAATTACTTTAATCACTTATTATTTATTAATTAATCTTAATTAATCAATTCTTAATTACATCATTAATTTTATTAATTAATGATCCTTAATTACTCTTAATTAATTATCTTATTTAAATTAATTACATCTAATAATTAATTCTTAATTAAACCACATTTATTAATCACCTTTGATTAATCACATTTAGTAATTAACTACCCTTAATTACTCTTCCATAAATTAATTACTCATTAATTAATTATCTTTTAATTAATCCCTTGATTAATTATTCAAAAGTAATTAAACTCAAATTACTTTCATTATTAAAATCATCTTTAGTTAATTATATCCATTAATTAACTTTAATTACTTTCCTAAGTAATTATACTTCACTAATTACATTTAAGTAATTATACTTATCACATAACCAAGTGATTATCTTAAATTAATTAATTTAACTTATCAAATTATTTCATTAAGTACCTTAAGTAATTAATTACCTTAATTACTTCTATTAAGTAATTATACTTAACCCATTTTCATATTAACTAATTAATCTAATTGATTATCAAATTTAATCATGTTAATTAATTATCTAATAATCCCTAATTAATGATCTCTCATTAATTATTAACAATTCTTTAATTACTTCCTAAGTAATTAATCTTTAATCAATTATTTATTAACTACAACTTAATAAATTCTTAATTACCAATTAATTAATTTCTAATTACTTAATTAATTCCTTAATTAATCTTTCATCACTTAATTAATTAATTTCTAATCATTTATTAAAAATCTATATTTATCTAAATAAATGATTAATCCCAAATTAATTAACCTTAATTAATTAACTTATAATCTTAATTATTTAATTAATTAACACTAAACCATTAATTAATCAAATTATTAAATTATACTTTAATTATCTTATTAATTTAATGACTCCTATATCATTAAACCTTAATTACTTGCTAAATTAAAGTATTAACCTTTAACTACTTTAATTATTATTAACAAAGACTTTAAAACATTTTACTTTAAAATCTTTCTTTTAATTCATTTTAAATTAAAGATTTAAAATAAATTACAATTTAACTTTAACCAATTTTGAATCAAATTTACAAAATCTTCTTAAATTCAAATGTTAAGAAACACTTAACATTTATAAAAGAAATTTATAAGATTTTTGAACACATTCATTTATTCAAACCCTTTTTAAAAATATACTTTAAATATTTTTAACATTAGAAATTTAATAAACTAATTTCAACTAGATACAAATCTAAATTTGAATCCATACTTTTTAAAAAATTTGATTTAAAACTTTGTTTTAAATCCTACTTAACATTTTAAACTTTATTTTTAAATTTTTTAAAAATATTGTCAGGTTTTAACTGTAACCCAAAAATCAACCCGAGCTAAATATCAAAATACCCGAGTAAAAACCCAATTTTCCCGAGTACTCCTTCGAGTTTCCCCTTCCTTTTCTATTTTTTTTTTTACTTTGTTATGTTTAAAATTTTTAAACACAGTTATAAACCCACGAGTCTTCCCTTCGAATTCCCGAGAACATCTTCGAGTCTCACGTGCAACAAAACGAGATCGACTCGAGCAATACTGTCTTCTTCCCAAACCAAACAACCAATGCCTGATACAAACGTGCACGTGCACAGACAAGTCGATCGTCTCCGATCATCTCTGCCAACGCCGGCATCTCGATCATGACTGCCACTCACGATTCCGATCACCAGATCATCGTTCATCTCCAAAAATCGAATTCGAGCGTTCATCATCCTGGAACAAGAATTCTCGAATCACCACAAAGCCTGGAAATTCCTCGAATCCACCTTGCCGACCACCGGAGCACTTGACCTTCCAGCCATGCCTTCGCCAGTCTTCCTACTACCAGTTCCCAGAGTCTGGTGGAACTCGGTCCCCCAGAGACATCGTGATGACCACTTTTCCGACCACAACAAAACTAGGTCTACAGACTTAAATCTATCACTATCACCACCACAACACCATGATCACCATCCTGGCAATTTTCCCGAACTCTATGATCGTTCTACTACCCCCAGAGAAGATCACGACCTTCCAGATTTCATCGATCGCCAGAATTTCATCATTTCCCCATTTCCGTTCAAACTAGCATATCTTACCATTTATAAATCTAAAAATTTTGATTTCTCTTCTAAAAATCATTATTTGGTTTAAAGATTCAATTTAAAATCCTGGAATGCTAAATTATCATCTTTGAATTTTATTCATAACTTAAACTTCGCTGTTCCTTTTTATTTACAGAGTAGTTTTCTTTTTATTTTACTTACTAAAATTCTAAACTGTAATCCATGATTTAAACAAACAAATATAGTTTGAATTCTAAGTCCTATCAGAGATTATATCAAGAGGAATTAAATTCGATCATGATTTTTAACTTCTAAAAGAAGAACAGATAAAAACATGTTCAATAGCAAGCATGCATCTAATACATCCAAATATATATATACATATATATACATCAGCATACACACATATATACATCAAGAAAATCTGCTTATATAAAATCACACAGACATATTATTTCCAGAAATTTAACATGCAACCAGATTTCCCTATATTTAAGTTTAAGAAGGAAGTTACTCACTTGATAAATAACAGAGAACTGAGGAAATATATATATTCAGCCATTTCACATATATCAACATCCATTCTTATATGCAAACATAATTTACTTCAAACATTCATCATATGCAGTAAAACTTATAACCATATTTAAGTTTTCAAAAGTGTTACTCACCTGAAACAAAGAAGATGAACAGAGCACATTTTGAAAAGTTTTTGACAGAGAAAACTTGATTTTGCTAGTTTGCTTTGAAACTGGAATCCTTTCTGCTTTAAAACTTTAGTGCTTGATTTGGTTTGAAAACTGGAATGCTTTTTCTTATTTTGGAACTGAGTTGCTTGCTTTAAAACCTTAAAACTGTATGCCCCCAGATTGAAGAAAATATAATGCACAGGCTTGCATGCTTGAAATAGTTACAGGTTTGCTTTAGAACATATTTTGAAAATGTTACAGGGATTTCAAATGGATTTCTGGATTTGAGGAGTTTTGGATTACTGATCTGATTTGTTTTCAGATTTGTTTTTAGAGAAAAAGAGGTTTGAGTTTTCTTTTGTTTTGAAAAGGAAGATAGAAAGGATGAAGTAAAGGGATGCAATATGTATATATAAGTGTAAATTTATGATAAATAAAAATAAAAGAAAAAGAAAATAAAAATAAGCCACTTGTCATTAGCATTGATTACATACATTACACTTGTTAAAATGAAGCCTTTAGATATGAACACTTGTCTTTTAAATAATTTATCTTATTTTTTATTTATTTTAAAAATAAATAAAAAGCCTTTTACTTATTTAATAAATACTTATCTATATATATATATATTACTTTTTAAAGAAAGAAAACTAAATTTATTTATAACTAAAAGTTTATACAATTTTCTAAAATCCAAAACAATTTAAATATTTATTCTTTTGAATTTTAAAACTTAATTTCAATTTAAAGAGTCAAGTTATATATATATATATACATATACATATACATATACAATCACTTATCCAATTTAAAATAACAATTCCATAGTCTTTAAAATCCATTCATATGTATAAAAATAATACATTATACTTATTATTTGAAAATAACATATTTGATAATTTAAATAATTTATATAAGAGATTATATTACCAAGTAATATTTTAAAAAGAATAAAACAAACCTTTTTGTTAACTCTTATTTATATTTTAAACTCAAGTTAAAATATCTCTTAAACAATTTAAACATTTACCTAAAGTATTTTAAAACTATATTATTTATGTAAATAACTTTGAAAAGTCCATATTAAATTAAATCCAAATTTTATTATCCAAGGTTATCAAATATCAATTTAATTACTTAACAGATTATTAAATTGATATTGCTCAAATTTCCGGGATATCACATTCCTTCCCCCTTAAAATAATTTCGTCCCCGAAATTTAAACAAAGGTAATTTAATAATCTTATTAAAGATTTTAATTTTTAAACACAAGCATATACTATCAATCATATGCTAACAACCATAACAACCAATTCACACAATCAAAACAAATCTAACTATCCAGAAAAATTCTGGATAGAACTTCCTCGAGTTTACCCGGTATAAATATCGGGATACTCGCTTTATAAAATCCAAACAATCAATACTACTAATCTATAGAGCTCCTACTCATCTAGATCTACAGAACTAAACAGAATGTCAGACTACAGACGAGTCTGACTAAACAACCAAAACCTCCAGAACTGCTGGTTTCAAAACCAGAGATAGATCAAACACGTACTCCCTCAGAGATACGTAAAACACAATGAATCCCAGTCATCCAAACTGACCATTCAACCTTGAAGACCAAACACTTATCCAAATCAGAACATAGAAGAGACCCAAAATACCTCCGTCTCTTATCCACAAAATTCTTCTGACGATCCTGGGCTGCCTACAACCTTCCTGATCAGCTCATCCTTCGCTGATGCTTCTAAAAACAAACTAGACCAAAAACAACCCAACACAATGATCTCCTCAAGATCAACCAAGACCAAGAACACCAACTCTACTTCACAATTATCAGTAGATTCCAAACTTACTTCTCTTATCCAGAGATGCACTCCCAAACTGCTTCCGTTGCACCACTCTGATCTGGAATAGAATAAAAATGCTGAGGAATATCACATGCACAAACTGGACAACACATCCCAGATATATGGTTCAATAGGTCCATAAAAGAAAACTCAGAAGTTCCATCAAATCCCGGGCTGCTTCACCAAACTCTATCTCTAGGAACCATCTTACAACTAAACTGAACCATCGGTACCACTCCCGGAAACCTAGTTGATAAGAAACTCAATCTCCATATGCTAAAGCAACCCTCTGACTTTCCCGAAGACATCCGGAAAATCTCTGATAGCACAAAAGAACACTCAGCTATCGCAAGTCACTTTTGCGATCAATCCAGCCTAATATCCAAAGAAAATGTTCTCTCTTTACCAATCAGAACAGCTTACGCTTATCTAGCCAATCCATCGAAGAAATGGATCCACTCTGCTGCTTCTGAACTCCTTCTCAAGAAAACTGCTTAGCCAGAAAACTTCCTGCAAACACACAGAACATCCCGAGCTGTACTGCTGCCACAGATGCCAAAAATTTCCTTATCCAAAGCTCTTCGAGAAACTCGGACCTCAAACCAAACACAAACATCCTGCTGAACTCAGCCACAACATCGAAGCAGATATACTTCCTTAAACTTGTTCCAAAGAAAACATCTTCGGGAACATCCATAGTCACTGCATTTCCTCACGCAGCTACTACTCCCTGAGGTCGCATAGCTACCATCACTTGCTTCTACACATCCGACAGATCCAAACCCTACTCATCCAACTCCAAAGATAAACTCCGAACCTTAACAAGTTTCCGTCAGATTGGTGAAATCCTTACACCATAACAAAGCTTACTCGAGACGGTATTAGGTCTACAGTCTCGTCAGATATACTTCCAACCTCAATACTCAAACTCCAACCATTGGTAGTCGTCGTGTTACACACACCACTACCTATCTACCTTTATAACTTATATTGGAAAACCCGAACAGGTAACCCAACAAATAGGTAGAAATAAATAAATATATATTTTTAAAATGATACTTTTTATATAGAAATTATTTCATCTACCTCTTTAAAACAATATTGTGTCCGTTGGCCTGGTTCAAGTGTTTAGAGATCCCTATCAATAACGTTAGCTACTCGTATTGACCAGAATCCATATACCACTCAACCGATCAATTAACACAATATAAAACCATTTTTATATAACTAACAATTACGCGCTCTCAAGATAGACACCACTTCAGAGCCTAGGTATTCACTCAACCTAATGCTCTGATACCACTGTAACGACCCGCCACTCATTCTACAGAATGACGTATCATCAATAAGAAAGAAAGGGGTAGAAAATAGAAAAGAAGAGAAGAAAGAAGAAACAACAACAACGATCTCACAGCGGAACGAATAAATTATATTAATAACATAAAGAAACTATTACATAGTATACAACACTTATCAGAGTTTACACAACTATACAACACATGCTAGACAGTTATTGTAACAACCCAAGTTTTTGTAAATTTTAATTTTTGACAAAATGACGATTTAATCAAGCTGTCAATTGATATTGAGTTTTAAATCGTATTTAAAAGTCTTTAATAAAATTGTTAATCGTTGTTTGGGATTTTAAATCAAATTTGAAATTCTTTTATAAAAATGTTGACCGGGCTTTACAATTTGAATCTTGGCCCATATTTCTTGGCTTTGCCGAGATGATATCAGGGGCAAACTCGATCTCCTCTCTCCCATTTCTTCCATTTTCGTAACCCTAAAACTAAATCAAACGAGAGAAAATAATGGCTGCTCGATTTTCTCGCGTTCGTTCGTTCCTCAAATTTTGGGCTTCTTCGATCGATTGCTTCTGGAAATCGAGGGCGCCAACTTCATTGACTTCGCCTGGCTGCTTCGATGATAGTCGTGCTCGAGGGGACTTTGGCTGCATCATTCGTGGCTAAGGTGAGTGATCTTCATTTTCGCTCACATCTAATTCATGTTCATGTGTATTAGGGTTTTAAATTTCGTTGGTTTTCGTTGTATTCAAGTTGTTGAGTGAGTCGATTCCTTTTGCTTTGCGAATCCAAATTGGGTTTTTACTGATGGGTGAATTTCGATTTCATCCACCTCTACTTCAAAGTGCTGTTTATTCATGTGTTTCGAGACCTTGACTTTCAGTTTGATTTCGGGGTAATGTTGTAACCATCTGGTAATTGATTTTTGGTGATAACCTTTTCACCACTTCACTGACTTGTTGTCCCATGATTTCGGCTATACCGTGAATTCTGTTATTTGTCAAACTACTTGAGAAATTGACTTCGGTCTCTTGTTAGGTGGTTTCATTTCCATGCTCTCAGAAGTGTTTCTGCACTTCTGGTCTCTTTGATGCACTTTGTTGTACCTGATCTGTATGCATTTGTTCACTGATGCACTTGATCATATTGACACTCTTGACTTCGATCATTATGTAGTTTGCATTGATTCATCTCTACTTGTTTGTAGCTGCTGCATATATGTGCATTTGATTACACTGTCCCTATGAGTTCATTAGTTCATGTTGGCCACCCCTGGCTTGTGTCTGGACTGTATACATATGCTTGACTCATATTGTAGTCTGCACCTTTGTCTTGATTTTGTGATGCCTTACTTGTAGCACTATTGTTAAATTGTCTGCATTGCACTACTTCATTTTTGTAATTGTTTTGATCCACTTTGTCACTGCATACCTATATATCTTGACCTGTTTACATTTGTGCTGCACCCATGTTGATATTGGTATATTCATTCCAGTAGAGTTAGATGCACTGTTGCATTTGATTCACCTGGACATGTATTTGCTGCTTTCGTCTATGTGCTTCGACTTTGGCATTTGCCTTGTTCTAGGCTATGAAACTAATACTGTCCAGTTACAGTATTAAATACAAATGTACAATTCGTACATTCATGATATGGAAACTGTTTGCACCCTGTTGCATTCTAGTCTTCATACATATGTAGGCTGTAACGTATGTATATACATTAATTGATATGTGTATATGTATGTTCGAATTACATTTTCTTTTCTCTTGGAATGATTGACTGTATTTTGGGATTTGAATTATGACTTGATGGAGTTGCTGTCATTACTATTGGCACTGACTCCACTTTGTCTACTCTTCGATGGTCGGGTTGCATACTCACTGGTACCCTTATATGCATTGTTTCCCTGTAATTATCCCTGTGTTCATTTCGAACTGGCCTGGTGCACCTTGAATGTGCTGCTGTTCATGTTGCAGTAGCCAGTTGCACTTGTCCTGTCTTCTTGTTTATTCCTGAGCACTTCGACCTGATGCACACATTGCTGTTGTAGATGTTGATGTTGTAGTTGTTCGACTTGGCATTTGATCTGTAGTTGGTCTGTAGCATGATATTGCATTTGCACTGACTTCTTTGTGGATTAGTTTCATACTACCGTCACTTGTTTCGAGCTCATATACATGTTTTACAGTTGCATTCCTGTATATGTGTTCTGATATTTTTGGACTTGACTTCATTCGTTCGTATAGCCTGTATGATTCCAGTTTGTACTTGCCTTGTTGAACTTGTACACGCATGTGTCTTGTTGCTGTGGCATTCTAGATTTGCATTACTGCTGCTACTTGAATTTGTAGTTGTTCTATTGCCTTCTGATTCACTTGACCATTTCTTACATACTTTCAAGTATGTATTCAGATGTATGTTCACTTTGACACTGCATATCCATGTGTCATTTTTACTTGCATCTGTTCATCCTTGAGCACTTGCTGACCTGCTGCATTTTCGTAGCAGTTTTACCCTTGTCCCGTGTGGTGACTTTATATTCCGTTGTGGCGAGGCAGTGCACGCGTGCGTGCACTGCAGTCACACCGAATTGACAGATTTTGATCGATATCTCTTTTATCCTTAATTCATCGATCTGTTGCGTAATTCGTAGGCTGTATTGGCGAGGCAGTACACGTTAGCGTGTACTGCAGCCAATTAGCATTGATAATTTTTTTATTTGACATTTCAATTATTTAAACTGCTTTGG